>CM069911.1:4897432-5531470 GCA_036172215.1 Camellia granthamiana | reverse complement strand
CATCGAGCACACCCGTTCATAGTCCGTCGGTGGCCGATATCTTAACAAGGGTGCTACTTGGGCTTAACGTCCCCTAGCACGAAAGGACGGTGCTACCTGGGCTTAAAGTCCCCTAGCACGGAAGGACTATGCTACTTGGGCTTAAAGTCCCCTAGCACGGAAGGACTATGTTACTTGGGCTTAACGTCCCCTAACACGAAAGGACGGTGTTACTTAGGCTTAACGTCCCCTAACACGAAAGGACGGTTCCAAGAATGTCATCCAAAACAAAGCTTATACTTGATACATAAAATAAGGGTAATCATTCATGCTTAACAAATACTTGTCAAAACAAAGCAAAGCAAGGCTTATCAAAACATGATAACGTAGCTTTATTAAAAATACCACTCACATAGTTCTTGGGACGTCGGGATCAAGGCAAAGGTCCACGTCCCACAAACACATGGCAATCACATTCTCAAAACAAGCTTTACATGCATGCAAATGATCTAGGGAAAACATGCTGGAAATGACCTAGGGAAAACATGATGGCAATGACCTAGGGAAAACATGCTGGAAATGACCTAGGGAAAACATGCATGCAAATGATCTAGGGAAAACATGCTGGAAATGACCTAGGGAAAACATGATGGCAATGACCTAGGGAAAACATGCTGGAAATGACCTAGGGAAAACATGCTGGAAATGACCTAGGGAAAACATGCTGGCAATGACCTAGGGAAAACATGCTGGAAATGACCTAGGGAAAACATGCTGGAAATGACCTAGGGAAAACATGCTGGCAATGACCTAGGGAAAACATGCTGGCAATGACCTAGGGAAAACATGCTGGAAATGACCTAGGGAAAACATGCTGGAAATGACCTAGGGAAAACATGCTGGCAATGACCTAGGGAAAACATGCTGGAAATGACCTAGAGAAAACATGCCGTAGGGAAAACATGCTGGCAATGACCTAGGGAAAACATGCTGGAAATGACCTAGGGAAAACATGCCGGCAATGACCTAGGGAAAACATGCTGGAAATGACCTAGGGAAAACATGCTGGAAATGACCTAGGGAAAACATGCTGGCAATGACCTAGGGAAAACATGCTGGAAATGACCTAGGGAAAACATGCTGGCAATGACCTAGGGAAAACATGCTGGGTACCAACCAGGTCCTGGAATGGATGCACAGAAATGATCTAGGCAAGAGTGGTCTCGGTGATCACACCTAGGGAAAAGAAGTCTGGAAATCTGGGTTTCCTCCTTGAAGAACTTGAAGAACATGATCATGAAGAACATGAAGAACATGAATGTTAAAATTATAACTTGTTATTACAAAATCTGGGATTTCATGCTATGAGTTCGAAAACATGGACCTGGGTACCCATACTAGAAGATCATATGAAAACAAACATGAAAACATGGATCTTGGTGCAAACTCTTGGATCAAAACATGACTTTTCTTGAAGAACACATGAATACCACTTTCTCTTTCTAAAACCGAACTTCAAAGCAATGCATGACTTACAAATCATATTCAATCGTGCAATGCAATAACATGATCATAAAGAACAACTTGAGCAGATCAAGAATCTAACCTTAGAACACGGATCTAACGGTTCGATCTCTTGGAATCAAGTTTGGAAATCTACTCTCCCTCAAAAACTCCTCTTCCTCTCCTAGAGCTTCTCTCTCCTCCTTCGAACAAAGATATAACAAATGATAGATTTTCTCTCTCCAACGGCTGACTTAACACTCAGCTCGGCCACGTGGCGCTACCGGGTTGGTCCTCCTCAAAAAGGTGACTGATTGACAAGACAAGGTTCTGACAAAGCGTATCTAACAAGCTTCACAGCAAACACTCCGGCAAGTAATGATCTCGGCTAAGGACATAGGCTTCGGCAAGTAAGGTCTCAATGACCTCGGCTAGGAAGGATAACACTTGGCCAAGCCGTGCCACACCTCGGCCTAGATGTGCCACACCTCGGTCTAGGTTATTCCAGTCCCAGAACAAGATCACTAGGTGCAAGGATTAAGGATCTAGGATGCCTAGATGATAACATCTCGGCCTAGATGATGCATATCTCGGCCTAGGTGATGCAAACCTCGGCCTAGATGATGACATCTCGGCCAATATGCCTAGGTGATGGTGCAGGTCAACCAAAATGGTTCCAAGATGGTCCTAGGCTTAAGATGACCTCGGCTTGGAATGACCTAGGCTTAACATGACCTAGGCTTGGCATGACCTAGGCTTAACATGACCTAGGCTTGGCATCACCTAGGCTTGGCATGACCTAGGCTTGGCATGACCTAGGCTTAACATGACCTAGGCTTGACATGACCTAGGCTTGGCATGACCTAGGCTTGGCATGACCTAGGCTTGACATGACCTAGGCTTGACATGACCTAGGCTTGGCATGACCTAGGCTTGACATGACCTAGGCTTGGCATGACCTAGGCTCGGCATGACCTAGGCTCGGCATGACCTAGGCTCGACATGACCTAGGCTTGGCATGACCTAGGCTCGGCATGACCTAGGCTCGGCATGACCTAGGCTCGACATCACCTAGGCTTGACATGACCTAGGCTTGACATGACCTAGGCTTGGCATGACCTAGGCTTGGCATGACCTAGGCTTGGCATGACCTAGGCTTGACATCACCTAGGCTTGGCATGACCTAGGCTTGACATGACCTAGGCTTGGCATGACCTAGGCTTAACATGACCTAGGCTTGACATGACCTAGGCTTGACATGACCTAGGCTTGGCATGACCTAGGCTTGGCATGACCTAGGCTTGGCATGACCTAGGCTTCACATGACCTAGGCTTGACATGACCTAGGCTTGGCATGACCTAGGCTTGACATGACCTAGGCTTGGCATGACCTAGGCTCGACATGACCTAGGCTCGGCATGACCTAGGCTCGGCATGACCTAGGCTCGACATGACCTAGGCTTGGCATGACCTAGGCTTGGCATGACCTAGGCTTGGCATGACCTAGGCTCGGCATGACCTAGGCTCGGCATGACCTAGGCTTGGCATGACCTAGGCTTGACATGACCTAGGCTTGAGATAGCAAGAAAGGAACAAAGCATGTATACAACACTTAGGCAAATCACGTAAGCACAAAATAAGACAGGGACCTTTACTTAGGAAGAAACAAGTCAAAGTCTACAAATGCAACCTTAACAAGACTAAATCATGCAAATGCACATGAACATGACCAAGATATGAATGTGGGTTATTACACTAGGGCAAAGAGTCCACCACTAGCCACGTAATTAGGGTTTCCAATTGAAATCAATTATGCTACGGTTCGAACGAAATAATGCTTTGCAACTACAAGTTCAAAGCATTTAACAAGAAAATCATCACATTCAATATACGAGTACGAACCATCTCAAGTAGTACGAACCGTTCACTCTAAACTAGGATAGTGACATGACTCATCCCTCGTAGTATGGTTCGTCTCATACCTTGAATGTGAAAGAATATAAAACTCATGTATGGATAATATTCAACAATCACAGAAAGTCAAATATTCGAAGAGATAATGAAAAATATATATATGAACTTCTAAATCACCATACAATTGTTCAAACCTTTACATAATTAAAAATCAAAAAGAAAACAAAATAATTACATGGTTAGGGTTTCATCAAAACCCTAGAAAAGGAGACTAGCCACTCATAGAGGAGTGGAAGGAGGTAGATGGAGAAGGAACCACCATGGGAGACATCCTTGAAGCTTTTGTTTCTCTCCCTTTCCCAAACCCTAGCCTCTCTCTTTAGGTCAAAACAATTTCAGAACCCTAGAAAAGCCTTTTCCTTTTCTTTTTATACTTCTACTCACTTCCAAACAAGTTTAAAAACATCAGTTTGACTTCCCGAGAAAAAGTCAACGCACGTGCGGAAAAGTCAACTTTGTCCAAATTCTTTCTTTTGCCCATTTTATGCTCCGACGATATACAACCTGATTGACATTCAACACACATAAAGTATACAGTTTGACCAGCAAGTGAAGTTAAAAGATTCTAATTAACGGCCTCAGTGATGTACATTTTGGCCCTAATCACCTTGCCTTGTTATTTCTTGTTTGGCAGGCTACTCCTCACGTCCTTATATACACCATCAAAGTGATTATTCACACCTGTTTAGTAATAATAACTTCCACAAGCGGTGTCTTAAGCATCCTCTAGCCAATTCCTTATTTATACTTGGATGATCTTATCCTATTACTATATATGCATATTCACCACCCTATGTGCTAGGGTGGTAACGTGCCATTGTTGTTGTTTTTTTTTTATTTTTTATATATAATCTTTAATTCTAAATTTGGTCCAACTAGTATTATACTTCCATAATTGTGTTAATTTGGCCCCAAATAATTAATCACATATTTGATAACCCAATGCCAAATTAGATTTATATATTTATTTTAGTATTATTTTTTATTATTTTAAATTTGTTATTCCCGTGGTGTTAATTAAACATTTAAGGTGTCACATATCTTAAATAAGGTTCCTAGTAAGGCGGTTGCAACAACTCCTTTTGAGTTGTGGACTGGTAGGAAATCTAATTTGAAACACTTACATATTTGGGGTTGTCCAGCAGAGGTAAGAATCTTCAACCCACAAGAGAAAAAATTGGACTCAAGAACAATATTTGGATATTTCATTGGTTATCTAGACAAATCTAAAGGGTACAAATTTTATTTTCCAAATCACAGTACGAGGATAGTAGAGACTGGTAATGCTACATACCTAGAGAATGGTGAAATTAGTGGGAGTGAGAAAACATGAGTGGTGAATTTTGAGGAAATTAGGGTGGATGTGCCAACATTTGACCCTTATCAAAAAATTATTGTTCCTCAAACTATTCCATAACTTGAGGGAAACGAATAACATAATGAAAATCATTCACCACCTCATGTTTCACCACTTCATGAAGATACCACTATTGAAAATATTGTAGAACTACCACAACCGACAGTTCTAAGAAGATCTCAGAGGGAAAGAAAGCCTGCCATTCTAGATGATTACATGGTGTATCTACAAGAATCTGATTTCGATATTGGGATTAACAAAGATCTGTCTCATTTTCACAAGCCATAAATAATGATGATTCTACTAAATGGGTCAATGCTATAAATGAAGAGTTAAAATCCATGGAATAGAATGGTGTTTGGGATCTCGTCGAATTGCCTGATAATTGTAAAAAGGTCGGGTGTAAATGGATCTTCAAGACCAAATGTGACGTAAAAGGCAATATCAAACGATTTGCCAAGGGTTTTACTCAAAAAGAAGGTATAGACTATAAAGAGACCTTCTCTCTAATATCTAAGAAAGACTCGTTTAAAATCATCCTAGCATTGGTAGCTCATTATGACTTAGAGTTGCATCAAATGGATATGAAAACTGCTTTTCTAAATGGAAATTTGGATGGAGAAATTTATATGGAGCAGCTAGAAGGATTTGCAAAGAAAGGTAAAGAACAGTTAGCTTGCAAATTAAAGAAATCCATATATGGCCTTAAACAAGCTTCCAGGCAATGATATTTAAGGTTTAATGATACCATTACCTCCTTCGAATTTAAGGAAAATACAGTTGATCAATGCATATATTTGAAGGTTAGTGGGAGTAAGTTCATTATTTTGGTGCTATATGTGGATGACATTTTGTTAGCTAGTAATGACCTGGCTTATTGCATGAAATCAAGGAATATCTCTCCAAGAACTTTAAGATGGTCAATATGGGTGAGGCAAACTATATTATTGGCATAGAGATCGTTAGGGATCAATCTCGAGGATTGCTAGGACTATCTCCAAAAAGATATATTGATCGTGTTTTGAAGAGATTCAATATGCAGTTTTGTTCAGTCGGTAATGCACTCATCATGAAGGGTGATAAATTAAGTGAAAAATAGTGTCCAAGGAATGACTTGGAAAGAAAACAAATGAAGGACATTCCATATGCATCAGTAGGGAGCTTGATGTATGCCCATACATGTACCAGACCAGATATTAGTTTTACAATTACAATGTTGGGAAGATTCTAAAGTAATCCTGGAATGGAACATTAGAAAGCAGTGAAGAAGGTTATGAGATATCTTCAGGGAACAAAGGACTATATACTCACCTATAGGAGATCAGAACAGTTGGAAGTGACCGGATACTCAGACTCAGATTTTGTTGGTTGCCTTGATAGTATAAAATCTATATCAGATTTTGTTTTTTTACTAGCTAGTGGAGCAATTTCATGGAAGAGTATGAAGCAGTCCACTATTGCTTCATTTACTATAGAGGCTGAATTTGTGGCATACTTTGAGGCTACAAATCATGTTTTATGATTGCGAAACTTTATCTCAGGACTTGGTGTTATTGACTCAATTGCTAGGCTACTGAAGATATATTGTGATAATACCGCAGCAGTTTTCTTCTCTAAGAATGAAAAGTACACCAGTGGTTTCAAACACGGAAGTAAAGTACTTAGTCGTTAGAGAAAGAGTCGAAAAACAACAAGTGTTAATTGAAAACTTAAGCACCTCTCTTATGATTGTTGATCCATTCATAAAGGGATTGCCACCAAAGACATACAAAGAGCATGTTATCAGGATGAGTCTTTTAAGCAACCCATGATGTATATGGACAATCTTGAGTGCTTATTTTTATTTTGACACTATTTGTGCAATAATAATTTTATTTCTATTTTTCTTGTTTCTAAAATTGTGTGTGCACATTAATTTGAATATTGATAAACAAGAAATGTCTTAACAAAGACAAATTACATAGGCCTTTCAGGCACATAATTACATATCTCGATAATGGACTGAGTTAGTGAAGGTTATCGATAGTGCAGTGCATAAAAAGAAATATGACATAAATGTTATATAACCGCTATGACTCACATTGGTAATCTGAAGTAATCACAATATTATAGTCTATATTATATTTGAATTTATTGGCTATTTTTAAAATTTGGTGATCACATGTCAAAATTTTTAATGTGGAATCCAATGAGTCAAAAAAATTTATAAACTGCATATTTTGATAAAAAAAATAAAAATAAAAATAAAAATAAAAATAAAAATAAAATAAAAAACTCATAGTTGCATCATAATCGGTTTAATGGGCCAAGTGGGAAAATGTTAGATTTATTTTTTGGTGTGACCAAATAGCCTACATATCTTTTACATGTTTTACTTTATTTGGAATGCACAATTAGATAAAGCCAATATTTGATATAAAGTTTAGTAATTAGAATTTTAAATATGGGATAATTACTCTTTTAAGATAAAAAGAAAATCTTGATGGACAAGAATTCTTTTAATAAAGTTTATTTGGCCCTCTTCTCTCCTCTATATAAGGATGAGTGATTCCCCTTACATAATATGAGTATTTTTTCATCACTCTAAGTTCTATAGTCATCCTAATTAAGAGAGACAAAAAGAAGAAGGTGAGCCAAGAATTCAAGGTTCAACTATTAGGGGTATTTTCTCACATTCTCTAATTCAATGGTTGACAAAAGTATGTTCGTTTTATTCTTGAGTTGTATTGAAATCAAGATCCTGTAAGGTTCAATTCCGCTTTATTATTATGGTTACATGTATATTAATTATTTACAGTGTATACATGCTTCATTTGGTAGAGGCTAAAGAAATCAAATTTATGAAGAAAATATATATATATATATATTTGGCGAATTTTAAAAAAAGTAGGATTAGTTAAAATTAAAAAATAAATAAACAAATAAAATTATTTTAAAACAATTGTCAAACCAATCTTAATTGTCTGATTTTCAAGGGAGCTAAAAATGAAAGCGAAAAATAAAATTACTAATACATTCATTTTTTGTAGATAAGTACATAAAAATTAAATTTTAATATATATTTATTTTTTAAATTCTTAGCTCAGTCAAAAGAGATAAAATTATTTAGCTTTTAATTAATTTATTTTTGGCTAATCCAAACACAAAATTAATGTGAACTCTTTTCGACAAATTCTTAACTTTTTAATTTTTCTAATAATTTTTTAGACTGATTAAGAAAAGATTCTTGATGAAAACAATTTTTCTAACCGAATTAAGATCTCTTAAATAAGATAAACTTTTTAGATCAATAAACTTATGTCTCGTTTGGCAAGTGTCTTTTCAGCTAAAAAGTCAAAAAGTCACTAAAAAATCAAAAAGTCAATAACTTATACTAAGAAGTTGAAAATGCCATTTTCTCTCTACTTTTTGCACATCTTTTAGTAAAAAATCAAAAAGTCATACCAAACATATTAATTTTTTTTTATATTATATTTTAACCAAAAAATTAAAAAATTACTAAAAAAACCTTCCCCTTAACTTTTTTTTTTTTAGTCACTGCCAAACGAAAGTGTCCCCGACCCAGTTGCCTAATATGAACACAGGAAGCCTCGATTGGGCTTCCCCTAGCCTTTTCTTGAACTGGAAAAGTCTTTTAACCACTCTGTTTTTGTAGTAAGTGCTTTAAACAACTATGCCAATCTTAAAAATTGTAAATAATGACCGAAAAGTCGCTTTAGAATGTCTGAAATCTAAAAAATTGTAAATAATGACCGAAAAGTGGCTTTAGAATGTCTGAAAAAATAGCTTCGAATCTGTTACCAAACAATGCTGTGAGTCTGGTAGTTTGATTAATACTTGAGTTCACTTTTAATAGTCTTTAAAGTTATATGAAATCTATCCACAAATTGTAGCAATTTAACCATTTGACACTAGGATTATGCTTATCGTTAGTAATAATTAATATCGCGCTCAACGTATATTTTTAATAAAAATGATATACTCAATCAATTTTAAACATTGATCGGTTTGAATGATCAAAATGAAAACGTAATTTTTAATAATTTATATGAAATCTATACACAAATAGTAACATTCTAACAATGTGACACTAGAATTATACTTATCGTTAGTAATAATTAATGTCGAATCACCGTATGTTTTTAATAAGAATGATATACTCAATCAGTTTTATACATTGATCGATTTGAATAATCAAAATAAAAC
The DNA here is from genome assembly GCA_036172215.1 of Camellia granthamiana. Classification (NCBI taxonomy): domain Eukaryota; kingdom Viridiplantae; phylum Streptophyta; class Magnoliopsida; order Ericales; family Theaceae; genus Camellia; species Camellia granthamiana. Next base: position 5,522,451 of record CM069911.1, on the reverse strand, counting down.
GTAATTTTTAATAATTTGAATGATCAAAATGAATAGTTTGCACACACTAAACTAAGTCTTACAATCCGAACAAGCATTCTATTATTCTCTATGGTCCGTGTTCTCAAAAAATTTGCTAACTAAGAGAATTGAACCTCAAATCTTGAAGGAACCAAACCTCCAAGTCTCAATCCTCATCCACTAGATCAAACCTTTATGTTGTGTTTGGTTGGTTAGTGGGTTTAGAAAAATATTTAAAAAAATTTTATATTATTTGTCAAAATAATGAATGTGAAACTTAAAAAGTTACTTTATTCGTGATACAAAATGCAAGTACTTGACCATATTAATCAAGTTAACTGGACCACAGCACCCACTAATTACATAAAATACTCATTCCTCCGTTCAACCACCTCGTGTATGGAAGAATGAGGAGTTGACATTGACGTGGTCTTTGTACTGGGGGTCCCTTTGACAATACTGACGACTTGGAGTAGTAAGTCAAGATGTTGAATATTCTTTCTTACTATTAATTAGTCTGTACTTATCCGCGTCCCCCTCGAATGTCATAGGAAACCTCGTGTTTCATGTCCCCCAAACTCTCCTATATAAACATACCAATTAACTTCTTTCTTAAAACCAAACAGAGCTTCAAAGAAAAGAAACAATCCTACAAAATAAATTACAAGAGAAATTCTAAATCGATCATCATGACGAAGGTAGGCTGGATTTTTTCCTATATACAACATTACCATTACTAATTATATATATATATATAGCTTGAGTACTGACATGACATGCATGTTTGTGATTTAATATGTTTTTTGCAGCAAAAGATTGTTATTAAGATGCAACTGAATAGCGATAGAGATAGATCAAAAGCCATGCAGATTGCTTGTGTCATACAAGGTATATATATATATATATATGCATCACATTTACACTCTATTTCAATTTATTATTTTTTTTTTTTTTGTAAATAGTGCCTGTTTGGTATAGTTTCTATCAATTACTTTACAACATAGGATCGTACGAAAGTCTCGAGAAATGAAAATATTGAGACATAATTAAATGATCAAGACAAATGCATTGTGACATTTTATAGCTTTTTCAATTAATGAATTAGTTACTGATTGATTCTCTTACATAGGTGTGACCTCAGTGGCAATAAAAGGTGATGGTAAAGATCAAGTAGAGGTAATTGGAGAAGATATTGATTCAGTTAAGTTGACCAAGTCAATAAGGAGGAAGGTGAGCAAACATGCCAGCATAGAAAGTGTGGAGGCAGTGAAGCCCAAAGCAGAGGAAAAGAAAGAAGACACACCAACCCAGTTAGCTTTGGCTCCATACATTCAAGGCTACAATCCACATCCTTATTATACTTCCTACTACTACTACTAACCAGTTTATGATTCAAACTCACAAATTGGTCCATCATGTGATGTGATTGTTTGGGTGATACAAAATCAAATTCATCATCAGTTACAATATCATCCCCTGTTTCTGTGATATTCATGTTTAAGAGATTCAATATTTTGCAGTAAAAGATTGTTATTAAGATGCAACTGAACCGCGATAAACACAGATCAAAAGCCATGCAAGGCAATTTAAAATTTTGACACCTTTTGAAAAAGTAAGTGGTTAGACGACAACCACGCTCCAATCTGCAAACTTGAGAATTCATTGACAATTCACGATAGAATGCGAATATTAATGAAAAATACTACGTATAACCATTATCCAATAATATACTTTTAGACACAAGTAAAAATGCCTATTAATGCAAAAATTAAAAATGAAGAAATAGCAAATCAATAGATTTTTAGGGGTAAAAAAAAATCAGATTAATGATAAATTTTATAAACTTCTAATAACACTAATTTAAAGTCAGAATTTTTTTTCATGATTCTATAATTATTATTTTGAAAAAATAAGACTGATTTTTAATTTCTCTAGAAAGTGACCAGAGCCCATGTGGTTTGTAGAAGCAAAACGGAATAAAAGCAGAGAAAGCTACTAAGAAAGAATTTGAGACTAGAAATCTGCCTAAATTATGAGACATTCCGCACTTGATAGTCACCTTCAAGATAAACAATTCCATTCCTCCTTTGCAGCCCATGTAAGACCACATTCATATGTGTAATTGGTAGAAAAATTAGTGATTTAATATAGATTCATATCATTTGTGTATCAGTGAAAGTCTATCTCCCACTTTCTCACACTCATAAATTTTGAAAATAAAAATTTAGTTAAAATCAAATATTCTTATTAATAATTTCATTAAGTAAATATTAATTTCACTAAATTTAACTTGTAGGGAAAAATTTTAATTTTTTCATACACTTGACATTTTTAACTAAGAATAAAATTTATTGATGTACGAGCACGAAATAGTTTTCTCGTATAATCCTGTTGATCAAGTCTGCGCTCCTTCAAACGTCGTCGCTTTATTTCCTGAAAACACAAACGTGAGCTAGCCGGCGGGTGTGTGCCGGATACCTCTCCGATGCCTAAGTCAGCAAAATAGACAAATAGACAAAAGCTCGTGTATTCGAGAATCAAAGTTGTGATACCTGTACATAGGTCCTTTTATGAGCTTTTATAGATTCTGCGTGACACAATCCTAATAAGATTCCAACTCTCCCTACGAGAGTCCTCCTAGGAATCACACACCCTACTCACTACCAACCAAGTGAGATGGATTACACAATCCTAGTAGGACTCTACTTTCCTTAACAGAGTCCTCCTAGGAGTCTCATCACTGCAAGCCAAGTGAGATAACTACCACGGTTGAATAACAGTATGTCCGAGCTAACAATAACCCCTTGACATACTCAACCCGGTACTATCAAATGCAACGCCTAGCTTGGTCCTTCTCCATTTATATCTCGGTTTTGGCTGTTCAAACCGAGCTAACTGCAGCAGTCTCTAACCGGGCTACAAAAGGTAAGATCTAAGTTGTGAAGCACAAACACCTCGGCCCATAGCTCGGCCTATACTTCACCTAGTCCTAGCTCGTTAGTTTTAAGACCGAGCTACTCCAGCTCTTATTCCTGCCCAATGTGAAGCACAACTTCCAAAGAAGACTCTTCCTTAGCTCGACTCAATTTATTTATAAATTACCCTCTCAATTGCCCCTTAATCCCATCCGCATCGCATGATTTGGGATTATTCTTCTACAGCCGAGCTAGAGACATTTAAGCCAACCGAGCTCGCTCTCCACCGAGCTACCTATGAGGCCGGTCCATAAACGTCTTTTCAAGTGCTCTGCACGTCTGAATCGTTTTCTCTTCTCTTGGACACGTGGCAAGCTCCCATTGGCCAAGTATAGCTGTCACAGCCGTCATCGTACTCCGCAAATTTTGAACAGTCCCGCCCATTTATACAAAAAAAACCCTTTATTTTTTAATCAACATTTCACTATTCATCTTCTCTTACTCACTCTTCGTGCGTTCTGCCCATGCTTCTGCATCCTTTTATGCTCCAGCTCTTTATCGCAAGATTGGCTCCATTGCTGAAGTTTTGCATACTGGTAAGTTCATTCAATACCTCCTCCTACTTTTTCCTTTGTTTTACGCTGTTAATATGCTTAGCTTGGAAATACATACACATGTTTTCCAAAACACACTTTTGTAGTTTCAACATGAATCTCCAAAAACCAGATACCCATACTTTTTACTCACACTTTACATGGATATCCCAATCAATCTGTTGTGAAATCTTTTCGATCCAAAATAACACCACAACCGGGGAACCTGTTTGTATTAGGTGTGCACCCAGCCGAACTAGAAAACTCTACCCAATAACTGAACTAAAACTTCGCGCCACACCTTATGTTTCAACCGGTCTAAGAACCTTCTTTCTCATTTAGCCGAGCTAAAGACTTTTGCTCCAACCGAACTAAGAACGAGTGTATCCCATGTAGCCGAGCTAGGATTATATTTATTTTGCCTTTGTATTTAGCCCAATCCAACGATCCGGGCTTAACACTTTCATCTCCACTTTGCAGACTCTGACTAGGTTGGCCAGGCACACCTTTGCACGCTCAATTGAGATACTCGACGTCATCTCAACACCGAGCTAGGACACCGAGCTATTTTATACATAATTTAAGTTTAGATGGGTAAATACCGGTTCTTAGTCAACTCACCTGAGGCCATTGCCAAGTTCCGCAAGGACTACAATATACCTGACGATGTTCATCTTTCTCTGGCCGAACTAGATACTACGCCCTGGGGTAAACCGGGCTTCGTTCCTTTCACCGTTATATCTATTGTTAAGGCCGGTCTCCATTTTCTTGTTCAGCATCTCCTTTGTGAATTCCTTAGGCAGACAAGACTTTGCCCCACCCAGCTTTCCACAAATTGATACAGAATCATAAATGGCATCGCCGAGCTAAACCGCCGGCTTGGCCTCAACCTCGGTTTGGCCGAGCTATTCCATCAATACTCGCTCGGCCAGAACGAGGACGGTTGGGTGTATTATTTAAGAATAAGAAGACGCCGAGAGAAAATAATTAAAAATACACCGGACAAAGACGTCAATGATGATGACTTCTTCTGGGTTTCTAGCAACTTCAAAGACCAAGAAGCCCAAATACCGGGCTACAACATTAATTGGAATAAGGGGACTGCTGGTAAGGATACCTTGGTTCTCTTTTTGTCTGTTTCTTATTCTTGTTGTTTATAACTTTTACACTGCGCTAATGTTGCCTTTGTTCTTATGCAGACTTGGAGCAGCTAAAGTCCCAATACCAGTACCCCAACCTAGACGTTCTTTGCACCGTGCTTCGATATCGCCATCGAGGTTGGGCCGAGCTTTTGAACTTTGAACCAACATATAGATACAGTGGTAGGAGGAAGACCAGAGTAACAGATTTTCTATTGGAACCGTCACCAGAACCAGACCCCAACTTGCCACAAATAAACCTCGTCCCCTTAACTGAAGAACAAGAGATGGCCAAGCGCCGAGCTGTTCGAGCCTTAATCACCGAAACAACTCCAGACACCGGGGATCAAACCGAGACAACACAAGCTGGACAAACACGCGAAGCTGCGGTGGCCCTTCCAACAGCCCGAGCTTCGTTATCCCGGTCGAGCAACCGTACTCGCACTTCCTCGACCGAGTCACAACACCTTGTGGATGAAGATGACACCATGCTCCCTCAGTCCACGCAACCGAGCCCAGAACCTATGCATTCTGACCAGGCTAGCCCTTCTGAGTGAGCACCAAGAATAACTTTCAAGAACCGCGCCATAACAAATACAGACTCAGTGGTTGTAAAAAAGACCACTCGCTTGCCTTCAACCTCGCCAAGAGCGTGTGCCTGCCCACCAACATGGAGCATCACGATCACCTGACCGAGCTGAAGGCCATCTGCTCGGCAACGAAGTCGATGGTGCTAGTAAGTTCTCCCTTTGCTTGTCTTTCCTATTCACACATCTGTTTGCACGGTTCTTAATCATAAATTGCTATCTCTCCTTTTGCAGGCCATGCAGAAGAATCACGTTGCTCACAAGCGCGTGCTAGAACTGCGCAAGACGGCGCGGCTGGCCGTGGCAGATTCCAATGCCAAAACGGCCGAGCTAAACGAAGTGAAGCAAAAAGCAACCAAGTTTAAATTTGACAATGCCCGACTTACCGAACTAGTCAACGTGGCGGAGGCAGATAAGCAGAAAGCTCTGGCCGCGCTAAAAGACCACTATTTGCGTGAACTGACCAAGCTTGAAAAGAAAAAAGATGCCAACATCACTGAGCTGAAAAAGAGCGCGGACGATGCTGAGGACCGCGGCTACAAGGAAGGGAAGGCTACCTACATCCTACAGTGTGAAGCTGCAAAAGATATTTTTTTCAAATACAGATGGAAGGCAGCGGTGTCAAAGCTCGGTTATGGCCAAGAAACCGAGGTCTTTCAGAACCCTCCTCCCCACTTCATTCCGAGTTATATGGCGGACTACGCCAATACCATTCAGCAAAAACTTCTTCAAGTAGGGGAGGAAGAGGAGGCATCCCCAGAGCCCAACAACACCCCAGCTGCTACCAATGATCCCGGTCTCCAAACTACCCAGTCAGCTCGGGTGGAGCCACCGGTGCCCATTACGGTTGAAGATGTGGCTATGGCCGACCTTCCTGCTGGAACTGGGCTACCGAGTGGTGAAGCTCAGGTTGTCCTGGATACAAATCTGGATGATCTTTTTGCCTGATCTTGTATTTTCTTCTTTCAATGCTAACTTTTTGTAAGAATTTGTAACCGGGCTGAAGCCCAACCTCTTGTAATGTAGTTCTAATCTTGAATGAAATCTATTTTTCTTTTTGCCCGGTTCATATCCTGCTTGTGTTTGTCTCAACTTTAATTGATATGTCTGGAACTTTTTTGGCCGAGATAGACATCTCGGTTTATTAGCTTTTTAATCTGTTTTATGTTCGTTATACCAGCCAACCTTCTCCAGCCTAGATCCTTATCTTGGTTGGGAAGACGTAAATGTTGGTTATTCCTGCCAACCTCTTCAGTCCAGATCCTTATCTCGGCTGGAGAGAACTAAATGTTTGTTATTCCTGCCAACCTCTTCAGTCTAGATCCTGATCTCGGCTGAAGAGAGATAAATGTTAGTTATTCCAGCCAACCTCTCCAGCCTAGATCCTTATCTCGGCTAAAGAGAAATAAATATTGGTTATTCCTGCCAACTTCTTCAGCCCAGATCCTTATCTTGGCTGAAGAGAGATAAATGTTGGTTATTCTTGCTAACCTCTTCAGCCCAGATCCTTATCTCGGCTGAAGAGAGATAAATGTTGGTTATTCCTACCAACCTCTTCAGCCCAGATCCTTATTTCAACTGAAGATAGCTCAATGTTGGTTATTCCGGCCAACATTCTTCAGCCTAGATCCTTATCTCAGCTGAAGAGAGCTAACTTGTTTGGTTATTCCTACCAAACTGTCTGATTGCCCCTTGCTGGCAATGACTGAGAACAACTTTTACAATAGAAAGACTTATGGTGGAAAAGTAAACTACTTGTTTTATTTGAAAAAGGGAAAAAATTACAAATATTAAGAGAAAGCTAAAAATAAAATAACTTGAGATTGGCAGTGTTCCATGGCTTGGGACTAGCCTTGCTGTCTCCATTTTCCAAGTGATATGCCCCTTTTCCTGCTAAACCAACCACTTTGTATGGTCCTTCCCAGTTAGGTCCCAACTTTCCATCTCCGGGTACCAAAGTGTTGCCCATTACTTTGCGTAATACCCAATCCCCAATCTTGAATTGCCTCAGATGCACCGTTTTGTTATATTTTCTGGATAATTCATGCTGGTACAAAGCAATGTGAACTAGACCTCTTTCTCTTCTCTCTTCTGCAAGGTCGAGTTCCAAGGCTATGGCTTCTCCATTTAAGTCTGGGTCAAAATTTTCACTTCTAATAATGGGGAAGCCTACTTCCAGTGGGATTACTACCTCCATGCCATAAGCCAGGGAAAAGGGCGTTTCTCCAGTTGATCGCCGAGGTGTGGTACAGTAAGCCCATAAAACATGAGAAAGCTCCTTAGCCCACTTGCTTTTTGCTCTCTCCAACCTTTTCTTTAAACCATCTCGGACGACTTTGTTTGAAGCTTCTGCTTAGCCATTCACTTGAGGGTATGCAGATGTAGAGTTGTCGAATTCTATCGTGTATTCTTCGCAAAAGCCCCTGAAGATCTTGCCATCGAACTGAGTGCCATTGTCGGATATTAGAGCCTTTGGTATGCCATATCGGGTTATGATATTCTACCAGACGAACTTCTTAACATCTTTCTCCTTTATTGATACAAGAGCTTCAGCTTCTACCCATTTTGTGAAGTAATCTGTTGCTGCGAGAAAGAACTTTCTGTTGCCAGGTGCTGTTGGAAGTGGTCCCACTATGTCCAAGCCCCACATTACAAAGGGCCATGGGCTAGTCAGTGGTAGAAGCTCTCTGGCTGATTGATGTATTTGGTGTGCGAACTTCTGACATTTCTCGTACCTTTTGACATACTTCTCAGAATCTGCCTGCATGTATGGCCACCAATATCCTTGTGAGATTGCTCTGTAAGCCAATGATCTTCCCCCTTGGTGGCTTCCGCATACGCCTTCATGTATCTCGAACAAGAATGCTTCGACTTTGCTAGTATGGACACATTTCAAGTAAGGTCCTGTGAAGGATTTTTTGTATAACGCCAATGATGGAGAGAGCCAAAATCGCTGCGACTTTGCTCTTATCTTGTTGGCTTCTTTCTTCTCTTCGGGTAAGATGCCGTCTTTTAAGAATACTATAATGGGATCCATCCATGAAGGGCCTAGTTCGGCACAACATACCTTAGCTACTTCAGGTTCTTCAATGCTTGGTCTGGGTAGGAAGTCAATCAGTAATGGATGTGGGATAGATTTATCTGCCATTGAGGCAAAACCTGCTATTTCATCTGCTATACTATTTTCTTCTCGGCCAATTTGCTCTATCCGCACTACTTTGAACTTCATGATCTCCTTTCTGATTAACTCCTGGTACTTAGCCATCCTCTCATCTTTCACCTCGTAGTCGCCTGAAATCTGGTTTACTACTAGCTGGGAGTCACTGTAAACCATTAGTTCGGTGGCCCTTATGAAAAGTGCTGATTTTAGGCCTGCTAAAAGTGCTTCATACTCCGCCTCATTGTTTGATGCTGCGAAGTGGAGGTTGACTGTTCGTTCCACTATTAGGCCATCTAGTGAGATGAGGACTATGCCAAGTCCTGCACCGTGCTTATTGGATGCTCCATCCACGAAGAGCTTCCACATCTCTCCGACGAATAGTTTCCAGCAAGTAGAGGGGTCGGATGATGTCTTGGGGTCATGCGTGTTGCTGATGTTTTCTTCCAAGTCCATACCTGCTGTTGGGGTTTGCTCTTCACTATCTGACTGCCCCAAGTTTTTACTTGTTGATGAGTCTTTGCTGGGAATAGCATGGTCTGTCCCTTCCTTGCTGTCTTCAATCCTGTGAGGCTTGCAATGTGGTTAGGCATCCTGTATTAGGGGCTGGGCAGTTCCAGCGGTACTTTCCCCCTTTTCTTCAGTTGCGTCGATCAAGTCAACTGGGCAGATATGATGGCTCCCTGGTGTAAACTCAGCCACAAAGTCTACCAAAGCTTGGGCTTTTATTGTTGTTTTGGGTTGAAACTTGATATCAAATTGTCCCAGCTCAACTGCCCATTTCAAGATTCATCCAAAAAAGTCCGCCCTCTCAAACAAAACTTTTAAGAGAAAGGTTGCTAGGACGATTATGGTGTGGGTGTGGAAGTAATGCTACAACTTCCTTGAAGCCATCATCAAAGCTATGGCCAGCTTTTCCAATGGTAGGTACCTAGTTTCTGCGCCCAGCAAGGTTTTGCTAGCATAGAAGATGGGCAGGTGTTGGATTCCTTCCGTTCTGACCAACACTGCGCTAACTGCGTGCTGTGAAACTGCTAAGTACAAAAAGAGCTCTTCTCCAGGCACTAGGGTTACTAACAATGGTGGAGAAGAAATGTACTCTTTCAAGCTTTCTAGGGCCCGGTCGCATGCTTCATCCCACTCAAACTTGGCCTTTAAGGCTTGGAAGAATGGCCGACATCTGTCCGATGACCGACTTATGAACCGTTTGGGTGCAGCTGCTAGGCCAGTGAGATGTTGCACCTCTTTAACTGTATTGGGCCTCTCAAGATCTTGGATTGCTTTGATCTGAGAGGAGTCTACTTCTATTCCTCGGTTGGTCACCAGAAAACCTAGGAATTTGCCTGATCTTACGCCAAACGCACACTAGGATGCATTTAGACACAACTTGTTTTTCTTCAAAATCTGGAACATTTCACCTAGGTCCCTGAGATGGTCCTTCTCATCCTTGTTTTTGACCACCATGTCATCTATGTAAGCCTCCATTGTTTTGCCTAACAATGATTCAAACATTTTGGTGACCATTCCTTGGAATGTTGCCCCTACGTTCTTTAAACCAAAGGGCATGACCTTGTAACAATACAACCCTCTAGGTGTTGTAAATGATGTGACCTCCTGGTCTGGTTCGTACATAGCAATCTGATGGTAACCTCTATACGCATCAAGGAAGCTAAGTCGATTGTGTTCTGCCAGCAGGTCTACCAGTTGGTCTATCCGTGTGAGGGGAAAACTGTCCTTTGGGCATGCCTTGTTGACTGTTTTGTAGTCCACACAAACACACCATTTTTCATTCTTCTTTGGCACTATAACAGTATTGGAGATCCACCTGGGATAGTGCACTTCTCTGATGGCTCCTGCCTCCAGTAAGTTTCCCATTTCCTCCGCCATTATCTCTGCGTGGTGGAGTGCCGATCTACGAGTGCGTTGTATAATTGGTCTGGCAGTTGGGTGGACATTGAGTTGGTGACAGATGAAGTTTGGGTCAATGCCAGGCATGTCGTATGGTGTCCAGGCGAATACTTCGATGTTAAAGGTTAAGAATTCCATGACCTCTATTCTCTCAGTGCTGGACAACGACGAGCCAAGCAAAAAGAACTTTTCTAGGTTCTTTTCATCTATCCTTACTTCTACCAGTTCTTCCACTGCCTTCTGTTCGGCTGCCTTGCCAACATCTGCAAACAGTTCATTGCTCTCTAGCTCTTCCACCATCTGTACAAACCCTTTTGCAGCACGGCTTCCGTTTACTGTGACGAAACATTGCTTTGACATGATTTGGTCTCCTAAGACTTCTTCAATCACGCCGGTTTCGTTGGGGAATCGTAATGCCTGATGGTAGGTTAATGCCACTAAGCACATGGCATGCAGCCATGTCCTTCCCAAGATTATGTTGTAAGTGGAAGGGACTTCAATACCCAGAATTCTACCTGTTTTCTCATGGTTCCTGCCTTGACTGGGAGGATTATCTTGTCTGCTGGCCACTCTGGCATCGAGTTGAATCCGACAGGGGGAGATGTCGCAGGTGCCAAGTCTTTGTCCTCCAATTGCAACTGTTTAAAGGTCTCGTAGTACATTATCTCACATGAGCTTCCTTGGTCAATTAAAATCCGCTTGATGTCGAAATTTTTGACGCGTAAAGTCACCACCAGTGCGTCATTATGAGAGCAATGTAGCCTTGCTAGATCTATGTCTGAGAAGGATATGACGTTTGTCGCCTCTGTCCTGCCCTTTTTTATGGTAAGCTGTGCACTTAATACCTCTCTCAAGTGTTCAGCCTTTTTTATCATCCCCCTAAGTTCACATACCCGCTCAGGTTCGATGATCCCACGTATGACGTTGATTACGCCTTGGGGTGGATCGTCGACTGGCATCCCGTTCAGTTTGTTGAGGTCCTGGGGGCTGGCTGTGCCCCTCCTTCTATGTACTGGTCCAGGTGCCTAGCTGCCACTAACTCCTCCAGAAGTTGCCTCAAGGGCGTGCAATTTTCAGTGCGGTGCCCCTTTCCATCATGGAAGGTGCACCGGGACCTCTGTAGACGTCCCAGAACTTCCCGGGGAAAGCCCGTTTTGTTCATTGGGCTCACTATAGTTCAGGACTCAATGTCACGGTCCTATATCTAATCTCGCAGAATGCAACGCAAGACCGATGAATCATCAAAGAGTCCAAATCCGGTAAATCGTTTTTGAAAAACAGATTTTTAGAAAGAAGTGCCAAACACGGACTGCTTTGCCAGATACAGAGTCGCCACCTAAATATTTATTTTGGGGGAATTTAGGAAACCCTGACTCGTTGCCTAAGGCCACGTATCCGTCATCACCAAAGTTGCCTCGGCTCGGGAACTTGGGTACGATTGGGGAAGGTCACTTCGTGAGCACCTCCGCTCGCCCGATCAAAGATCGGTCTCTACTAACCATGATATCGAGTTTTGAAAACATTATATGCTCTTATTCTGGTTTATTAGCCTAGAATTACTATTAGATGCGCATAGCATACAAGTAGAGACTGAATTGCCTAAGTTGGAACAAAGCATCGCATATCCGTTTGTTTTGAAAATGGATTGAATTTTGCTACTCGCAAGTAGGCAAAAACACAGGTTTCGATGAATTATTCCAATTCAAACAACCCAACCTTCACCCACAGGCATTCAGGCAGTTATATCACATAAGCACATAGCCTCATGGTAAGCATGCTATCATGGCAGTCACTCACACGCATGCAAGGATGCTAAAGCATAAGTACTTACCGAGTACTCCAAGCCAAAGAAAGAAGCTAATTAAAAAACATGCATGAATTCTAACTATGCTGAAATGCCTAATGCAACACATGCAAAAATGCAATTAAGATAGGCTCGGCTATTCTAAACATGGCACATGGAATGCAACAGATAACATGTATTCAACTTGGAATTGAAATACAATGCAGTTGGTATGATGCGCCGAGCCCGGTGCATGCAATACAGATGAATGAATGCAAACATGCGAACATATAGATGCTAATTTGAAACGTGCCCTAAAACTAACCATCATAAGCTAGTAAATAAAAGGGAGAAATACGTAGGGTTGGAAGACATACATCACACACGCACACTTATTACAACATTGCCCTCTCGCAAAGGGTGCGAATAAATATTACACAACCAAAATGAATAACTAATTATTACACAACAATAGCTAATTAACAAATTAACTAAGAAAGCGAGTAAACTAGCATGCAATGCTACATGAAGTAGACTGCCTTAGCTCTGTTTGGAATGATGAAAGATGCATGCATGCTCGAGTCGCCTTGTCGGGAAATCCATCGCGATGCCCCGATTTGCCTCTGTTTACAATTGACCCCGGAACACTGTACACAACTCCATGGGAACTTGCAGGGATGCTGCTAACCAGTTTTTGCTGCTGGCTTCCGGTTTGCTGCAACAGAGAGCAAGAAAGGGGCATGGCAAAGTATTTTCAACATATGTATGCACAATCACTCTCCCCGTCATTACATGAGCTCTAGGGAGTGTAGTCCTCGACCCTCGTTCCACCAATCACGCATCTCGATGCATGATGGCCGAGGAGTCGAATTGCACGACTCAATGTGAAATGAATGCACAAATGGACACCTAAAGCCAACAACTCTATCATGGATAGTCAAGAGTGTCGGCGACCGGGAATTGAAGCACGTTTCGTCACTTTGAGTACGAAACGTCCCTCGTTTCTCGTGTTTGGACTAAACCCTACTCCGAACACTATGCAACAACTAGAATGGCATGGCATGCAATCCTAAACGAAATGCAACTAAGATACGCAAACATACAAGGAGTGATATGCAAAGGTGCAACTAGCATGCGCAATACTATGAACTATCAATGGCATACTCAATGCACATGACATAATATGTCATACACAATGCAAGATGGACTTAAACCAATATGAGTGGACCTCAGCCACACTCAAATCAGTGGCCAAACATGATGAAATGAAGCAACAACACTCATGCAAACATGTCCAAATGCAAGGGACCAAAACTAAGGCACCAAGTGCAACTCTACCAAGGCATGGCAAGCATGTAATATAGCATACAACAACACATTTTCCAACTCTGAAATGACATATGAAAGGGTCCCGAATCATGCAAACACCTCACACAATGCATGCTAGGTGGCCCAAATACCGAAACTAGTGAAGTGGATTACATTAGAGGTATGCAAAACGATGCTCAAATGAAAAAACCAGCCCCAAATAGACCCTAGGCAGGTCCAATACAAGGGGAAAATGGTCTCAAATGATGGCTCGAAAGGCATGGAAATGAAGCTCATGCAATGGTCCAAAAACGAGGCATACAAGTACGACTCTCAAATGCACTTGAGGAGTGGAAAACATGGGAACATGGCACAAGTATGAGGTCTGAAATAACATGCACAATGATGCCAAGACATGCAAACACCTCTATTCAAGCATGCAAGAGGCTACAAAACTCAAGGCTAGGCATGGATATTGAACTACAACCATGCATAGCATGCATCATTCGACCATGAGGCACAAAAACAGAGCTAAGACAGTCCAAAACATGCACAAAATCAGGTTAAGACATGGGCAAAAAGTGCTAGAATCAAGGGCCAAGACAACATGCAATACAAGCTAGTGAAGAGGGTTTACACTACAAGTATAATAAGCATTCAAGAGGCCACTAAACCAGCAAAATTTAGAGGTATGACATGCCAAATAAAACCCAAAACTCACTGAAACATGGTTTATGCATGAAAGAAAGAGATGCTCCTTTGATAGGCCATGAAGAGGGTTGTTCTACACATGCAAGAGGGACACCCAATATGATAAAACCACCTCTGTAAAGAGGTTATGCAGGCCCTAAAACTCACTGAAAATGGCCTAAAATGAGGCTAGGAAGCATGCACACATGGGCTCCCTTGTTAGGCCAAATATGCTAGAAAACAAAACAAGGGGTGAGAGGGTCACCTCTCTCTGATTTTGGCTCTCAAAAACACATAATAACCACTGAAAATCCGCTGGATTTCAATGGTCAAAAGAGCCAACAAAGCTCAACACAAAGGCCCTAATGCATTGCTCAAAGCAAGGTGAAATAAAGCATGCAAGGGAGTAGATGACCCCCAACAGAAAAATGATCTTAAACAAACATGTTAAGGACCTCAAAACAAGACTTTTTTCAGTGTATGAAAAATCCCAAATATTCTTGCAAATATGAAGCAAAATAAAGATCGAAAGAGGGAATAGAGTGTTACCCTTGTAGCCAATAACTCCAGCAGCTTCTGGACCAAGAAATGCAAGCCTTCAACCTCTGAAAATGGCCTCCAAGATGCTTAGAGTGATGGTGGAGGGGTTAGGCTAGGAGGTGGTATGTAAAGGTGCAAGAACAAGGGACTTTGGAGCTTGAAATATAGAGATAGAGAGGGGTGTATGCATATGCCTTAACCAAAATTTCTGAACCCTTGCAAGGGAAGAGGAGCCTTCCCTTTATAGACAAGAGGGCTTAAAGCTTCTCCAAGAAGCTTAAAACCAAGCTTAAACATCCTCCATACACGTGTATGGAGGATGCAATCTGTGGCTTCTAGCTGGCACCAACTCAGTGAGACAGAAAATGAGAAAGCTGGCCAACCAGTTCAGGTGGTCAGCCGACCACTCCCCCTGGTTGGCCGACCAGGGTCAAAAGATTCAAGTGGTCGGTTGGCTCCTAGGGTGATCTCCACACTCAAAGCAAGCAAGTGGTGTGGTGGGAAACCAGTAATTGTGGCCCAAAAGTGAGGGAGACCAGCCTCCTAACAAGAAAATCGGCCGGCGGGAGAAAAGGTGGTCTCCAAGAGAAAAGGTGGTCTCCCACCCTTGTACCACCTTCCAAACAATGAAAACAAGGTCCATGCCAAAAATGAACTGAGACGGATGCAAAACGAGGGTTCGGGGGCCAAAACGCGCAGCCGAATGCCCCGAAAACTGCTAAGCATCAAAAATGGCGTGCGACCACGAAGGTGGTCTCCTAGGCCACAGTGTCCCTCTAAAGAGAGGAAATAAGGTGTGTGCCAAAAACCGAAGCAAACAGAGAAAGTTAAGCGGTCCCGAACCGAGGCGCACGGCCGACGGCTCCGAAAACCGGAAACTGGTCTCCAAACGGGAACAGTGGTCTACGACCATGAAAAGTAGCCTACGGCCACTGAGAGATGGTCTATGAGACCTCTTCCTCCCTTCGGGAAGAGAAAACAGAACCTGGTTCGCAAACCGAGGCAAAGCACAAAAGAGTCCCGAAGTCCGGAGGCAAGGCTCTCAGCCGAGACTCTGTAACCTCAGAATGAGCATAACATGTGCAATCACCGAGCGCTCAATCGATAACGTCTGAATCTTAAGGTCGGTCAAAAATGGGGTGTCTACAGGTGCCCTTCTTTGACAGAACTCGAAAGTCATAACAATGACGGAAGTGAATGTCAAAGCCCAGAGACGACCCATTTTTTACAAGGCCGAAGACTTAGACAAACAGGCGAGATAAACAAGAGATGGGCCCGCAGGCGTGCCCGCAGGCAGGGGCAAAATGCAAAACGACATGCACAAAGCCGAACGTAACTCATGATCATGCAAAGCAGCTAACTGTAATGAAGCAATTATGCAAAATAAATGCAACAGTTTTAAGCAGGTGAATACAAAACAAACTATATTACATGCAGAAAGGATGTACGAGAATTATCCAATTCTCGCTACGTCTCACGCGGAGTACATACAATACCTGTCTGGTTCGTCTGGTCACACCAACTTCAAATGAACCGTACATACAATATCGTGCCTGTAAAAGAAAGAAACTCAACAGGTACAATATCATTAGAAACATGCATAGCAATGCAAGTAAAAAGTGTGTGACCACGCAAACGGAGGGATGCATGACAATGCAACCTAAGTGTGACGCATAACAATGCGGAAGGGATGCCAAACAATGCAATGCATTAACAAGTGCAGATGAGGTGCGCAAGATAGCGCGAATGATGCAGTGCACAAAACAGTGCAATGCGCAAAATAGCGCGAATGATATGCAATGCACAAGACAGTGCGATGCGCAAAATAGCGCGAATGATATGCAATATTAGAAAACAATGTAATAATATACAATGTAACGAAACAATGCAAATGATATGCAATGTATGTGAGATGATCAAACCACAAGCAGTACAAAACCACACTAATATCATAAAAGGATGGAGATGCAAAATCAAACTACTTTTAACACAGAAAAGGTAGTGGGCACGAGCCGAACGACGCCTAACACAAGCTAAGTGCCTACATCCTAGTACTGGCCACAACTCAGCATGGATGCTTACACATAACAGAACCGTGTTTAAACGTGGAAGGGGTGCGAGCACATGCAAAACTATGTGTTTCGCAGAGAGACCACAAATTACAAGTAATTGGGTGGCATGATATAAGTGGGGAATGATCTGCTGAGGAAAGATCGTGATCCTAAATGCTGAATGTAACAAACTAAAATACGATGAAATGGATGCAATAGATGAATTGAATAAAGCGCGCGGCCAAACCACATTTTGCCTAGAAAAGGCATGGACACAAACAAACCACGTCTAACACAGAAATGGTGCCGTCACCCTCAACACTAGGCGCGTACACATAATCACATAACCATGCTTTAACGTGAAAAGTATGGGCATATGCCAGACTAAGCTTAACATGGAAAGGCACAAGTGATACAATGGATATGCAGTAAATGCATGCAATATATTCTATATGCAATGCAATAGACATACTAGATGATGTAGTAGTTAGGAAGCGAATGTACCTTATAGGGGCAATTGGCAATGACCTACCTCGTGCTGCTGGGGACCTTCCCCTTCTTTTCGGTTGAACCGCAGGTACTACTTTTCTCCCTGACTGTGGTTGCAGCTTTTCCTATTCCCCAACAGGGTGACAGACTAGGTTGGTTCAGTATCCAGAATTGAGGCGCATACATATGCTATCTCAATCTATGGGGCTGCCATACAGATTTCAAGCCGAGGATATACCCCTGGGTATTTAAACCAGACTTTAGTCTCGGAAATCCCGAACCTTTGCGTTCTAGGCATGAGCCATTCGAACTCTAGTTTCCATCATCTCAGTTGGCCTCCTAGGAACTCACCGCAAACACAGGCAGGTGGCTATACCAGACCACCGGAAGTCGTTCGGGCACGACAAACACCAAAGGAATTGCACCTATAGAGGATTTAAGGTCTCCTAGACCAGGGAGTGCACAAGACAGTGCGAATGATACAAAAATACAATGTGTACAAAACAGTGCGATGCAGAGAATAGCGTGATAAAATGCATGCACAAAGCAAGTAGGGTGCACAAAATAGCGCGATAAAATGCATGCACCATGCAAGACTTGGCACACAGCTTACGACATAGCATTCCATTCATTTGGCACACAGCTTACTTCATAACACTTTGTTTGTTTGACACGCGGCTCACAACACAATGTTCTGTTCATTCGGCACGCAGCTCGAAACACAGCACTCTATTTATCTGGGCACACAATTCTTTTGGGCACACAGCTCATTTCAGGCACGCAGCTCATTTTGGGCACACAACTCATTTCGGGCACACAGCTCATTTTTTGGGCACACGGCCCATTTTTCGGGCACACGGCTCATTTCGGGCACACAACCCATAACATAGCACACTGTTCAATCCGAACACGCAGTTCATAATACAGTATTTGGTCTTATTGGCACACAACACATAACGTAGCACACTATTCAATCTGAACACGCAGTTCATAACACAGCATTCTGCTAATTTGCACACGGCTCACAACACTGCTCAATCTGAACACACGGTCCATAACACAGCATTCTTTTAATTTGCACACGGCTTATAACACTGCTCAATCATAATACAGCATTCTTTTAATTTGCACACGGCTTATAACACTGCTCATTCTGAACACACGGTCCATAACACAGCATTCTGTTTTGATCGGCACACAGCTCATAACACAGTACACTTTTGCATTTTGAACACACGGTTCAAACTTTTGAATTTCTGAACATGCAGCTCATACTTTTGTTGTGAACAAGCAGCTCACATTTTTGAAATTTGAACACATAGCTCAAACTTTGGTGGTGAACACGCAGCTCACATTTTTGAAATTTGAACACGCAGCTCAAACTTTTGTGGTGAACACGCAGCTCACATTTTTTTTTTGAAATCTGAACACACAGCCCAAACTCTTGAAAATTTATGAGCTGCGTGTTCAGAATTAAGAATGAGCTACGTGCAAATGAAAATATATGAGCTGCGTGTTCAAAATTAAGTCAATGAGCTGTGTGTTCAGAAATGAAAATTTATGAGCTGCGTGTTCAGAATTAAGAATGAGCTGCGTGCAAATGAAAATATATGAGCTGCGTGTTCAGAATTGAAATATGTGAGCTGCGTGTTCAAAATGAAGTGAATGAGTTGTGTGTTCAGAAACGAAAATTTATGAGTTGCGTGTTCAGAATTAAGTATGAGCTGCGTGCAAATGAAAATGTATGAGCTGCGTGTTCAGAATCAAATGCATGAGCTGCGTGCAAATGAAATGAATGAGCTGTGAGTTCAAAAGTGAAATGTAAGAACTGTGTGTTCAATATGCGCTGCGTGCAAATAAAACAGTGGGCTGTGTGTTCACCTCAAAAGTTTGAGCTGCGTGTTTAGATTTCAAAAACTGTGGGCTGTGTGTTCACCTCAAGAGTTTGGGCTGCGTGTTTAACTTTCAAAAACAGTGGGTTGTGTGTTCACCTCAAGAGTTTGAGCTGCGTGTTCAGATTTCAAAAACTGTGGGCTCTGTGTTCACCTCAAGAGTTTGAGCTGCGTGTTCAGATTTCAAAAACTGTGGGCTGTATGTTCACCTCAAGAGTTTGAGCTGCGTGTTCAGATTTCAAAAAACTGTGGGCTGTGTGTTCACCTCAAGAGTTTGGGCTGCATGTTCAACTTTCAAAAACAGTGGGCTGTGTGTTCACCTCAAGAGTTTGAGCTGCGTGTTCACCTCAAGAGTTTGGGTTGCGTGTTCAACTTTCAAAAATAGTGGTCTGTGTGTTCACCTCAAGAGTTTGAGCTGCGTGTTTAGATTTCAAAAACTGTAGGCTGTGTGTTCACCTTAAGAGTTTGGACTGCGTGTTCAATTTTCAAAAACTGTTGGTTGTGTGTTCACCTCAAGAGTTTGGGCTGCGTGTTCAACTTTCAAAAACAGTGGGTTGTGTGTTCACCTCAAGAGTTTGAGCTGCGTGTTCAAATTTCAAAAACAGTGGGCTGTGTGTTCACCTCAAGAGTTTGAGCTGCGTGTTCAGATTTCAAAAACTGTGGGTTGTGTGTTCTCCTCAAGAGTTTGGGCTGCGTGTTCAACTTTCAAAAACAATGGGCTGTGTGTTCACCTCAAGAGTTTGAGCTGCGTGTTCAGATTTCAAAAACTATGGGCTGTGTGTTCACCTCAAGAGTTTGGGCTACGCGTTCAACTTTCAAAAACTATGGGCTGTGTGTTCATACTGCTCATTCTTTTCATTTCTGAACACACTGCTCATTCTTTTCATTTTGAACACGCAGCTCATATATTTTCATTTGCACGCAGCTCATTCTTAATTCTGAACACGCAGCTCATAAATTTTCATTTCTGAACACACAGCTCATTCTTTTCATTTTGAACACGCAGTTCACACATTTCAATTTTTGAACACGCAGCTCATGATACGACACTGCTCGATCTGAACACACGGCTCATAACACAGTATTCTTTTAATTTTGAACACACAGCTCATTCTGAACATACAGGATGCGATGACGGAACTTGCAGAAGTTGAAACAAACTCAGATGCCCGACATTTTTCCTTTTTTCTTTTGCTTCGAAGTCTGGAACCTATATGGCTTCAGATAGGTCCTAGTTTTACTGTTCCCACATGACCCGGGTTGAACCCTACGGTTTTTGAAAGAACAAAATCTTGTTTTGCACAAATGTGGAGAACAGTACGGCACTCTGAGCACAAAACAATTTTTTGAAATTGAGAGTGAGAATAAGTTCTTGACTGGGTATTGAGCCTACGACTGAACACAGCACACCAGGACTCAACAACAAAGAGAAAGACAAGGTAAGACAACCTAAACACATCTACAGACACCCGAAATGACTCAAAACAAGAATCAAGACAAATAAAACGACTGACACGACACATAGACGTGTTCCAATGGCAAGAGACCTCTTAGTGCACGAGGAGCCAGTTTCTCTGGGTATTATTCCCCACCCTTTCTTATCTGTGATTCTCACATCACTCGGCCCTCAAGCTCGGTTTTTCTCTCAAAACCCTTTTCTCGCTTTTCCTCTCAGCGCACATCTCTCTATTCTTTAATCTCTCATTTTTCATCCCTCCCCTGGGTGGTTGATGGATAAACAAGAAGTTGCGGGCTCTTGCCCCTAGCATGCTGCTAGATTCTCTTTCTTCCGCTCACAGCCGATGAGTTCCTCCCACAGAGGGGTTGCGCTAACACTGGGTGTGTAGCAAATGTGCAGCTGTTATCGGTTGACGATGCTTTGTTGGGGAGTTTGGACGTGATCGGATCTGTCCAGATGAGGGAGTGGAATATCTTGATCCATTCCAGTTCATGCTTCGCACTTGGCTTGACACCTCGTTGCTTGGAGGATGTTGAGAGCTTTCAGCCCTTTGTTGTTAGCTTCTGTTGTGCCCTTCTTGGCGAATAGGGTTCCCTTTCCGGCAAGTATGGTGCCCTTTCTGGCAAATGCATTGACGACGGGGGAAAGACAAGAAACCTGACTCAACTGTGCCCCTAGTTCATCATTTTGACCAATTTTTTGTTTTGGTTTTCTACTAAAACAATTTTGACCAACATGAGAGTTAGATTAACATGCCTGTTCGATTTTCTGATTTTAAAATCATGCAAGTCAGGCTATGAGCACTGAAAATTTTCCTTTTTTGGGTCCAAGAAATGGTCCAGTTTTTGGAAAATAATGGAGTAAATTTTCGAGAAAATTAGTCAACTTCAGTAAAAATTCTCAAAAACTGCTTTTACAAATGGCCACTGCTCGACCAACACGGAACTTACTCTTGAGATGCGCAACCTCAAATCCGAAGGAAAATTGTGCCTCGTCTAAATGGCACCGCATGGCAACGGAAAGTTGCCCCTTGTTTGAATGGCACCGCAGCGCACCGTATGGCAACGGAAAGTTGCCCCTTGTTTGAATAGCACTGCAGCGCACTGTAACCAGTTCTCATAGTGACGATCACAACCGAACTCTCGGATACAGAGAAGACAAAAGATGACCAGAACCATTACATGGACATAGTCGATTTGGAAGCGTTTGTGGCTGGACTTCAAAATGAAGTTGCCTACGTATCCCAAAGATGGAATCAAGCCTTACGTAGTTCGGGGTTAAGGTGCACTCGGGTATTAACCTCTCCTTTTACGCTCTAACTTTTGCCAAGGCCGCTCTTTCTGGGTTTTCAACCTTGCGAGCTTTGTTCTTCTTTTCTTTTCAATTCTTTTCATTTCTTTTCTTTTTTTTTTCTTTTTCATCTTTTCTTTTCATTTTCTTCATTTTTCTTCTTTTCTTCTTTTTTCATTCTTTGCATTTTTTTTTTTTGTTCTTTTTCTTCTTCTTCTTGCTCTAACTTTTGCCTGGGTCTCCCTTCCGAGTTTTCGGCCCAGCAAGCCTCTCAAGGGTAAAAGTGTAGCTTTGTCCATGTCAAATGGTTTTGAGATCCTGAAGTCATCTGAATCTAGGAGAATGGCTACTGTTCGCTGACGATGTAGAAGTCCATCCAATAGGGGCTGAATTACCCCTAGTGTTGTGGATAGGAACTCAGTTGTTCTTCAGCAATACTTTCTTCTTTCTTCCCTTCTGGGATTTGGCATTCTTGCCAGTCTTCATTGATTTGCAGAATGATCCATCTTCGGCTCTTCGAGCACATCTGACATTTTTCTGCCCCTAGTTCTAGGGGTGCTTCTGATCTAGCTTTGCAAGCTTCTTTTGACGATGGCTGGCCTTCTCGACCTGACTTTATTGCCGTTAACGCATAGGCTGCTTCGAATCTGGCCACACAGGCCTCACATTGCGGTTGACCGTTGAACACTCTGAATTAAGGTCCGAGGTTTGAAAGCAAGGGGTCGAGTCTCGAGGCTCACACAGGTCTTCGCAGGACTGCGCAAAATATTTTTTGAAATCTTTTAAGAAAGCGACTAATCGCTCGCGCTGAAGACAGTGTAGAACCAATCTGGATCAAGCCAGGATCCTTCTCAGTACTCACACTAACAAGCATGATCTCATTCATTAAGGGCTTAGCATGCCTTTCTTTCTCTCAATTGATCAAATTTTCACAAATCCCGAGGAATTCCTTCCTCTTCGTTTTCATCACAATGTTCAAATGTTTTGAAAACTTTGGTCAAATGCAATGATTTCAAGTCACAAAAGAGCAAGTGAAAGGTATTGTCGTTTCATTCTAAACTTGCTGGCACAACAGGCTCAAAGTAGTAATAAGCACAAAAACATGACAGCTATAGCTGTTTCATTCAGATTTCCTGGTTGCAACTGGCTTCACAGCAGAGACAGACTCAAAAGAAAGCAAAAGGACAATCACAAAACAAAATAATGATGTCCGAGGTGACACCCTCGGGATCATCTGACTTCTGTACAACAGGACTGACTCGATACAACAAGACAGACCTTAATCAAAAAGACTGACCCAAAACAAAGAGACAGACTCGAAATAAAACCACAGAACTGACTCAACACCCAAGTCAGAAACTACAAAAACCCAGCATTCGCAAATGCTCAAAATAGCGCGTGCCACACGCCATATCTGAAGCAAACTGAGCACCGCCCGCAGGTGGTCTAACCCCTGATCACATACTTGGATTATCCTCGAAGTCCAACAATTCAGTGGTGACAGACTTTGCTGAGCTAGGCAGGAGGATGACCTCATTGTCGATCAAATCTTGCACTTCGTGGTGAAGATGAAAGCAATTGTCGGTGGTGTGACCAGTCTGTTGATGGTATGCACAGTACTGGGTACCATCATGCTTCGCTGGAAGGGGATTCGGGAGGGGGCGAGGCTCAAGAGGTCTGAGGTGGCCTTTCTTAACAAGGATCTGAAGGGCCTTAGACAAAGGCATATAAAGGGCGTGGAATACCCTACGACCTCGGGGCAGATACTTCGAGTTTTGCGCATTTTTACCGGATGCACTAGCAAAAGGATCGGCAGGTACAGGCTTGGCTTGCTGATTTTTCCTGGGTGCAGGATTAGGGTTGGAGGGAACGGTTCTGGTATGATGACCCTTCTCTCGATTTTTCCCTTGGCTTGAACTGCCCTCGGTCTGAGTGGGGAAAGTGTCATCCACAGTCTTAGCCACAACTGCGAGTATTTGCTGCTTATTCAACCCTCTGGCTTTCAGAGCCTCAACAGCCTGCTGGAGTTGTTCATAAGGATCAATGTCCACCTTCACCTTGTTTTTTTCACTAGCCTCAGCTCGGTGGACGATTTGGGTTGCTTCAGTGCGAAGCCCCGTTATCGTCGACATACCATTGCCAGAGCTTGAGACAGCTTCAGGTTGGCTGAGCTCAATTACAATTCGCCCCAGTAGCGGGGGCTCTTGCGGCATGAAGTTTCCCGTATACGATGCAGTTGGTGGCGGGGTTGACAATCCATAGGCTAGATCAGCCACAGATCTCTGGAGGTCGCCAATCATTCCCATTAACTCAAACGTGGTGGGTTCACGAGCTTGAAACAACTGGGGTTCCCAGATCGGGCACGCAGCAGGCGACCTGGGTGGGTGTGGTACCTCCACATCGGTCTCACCCTGCAAGATGATTCCTTGGTTTAGTGCGGCTGCCATAACCATAATTTCCTCTGAATTCTGGGTCGTCATAAATCCGCTGAACTGGACAGAGGTGGTGTAACTGGTGACTGACGGATCTGATGAATCGGTGAGTCTTTTCCTGCTTTGCCTCAGCAGAGGAGAACACTAGTTACTCTGAACTAAGTCTCTGAACTGAAAGGGAAAACAAGCAGCATCTCAACCCAATCAATACAGATATGGACATAGCTGAAGAACTGTATTCGACCACTGATCACTATTCCCTAAATTACTGCTCCAAAACTGAATCTGATACCCGCAGATAACTGATTCCCAAAATACCGAACTGGTGCCCGCAGGCCTGATACCCAAACTTGTAAACTGATACATGCATTCCTGTAGAGACGCACTCTAAAAGCACATAGCAAGCAAGTGAGAGCCAAAACACCCCTATGTTGGGGTAGGGTTTCCCTGTCCTATTTTGTCAGGAGCTAGGGTTTCACTATGCACGCAGCGGTTTCAAACAACCTATAATCAGGTAAGCAACATGTCCTACTTTGGGATGGTCACTATGGATTCCGAATATGCACTGGGCCGAATGGTCAAAAAGGGTGCCCCGGTAAAAATCAGGGTTTGTGTTCCCATCGTGGCAGAGCCCGTAACCGGTCAACCTTATGGCACGCTTCTCAAAGCGAGCCTCCGGCAAACCGTTCAGGAATAAAAGATGGCAAACACGGTGTCCTAGGCGCACCAATGCACATGCAATGTAAAGAAACACATAAGTGTAATCAAAACAAGATATCATGAGTTTGAGTCAAGTTCTCTAAATCCCCAGCAGAGTCGCTAGAAACTGTAGACGTCCCAGAATGTCCCGAGGAAAGCCCGTTTTGGTCATTGGGCTCACTACAGTTCAGGACTCAATGTCACGGTCCTATATCTAATCTTGCAGCGTGCAATACAAGACCGATGAATCATCAAAGAGTCCAAATCCGGCAAATCGTTTTTGAAAAACAGATTTTTAGAAAGAAGTGCCAAAAACGAACTGCTTTGCCAGATACAAAGTCGCCACCTAAATATTTATTTTGGGGGAATTTAGGAAATCCTGACTCGTTGCCTAAGGCCATGTGTCCGTCATCACCAAAGTTGCCTCGGCTCGAGAACTTGGGTACGATTGGGGAAGGTCACTTCATGAGCACCCCCGCTCATCCGATCAAAGATCGGCCTCTACTAACCATGATATCGAGTTTTGAAAACATTATATGCTCTTATTCCGGTTTATTAGCCTAGAATTACTATGTGATGCGCACAGCATTCAAGTACAGACTGGATTGCCTAAGTTGGAACAAAGCATCACATATCCGTTTGTTTTGAAAATGGATTGAATTTTGCTACTCGCAAGTAGGCTAAAACACGGGTTTCGACGAATTATTCCAATTCAAACAACCCAACCTTCACCCACAGGCATTCAGGCAATTATATCACATAAGCACATAGCCTCATGGTAAGCATGCTATCATGGCAGTCACTCATACGCATGAAGGATGCTAAAGCATAAGTACTTACCGAGTACTCCAAGCCAAAGAAAGAAGCTAATTAGAAAACATGCATGAATTCTAACTATGCTGAAATGCCTAATACAACACATGCAAAAATGCAATTAAGATAGGCTCGGCTATTCTAAACATGGCACATGGAATGCAACAGATAACATGTATTCAACTTGGAATTGAAATACAATGCAGTTGGTATGATGCGCCGAGCCCGGTGCATGCAATACAGATGAATGAATGCAAATATGCGAACATATAGATGCTAATTTGAAACGTGCCCTAAAACTAACCATCATAAGCTAGTAAATAAAAGGGAGAAATACGTAGGGTTGGAAGACATACATCACACACGCACACTTATTACAACATTGCCCTCTCGCAGAGGGTCCGAATAAATATTACACAACCAAAATGAATAACTAATTATTACACAACAATAGCTAATTAACAAATTAACTTAGAAAGTGAGTAAACTAGCATGCAATGCTACATGAAGTAGACTGCCTCAGCTCTGTTCGGAATGATGAAGGATGCATGCATGCTCGAGTCGCCTTGTCGGGAAATCCATCGCGATGGCCCGATTTGCCTCTGTTTACAATTGACCCCGGAACACTGTACACAACTCCATGGGAACTTGTAGAGATGCTGCTAACCAGTTTTTGCTGCAGGCTTTCGGTTTGCTGCAACAGAGAGCAAGAAAGGGGCATGGCAAAGTATTTTCAACATATGTATGCACAATCACTCTCCCCGTCATTGCATGAGCTCTAGGGAGTGTAGTCCTCGACCCTCGTGCCACCAATCACGCATCTCGATGCATGATGGCCGAGGAGTCGAATTGCACGACTCAATGTGAAATGAATGCACAAATAGACACCTAAAGCCAACAACTCTATCATGGATAGTCAAGAGTGTCGGCGACCGGGAATTGAAGCACGTTTCGTCACTTTGAGTACGAAACGTCCCTCGTTTCTCGTGTTTGGACTAAACCCTACTCCGAACACTATGCAACAACTAGAATGGCATGGCATGCAATCCTAAATGAAATGAAACTAAGACACGCAAACATGCAAGGAGTGATATGCAAAGGTGCAACTAGCATGCGCAATACTATGAACTATCAATGGCATACTCAATGCACATGACATAATATGTCATACACAATGCAAGATGGACTTAAACCAATATGAGTGGACCTCAGCCACACTCAAATCAGTGGCCAAACATGATGAAATGAAGCAACAACACTCATGCAAACATACCCAAATGCAAGGGACCAAAACTAAGGCACCAAGTGCAACTCTACCAAGGCATGGCAAGCATGTAATATAGCATACAACAACACATTTTCAGCTCTGAAATGACATACGAAAGGGTCCCGAATCATGCAAACACCTCACACAATGCATGTTAGGTGGCCCAAATACCGAAACTAGTGAAGTGGATTACACCAGAGGTATGCAAAGCGATGCTCAAATGAAAAAACCAGCCCCAAACAGACCCTAGGCAAGTCCAAGACAATGGGAAAATGGTCTCAAATGATGGCTCGAAAGGCATGGAAATGAAGCTCATGCAATGGTCCAAAAACGAGGCATACAAGTACGACTCTCAAATGCACTTGAGGAGTGGAAAACATGGGAACATGGCACAAGTATGAGGTCTGAAATAACATGCACAATGATGCCAAGACATGCAAACACCTCTATTCAAGCATGCAAGAGGCTACAAAACTCAAGGCTAGGCATGGATATTGAACTACAACCATGCATAGCATGCATCATTCGACCATGAGGCACAAAAACAGAGCTAAGGCAGTCCAAAACATGCACAAAATCAGGTTAAGGCATGGCCAAAAAGTGCTAGAATCAAGGGCCAAGACAACGTGCAATACAAGCTAGTGAAGAGGGTTTACACTACAAGTATATTAAGCATTCAAGAGGCCACTAAATCAGAAAAATTCAGAGATATTACATGCCAAATAAAGCCCAAAAACTCACTGAAACATGGTCTATGCATGCAAGAAAGAGATGCTCCTTTGATAGGCCATGAAAAGGGTTGTTCTACACATGAGAGAGGGACACCCAATATGACAAAACCACCTCTGTAAAGAGGTTATGCAGGCCTTAAAACTCACTGAAAAGGGCCTAAAATGAGGCTAGGAAGGATGCACACGTAGGCTCCCTTGTTAGGCCAAATATGCTAGAAAACAAAACAAGGGGTGAGAGGGTCACCCCTCTCTGATTTTGGCTCTCAAAAACACATAATAACCACTGAAAATCTGCTGGATTTCAGTGGTCAAAAGGGCCAACAAGGCTCAACACAAAGGCCCTAATGCATGGCTCAAAGCAAGGTGAAATGAAGCATGCAAGGGGGTTAGATGACCCCCAACAGAAAAATGATCTTAAACAAAAATGTTAAGGACCTCAAAACAAGACTTTTTTCAGTTTATGACAAATCCTAAATATGCTTGCAAATAGAGCTAAGATATGAAGCAAAATAAAGACCAAAAGAGGGAATAGAATGTTACCCTTGTAGCCAAGAACTCCAGCAGCTTCTGGACCAAGAAATGCAAGCCTTCAACCTCTGAAAATGGCCTCCAAGATGCTTAGAGTGATGGTGGAGGGGTTAGGCTAGGAGGTGGTATGTAAAGGTGCAAGAACAAGGGACTTTGGAGCTTGAAATAGAGAGATAGAGAGGGGTGTATGCATATGCCTTAACCAAAATTTCTGAACCCTTGCAAGGGAAGAGGAGTCTTCCCTTTATAGACAAGAGGGCTTAAAGCTTCTCCAAGAAGCTTAAAACCAAGGTTAAACATCCTCCATACACGCGTATGGAGGATACAATCTGTGGCTTCCAGCTGGTACAGCTGGCACCAACTCAGTGAGACAGAAAAGGAGAAAGCCGACCGACCAGTTTAGGTGGTCGGCCGACCACTCCCCCTGGTCGGCCGACCAGGGTCAAAAGGTTCAGGTGGTCGGTTGGCTCCTAGGGTGGTCTCCACACTCAAAGCAAGCAAGTGGTGTGGTGGGTGACCAGTAATTGTGGCCCAAAAGTGAGGGAGACCAGCCTCCTAACAAGAAAATCGACCGGCAGGAGAAAAGGTGGTCTCCAAGAGAAAAGGTGGTCTCCCACCCTTGTACCACCTTCCAAACAATGAAAACAAGGTCCATGCCAAAAATGAACCAAGACGGATGCAAAACGAGGGTTCGAGGGCCAAAACGCGCAGCCGAGTGCCCCGAAAACTGACTGCTAAGCATCGAAAGTGGCGTGCGACCACGAAGGTGGTCTCCCGAACCACAGTGTCCCTTTAAAGAGAGGAAACAAGGTGTGTGCCAAAAACCGGAGCAAACGGAGAAAGTTAAGCAGTCCCGAACCGAGGCGCACGGCCAACAGCTCCGAAAATCGAAAACTGGTCTCCAAACGGGAACAGTGGTCTACGACCACGAAAAGTAGCCTACGGCCACTGAGAGATGGTCTACGAGACCTCTTCCTCCCTTCGGGAAAAGAAAACAGAACTTGGTTCACAAACCGAGGCAAAACACAAAAGAGTCCCGAAGTCCGGAGGCAAGGCTCTCAGCTGAGACTCCGTAACCTCAAAATGAGCACAACATGCGCAATCACTGAGTGCTCAATTGATGACATCTAAGTCTTAAGGTCGGTCAAAAATGGGGTGTCTACAACCTCTCGTCATAGCTTTTTTGTGCTTCTCCCAACTTAGCTGGCCACCGAATGAAAGGTTCATTGTGTATCTCGCTGAGAATCCGGTAAATAGGCTTATTGAACACTGTGGTAATGGCAGTGCGGACTCTTAAGTTTCTTTTCTCTGGGTCCTCTCTGTTGGCTCGCTTGCCGCCCCCATTCCTACTTGGTTGTTCCACCGTGTTGACTTTCGCTGTAGTCTTTTTATCTGGCAGTGCTGTTGTGCCAGATTTTGCTTTAGCACGGGTGCCATCTTCCTCTACTCGGATATGTTGATGCACTCTTTCCATTAAGGCCTCCATCGTGAGGGGTGGCATCATTGTTATTGAGTCCCTTAATTTATTTTCGACTGGTAAACCCCGTTTATATTGTGCAATGGCGAGATTGGTAGGGCAATCCCCAATCTGGTTAAAGGTCTCCCAATAACGACTGTTGTAAGACCTCAATGTTTTTTTTTCGCCCATGTCCCTGGAGAGTAGCTGGTCGATCTCCACTGGCGTCTTGGTATTCGTTCTGAACCTGGTCACGAAAGCTTCTGCCAACTGTGCCCATGAGGCTATGCTGCCTTCTGGTAGCCTTTCGAACCAGGTCAGACCTAGGTCGCCCAGGCTGGATGGAAACAAGATACACATTAGGGCCTCGTTTCACCGGTATATTGCCATAACCTGGCGAAAGTGGCTTAAGTGCATGTACGGGTCTGTCTTCCCCTCATAAGTAATAAATTTTGGCTAGTGGAAACCTGAAGGTAGTGGTGCATTCTCTATTGCCGGAATGAACGGTGAGCTTTGTAACCTTGCTAAAACTTTGTCTGCTGGTTCGTAAGCAAGGCGTGGCATTGGCATTCCTACCTTGACACTCTCATGTGTCCTAGGGGCCAATCGCTGTAGGGCTGAAACCCTGCGAGGGTCGTGAGCCCTGCAGTCTTCCTTCCATCGGGCCTTCTCCTCTAGCACTGTTCGCAGGTTTGTTGACCTTCACAATTTCGTGTACCTAGATGTCGTCTGGTGCGTGTACGAGGGGCGATAGTTGCTTCCCTCTGTATATGACCTTTCAGTCCTCGTTCTCTCAGACCTGGAGTGACGAGTCCTGGAAGTCCTTGACTGAGTACCACCTATTCTAAGGCTCTTACTTTCTGCTGGTGAAGGTGTGGTATGTCTGTCACGGTATTCCGAGTAGCAAGGGGGCGTGTTGCCTTTGCGCCCCTCTCCAGTCGCCACCCATTTTCCTTTCATCTGGCACTTCATTGTCTCCAGGTCTGCCGCCATCCTCCTAATTAACTCATCTTGCTCCCTCACGCGATCCTCCAGAACTTGAGGATCCAGCCTCCGCCTCTGTCTTTCAGGATTTTGAGAGCGACGGGGGCTAGTGCCCCATCTCTCCCTCGCATCCCTCCCGAAGTTCCGTCGCTAGGGTTCTAAATCCGCCATGGGTGGGATAGAAAGTAAACCTTCACGCCTCCCACCTCCCTCCGGGGTTTGCCCATCAACGGCAGATTGCGGCAAGTCTTCATTGTGCGCCATTGCCTTCAACTAGAGAGGAAAACTTGATCAAGAGGTTTTGTTCTTTGCAATTTTCCCACAGACAGCACCAATTGTACGAGCATGAAATAATCTTCTCGTATAATCCTGTTGATCAAGTCTGCGCTCCTCCAAACATCGTCGCTTTATTCCCTAAAAACACAAACGTGAGCTAGCCGGCGGGTGTGTGCCAGATACCTCTCCGATGCCTAAGTCAGCAAAATAGACAAATAGACAAAAGCTCGTGTATTCGAGAATCAAAGTTGTGATACCTGTACATAGGTCCTTTTATGAGCTTTTATAGATTCTGCGTGGCACAATCCTAATAAGATTCCAACTCTCCCTACGAGAGTCCTCCTAGGAATCACACACCCTACTCACTACCAACCAAGTGAGATGATTTACACAATCCTAGTAGGACTCTACTTTCTTTAACAGAGTCCTCCTAGGAGTCTCATCACTGCAAGCCAAGTGAGATAACTACCAGGGTTGAATAACAGTATGACCGAGCTAACAATAGCCCCTTGACATACTCAACCCGGTGCTATCAAATGCAACGCCTAGCTCGGTCCTTCTCCACTTATATCTCGGTTTTGGCTATTCAGACTGAGCTAACTGCAGCAGTCTCTGACCGGGCTAAAAAGGGTGAGATCTAAGTTGTAAAGCCCAAACACCTCGGCCCATAGCTCGGCCCATACTTCACCTGGTCCTAGCTCGTTAGTTTTAAGACCGAGCTACTCCAGCTCTTATTCTGGCCCAATGTGAAGCACAACTGCCAAAGAAGACTCTTCCTTAGCTCGGCTCAATTTATTTATAAATTACCCTCTCAATTGACAAGGCATATGAACACGACATGATAATATGAAATAATAAATAGATTGGATTAGAGCATCTCCAATCTTACATTAAATTTAAATTTGATAAAAAATTTAATAAAAAAATTCAATATCCTTTCATCAAACTTGTATTCTTTCATCTCTGATAAAAATCTATTTCAACATGTTCTTGGCCTAAGAAAGAAGAAAACAAAACAAAAACAATATGGCTCCAATTTTTTGCTTTAGGCCACACACGTGGTTGAGCCGGCTCTGCCCATATACCTTTCAGCAGTTTCATTTTTACCTTATTGAATTATATAATTGAACACAATCTTCTCACACGAGTGAAACAAGTCATATAAAAGTTTGTGTTTTGTTTTTCAAATGAATTTGGTACATTTTAACAGCACTAGAATGAAATTTGAAATGGAATAATCATTTTGTCCAAACATGCGTTCAGTAAGAAAAAATGATGATTATTCTTAGGGCTAAGTAGGGGGTTATTCGACCCACGAAAACATTTTAATCCGATCCAATCGGCGCATGTGCAGGCGATTTCGAATCTACAGTAAAGTTGGATACGGTTTGAAATATTTTCATGTTTCGGGTTGCGGCCGGGTTGCAGATTTCACCCGCACCCGCACTTATATTTTTTTTTTTTCATAAAATTTTGGACAATCTTAACCTTCCATATTAATAGATATATATATATAAATATATTATATACTTACAGTTGCTATGTATATATACACATACATAATATATAATATATTTTTAGTAAATTGAACTTATTTTATTTATATAAGTAAATGGAACTTTTTTTTTTTTTTTTAAAGTATGGATTATCAATTTCTAAATCTTTAAGATTAAAATATTATGAATAAAAAATGATTCAAAAATAATGATTTTATGATAAAAAAAAATATGTGATTTTATGGCCTAAAATAATATTTAGAAAATAAGGAGAAAATGCGCAAAATAAATATTTAGAAAATGGGGAAAAAATAGATCCAAAAATAAATTTTGAAAGGAAAAAGTTCAATCCGTAAACCATCCGCAACCGCTTGCATATCTACGAATCCTATCTGCACAACGTGCAACCTGCATTGTGAGCGATTGCAGGTTTAATTTTTTCAAAATTACAATATGTGGATGGATTCAAACTGGAAATCGAACCGTCAAAAACCAATCTAGGAACACCCCCAATTATTCTATTAAAAATCTAAAAATTAGGCTCCCGTCGTTTCTCTCGGGAAAAAAAAAATAAGAAAATCAATCAATGCATAAGAATTTTTCAACGTGGGAGAATTCCACACGACTTTGGAAATTAATGCATATGGTTATGGGGTGGGAGAATTCCACAAGACTTTGGAAATTAATGCATGTGGTTATGGGGACCAATTAGAAAGCAGTTTTTCTGGAAATTTTAAAAAAAATTTAATGCATTAAGACTTGCAGAGAGACTATTCGAAAATGGTCGAATTAAAGAGGATTGATTGTTTTTAGACCATTAAAAACTAATCTGATAAAATTAAAAATTTAAAAATTATTTGAAAATTTTTAATTTAAATCCAAAAATATATATGAAAATAATGAATGAGTATTTTTTTTCATATAAAATTAAAATAATTTTAAAAAATATATATTCTAAAAACTTGAGCAATACGAGACTCAACAATTTCAAAGCATTGCATTTTTATAGGAGTGAGTCAAGTTTGAATCTGGGATCACGCTCTTTCTGTGGAGATCCTGTACTATAACAGTGC
Organism: Camellia granthamiana; assembly: GCA_036172215.1. Lineage (NCBI taxonomy): Eukaryota > Viridiplantae > Streptophyta > Magnoliopsida > Ericales > Theaceae > Camellia > Camellia granthamiana. Next base: position 5,488,895 of record CM069911.1, on the reverse strand, counting down.
TTGATGAAATTCATTGGATGTCTTGGTGGTAGATACCCTCTTATAAATTGGATTAAATTTAATGGGAAATCCATTACTCTGAAACCAAGATCCATGCCATAATATCTGACGGAGCATCTTTTTTATGATAAAAAAATAAAAAATAAAAACTCTGAAGCCACCGTTACACGCGTAACTCAGTCTAGTGGTCCATGCAAAATCATGGAAGTCAGTGTAGCAGATTGCAATCAATCATGTTAACATCGTCGGGTCGGGTCTATCACATTGAGAAAGTCGAAATAGTTCAATATTCGCTCGGAGGAGCCAATTGAACTCTCTCCCCATCTAAAGAAATAATGAAAATGAATTATATATATAATAAATTATATTGAGTTTTTTTAAATTTAAAAAAAAAATGCAATAAGTCTTACAATTTTTTCAAAATTACACTAATCGTTCTTTTTAAGGGATTGTTTGGGATGTCTTACATAAATTTATTTTTTATTTTTTTGAACTAAAAAGTTGAGGAAAAAAATATGAATGTTTGGGTTAATTTTTTAACTTTTTATGAAAAAAATGTGTATTAAAAAATTGTATAAATAAGTGTATAGAAGAAGATAGTGTAGTACACCGTACGGATGGGTAGTCAGTCGGCTAGGTGAATACATGGGAAAAAATTGCTTCCTTTTCGGGCTTTAATTGGACGGTGTTTTTCGGCCTGTGGGGACCCGCCACGTGTCCCATTTTCTAATCCAAACCGTCAATGTGTAGAACTCATCAAGTACTATATACTTCTAAAAAATCATATTGATTGGACATCGATAGCTATCTGATCGTGTTAGTTTTTTTGGTCAACTATTAACTATAACACCATCTAATTTTTATACAAAACTGATTTGATCATGTAGTTAGCAATATCCGATAGACGTGATTTTTTACAAGCATATAGTACTAGACGAGTTTTACATCTTTAACGGTTCGGATTATCAAAACAGGACCCATGGTGGGCCCCACGGGCCCAACTTTATCATCCAACTTAGTAAATGTAAACATGCAATTTTTTTTTTCTTTTACTAAACCTGGCCTGACGTCAGTACATTGATGGGAGAAAAAGTTGATTTGTATTTAATATTTGTATATTAATTTTTTTTATATTTTTTTTGATGAATAGTGATAACTTTTCAAATTTTTTAATAACTTTTTGATTTTTTTTACACTTGCCAAACCAACCCTAAGACTAAATGAAATAAAATTAATACAAATGATGTAAAAATACAAAAATAAACAATATAAAATACATTTCAATCTAAAAGTGATAATAACATTTAGTTTGTTTGGTTTTGATTTTCAGAAAATTCTACTTTTTTATTTTTCGTATTTTAATGTTTTCAATGAATTTTTTTTAATATTTTAAGTAGTTTTTTAAATTTTTAGACACATCTAACATCAATACATTTAAAAAGTATAATATTTGTAAAAAAATCTTTAAAAAATACACTAAATACCAAAAAATATTTAAAATATATAAAAATTCAGTACATTTTTCATATTTTTGTGTATTTATTAATTTTTTAAACTATTTTTTTACAAATATTTTACTATTTAGATACATCTAAGTAAGTTATATCTAAAAAAGTAAAAAAAATTACTTAAAATTTAAAAAATATTCACTAAAAATTTAAAAAAAAAAACACGAAAAACAAAAAAAAAATCAAAAAACTGAAATCAAGCACACTATTTAATTTTTCATCCATAAAAAATACTAAGTCTTTAGTAGTAGATCTTTTTAAGAAAAATTTGGGGTCTTTTAATCTAGTAAGACTTAAAAAAATGATAAACTTTAGGGAAAAAAATTCAAATTACTAAAAAATATTTGCAAAACAACCTTTAGTTGTCGCAAGTTTTCAAGGGAGCCAAAGATAAAAGTTTAAAAATAAAAATAACAATAATAATAATAATAATAAGAGAAAGAAAAGAACACTACAAGAAAAGTGGGCTTAAGAGACGGAACTTTTTGCAACGGCACATTTGCCGTCGCAAAAAGTCATTTTTTGTGACGGCACAACTTGTCGTCGCAAAAAATATGACTTTTTGAGACGGCACAACTTGCCGTCACAAAAAAAAATGTGACTTTTTGATATAAAAAAAATAATAATAATTTTTTTCCATTAAAATAAAAATAAAACAAATAAATTTTCAATCTATAACTAAAAAAAATTCATTAACTACAAAAAAAAATATATTTTAACAAAAAATAAATTTTTTTGGCGACGGCAAGCCCCGTCGCAAAAAAAAAAAAAAAAAGGTTAAACCACGTTTTGTTATTTAAATTTCATTTGTGACCGATTTTTTTTTTTTCATTCCCGCTATGTTTCCTCTTTTTTTTTTTTTCCATTTCCCCCCCTTTTTTTTTCCATTCCCGTTCTGTAACCCCCCCAACCCAAACAAAAAATCCTCAATCTCAAACCACCCCGCCCAAAACCAAAAATCCCTAATCTCTTCTTACCCCCCTCTCTGTCTCTTTTCACCCATTTTTCATCTTCCTCTGTCTCTTCTCTTTCTCTCTTTCACTAATCACTCTTCTCTGTCTATCTGTCTGTCTATCTGTCTCTCTTTCTCTCTATATGTCTCTCACTCATCTATCTCTTCTCTCATCTCTTTTCTCTCTGTCTCTTTCGTTCATCTCTCTTCTCTCTATCTCTCTCGTTCATCTCTCTTCTCTCTCTGTCTCTTTTTCTGTCTCTCACTTTCTATCTTTTTCGCTCTTTTTCTCTATCTCTCTCTTCTCTTTCTCTCTCTAACTCATCACTCTTCTCTGTCTGTCTGTCTCTTTCTCTCTTTGTCTCTCGCTCATCTCTCTTCTCTTTATCTCTCTCATCTGTCTTCTCTCTATGCCTCTCTCACTCATCGCTCTTCTCTTTATCTCTCTCTCGCTCATCTCTCTTCTCTCTATCTCTCTCATCTCTTTTCTCTCTATGTCTCTCTCGCTCATTTCTATATATCCCTCTCTTGCTCATTTTTCTTCTCTCTGTGTCTTTCTCTCGTTCATCTCTTTTTGTTCACTTTCTCTCTCTTTTTGTCTATCTCTCGCTCATCTCTTGTTTCTCTCTCTTTTTCTATCTCTCTCTCTCTCTCTTTCTCTCTCTGTCTCTTACTCCCTTTCACTCATCACTCTTCTCTCTCTATTTTTCTCTCTATCTGCCTGTCTATTTGTCTCCCCCTCATTGTGTTTGCCTTGCTTACTCCCCTCTCCATTCTTCTCTATTTACCAAGCTATCTTTCGATTTATCGAGACACTACAAGAAAATGCACTTTTGGTGACCACTTTGTCTTTCTATCACTCATCACTCTGTCTCTGTCTGTATCTCTCTTCTTTATCTGTCTCTCACTCATTTCTCTCTCACCACCCATCTCCTCTACCACCTTCACCACTACTGCAAATGACATTCCACTACCACAACTACTACTCCCTCCGTCCCAAAATAATAGTCCCTTTTGGGGAATCTAACTTTTTTTGATAGTACAATTATTGTATTTGAAAAAAGTTGATTTTTCAAAATTATCCTTTTGATAGTACATTTTTTGGGAATATCAATGTCATAATTGTACTTTTTATATTGTTTATTAATTTAAAAGAATGGCAAAATAGGAAATTTATATTATTTTTGTACTTGATTTTTGAAGAGGGACTAATATTTTGGGACAATGAAAAATGGAATAAGGGGCTAATATTTTGGGACGGAAGGAGTACATTTGTTGCCATTCCGCCTCTACGACTATCATTACTACCACCATCACCACCACTCCACTACCACCATTACTTCTACCATTACCTCTCATCCACCACCGCTACTCTATCTCCTCTACCACTACTACAACTTCACCACTAATCTCATTCGCTATCACCACCACCACCACCACCACTATCACCTCTTATCCACCACCTTCACCACTACTACCGCTCCCTATCCTCTACCACAAAAAATTAGTTCCTAATTTTTAGAAACCAAAAAAAAATGGGTCGCAGAAAAACATTTTTTCATCTTCTTCTCTCTCTTCTCTTTCTCTCTATTACTCATCACTCTTCTCTCTCTATTTGTCTGTCTATCTGTCTCTCTCCCCTCTCTCTGTATGTCTCTCACTCATCTATCTCTTCTCTCATATCTTTTCTCTCTCTATCTCTTTTGCTCATCTCTCTTCTCTATATCTCTCTCGTTCATCTCTCTGTCTCTCTCGCTCATCTCTCTTATCTCTGTCTCTCTCGTTCATCTCTCTTATTTATCTGTCTCTTTTTCTGTGTCTCATTCTCTATCTCTCTCTCTGTCTCTCTCTTACTCATCACTCTTCTCTCTATCTCTCTCTCTATTTTTCTCTCTGTCTCTCTATCTTTCTCTCTGTCTCTTTCATTCATCTCTCTTCTCTTTATGTCTCTTTCGGTCATCTCCCTTCTCTCTATCTCTCTATGTCTCTCTCGTCAATCTCTCTTCTCTCTCTGTCTCTTTTCTGTCTCTCACTCTCTATTTCTTTCTCTTCTTCTCTCTCTCTCTCCCACTATGTTTGCGTTGCTCACTCTCTCCCTTACGCCTTCTCTATTTACTAAGCTCCCTCTCGATTTATTGATCCACTACAAGAAAATGCACTTTTAGCGACCACTTTGTCTCTCTCTCGCTCATCACTCTGTCTCTCTTTCTCTCTTTCTCTCCTTTATCTGTCTCTTACTCATCTCTCTCTCTCTCACCACCCATCTCCTCTACCACCTTCACCACTACTGCAAACGCCTTCGCCGCCACCACCACCACCACCACCTCTTATCCACCACTACTGTCGCTCACTCTCCTCTACTACAAAAAATTATTTTTAAAATACTCAAATAAAAAAAAAATTTCAATTAATTGTTTTTAAGTAATTTTTTTGAATATATTTTTTTTTTCAAATCATTTTTTTTTTCAAACAACTTCTACGTCAATTATTTTTTGTCAATTAATTTTGTAGGCCTGTATAAAAATATTAAAAATATTTAAAAAATTAAAATATTAAAAATATTTAAAAAATTAAATATTAAGAATATTAAAAATATTCTGAAAATCAAAATATTAAAAATATTCCGAAAATCTCAACCAAACAAAACCTTTTTTCATTTTTTCCCCATCTTTCCCCCTTTTTTTCCCCGTCTTTCCCCCCATTTTTTCCATTTCATTTCAGGTTTGTAGAGCCCTAAGTTTCGAAACAACACTCTCTCTCTCTCTTACGGAGGCGACGACGAGCAGCCATCGGCGAGCCCTAAATTTCTATTTTTCAGATTTGATTTTCAATTACGCTTACCTTCCCGCCCATAACCATCTCTCTATCTTCCTCTCACCAGAAAAGCAGATCCAAAGCCATCTCAATCACTAGTTCCAAACATAATCGACCTCACATTTATCTCCGATCTGCGACTCTCTCTCTGTCTCTCTCTTCAGTCTCTATTTCACACTCGAAACCCTAGAATTTCGCAAACGGCTATCATGAACCACTACCACATCTATGAAGCTATCGGCCGTGGCAAATTCTCGGTAACTCTCTTTTTAGATTTGATTCGAGTTTGCTTCTGAATCTGTTTGTGGCGTGAAATTTTCTGCTTGGTTGCTGGGAAACAGAGAAAAATAGAAGAATGTAAAATTTTAATATATATATATATATATATGCATTTAGAATTAGTGCAACAGTAACAACAAGATTCCCTTAAAAAGTTAGAAATTTGATTGAATTAAGCTAGGTATCTGTAGTTCCTGTTTTTCTTATGTAACACGTAATGGATGTTGAAAATTTTAAATTTTTTTTCTCCTCTCTTATTGTTTACTTGTTTGAAGTAGATAATGCAGAATCTAGGGTTTGATTTGATGTTTAGGTAAAAATTTGGGTTTTAGAGATATTTCTTATTTGTTACTGTTTCTTAAGAGGAATCGAGCAAGAACTATTTGGAATATTTTGTGGACATGTTTTTGGCTAGTGAATACTTATAGGGTACCATAAATATGTTTTTTCCTCCGATTACTTCTTCAAAACCAATTTTGTATGGTGTTTATGTTTAAATAATGCTTTCTACTCCAGCTTGTGATGAAGTTTTTATGCTTTCCTATTTTTGTGTGGATATTGCATATGCAAATCTGTAGTCCTAGTTGACTAATTAAGTAATAGTATTGGAGTATGTTGCCATGTGATTTTCATAACAATTGTGATATTAGTGGACTACTAATGGTGTGGAATCCAATTTTAAATTTTTTTTTATTGTTACTTATCAAAAAAAAGGAATCCATTTTTCAGATTTCTATCAATTTAGTTCTTTGGAAATAAATGTTTGTGTTTTATTTCACATGCAGAGAGAGCTTATATAAAGATGAGGAGTTTGATCAACGACAACTTGCTACATTGCTTGTTTCAAAGGTCATTATCTTTTTTCTATGTATTCCTCCTTTGTGTTTAGCGACCATCGTCCCTCTTCTATATTATGATCACTTACTTTTCTTGTATAGAAAAAAGATAATTTTCTTCAATTCTGGTTTTTATGATCATTTGGGTTGCCAAGGTTTTCTTTCCTTCTTGCCTAAATAGGTGTAGTGCGATCTCCTAACCATATATATTTATTCTTTCCTACTAGCAATCAAGTGGGGCATTGATGAAAATTTGTGGTATCCTATTAAATCTTTAGCTCAGATGTGTGACATTTGAAAATTGATGTGTGTAGTGTATTCCTTTTATACGTAAATTTTGTGTTTCAAATTCAGAGGGGCTACAAACAAAAGATTTCTTTATATAAAGCTGCCCAAGTTAGCTATGTATGTTGGGGGTTGGATATAATCACATTTGAACTCTGAATCAGCCAGGGAGAGATAGGGATATAACATGCTATTTGCATTGCCATGATTATAGGAGTTTTTGTATAATGAGGAATTATGATTTTAATAGGATTTATAAGTGTCCTATGTAAACAAAATTTAGCCATGCCATGTGTTTATAAGTGTCCTATGTAAACAAAATTTAGCTATGCCATGTGTTTATAAGTGTCCTATGTAAACAAAATTTAGCCAATTCCAATTTAATTACTCATACCACCTCATCACCATTCTTAAAAGTGTCCTATGTAAACAAACAGTTTTATTAATTAAAATGAAGAAGAGCTAGTGATAAGAATGCGATACTGGTCTCTGTTCAATATTGGAAATTATTGTGATGTACACGTGTATTCCTGTGGGTATTGATGAATATTATGGATTGTATCTGGAGTGTGTTATCAAAGGAGGGAGACACATTGGATGTGACAATTCACTCAATCATTCAATTTGTTCAGATGTTTTCATCCCTGGTGTAGTGAGTTTCTGCATTCTTGGTTTCTCTAATCTTTGCAACCACAATATATCTTAGTACTCTTTTTCTTTTTCTTTTTTAATTATCAGTAACTTACAATAGATTACTTGCATGTGAAGATAAAACCTGAAATCAGAGGCTATCACTTGTTAGTCCTTGAGACGTTTAATTAATTTACTTTTATCTTGTTTACACAAATTCCTTTATTTCTTTCGTCAGGTTTTCTATTACTTAGGTGAACTTAATGACTCATTGTCATATGTTCTTGGTGCTGGTCCAATGTTTGATGTTTCTGAGGATTCAGATTATGTCCATACCCTTCTGGGTAAGAATTTTCGCATTCCATTTATTATTTTCCAACATGAAAAGAATTATATGAATGTAAATTACGCCTTTTCACTATAATCTTACTAATTGTTGCTGTCATGTTCTTTCTTTACTCAGCTAAAGCTATTGATGAATATGCCAGCGTCAAGTCAAAGGCAGCAGAGCCAAATGATGAAGCAGCCAAAATGGACCCTCGTTTGGAGGCAATTGTGGAGAGAATGTTGGATAAGTATGTAAATTTCACCTCCTCTTCAATGTAATGACGCCTTTTTCCAATTTTCTTACCATTGCTGTATATAGGTGTATCCTGGATGGAAAGTATCAACAAGCTATCGGAATGGCAATTGAATGCAGACGATTGGATAAGCTTGAGGAAGCAATTATGAGGAGTGATAATATTCATGCAACCCTATCATATTGCATTAACATCTCTCATTCCTTTGTTAATCTGAGAGAATATCACCATGAGGTATGGATAATGTTCTTGCTTGTCTAATTTAGAGAGCTATTTCCATATCCTGAAACAGCATATTTTCTGTAAACATTTTTTATGATTTCCCAAAATAGTTAATTTCTGGTTGTCATGATTGGTATATTTATTTATGACAATGTAGTTCTTCATCCAGGTTACCTTTCTTGTTTCAATTTGAAATAGAAAATTTTCTACTAGTGCGAAATTGTTCTCTACTTGGTATATTTATTAGACCTGATATGGTGAGAAGTTGTTCTCTACTTGTTATTCTAACAGTTACACATGCATGTGCGTGATTTCTTGGCATATTATGTTTCAATATGTTGATTGCTATAAAACATTGGAATTATTACTTTATTTTCTCCGCTTTTGGGTACGGGTGTTCTCTGATAGGTCTGTGAGGTGTTCAGAAACCTACTCATCCAAAAGTTTGAATTGATGCAAAAGATTTGAAGTTTTTGGTAAGGAAATGTTGGTCTTCTTTGATGCCTTTCTTTCTTTGCAGCGATCTCATGCCAGTGGAGACACAAATTGGGGAAAATTTTTTATACAAGGCCACCACGATTATAGCTGCAGTTGATCAAATTGCCTTTCATATTCTAGGTGTCTTTGAAGCGTTTTTTGGCATGGAGACCCACAATTTTGCAGTGCAATGGCCGGACAGGGGGTGACAGTTAGGCAAGGAGGGTTTGTGTCTATCACGACACAAACCCGCCCCTATGGATTTAGCACCGTAACCGGTCAGTAATCCGTGATTACCGTAGGCCTGCTTAATAGTAGAACAGTAAAACAAAGTACAAGGGCTGGCGGAAGCCATTACAGTAAATAAACAATGTCCAATGAGCTGTGAGTCTGTATGCAAAAAGACTTTTCAGACATATACATAAACAGTGCAAACCAATATGTACAATATTTACAGTCGATCAGAACAGGGACCTAATCCCTATTAAACAATACAGTACAAAAACATTCAGTCTATACAATTATACAAAACAGATACGGAGACAGATGGGGAAATTAAAGCACCCCTAAGCCATAGCTTGGCAGGCTCGGAACCTCGCAGTGAGGCACAGTAGTTGGCTTGACAAAAAGAGAAGTCTAACCCACGCTCCTAGCTCCGGTCTGGTGCCTGAACACCTACATATATATATAAACAGTGAGCTAAAGCCCAGTGAATAACATAATGCGTAAAGGGGCTAAGAATGAATGTCCTTACAGTAATGAAAACAGTTCATTAAATCAGTATATCAGTAATTCAGTCATTCAGTCAAACGGTCATATGTGGTACATCCATTAGCATAGCAGTACAGTAAACAATAGGTCTTAAAAGACCGAACAATAAATGATAGCCATCAATCAGTAAACAGTAGTGGTTCCAACAAGGGAACTGATAGAGATCTCTGTAACAGTAGCAGTAACAGTAAACAGTAGTTGCTAAGGATGCCACAATACAGTTCAGAATATAGAACATACATTCATTCAGTTAACAGTGTCATTTCAGAAAACAGTACAATTCAGTATTCAGAAGATATTCATATTTGAACATATCTTTACACAGTTGTTACTCACAGAGTTCTTGGCTACAGTTAAGCTAGAGCGCGTCCCCAATCGCCAACCCTACACAGTATACAGGATGAACACACACTAAGCTACACAGTTGGGAAAGATAATAATTTAATCCCTAATTTGCCTCGGTGTGGTTCTACATCTATATCCTCATTAAGATGTCCTAAACTAGGCCTAAGAATGCCTAGGATGGGACGAGGATGCAAAGATGTATTCAAAAAACATTTTCAGAATTTTCAGAAAAACTGAGTCCCGCTCGAGCGTAGGTTTCCCCCGCTCGAGCGGACATGCAGACAAGGGTTCCCCGCTCGAGCGTCACTTTCTCCGCTCGAACGGACTGTAAAATATGACAAAAGTACTGGATGCTCGAATTTCACGCTCGACGGGCGCTTGACCCCCTCTCGAACCTGTGACACAAGCCTCCGCTCGAGCGTTCAGTCCTCCGCTCGAGCGGACTGTAAAACAGTAAGAGATGCTGGGAGCTCGAATTCTCCGCTCGAGCGCAGCTTCCCCCGCTCGAGCGGGAGTCAAAAATCTGGAAAACCCAGATTGCATGTTCAAGCTCAAAACCAAGTTTTAAAGCATAATTTTCGATCCTCTTGGGCTAATTTTCTAGAAAACACTAGTAAACACATAGGATGACATGATTCAAAGCTCAATTTGTAAAATCAAAGCCCAAGGGTGTTTCAACAACCTCAATTTCAAACCAAGTTTTCATGAACATGCTATAAACATGACATGCAGGAGTTTAACTCAATTCAAAGCTTCAATTTCATACTCTAATGAGTCAAACCTTTCAAAAACAAGATGATATCATGGACCTTAGCTAGAACTTGGACATGCATGTAACAATTTTCCATGAAATCAACTCCAAAGCCAACAATACAAACATGCATGTATGAATTAAGCTATAATTCAACAATTTAGCACTAATTCTAGACTCCACCCTTAAATGGACCATGAACTATGCAAGAACAATCTTAAATACAACAATGAGAGGTTCAATTTCCTTACCTAAGTCTTGAGTTTAAGGTATAGGAGCTTAATTAAGCAATCTAGACTTCAATTCTTCAAGTTCTTCAAGCCAATTCACAAAATCAAGTTGAAATCACACCTATTCTCTCACTCTCTCACTCTCTCACTCTCTCACTCTTGGTCGGTTGGAACAAGGAAATTGGCTGAGGAAGATGTGTTATGAGATCAAGTGTAGGCTCAAATATGTTTAGATAGTGGGCCACTCACAATGGCAAAGCTGTAAATAAACCTAACTCATGTAATTTATCAATATTGATCTAGTTTAATCATACCAAATCACATTTTTTAGATAAATATGCCATAAAATCACATAAAATCTAATTAACACAGAACATCAATCAATTTCAGATTCGGCCGCCGATAAGGCCTTCAATTTGCAGTTTAACATAAAAACATGAACAGATAATCAAACAGTCAAACAGATAGAATGCAATTCAAACAGATATACTCAATTAATCAGTTTCAGATTTCAATCAGTCAGTTAATTAACATGTTTAGCCTCAGTTTAACAGTAATCAGTAGGGTTATCAGTAATCAGTGGTGAGGGTTATTACAGTCTCCCCTCCTTAAAAAGAGTTTAGTCCTCTAAACTCGAGTTACCTTCATTCTGGAAGAAAACAAGGTTCAGTGGAAACAGTTCAGGATATCTCTTGGCCATGTCATCTTCCCTTTTCCAAGTGGGATACACACCACCGTGGTTTTGCCAGTCCACTTTCACTAACGGAATATCTTTGTTTCTCAACTTCTTGATCCGTCTGTTCACAATCTGAATAGGCCGTTCTTCATAAGTGTAGTCATCACTTAGCACTACACGGGTCGGCTCTATCACATGAAAAGGATCTCGGAGGTAGTCCCTCAACATAGAAATGTGGAAGACGTTATGCATATGCTCCATTTCAGGAGAAAGCGCAACTTGATACGCCACCGGATTGATTTTCTTAATAATCTCATACGGTCCGATATATCTCGACGCTAACTTGCCCTTGACTCCAAAACGAGTCTGGCCTTTCATCGGTGTCACTTTCACAAAAACGTGATCACCTACTTCGTACTCTCTGTCTCGCCTTCTGACATCTGCATAACTTTTTTGTCTACTCTGTGCAGTTTTCAGCCTCTGTTGTATCAGTTTCACTTTCTCAGTCATTTCGTATACAATCTCGGGCCCAAGCAAAGGACAATCTCCGACTTCTGCCCAGCAAATCGGAGATCTACATTTTCTGCCATACAATGCCTCGAAAGGCCCCATACCAATACTTGAATGATAACTGTTATTGTAGGCGAATTCAACTAATGGCAAATGACTTTCCCAGTTTCCCTGAAAATCAAGGACACACATTCTCAGTAAATCCTTCAGAGTCTGGATGGTTCTTTCTGACTGGCCATCTGTCTGAGGATGATAGGCACTACTCAGTCTCAGTCTCAGTTCAGTACCCAATGCAGTCTGTAAGCTTTGCCAAAATCTCGATGTATACTTCGAATCTCTGTCAGAAACAATGGACACAGGCACTCCATGTAGTCTAATAATTTCATCAATATAAATCACAGCCAATTTGTCCGCATTATAAATTGTTTTGACAGGTAAGAAGTGAGCAGATTTAGTCAGTCTATCAACAATAACCCAGATTGAGTCCATACCTTTACTAGAGCGAGGCAATCCAATGATAAAATCCATGGTGATATGTTCCCATTTCCACTCCGGTATTGGTAAGGGCTGCAATAAGCCTGCGAGTCGTTGATGTTCGGCTTTGACTTGTTGGCAATGAAGACATTTTGATACAAAATCAGCAATTTCCTTCTTCATTCCCGGCCACCAGAAATTCAGTTTCAGGTCTTGGTACATTTTCGTGTTCCCCGGATGGATAGAAAATTTTGAATTGTGGCCTTCTTGCAGAACTCTTCTTTTCAACTCAGAATCATTCGGTACACACAGTCTTTCTTGAAATTTCAGTACATTATTTTCAAATTTGAAACCCGGTCTTGGTTTAGATTCCCTTTCTTCGATGATCTTCTTCAAGAAGTCATCCTGTTGCTATTTCTCTTTAATTTCTTCAATCAATGCCGGTTGAGCAGAAATAGCAGCTATTTTTCCACCTTGTTCTCGCAAAACAATCTCAATTTCAGATCTTTCAAGGTCACAAAGCAACTATTTCTGTCCGGTGAGCAAACATGCCAAGTTTCCAATCGACTTCCGACTCAATGCATCGGCAACGGTGTTGGCTTTCCCGGGATGGTATAAAATCTGTAGGTCATAGTCTTTAATCAGTTCCAGCCATCTCCACTGCCTCATGTTCAGTTCTTTCTGTGTGAAGAAATATTTCAGACTCTTGTGGTCGGTATATACTTCACATGTTGTCCCATATAGGTAGTGACGCCAGATTTTTAAAGCAAATACCACTGCAGCAAGCTCCAAGTCATGGGTCGGGTAATTCTTTTCATGCGGTCTCAGCTGTCGGGAAGCATAAGCAATAACTCTTCCATTCTGCATTAAAACACATCCCAGACCCTTATGAGAAGCATCACTAAAAATGGTAAAACCATCCGTACCTGAAGGTAGGGTAAGAACCGGTGCAGTCACAAGTCGAGTTTTCAACTTTTGGAATGCCGATTCCCTTTGGTCAGTCCAGTCAAAAGATGTCCCCTTCTGAGTTAATTGAGTCAACGGTAAGGCAATTTTGGAGAAATCTTTGACAAATCTTCTGTAATATCTAGCTAATCCCAAAAAGCATTGGACTTCTGTTACATTTGTTGGTCTAGGCCAATTTACTACAGCTTCAATTTTCTGCGGATCAACAGAAATGCCATCCTTGCTAACAACATGCCCCAAAAACATAACGTGATCAAGCCAAAATTCACATTTAGACAGTTTAGCATAAAGTTTCTGTTCCCTTAGGGTCTGTAGGGCAAGTCTCAGATGATGTTCATGTTCTTCTATACTTTTGGAGTAAATCAGTATGTCATCTATGAATACAACAATAAAGTTATCAAGGTATGGTTTAAAGACTCTGTTCATGAGGTCCATAAATACAACAGGTGCATTGGTAACTCCGAAAGGCATAACTAAAAATTCATAATGTCCATACCTCGTTCGAAAAGCAGTTTTGTCAATGTCTTCTGGTTTAACCTTCAACTGATGGTATCCTGATCTGAGATCGATCTTAGAAAACACTTCAGCACCCTGTAACTGATCAAATAAGTCATCAATACGTGGCAATGGGTATTTATTTTTCACAGTTACCTTATTCAATTCACGGTAGTCAATACACAATCTCAATGAGCCGTCTTTCTTTTTCACAAACAAGACAAGTGCGCCCCACGGTGAAGTACTAGGCCTGATGAACTTCTTATCTAATAGTTCTTGTAGTTGCACTTTCAATTCTTTCAATTCAGTTGGAGCCATTCGGTAAGGAGCTTTAGATACTGGCTGGGTACCCGGAATCACATCAATGGTGAATTCAATCTCCCTGTCAATCAAATCCCCTGGCAGATTATCTGGAAAAACATCTGGGAATTCTCTGACTATGGGAATACTGTTCACATCAGTGTTAACATTAGTGGACACAGTCAATACAGAACACAGATATCCTTTACACCCCTTTCTAATCAATTTAACAGCTTTCATAGATGAAATCAAATACGGAGGAGGTACTACTCTACTTCCATTAAACACAAATTCAGGCAAACCAGGTGGACGGAAGGCTACTTGTTTTGTTACACAGTCTATAGTAGCATGGTATTTCGTTAACCGTCCATTCCCAATATTACGTCAAAATGATCAATGTTCAGAGGCAGTAAGTCAATAAACAAATGTGCATCTCCAACAATAATTTCACAAGCAGGGTCCATATATGCACAAGTTATGGATCCCCCAACGGGTGAAGATACAGCTAACAGATAATTCATGGGTTCTAAGGGTCTATTCAATTTGCGTGAAAAAACATGCGATACATATGAATGTGTAGAAACCGAATCAATCAGTACATATGCATTTTGAGTACAAATAGAGAGGATACCTGACACAACGGTCTCGGTATTTTGTACATCTCCCGGTACTAGGGCGAACACTCGGCCCTGCCTCATGGGCTCTTTCCCGGTAGCCTTAGGGTTTGGTTTTGGTGCAACAGTTGATGCTACGGTGCTACCTGTAATTTTACTATTGCCCGGAGCAGTGGAAGGGCAATCCTTAACCATGTGGCCTACCTTGCCACACCTATAGCAAGCACCAGATATTTTATAACAGACCTCTTTGTGTTTCTTGCCACACTCAGAACAGGGTGGTATGGAACCACTTCCCTGGCTGGAGCTAATTGTTGACCCCGTATTCTGTTTCTTGTTCAATGGATTATTTTTTCCCTTCTTGAACTTGAAACCCTGCCTTTTACCACGCCATTCAGACGCTGGTGTTTCAGTTTTCAGTGCCTCGATGTTCGATTCAGCCATCAAGGCTCGGTCAAGAACATTTACATAGTTCGGTAGCTTCAACACATTGATTCTGTCGAGTATTGCAACATTAAGGTCGCCTTCAAACTTTCTGGCCCTCTTGTAATCAGTGTCCACCATGTATGGTGCATATCTAGCAAGCTCAGTGAACTTTGTTTCATATTCAGCAACGGACATCGTGCCCTGTTTCAATTGTTCAAATTCTGTCACCTTTCTGTCCCTGACACACTGGGGAAAATACTTTTCAAAGAAGGCTCCTTTGAACTGAGCCCAAGTCACAACGGTGTTGGTGTCACGGACTAGCATCCACCACCTTCTGGCCTCTTCCTGTAAGGTGAAGGTAGCTAACAGTACTTTATATGCTTCAGAGCACGGAAACACCTCAAATAATTTTTCTGTCTCAAGGACCCATGCTTCAGCTTTTAAGGGTTCGAGGCCTCCCTGAAAGGATGGCGGTTTCATTTTGCTGAACTTCTGGGTGAGGGCAATTATGTCATCATAAACAGGTGGCTCTGGCTGTACTGGAGGAGGTGAGGGCTATTGGTTCTGTTGTTGCCCTAATCTTTCAGTTATTAGTTCCATCATTCTCTCCAGTCTGGCCATTCTTGCCTCAAAGGATGAGGATTCAGATTCATTTGCAGTGTTTGCATTATCCATTTCACTATAAACAGTTATAACAATTATAAACATAAGCAGTTGCATACTTAAACAGTTTATCACATTAGCACATATTCAGTCATGTCATAGACACACACACTTGTCATGCTCATACAATGCCCTATTACGTTTCGAGGACATCCTATAGCTCATTTGGACATGTGTGTGCGGTATAACTCGTGGTAAGTATCGCTCTGATACCACTCTGTCACGACCCAAACCCGCCCCTATGGGTTTAGCACCGTAACCAGCCAGTAATCCGTGATTACCAAAGGCCTGCTTAACAGTAGAACAGTAAAACAGAGTACAGGGGCTGGCGGAAGCCATTACAGTAAATAAACAATGTCTAATGAGCTGTGAGTCTGTATGCAAAAAGACTTTTCAGACATATACATAAACAGTGCAAACCAATATGTACAATATTTGCAGTCGATCAGAACAGGGACCTAATCCCTATTAAACAGTACAGTACAAAAACATTCAGTCTATACAATTATACAAAACAGATACGGAGACAGATGAGGAAATTAAAGCACCCCTAAGCCATAGCTTGGCAGGCTTGGAACCTCGCAGTGAGGCACAGTAGTTGGCTTGACAAAAAGAGAAGTCTAACCCACGCTCCTAGCTCCGGTCTGGTGCCTAAATACCTACATATATATATATATAAACAGTGAGCTAAAGCCCAGTGAATAACATAATGCGTAAAAGGGTTAAGAATGAATGTCCTTACAGTAATGAAAACAGTTCATTAAATCAGTATATCAGTAATTCAGTCATTTAGTCAAACGGTCATATGTGGTACATCCATTAGCATAGCAGTACAGTAAACAGTAGGTCTTAAAAGACCGAACAGTAAATGATGGCCATCAATCAGTAAACAGTAGTGGTTCCAACAAGGAAACCGACAGAGATCTCTATACCAGTAGCAGTAACAGTAAACAGTAGTTGCTAAGGATGCCACAATACAGTTTAGAATATAGGACATACATTCATTCAGTTAACAGTGTCATTTCAGAAAACAGTACAATTCAGTATTCAGAAGATATTCATATTTGAACATATCTTTATACAGTTGTTACTCACAGAGTTCTTGGCTACAGTTAAGCTAGAGCGCGTCCCCAGTCGCCAACCCTACAAAGTATACAGGACGAACACACACTAAGCTACACAGTTGGGAAAGATAATAATTTAATCCCTAATTTGCCTCGGTGTGATTCTACATCTATATCCTTATTAAGATGTCCTAAACTAGGCCTAAGAATGCCTAGGATGGGACGAGGATGCAAAGATACATTCAGAAAACATTTTCAGAATTTTCAGAAAAACTGAGTCCCGCTCGAGCGCAGGTTTCCCCCGCTCGAGCGGACATGCAAACAAGGGTTCCCCGCTCGAGCGTCACTTTCTCCGCTCGAGCGGACTGTAAAATATGGCAAAAGTACTGGATGCTCGAATTTCACGCTCGACGGGCGCTCGACCCCCTCTCGAACCTGTGACACAAGCCTCCGCTCGAGCGTTCAGTCCTCCGCTCGAGCGGACTGTAAAACAGTAAGAGATGCTGGGAGCTCGAATTCTCCGCTCGAGCGCAGCTTCCCCCGCTCGAGCGGGAGTCAAAAATCTGGAAAACCCAGATTGCATGTTCAAGCTCAAAACCAAGTTTTAAAGCATAATTTTCGATCCTCTTGGGCTAATTTTCTAAAAAAACACTAGTAAACACATTGGATGACATGATTCAAAGCTCAATTTGTAAAATCAAAGCCCAAGGGTGTTTCAACAACCTCAATTTCAAACCAAGTTTTCATGAACATGCTATAAACATGACATACAGGAGTTTAACTCAATTCAAAGCTTCAATTTCATGCTTTAATGAGTCAAACCTTTCAAAAACAAGATGATATCATGGACCTTAGCTAGAACTTGGACATGCATGTAACAATTTTCCATGAAATCAACTCAAAAGCCAACAATACAAACATGCATGTATGAATTAAGCTATGATTCAACAATTTAGCACTAATTCTAGACTCCACCCTTAAATGGACCATGAACTATGCAAGAACAATATTAAATACAACAATGAGAGGTTCAATTTCCTTACCTAAGTCTTGAGTTTAAGGTATAGGAGCTTAATTAAGCAATCTAGACTTCAATTCTTCAAGTTCTTCAAGCCAACTCACAAAATCAAGTTGAAATCACACCTATTCTCTCACTCTCTCACTCTTGGTCGGTTGGAACAAGGAAATTGGCTGAGGAAGACGTGTTATGAGATCAAGTGTAGGCTTAAATATGTTTAGATAGTGGGCCACTCACAATGGCAAAGCTGTAAATAAACCTAACTCGTGTAATTTATCAATATTGATCTAGTTTAATCATACTAAATCACATTTTTTAGATAACTATGCCATAAAATCACATAAAATCTAATTAACACAAAACATCAATCAATTTCAGATTCGGCCGCCGATAAGGCCTTCAATTTGCAGTTTAACATAAAAACATGAACAGATAATCAAACAGTCAAACAGATAGAATGCAATTCAAACAGATATACTCAATCAATCAGTTTCAAATTTCAATCAGTCAGTTAATTAACATGTTTAGCCTCAGTTTAACAGTAATCAGTAAGGTTATCAGTAATCAGTGATGAGGGTTATTACAGTGTGTCATAATGCCTTCACAATGACTTGAATACTCAGCATGTAAAATATGGGTCCCAAAGTAAATGGCTCATCCTGTCTAGACCTCAATTTTATTTATGAAAGTGAGAATTTAAATGCAATTTTTTTATTATTTTAGTAATGAAATTTGGTTTATGTTATTTTGAATTATGAACAAAATCATGTATTTAAACATTATATATGTATTATGGAACATTATGTAGTGGGATAATTTTGTTGATGTGTAATTATATGAATAGAAAAATATTTTATTACGAAGAAATTGTTATTTTTATATTATTATGGAGAAATTTTAATATTTTTATCATAGGATGTTTTTTTCTTTTTTGCGACGGCATTATACCGTCGCAAAAAATAGAAAATTTTAATATTTTTATTAATTTTGTTATAGGTTTTACTTTTTGCGACGGCATTATACTGTCGCAAAAAATAGAAAGTTTATTATTTTTTAATACTTTTTGCGACGGCATTACACTATCGCAAAAAATAGAAATTTTCATATTTTTAATACTTTTTGCGACGGCACCACACCGTCGCAAAAACAGTGTTTTTGCCGTTGCAAAAAAAAGACTATTAGCGACAGTATTTTTTGCCGTCTCAAATAACATTTTTAGCGATGGTAAAATAATGCCGTCGCAAAAAAGTCAAAAAATTTCAAACGTTATTAGCGACTGCACAGTGCCGTCGCAAAAACTCTTTTGCAACCCCTGCATTTGCGACCCCCTCTTGCCGTCGCAAAAAGTCATTTTGCCGTCGCAAAAAATATTAGCGACGGCATTAGGAGTATTAGCGACGGTATTTTACCATCACAAAAAGTCAATTTTTTTGTAGTGGAAGAAGAAGAAGCTAATAATACATTTATTTTTTATAGGTAACTAAATAAAAAATTGATTTATATATTTTCTACTTTTAATTTAATCAAAAAGATAAAATTATTCAGTTTTTAATTAATTTATTTATTTGTTTTATTATTATTTTTTTTATAAATTGAAAATTCAAATACGAAATGGATGTGAACTCTAGTTACTTTGTGAGTTAAGAAGTCATTATACTAGCCAAAAAAAAAAAAAAGTTAAAACTAAAAATAATAATTTATTTGATTTTTTTTATTTTTAATAACTTTTTGGAGTAAAAATAAATTTTTATTTTATGAAAAACAATTTTTCTAAACGAATTAAGTTCTTTTAAGTAAAATAATTTTTTTAATTAATAAACTGATTTTTTAATCAGCGTCAAACGAGAGTGAAATTTCTCAGCAGTTGCCTAGTATGAACATAGGAAGACTAGGTCCTCATTTGGGAAGAATTAGGGTTGGTTTGGGGTGTCCTAAAAAAGTGTACTTTTTGTCTTTTTATAAAAAGATGTACAGAAAAGTAGAGAGGTGATGTGATGAAAAAAAGATAAAAAGATAAAAAATGGATTATATAGTAGATCCCAAACAAGGCCTTAAAATAGTCTAACTTTTTGACATTTTAACTATTTTAACTTAATTTTTTTAATCCCGTTTGATTTTTATTTTTGACTTTTTTGACTTTTTAGAGAGAAAAAATGTAATAATTATGATTTGAATGTGACATTTTATCTTATTAACTTACATAACTAATTTTGTCTTTTATATTTTTTTAATCAAAAATCCATTAACAAACATAGGAAGACTAGGTCCTCATTTGGGAAGAATTAAAATAGTCTGGTTTTTTGACATTTTGACTATTTTAACTTAATTTTTTTAATCTCGTTTGATTTTTATTTTTGAATTTTTTAACTTTTTAAAAAAATATATATAATAATTATGATTTGAATGTGACATTTTATTTTATTGACTTACATAATTAATTTTGTTTTTTTTTTTTTTTTTAGTCAAAAATCCATTAACAAACATAACTTTGGTTGTTAAGGAAAAGTCTTTTTAACCACTGTGTTTTTGTAGTTAGTCTAAAAAATTATAAATAATTACGAAAAGGCTGTTTCAGAATGTCTATAAAAATGGCTTTCAAATCCATTACCTATGACTATGACTATGACTTTTCTTTGTGGGGCCAAGCCGCCAAGGTAGTTTGATTAATACTTTTTGTTTTTTTTTTAAACAGTAGTTTTTTTGGCTGATTAGTAGTTTTGAACGGTAGTTTGATAATAATACTTGAGTTCACTTTTACTAATAGTCTTATAAAGTCAATGAATTGCGACAATCATTTTTTTGTTGATTTTTAAATTATATCGCCTAATTTATGAATTGTACTAAAAAAAATTTGCAAAAGTAATCTCTAGAGCATTTGTGAAACCAACTAGTAAAGGACTTGTGGCCACTCTAATATATGATTTTAGGATAACCCATTTGACATTAGAATTATATTTGTCGTTAGCACAAATATAATTTAATTAAGTAATTATCGATATTGAATTTGCTTCTTTTATTTATTTTTTTTGTAAAAATGATGGTTCTATTTGATTTGGTTTTTTTAAAAAAAAAATCTAAAAATCTCAAACATAGTTTGGTAGAAAAATAATAGAAAAATAAAAAATATTAACCATTTTCATACAATTTTATCTTTTTAGGATGCATAAATAATTTTTTCGTGTTTATTTTTATCAAATTAGTTTCTCTTTTTTAAATAAAAAATTAGAAAACTGTTACTGAGAAACATATCAAATATTTAATGAATTTTACACATTTAACGATTTAAATGATCGAAATAAACTCGAAGTAAAGCCCAACACACAAAGACAACACCGAGAGAGATCTCTTCCCTTCTAAACTGCGGTTGGTTAGTGGGTTTAGAAAATATTGAGGATTTTGTCACATTATTTGTCAAAGGACAATACTATTTTAGTTTAAAAGTTATATCTACTTTTCAAATTTAATAATGTGACAATTTATTAAAAAATATCTAAGGCAACATAAATTCACTTTATACACGACACGAAATGCTAAATATTTGACTATGCAGTAGGGATGATCATGGATCCGTCCAATCAGACCAAACCGATTCAACCTTATAGATTTTAGGTGGATGCGTATTTTTTGACAGATGGATAAGGATGAAATATTTCAAAATTCACAGATATGATTCGGATAGCGGATTAATCATTCCGGACCTGCATGAACCCAATCCACTAGTAGATGAAGTTCGAAAAGAAAAAAAAAAATTGCTAACAAGTTACAATATAGAGTAGAAATAATAAAATATATATTTTGTGAAAATAAAAATAATACCTCAAAAATATGCATGTATAGTGTCATATAAATAAACTAGTGTATGCCCGTGCCTGAAGGCACGATGCAATTAATAATGAGATTAAAATATAAATCAAAATAAAATTATTAAAACATAATGTTAAGATTTTCCTTTTTAATGGTAGTGGACAATCACAAAGCGGAGGTGACAATGAGTCCCTTAGTTCAACACCCATTTCAAAAAAAATTTCAAATTTTCTTAAGTTTTGTGAGTAAATTTTAATATCTACTATAATGCTATTATATGTAATAAAAATTCAGCTCAATAAATTTATTTAAATTTTTATTAAAAAATTAAAAAATTAAATGTTAGTATTTTATGATGAAATGTTTTCAAATTATTCTAATATCAAAGTTAATATTTTTTATTAAAATTATTAATTTTATTGAATTTATATTAAAAATAATACATGATATAGCGGTTTGGTTTGATTTTTCAAATTATTTTTTGATTTTTTTGAAAAAATAGAAATTAATTTGACAAAAATAAATTGTTTGGTTTGATTTTTCAAAAATTGTTTTAAAGGTGTTTTCATTTATTTTATTGGATTTTTTTTTTTTTTGTATTTTACTCATTTTTTTGTACTTTTTAAATGCACCGAATCTAAATATATTTGAAAAGTAAAACAAATTGACTAAAATATTAAAAAATTCTAACAATAAAAAAAATTCAAACAAAAATCTGTGCATTTTTATTTTTTTTAATGAATTTTTTTTCGTATTTTACTTTTTAAATGCATCTAATTTTGATATATCTAAAAAGTACCCCCAAAAAAATGACTAAAATATGGAGGAAAAAAAAATTGAGTAATAACAAACGAAAACTAGTCTAAAAATAATTTTTGAAAAATTAGACCAAACAAATATATTTTCAACACCCATTTCAAAAACAATTTCAAAATCATAAAAAATCAACACTCATTTTTCATTAAGGAATTAAATCCATTTCATAAATCAAACTAAAATCAAAACCCATTTTATGAAGATCAAATATTATTTCAGATCCAAAACTTTTTAAAAAATTAAATCCAAACCCTACATTTTAAAAAAAAATCTATATAAATAAAGAACAAACAGAACTTAAAAAATAAATAAATAAATAATAAAAACAAAACACATCATGAGGTTAGAAACACACAACCCAAAAAGTCTCTGATGTCACTCATTCTCTCTCACCAAAAGCCATCATCATCATCAAAAAAAACCTCCAAATAAATCTACCTCGTCGTCGTCATCAAGAGTTTATTATGTTTGTACATACTTGCAATTGTTGCTGCTTCCTCATCCTCAAGAGTTGCAGCAAAACTGTTGATATCTCGAGAGTAAGAGTAAAATATTGCCTCTTTGGCCTTCTCACTACTGCACCAACATTATAAGGAGATGTTTAGTTTAGTATTAAATTTATTTAAATTTTTATTAAAAAATTAAATGTTAGTATTTTATGATGAAATGTCTTCAAATTATTCTAATGTCAAAGTTAATATCTTTTATTAAAATTATTAATTTTATTGAATTTATATTAAAAATAATATATGATATAGCGGTTTGGTTTGATTTTTTAAATTATTTTTTGATTTTTTTGAAAAAATAGAAATTAATTTGACAAAAATAAATTGTTTGGTTTGATTTTTCAAAAATTGTTTTGAAGGTATTTTCATTTATTTTATTGGATTTTTTTTTTTTTTGTATTTTACTCATTTTTTTATACTTTTTAAATGCACCTAATCTAAATATATTTGAAAAGTAAAACAAATTGACTAAAATATTAAAAAATTCTAACAATAAAAAAAATTCAAACAAAAATCTGTCCATTTTTATTTGGATTTTTTTTTTAATGAATTTTTTTCGTATTTTACTTTTTAAATCCATCTAATTTTGATATATCTAAAAAGTACCCCCAAAAAATTACTAAAATATGGAGGGAAAAAAAAATTGAGTAATAACAAACGAAAACCAGTCTAAAAATAATTTCTAAAAAATTAGACCAAACAAATATATTTTCAACACCCATTTCAAAAACTATTTCAAAATCATAAAAAATCAACACTCATTTTCCATTAAGGAATTAAATCCATTTCATAAATCAAACTAAAATCAAAACCCATTTTATGAAGATCAAATATTATTTCAGATCCAAAACTTTTTAAAAAATTAAATCCAAACCCTACATTAAAAAAAAAAAATCTATATAAATAAAGAATAAACAGAACTTAAAAAAAAAAGCAAAACAAAACAAAACAAAACAAAAACAAAACACATCTTAAGGTTAGAAACATACAACCCAAAAAGCCTCTGATGCCACTCATTCTCTCTCACCAAAAGCCATCATCATCATAAAAAAAAACCTCCAAATACATCTGCCTCATCGTCATCATCAAGAGTTTATTATGTTTGTACATACTTGCAATTGTTGTTGCTTCTTCCTCATCCTCAAGAGTTGCAGCAAAACCGTTAATATCTCGAGAGTAAGAGTAAAATATTGCCTCTTTGGCGTTCTCACTACAGCACCAACATTATAAAGGGTTGTTTAGTTTAGTTTTTTTTTTTTTTTTAAATTATTTATTTTTGTTTTTAGTGATTTTTTTTATTCATATTTTTTAAAAAGTTTTAAATTTTTAGATTTTACTTGATGAGATGAACTGAATTTTTTTTTAAATTCAGAAAATACAATTAATTATTTTGGCATTTTCGATTTTTTTTTTTATTTAAAAATTCATCTACACAAGATTGACCAAAAATATTTTTTTTAAAAATTACGTAATTAAGAATTCATTAAAAATAAAAATAAAGAATTCAAAAAAAAAGTTTTTTTTTAGGGTGATGATTGAGACCCTCCAATCACCACCCCACCACCCCCCACACACACGTGACGGGTGGTGATTGGAGGAGAAGGGATTAAAAAAAAAAAAAAAGTGACCAATTAGGTAAAAAGGGAGTCAAGGGGGTGGGAAAAAAATAGGGTCCAAGTCATTATTGTTTTTTTTATTATTTTTAAATTTGAAAAAAAAAAATGTGACTTGTATAGTTGTTCCCATATACAGAAGTAGAGATATAATATATCAAATTCCATACCTTCCCAAGAAGGATGCAAGAAACTGGCAATGTGAATCTTTCACCTTGCTAACAGTAGCCTCTTCATCTTCTAGTCCATGTGAATGCACTCCCATGTACATTATATATGACTGTATTTGATATGTTAATAAACATCAATTAGATGGAAAAAAAGAAGGGAAAAAAAAAAAAAACTGCCCATAAATTGGATATTAAAATAAACAATAAAAAATATAATTATGGGATATACATTGAATTGCGAGGTAAAACTTTTCAACCATACTGGGTTTCAAAATTTAGAGAAAGCCAAATTACCAGTTTGGCTGCAAAAGCCGGCATTTGGAAGAAAAGAATGAATAGAGCAAGGAAAGGGTGAGAGTTTTGAAAACGACATTTTTGGTTTCTCTTAATCCAAAATTTCTTTTTTGTAGGGAGTGGATGAGTGTGTTTTGAAATTTAAAATGTAAAAATGTGAGGTGCAACAAATAAGATAAGGATGGGTGGTTGCAAAGTTTGTGACTCTTGGGCGGGAAATTCAGGTAGGGTGAGAGAGAAAGTTTTCATCTCAGCTGTCCATCTAAATATAGAAATGAATCAAGACCATTAAAATGTCCTAGTAGGACAATTGTCTCTAACATATTGGGTGGTTGCAAAGTTTGTAGCTCTTGGGCGGGAAATTCAGGTAGGGTGAGAGAGAAGATTTTCATCTCAGCTGTCCATCTAAATATAGAAATGAATCAAGACCGTTAAAATGTCTTAGTAGGACAATTGTCTCTAACATATTTTCAAAAACCTTTGTGCCTTATTATATAGATAATGCATATTTTTTCATATTACTAGTTATTAAATATTGTAAAAGTCATGAATTAAAATTCAAAAAAATAATCAAAATTTATAAAGTCTAAATTGTCAAACCAATCACATCCATCCACCAACCCACACTGCTCGCTCAATTTGCATCCGTCACACCGATAAACGGATGTGAATTAATTTTTTACAATTTACTTAATTTTAAACAGATGACAGATAAAGTATCATCCAACTCAACTCAATCCACGATCACTGTATACACATAAAATCAATTCAACCATATCAAATACTCTGTTACATAAAATACTTATTCGTCCGTTCTACCACCTCATGTATGGAAGAATGTGGAGTTGACACTAACGTGGTCTTTGGACTGGGTTCGGAGTTAATAAGTGAATGTCTCCTTTTTTGTTATTATTAATTAGTCAGTACTCATCCGCGTTCCCACGACTGTTATCGGAAACCTCAGCCACTAATATTGAATGTTTCATGACCCAAACTCTCCTATATAAACAAATTAATTAACTTCCTTTCTTAAAACTCATCAAGAGCTTCAAATAACAGAAAAGAAACAATCCTACAAAAGAAATTACAAGAGAAATTCTAGATCGATCATCATGAAGAAGGTAGGCTGGCTCTTCTGCTATATACAACATTACCATTACTGATCATGTTTTTCTTTTTTTTTTCTTTTTTTTTTCTTTTCTATGATAGCATGAGTACTGACATGACATGCATGTTTGTGATTTAATATCTTTTGCAGCAAAAGATTGTTATTCAGATGCAATTGAGCCGCGATAAAGACAGATCAAAAGCCATGCAGATCGCTTCTCTCACAAAAGGTGTATATATGTATATATGTGCACATCATAATAACACTTTAATTTCAATTTTTTTTGGAAAGTTAGAGATAGTGTGATGTTTGGTACAGTTTCTATCAATCACTTTACAGTTATAGGACAGTGTGAAAGGCTCAAGAAATAAAAATCTCGAGATATAATTCAATGATCAAGACAAGTGCATTGTGACATTCTATAGTTTTCTCAATTCATGAATGTTTGTACTGATTAATTGTTTTACATAGGTGTGAGCTCAGTGGCAATAAAAGGAGATGGAAAAGATCAAGTAGAGGTAATAGGAGAACAGATTGATTCAGTTGAGTTAACCAAGTCAATAAGAAGGAAGGTGAGCAAATATGCCAGCATACAAAGTGTGGAAGAAGTGAAGCCCAAAGAAGAGGAAAAGAAAGAAGAGAAACCACTCCAGTGGGCTATGGCTCCACCAGTTATTCCAACCCCTTATTACTGTCAACCGGTATATGATTCAGACCCACGAGGTTGTTCCATCTTGTGATGTGATTGTTTGTGAGATACAAATCAATTCATCATCAGTTACAATATCATCCCCTGTTTCTGGGATATTCATATCTTTTGTAATGTGTGTCTTGCGCGCGATGATTGTATTGTTAGTTGGATTTTTTAGCTAAATTATAGCTGCAAACAAGTTTTTGTCTCTATTTACCATGATGAAACGAAATACGAGTTTCGAATTTTATCTATATTATTGACAACTCCATGGCTATTCTCATTTACAAGTTATTTCGAATGTCTTTTAACTTCTTAAATTTTGATTTTTGAGTTAATTACACTAATGATTGTCAAAATATACATTGTGTTTTACTGTAACCCTCAACCTTTGTATATGTTCTGATTTGGTTTTTAAACTTTGCGATTTGTTACGCTTTAATTTATGAAGTGAATGCCATTTAAAATTAATAACAGGAGGAAGGATATTTTTTCAAACTATTATTGAATATCAAGAGGGAAGGTGGGATATGAAATAAGATTAAGAAGATGTTTGGAGTAACTAATTAAATTATAAAATTAATTAGTGTGTTTAGTTTGAGTTTTCCAAATTCAGTTTTTTATAAATTGAGTTTTTTATTTATCATTTTTTTTTAAAGTTTTTAGTGAATATTTTTAAAATTTTAAGCAATATTTTTATTTTTTTAGATGTACTTTACTTATATGTATCTAAATAGTAAAATATTTGTGAAAAAATATTTTAAAAAATTATTAAATACAAAAAAATATGAAAAATATACTAAATTTTCGTAATTTTTTTTTATATTTTTTGTATTTAGTGAATTTTTTAAAGATTTTTTTTACAAATATTATATTTTTAAATGTATTTATGTTATGTGTGTCTAAAAATTACTTAAAATATTTAAAAAAATCAATGAATAGGATTTTGTCAGAGAGAATGTCAAAGTCAATATCACGGAAAATGAAAAAGTTAAATTTTCTGAAGAGTGAATTCTGAAAACTAAAACTAAACAAAGTGAATAAGATTTGTCAATTCATCCCAAAATCCTGAGCTAATTCAAATATGAGATAAGATGTACAATTTAAAAGGATTGATAATCCTTATAATAGTCCTAGGAATTTTTTTTTTTATATAATCGGATATCCAAATCAATTTATACGCACCTCGACAATCCCAAAGTCCTGAAATTAACGGCCTGACAAATCTCTAATAACCTCAAAATTTAAAATATTTAATTTTCATGATATTCAACCTAACGACCTCTTATATAGTAAGTTTTTTGGTTGTCTTTCTTCTTGCTAAACTAAGGCCTCGTTTGGCAACCGAACTTTTTAGCCAAAAAGTCAAAAAATTACTAAATTAGCCAAAAAGCCAACAACCCATACCAAAAAGTCAAAGATTCTCCCTTCTCTCTACTTTTTGCACATCTTTTTGTAAAAATTCAAAAAGTCATCACAAACATACTAGTTTTTTTTAGCTCATATTTTAACGAAATAGCCAAAAAATTACTAAATTAGCCTGTTCCCAAACGAGGCCTAAACCTCTTGTCCAGTTTTCCCAACAAACATAGCCTCCGCATACAACTATCTCCCATTTGATACCATACTTTGTTTTGGGATCAAAATAAAAAGTTTTGTTTTTAGCTTTTTATTCATTTTGGAACATATTATCTCTCATATTTTTCATTCATAGAAAGATAAGATAGGCTAAAAAAGCCAAAAAATTAATTTTTTACCAAGTTTCCAAAACACCACCATGTATCAAAGCACCTACAATAATGGTTGAGATCTCTTTTTTTAAAAGGAAAAAGTTAGGGATCATGAAAATGATCATGAAAAATTTATGATCCTTAGATTACCTTGATTAGTGTGTCGTACTTCATTCTAAGTATAATCCAAAGGTCATAAAGCTTTCATAATTATTTTCATAAAAAAAATTTCATGATACCTAACATTGCTGTTTTTAAAAATTTTTATAATTTTTTTTGAATCTCAATCATTAATGGTATGAGTCCCATATATATATAAATGACTCACAAATATATCAATAGTTAAGATTAAGCCCGCGAAAGCCAACAATACCCCTCAACCCCGATTTGGACTAAAGGGGAGCTGTGGCCAATAAAAAATTATCTAATATATAATTATGAGACACAAATTGTGAGACTAGTTGTCTCCATGCCGTATTGAGCCCGTCGAGGGGGATTTAGACTTTCCAAACAACCCTCAACTTGTCGGATTAGAAGACCAAAGACCAGAGAGACCCATACATCAACTTTGTATTGTACCCACTGGCGACGGTGAGATGTCATTGAAAGGTACCAAATACCAATCATCAAACAAACCAACCTCAAACGACCTGGTCTCTTGTTTCTGGTTAAAGCTGTGTGCTCCTTCTGTTCTGTTTGGCTTTGTTTCTTTAAAAAAACAAATTGAATTTTTTTTTAATAATAAACAAAAATAGTCATCATTTTCATATAATTTTCTCTTCTTCTTTTTTTTTGAGTTGAAAATATCTTTTCATGAATATTTATTTTCATCTAATGAGTATTGGTGAATATGGTCTATGACTATGACCTCTTGATACCGTTTGTTTTTAAAGGTAGAATGGAGAGAATTGATAATAAGGAGATTAATAGTGAGTGAATTGTTAGTGAGGGGATTGATAGTGAAGGGATTAAGTAAAATTATGTTTGTTTTGATGATAGTTGTTAGTGTGGAGATTGTTAAATTATTTTTATATAAAACAAATATAAAATAATAAAACAAATAAAAAAAATACAAAAACATTAAATATTAATGTTTTAAAAAAAAACGCCCAATATGTAAAAAAATTTCAAAAAATAAAAATAAAATAAAAAATTTTCAAAATAAATAAAATAATAATTTTTACTTAACAAAAAATACAAAAAATTAAACATTAATGTTCAAAAAAAATACCCGACATGTAAAAAATAAAATAAAAAATAAATAAAAATAAAAAATTTCTAGTCCAATACCAAGTCCTACAGGCCTACCCTAATCTCCTCCCCAAGAGGATTTGTAGTCCGGAGGGGATTACGAATCCCCTCTCCATCTCTCAAAACAAACATGATATTAGTGGGTTGTACCTCATTATGAATCCCAATCCTCTCCCTATAACCTAAAACATGTTAGAAATGGTTATAAAATTCTGGGTAAAACCAGAATTTTTTCCTAAGATTGGTCTAATTTTTAGGTGGACCTCGTGCATCGATTTACACGGATCTAAGTGGTAACGCGTTCTATGCCGCGTTGTGATTCACGTGGTATATTTGGTTGCTCAAAACCATTATCGAATAAATGGGAAATTGAAGCCAAAGTATGCTCCATGGAAATGGTGTTTTGGTGGAAATTCCTTAAAGGTTTGAATGAGGCTTGTCCCACATTGATTTGCTGGGAGGTTTTGAAAGGGTTTATAAGGCATGGGTTTGGTACTTGGGGTGTGCCCCAAGGGGTACCCAAGTGTTTTAGAGGGAGAGGTTATAAGCAAAATGAGCTAGACCCATTGGACCCAAAAACCACCACACGCGCGCCGCCGCCATCCGTCCAGTTGGGCTTGTTCGACCCAATATTAATCTTTTTGGGCCAAAAACATTTGAATTTAATTTTGGTAAAATAAAATCCAGAATTCAAATTAAACTGGTTTGGATTTACTGTTCATCCAAATAGGGCTCTTCCCGTTTTCAAACAGAATTAAACTGGTCCGATTTTTCCTGTACATCCAAACAGGGCCCTTCCATTTTTTGAACCCAACAGCTTTAAATCTGTTTGAATTTCAAACCAAACAGTGCCTAAACAGTATGTATCTGTTTAATTCAAATTGAACAGGTACAGTACCTGTTCAATTCAAAACCAAGAGCCACAATTACATCTATAAATAGACTAAGCCTCCCATTTAGATTTTACTCCAATTTTCGTACTTCGTCCTCTGCTTTAAATCTTTGCATTTTGCTGCATTTTATTTCTGAAAGAAAGAGTGTAAACACTTAGTGTGTTCAACGAACGATTAAATTGTAGTGCTGCTTTTATTCGTTGATAAGATCATTTTATCCTGGGAGATAGACGTCCAAATTCTGAAAGCACCGTGGAGAGGACGAATCTGTCTTAAGGACACAGTGTTAAACACTGGACTTGATCAGAAAAGTTATTCAAAGAAATTAACCAAGTAAGTTATTTAATTTTATTCTGTTTTTATTTGTTTATTTAATCAGATTTTAATTTTGTTTTTGTAACAAAATAAAATCTGTTTATTTATTTATTTATTTATTATTTCGAGTTTGATTTTTGTAATCAAACAAATTATCTCCTTTTCTTTATTTCTTTAAATTCTAGTTGTTGTTTTGTACACAATAGAATTAAATCTTTTAAATACGGTGAAGATTGTCCTACAATCTTAAGACAGACTCCTTTTTGGTATCTTCATTGTATTTAATTTTCTGTGTTTTCAAAAATAATATTCTGGTTGAAAAAACAAATAGTGATTTATGCTATTTGACAGATAGTAGTAATATACTGTCTATTTTTTTTGACAACTAGTAGTAATATACTGGTGTCATTAACAATTGTAGAATATTATTTGGTATTACAGAAAATTATTTTGGTATTTTATTTTTCTCGTTTTAGTAACAAGGAAAATAAAATTATTTTGTGTTATAATTTATTTTCTGGTTTTAGTAACTAAAAAATTAATTTGTGTTTTAATTTTTCTGATTTTTGTAATCAGAGATTATGGCTACTACAACTGAAACTGCATCTGGCAGTGGTACTCCTATTGTTACACCTACATCGGTCCCTATCCAGAACCATGTTCATGTACCAATCAATCATGGAGAAAAACCGAAAAAATTTAATGGTACCGAGTTTAAGAGATGGCAGCAGAAGATACTGTTCTATCTTACAACTCTTAATTTGGCCCGGTTTCTCCATGAAGAGGCTCCAGCACTTAAAGAGGGTGAAAGTGATCAGCAAGTTGTTGCCGCTGTAGATGCTTGGAAACATTCAGATTTCCTGTGCAGAAACTACATCCTCAATGGCCTTGACAACATGCTGTATAATGTATACAGTCCTCTGAAGTCAACAAAAGAATTATGGGATTCTTTGGAGAAGAAATACAAGACAGAGGATGCCGGCACGAAGAAATTTATCGTCGGTAAATTTCTGGATTTTGTTATGGTAAACTCCCAAACGGTAATATCTCAAGTTCAAAGTTTTCAGATAATTTTGCATGATATTCATTCAGAAGGTATGTCTCTTAGCGAGTCTTTCCAAGTCGCTGCTTTGGTGGAAAAGTTACCACCGGCTTGGAAAGATTTCAAAAATTATTTAAAACATAAACGCAAAGAGATGACCATGGATGAGTTGATTGTAAGATTAAGAATTGAGGAAGATAACCGAAAGGCTGAAAAGAGGAAGGGGAAAAATCCCATTGAGTCCAAGGCTAATGTGGTTGAACAAGTTCAAAAACCACATAACAAAAAGAGGAAGTTTACTGGAGATGGTCCTAAACAAGGCAACAACAATGGCAACAAGAAGTTCAAAAGAAAATGCTATAACTGTGGCAAGACTGGACATCGAGCTTCTGACTGCCGCCGCCCTAAGAAAGATCATGGAAGTACAAGCAAAAAGACCACCAATCAAGCCAATGTGACAGAATTGGATTACATCTCTGACGGGGTGAATGACATCAACCTCTTTGCTGTGGTGTCTGAGGCTAACTTGGTTGGAAATCCCAAAGAATGGTGGGGTTGACACTGGAGCAACTCGTCACATATGTGCGAACAAGAAGATATTCACTACCTACAAAGAGGCTGCAAATGGTGAACAACTTTTTATGGGAAATTCTTCTACTTCTACTGTGGCTGGACAAGGAAAAGTGATCTTGAAAATGACATCAGGAAAAGAACTGACCCTCAACAACGTACTGCATGTACCTGACATCCAGAAGAATTTAGTTTCTAGTTCTTTGTTAAGTAAAAATGGTTTTAGGCTTGTCTTTGAGTCTGATAAATTTGTATTAACAAAGAGTGGTATGTATGTTGGTAAGGGATACATGAGTGATGGTCTCTTTAAGCTAAATGTAATGACAGTTGTACCAAAAGTTGCTATGAATGAGAATAACACATCTTTTGCTTATATTCTTGAGTCGAATTTATGGCATGGTAGATTAGGTCATGTAAATTATGATGCTTTGCGTAGATTAATTGGTTTGGATTATATACCAAAGTTTGAAATTAATCCTAATCATAAATGTGAAGTTTGTGTAGAAGCGAAACTAACTAAGGCTCCATTTAAATCAGTTGAAATAAAAACTGAACCTCTAGAATTAATTCATACTGATGTATGTGATCTAAAATTTATTCAAACTAGAGGAGGCAAAAAGTATTTCATAACATTTATTGATGATTGCACAAGATATTGTTATGTTTATTTACTTAGAAGTAAAGATGAAGTCTTAGAAATGTTTAAACTCTACAAAACAGAAGTTGAAAATCAACTTGGTAAAACCATTAAAATGGTTAGAAGTGATAGGGGTGGTGAATATGATGCACCATTAAATGAATTTTGTGCACAACATGGCATTATTCACCAAACTACAGCCCCTTATTCTCCACAGCAAAATGGAATTGCTGAAAGGAAGAATAGAACCCTAAAAGAAATGATGAATGCCGTGTTACTAAGTTCAGGCTTACCACAGAACTTGTGGGGGGAAGCAATATTGTCTGCTAATTATGTTCTTAATAGAATACCCCACAAGAAAACCAAAAACATTCCTTATGAATTGTGGAAAGGTCGACCACCTTCCTACAAATACTTATTAGTGTGGGAGTGTTTGGCAAAAGTTGAAGTTCCTGTTCCTAAAAAGACTAAGATTGGACCAAAAACAGTAGATTGTGTGTTTATTGGTTATGCTCAGAATAGTAGTGCATATTGGTTTCTGACTTATAAATCAGAAATACCTGATATAAATGTGAACACTATTATAGAGTCAAGGAATGCTGTATTTTTTGAACATGTCTTTCCTTACAAGAAAGGACAGGAATTAAGTTCACAGAAAAGAACTTATAATTGTACACAAAGTCAAGAGACTAATGAAAGCAGATGGTTCAATTGACAAGTATAAAGCAAGACTTGTAGTTAAAGGTTACAGACAAAAGGAAGGTCTGAATTATTTTGACACATATTCCCCTGTGACAAGAATAACATCCATTCGCATGCTTATTTCTATAGCAGCGTTGTTTGATTTAGAAATACATCAAATGGATGTTAAGACAGCTTTCTTAAACGGTGATCTAAATGAAGAGATCTATATTGAACAACCCGAAGGGTTTGTAGTATCAGGGCAAGAAAAGAAAGTTTGTCGACTTGTAAAATCCCTTTATGGATTAAAACAAGCACCTAAGCAATGGCATGGAAAATTTGATCATGCAATGCTTACTAATGGGTTTAAGATAAACGAATGTGACAAATACGTCTATGTTAAAAACACTGACCAAGGATATGTCATAGTTTGTCTTTATGTGGATAACATGCTTATCATTGGAAGCAGTCAAAACATGATCAAATCAACTAAGCAAATGCTTAACAAAAGATTTGATATAAAAGATATGGGGGTCGCAGATGTTATATTAGGAATGAAAATTACTAAAACATCTGACGGATATGCATTATCTCAATCTCATTATATTGAGAAAATACTTGATAAATTTATCAAGGATGATTTGAATTTAGCTAGAACACCTGTAGATATCAGTCTTTATTTATCAAAAAATAAAGGTGATGCAGTGTCTCAGTTAAAATACTCCCAAATCATTGGAAGCCTAATGTACCTAATGAATTGTACTCGTCCTGATATAGCTTACGCTATTAGTAAATTGAGTAGGTACACTAGTAACCCCGGAGAAGACCATTGGAAAGCGATCATTCGGGTTCTTAGATATCTAAGATTCACCCGTGATCATGGTTTGAACTTTACTCGATATCCAGCAGTACTTGAAGGTTATTGTGATGCAAATTGGATATCGGATACTAAAGATTCAAAATCCACAAGTGGATATGTCTTTACCCTGGGAGGCGCTGCTGTTTCTTGGAAATCCACGAAACAAACATGCATCGCACGATCCACAATGGAATCCGAGTTCATTGTTTTAGACAAAGCATGAGAAGAAGCAGAATGGCTTCGTCACTTCTTAGAAGACATTCCAATGTGGCCAAAACCTGTGCCAGCTATTTGCATTCATTGTGATAGTCAATCTGCAATAGGCAGGGCACAGAATCACATGTATAACGGTAAGTCACGACATATTCGTCGTCGACATAATACCGTAAGGCAATTGTTGTCAAACGGAATAATCTCAATAGATTATATAAAATCTAAAGAGAATATTGCGGATCCGTTAACAAAAGGTTTGACAAAAGAGCTAGTGCATAGTTCATCGAAGGGGATGGGATTAAAGCCTATTACATAAGAGTCGTCATAATGGTAACCCTACTTATATGACCGAAGATCCCAAGAACTAAGTTCAAAGGGACAACTAAGTTATGTATGGCTCGCCAGAAATCACTAAGGGATTCAAATTCCCTACCCATTCCTATGGTGAGAGTGATATCTGCAACATATGTTGTCTGCAGGGGCATAAGGATAAGCTTTGCTTTTAATAATTACTTATATCTTGATTAAGGCATAAAATCAAGACGAGTATAAGAAGATACTTACAATAAGAATCACCTATATGAGTGTTGAACTGGGGCCGGTTCTATGAGAATGAAAGAGGCTACATTCTCTAGAAACACTCATGAAAACCAGGAGCGTTCAAGGCCAAAATGAACACAACAGTGAGAACTACGATGTGTTAGAAGATATTTTGTGTGAAATCTATTGTCTTGGCTTACACAAACGGCTGAACAATTCAAGGCATCGCGTCCATTGGTTAGCCAGTAAGTCCGATAGGTTATCACTAGGGAAGGTTCAAGGCCGAAAACTACCTATCCTGATGCAAGATATTTTCGACTTATACTCTTTCGTTAAGTCTGCATATTGTTGCATTTCCGTTGTCATCAAATTCCATTCATGTGGGAGATTGTTAGAAATGGTTATAAAATTCTGGGTAAAACCAGAATTTTTTCCTAAGATTGGTCTAATTTTTAGGTGGGCCCCGTGCATCGATTTACACGGGTCTAAGTGGTAACGCGTTCTATGCCGCGTTGTGATTCACGTGGTATATTTGGTTGCTCAAAACCATTACCGAGTGAATGGGAAATTGAAGCCAAAGTATGCTCCATGGAAATGGTGTTTTGGTGGAAATTCCTTAAAAGTTTGAATGAGGCTTGTCCCACATTGATCTGGTAGGAGGTTTTGAAAGGGTTTATAAGGCATGGGTTTGGCACTTGGGGTGTGCCCCAAGAGGTACCCAAGTGTTTTAGAGGGAGAGGTTATAGGCAAAATGGGCTAGACCCATTGGACTCAAAAACTACCACACACGCGCGCCGCCGCCGCCGTCCGTCCGATCGGGCGGGCTGGGCTGGGCCTGCGCTTGGGCTTGGGCGCGGGTGCGTGGTGTGAGGTTGGGTTGGGCTTGTTCGGCCCAATATTAATCTTTTTGGGCCAAAAACATTTGAATTTAATTTTGGTAAAATAAAATCCATAATTCAAATTAAACTGGTTTGAATTTACTGTTCATCCAAACAGGGCCCAACAGCTTTAAATCTATTTGAATTTCAAACCAAACAGTGCCTAAACAGTATGTATCTGTTTAATTCAAATTGAACAGGTACAGTACCTGTTCAATTCAAAACCAAGAGCCACCCTTACATCTATAAATAGACTAAGCCTCCCATTTAGATTTTACTCTAATTTTCGTACTCCATCCTCTGCTTTAAATCTCTGCATTTTGCTGCATTTTATTTCTGAAAGAAAGAGTGTAAACACTTAGTGTGTTCAACGAACGATTAAATTGTAGTGCTGCTTTTATTCGTTGATAAGATCATTTTATCCTGGGAGATAGACGTCCAAATTCTGAAAGCACCGTGGAGAGGACGAATCTGTCTTAAGGACACAGTGTTAAACACTGGACTTGATCAGAAAAGTTATTCAAAGAAATTAACCAAGTAAGTTGTTTAATTTTATTCTGTTTTTATTTGTTTATTTAATCAGATTTTAATTTTGTTTTTGTAACAAAATAAAATCTGTTTATTTATTTATTTATTTATTATTTCGAGTTTGATTTTTGTAATCAAATAAATTCTCTCCTTTTCTTTATTTCTTTAAATTCTAGTTGTTGTTTTGTACACAATAGAATTAAATCTTTTAAATATAGTGAAGATTGTCCTACAATAAACGGGGCCCTTGTTTCTTGTTAAAGCCAGCCGTGAGGTTCTTCTGTTCTATTTATTTTCATTTCTTTTTTTTTTTTTTTAAGTTTCTTAAAAAAATTAAAAATTGCTCATCATTTTCATAAGTTTTATATATATATAGTCGGAAATATCTTTTCAGAAATATTTTTTTTCATCAAATTAATTTATATTTTTATTAAAAATATAAAAATATATATTAGATAAAAACCAAGCCAAACAAAACGCAACAGTTCCTCGGCCCACTCTTCTTCTTTTTTTTGATTCAAATGAAAACTTAAAGACAAAGAACAAAGCATTCCAGAGAATGTTTTAAACCCTACTAGAGCTAGCACTGCACATGTCAGTGATCAACAAAGGAAGGATGGTGTTTGGAGGGTCATCAAGAAATACAGTATATTCTTGTTGGTTAACTCCCAAATTAGCTAGAGCATCGGCACTTTGGTTGGCTTCTCTGGGTATGGCTTTGATTGAGCATTGGCATCGCCTTAACAGGAAGCTAGCATCTTCAATGAGGGCTCGATAGGGAGAGTTAGCTTCAGCTCCATCACAGACTAGAGCCATGGCTGTCTGGGAATCTATTTCAATTTCAACATTGGCCAGCCCTTTTTGCATGATAATGGTTAAACCTCGATATATACCCCAGAGTTCAGCTTCCAGGCTTGTGCAGTTGCCTAAATAACCGATGTAACCCCATAGCCAGGTTCCCACCTCATCCCTTAGCAGCCCGCCATAACCTGATTGCCCCGGGTCGCCTTTGGAACTTCCATCAGTGTTTAACTTGAGCTTACCTGCAATGGGAAAAGACCACAACATTAATATGGGATTTCTGAAGTTTGGATTCAGTGTGCTTTGGAAGGCTTCTTGAATTTCCGAAGCTTGTTTTAGAATGAGGTTAACGCTGAGATGTGCAGGTTGGGATAGCTTATCAAACACAGTTTTATTCCTATCTTTCCAGATGATCCAGAGAGTAGACAGAAAAAATGTTAACCATGGAATATTGTTGACATGATCCTTGCTCCTTAGGTTAGTTTTGAGCCAAATTTGCAAGGGAGTGGTGATGCTATGCTGCCACCATCCAAAGCTTTTGAAATGTAACCAAATTGCCTTGGCTTTAAAACAGCCTCGAAGTAAATGTTGCATATCTTCTCGATGAATTTGGCACCTGGGACAATGATCAGAGTTAGACAAATTCCTGATTAGCCTCATATGATTGGTTAGAAGTTTCTCATGAAAAACAAGCCAAAGGAAACTTTTGAGTTTGTGAGGTGCCTTAATTTTCCATAACCACTGCCAGTCAAACTCCTCTCTTTCTTCCTTGATTATCGCTTGGTAAGCAGCAGCTGTGGTGAAGTTACCACTGTTGGATCCTTTCCATTGGGGAGTGTCAGTGAATGATACATACCTGGGTCTGTAAATGCTGACAATGGCCTCTTTGTCCTGTTGGGAAAGAAGATCTTGGATGGATGTAAGGTCCCAGTTCCCGACTTCATCAATAATGGAGCTAACTTTGGTTGTGGTGTCGATATGATTCCCTTGAATAGACAAACACAGAGGTTGATTTCCACACCACCAGTCAGTCCAAAGGGCTATGTTGACACCATTACCAACATTCCACTTGATGTTGTTGTCCAAAACTTTTTTATTTCTAATAATGCTCTTCCAAGTATGTGATGCTCTTCTCTTAGCAGGCCAATTAGAGATGGAATGATTCATGAGGTACTTAGCTTTCAGGATTCTAACCCAAAGCTCCTCAGAGTTAGTGATAAGTTTCCATCCCAACTTAAAGATGAGAGCTGTGTTCTGATCCCTGGAGTTCCTGATGCCAAGACCCCCATTTCTCTTAGATTTACAAACCTGGTGCTAGTTCACAAGGTGGACTTTCTTACTGTTAGCAGTACTGCCCCAGAGAAAATTACGGTTCAACCTATCAATTTGGTCACAAATCTGACGAGGTATTTCCATGGTTTGCATAAGGTGATTTGGGATGGCAGAGGTAACAGTTTTGATAAGTGTGGTTCTGCCAGCTAGGGAGAGAGTTTTGGCTTTCTATCCTGATAGTCTTTTATCCAATTTGTCAATGAGGCCTTTCAGGTGGTTTTTACTCAAGCGACTGTGCAAGAGGGGAGTGCCCAAGTACTTACCAAGATCTCTAGTGATAGAAAAACCACACCTAAGGCTTAGGGAGAGAGCTTCTCTTCGTGGGATGTTGGGAGAAATGAACAATTTAGACTTATCAATGTTGATTTTATGCCCAGACATGTCACAAAATTCAGAAAGAACTTCCATTATACAATCACAGTTATGGCTATCAGCTTTAGCAAAAAGAACCAAGTCATCAGCAAAAAATAGGTGAGAAATGGGAGGGCCATTCTTGGAAGCCTTGAGGCCCTTCCATTTTCCACTTTCAGTTTTAAGTCTAATCATATTGGAGAGATTTTCCATACAAATAACAAACAAATAAGGGGAAAGAGGGTCCCCTTGCCGAAGGCCTCTCCCCATACTGATGTTAGGTAAGGTCTCCCCGTTCCAGATTATAGATGAATTAACAGTAGACACACAATTCATAATAAGGTTGATCCAGTCAGGGTTAAGCTTAAGTTCTGTAAGGGAATGGTGAATGAACTCCCAAGAAATACGGTCGTAAGCTTTTTCAAGATCAATTTTCATGACTAAGCCTCCATATCTGCCCCTTTTACCTCTAAGAGTATGGAGAATCTCTTGGGTTATGACAATGTTATCAGTGGTGGATCTGCCAGGGATGAAACTACTTTGGTTCGGACTAATGAGGTCAGAGAGGAGAGGTCTAAGTCTGTTGACAATGATTTTAGTGATAGACTTATAAATAACATTGCAGAGGCTTATGGGCCTAAATTGCTTTATGGATTTAGGGTTGTCCAGTTTAGGGATAAGGACAATAAGGGTTTCATTAATTTCTTTGGGAACATTATTGTTATGGAAACAGGTCTGAATAAAATTGCAGACAGAGGTTTTGACAGTGTTCCAATTATGGTGGTAGAAGACAGCTTGGAGCCCATCTTTCCCAAGGGCTTTGAAAGCTTTAATACTTCTAAAAGCATTCCAAATTTCAGTGGAGGAGACAGGGGCAAGAAGTCTAACATTGTCAGCAGAAGAGAGTGAAGTGCGAGCAATGTTAGACCAATTACTTCTATGATGGGTATCCTCATGAGTGAAAAGATTACTAAAATAGTCCAAAATGTGAGTTTTAAGGCCAATGGAGTTTGAAATCCAATTACCATTATCATCTTTTAACACATTAATTTTCAGCTTTCTACGCTTAGAAAGGGTAGAGATATGGAAGAATTTGGTGTTACTGTCGCCAAGGGTAAGCCAGTTGTTTCTAGATTTTTGGAACCAAAGTGTTTCTTCCTGAGAGAGGGTTGTATTAAATTGACTAATAAGGTCTTTTTCAAAGATATGGAGATTGTGAGAGAAATTCAGAGACTGAGCTTTTTGAACTCCTTCAATACGGGCTAGAAGAGAACGTTTCTGTTTAAATATATTACCAAACACATCCCTGTTCCAAATTTTAACATTCTGGGTAAAAATATTAATGGCCTCAAGGAAGTGACAATCCATATTAAGCCAAGAATCATTCACAACTTCAGGAAAGTTGGGATGGCTAAGCCAAGCAGCTTCAAAGCGAAAAGGTCTATTCTGAGGAGTAGGAGAGTACATACCTTGAGTGTAAATCACCAAAGGAGAGTGATCCGAATACTTTCTTGGAAGCGTCCTCACAGTTCCTTCAGGGAAAAGGGCATGCCACTGATCATTGCTCATGGCTCTATCCAGCCGCTCCATGGTGTTAGCAAGCCCTTGCCGGTTGTTAGTCCAGGTGAGGCGAGGACCAACACTTCCAAGATCAAGAAGATTACAGTTGTTGATTCAGTTTCTGAATCTTTGAGTTCTGCTCTGGTTAGGGGTTGGAGAGAAGCTCCTTCTCTCACTCTGGTTGGTGTAGTCGTTGAAATCACTAGCAACAAGCCACAGTTGGTTCAGATTGTTTGTTGTAGCTTCCAGCTCCTCCCAAAGAACCTCTCTAGCAGCAGGATTAGGGCTAGCATAGATTGCATTCATAACCCACTCCTCATAATCCTCTTTGTGAATCGTAGCTTGTATGGTTTGGTTAGAGACAAACGACACACGAATGTTGACTTGACTTGTATCCCATATTAGCCAAATGCCACCGGATCTACCAATCGGGTCAACAATGGTAGCAGCTGTGAAACCCAAGTTGCTAAAGAAGTTTCCCATAGAGCTGTACAGAACTTTTGTTTCCATCAGGACAAGAATCCCAGGTTTATGAGATTGAATAAGGTTTCGCATGTTGCGTCTGAAGGTACTGTTACCTGCCCCACGGCAGTTCCAAATTAGTATTTTTAGGGAATCCATGGACGAGAAGATGGGAAGGGGGTCAGTAGCAAGTTAAGGAAGGATGCTACGTATCCTGCGGTGATCCTGAGCCGTTGATCTCATGGATGCCATCTGCAGCGAGTGGAGTGGAGGGCATGGGGAGTTGCTCCACTCGGGCACTATGATCAATCTGATTTGCTCGATCCACCATATGGTATCTACGCGGTGAATTGCTTCGATCCCTTTCTCTAACAACAGTCTGATCGCAGAGTCCTCCATCTTGTGGACTGAAGTCTCCGGCAAGTTCATTACTCTTTCCATGTCCGATATCAGGGTCGAGATCAGGGGGCTTCCGAGCTCTAGCTTTGCTATCTCTGAGGGATTTAAAGTGCTATGAGGTAGTGTAACTGGGTGCCGAAGATAAAGAAGGGGCTTCACTTATCTCTTCCATCGGGATTTCTGGGGATTTGCTGGTCGAATCGCTCAGATTTTGATTCCCAGTTGTCAGAGTGAATGAGGGCTCAGTGGGTGTGTTGTCTCTGACCTTATCTTTAAAGATAGTGGAAGACATGAGTGAATGGTCTCTGGAACTACTGAGGACATGCTGAGATGGGTGAGTTAAAGGGGGAGTGAGGCCATCAGATTGGCTAGGGCTATTCGAAAGATTAGAGCGATGGTGCTTAGGGGAGTTACCTGGCCCAGTTGTGCTTAGGGGACTAAATGAAGGAGAGGCCTCTTGGTCGTGGCCCATTCTAGTAGGTTTGATACTTTTGCTATTACCCTCTTCCTGATGGGCTGGACTGCCCAAACCAGCAAATTTCTTATTGGAGTTTGGAGCAGGCCCAGTATTCTGGGTTTTCCTACCGGGAGTGGGCCGTCTATTTCTTTTAGTGACTAACATCCAAGGCCCAAAGTTAGTGTCTTTTTCCTCGGAGTCCTGCAAAATGCCGTTTGATTGACTCTGTACCGTTGGAGGAATCCCGGAAACGGCTAGACCAGTGACGGCCGGTGGCGTACTAGATTCCGGTGGAGGTTGGGATATGGCTTTTGCTGCCTTGTAGCGACAGAGTTCCTTCCTGTGATCCACCCTACCACAAAAAAAACAGAAAGAATGAATAGACTCATATTCAATATTATAGCATGTCTTACCCAAAAAAAATCTGGGGCAAAGAGGTTTGTTCAGGTCCATTTCAATGCAGACTCG
This sequence comes from Camellia granthamiana, assembly GCA_036172215.1. Classification (NCBI taxonomy): domain Eukaryota; kingdom Viridiplantae; phylum Streptophyta; class Magnoliopsida; order Ericales; family Theaceae; genus Camellia; species Camellia granthamiana. The sequence goes on along the minus strand of CM069911.1, from coordinate 5,446,039 downwards.
AGCAAATTTGCCACGTGTAGCCATGACCATAGTAAGATCGATCTTGAGTGGTTTCCCAAGCTGCTTGGCGATGGTGTAAAGGACCCTTTCTTGGAAATATTCAATTGGGAGCTCCGAAAACCGCACCTAGACCGCGGTAGTGGTTTCAAATGCTTCCGAAGCCTTGAAATCGGGCTCCCATTTGCGAATAGTGAGGTAATGATCCATAATGACCCAGGGGCCTCCTGTATATACATGATCGCAATCTTCCTGTGAGTTAAATTTGAACAAGAAATAATTATTGCCCAGATCTATGGCATTAAACTCATCTTGTGTGGCCCAGAGATGTTTAACGCGAGAATAGAGCATCCGATATCCAATGCTCTTGCCTAGGAGCCTAACAATGAGGGTGTTGGACCAAGGTCGCCTAATCTGTTGCAAGAGCTTTTTAGGGAGATGAATTCTAGGAATGCCACTAAGGGCAGTAGGGCAATCCTCGGCAAGAATGGTAGCATCCCCGTCCTCGTCTTCATCTGCCTCATCAAAAAGTAAGCTATCAACTTCAACATCAAAGTAGAAGTCATTCCTCCTAGGAGCTGCAAGGGCGTCCTTGAAGGATTTAACCTTAGGAGAGTTAGGGATTGGATTTGTTGAGGGAGATGGGTGTTCCGATCTGGGTGGGACAGAGCTGGTAGGGGTCGGAATAACCTCCTCTGAAACCTCCATCGCCACACCGGCCAGTGGATCGGAACCCTTAACCTTTTTCGTATTTCGGATGAGGTGATCCTCTTCTTCTTGGGAGATGGAATTAGGATCGCTCGGCCTACTCTTTTGTCATTAGAGAAGTTGGACCTTTTCAAGAAAAGTAATGCTCTATAAAGAACAATTGTACATGACTGACTTGTGGATCTCCTCTAACAAAGTATCCATATCGAGATTATTGGAGATGCCTACTTTTATGCTGTGTTTGGTTGGGAAATTTGGAGAGAGATTTGGAAAAAGAAATGAAAAAGGTGTGTGAAACTAGATGAAATATAGGCATGTTTTATTCACATTTTACCTACCTTTTCCATTTCTCTTTCCAAATCTCTCCCCCAATCCTCCAACCAAACACAGCATTAAAGAATGGCCCTAATGCCACGCAACAAAGTGCTTGGGCATAGTTTTTTTTTTTTTTTTTTTTTTTTAAAAAAAGAAGAAGAAGAAGAAGAAGAAGAATTGCTTGGACGTGTTTAGTATAATGAAATAAAATAAAATGAAAATCAAAAGAGATTGAGAATAAAATATAAGATTGAATGAAATGGAATGTCTATTCTCATTTTATTATTTGATTGTCAATATGGAATGATATAGAAATAGTATGATAATTTTCATTCTTATATTTGTTTATGCATATTAAACTCATAGAATGGAATAAATTTTTATTTTTTATTTATTTTTTGAGTAAATTACAAATATACCTCCTGAGGTTTGCTTAAAATACAGATTGCCCACTGTGGTTTGAAAAATTACAAATACCCCCTTATTAGAATTTTTTATTTAACATAATTAATTAAAAAAATAAAATTCATAATTGCTCTCCTATACAATAATAAAATTACCTAAATTATTAATTGAAACATATTTTTAACATCATTAAAAACTGTTAATTGACTTAATGATTTATTAATAAATGGGTAATTTGTTATGAAATTAAAAACCTCAAGGGGTGGAATATAATTTTCAAAACCACAGGGGGCGATTCGTATTTTAATCAAATCTCAATGGGTATATTGTAATTTACCCTTATTTTTTTTAACAAGTTAGTAACAAATAAATTAAAATTTTATATAGACCATGATAATGTTGATAGCTGTGGCGGTGGTGACGGCGATGGCAGCATCGGTGGTGGTGATAGTAATGATAATAGGATGGTGGTAGTGGTGGTGGTAGGTTGTTGTGGCCTTAGTGGTGGTGTTGTGGTTGCGATTGTGGCGATGGTGGCAGTGGCAATGGTAGTGATGGTGGCAGTGGCGATAGTAATGGCCAATGGTAGTAAAGTGGTGGTTCTTGCAATGGTAATGGTGGTGGTGTGATGTTTATGAAGGTGCTAGTAGTAGCAATAAGGTAATGGTTGTGGCGATAGAGGCAGTGGTGGTAGTGGGAGCGATGGTAGTTGAGTAGTAGTTCTAACGATGGTGATAGCGGTGGTTTTATGATTATGGATGTGGTGGTAGGGGTTGTGGCAATAGTGGTAGTGGTAGTGGTGGTGGTGGTGGTGATGGTGGTAGTGGTGGTAGTAATGGCGACATCAGTGGTATGGTAGTGATGGTGTGGCGGTTATGGCGACAACCGTGGTAATGGTTGTAATGGTGATGGAATGGATAGTAGGAAAACAGAATGGTAGTAGTAGCTAAATAACAATATTTTCTTGAAGTGCTAACAAAAAAAATAATAATAAATTTTTATAGAATAGAATGGTCATTCATTAAGCTTAAGGATGGAATAGGTATTTTCATATTTTGTTGGAATAACCATTCCAATGGAATGACTATTCTCATTTAGATAAGACGTACCAAACAAAAAAAATAAATACAAAGCTATAATGAGTATTCCATTCCAGCCCATTCCATCGTACAATGCTCTTAAATCCACACAATTTTTTTAGATGAACCAAAATTGCGCAACACTTAGCTACACCCGACCCGACCCAACCCGATTCAATCCATCCATTATCGTTGAAACTCTTTACCTATTTACTCCACTCTCTCTTTATTCATCCTCTCTCTTGATTAAAAATTCAATGTAATGGCAATATTTATAACGTAGTATCATCAACAAATAGTAAATCCTAAATTGAGAGAGTCAACCCCCACTTTCAAGTGTTACATATACATGAGAGAGTAAATAGTGAAAAATTATTGAACAATGATCACCGTTACATTGGAGTTCTTTTCCTCTCTCCCCTTTCTCTTTTCCATTTCCATTCTCACTATTCTATCTCCCTTTCTCTCTCTACGAACCCAGTTCCAATTTCACTCTTTAAATATCTCTATCTCCAACCCAAAAAAAAAGCCCCTCAAAATCACTCACAATTTAGGATCATCAATCATCTAGTTTCAAATCACCAACAACTTCGACCCCGTTATTTAGGATTAATCATCTGGCTTGTGATAAGTTATTTAGTGATCTTGGGCACGAGCACGTGGTATCAGAGATAGGTGTCACGACCCAAACCTACCCTCTATAAGTTTAACGTTGTAATCGGCCAATAATCCATGATTACCGAATGCCTGTTTAAACAATAATGACAATAATACAATATAAAGGGGTTGGCAGAAGTCAATCAATAATAACATACATCATCCAATGAGCTGTGAGGACCTAAATGGAAATAAACTTTCATATACATAGTTATATCCACAAACACTTATGTCCATAAACAAATCTATACAAGACAAAACATAAGTTATGGAATTAAATCCCATTATCAAAAACAGTATTAACAAAAGTCTAGCAATATCAAAAGGGTGAATTTAAACCACCCATAAAGCCTTAACACATGATGGTTCGGAACCTCGCAATGAGGCACAATGGCTGGCTTGACAAAACAAAGGTTCAGGTCGTCACCACTAGCTTTGATCCAGTGCTCGATCACACATATATATGTAGTAAACAGTGAGCTAGAGCCCAGTTGTAGACACCCCATTTTTGACCGACCTTAAGACTCAGACGCCACCGATTGAGCGCTTGGTGATGTTGCATATTGTGCTCGTCCAGAAGTTTCAGACTCGCGGCCGCGAGCCTGGCCTCCGGACTTCCGGGCTCTTTCTGTACCTTGCCTCGGTTTGCGAACCAGGCTCGATTTTCTCTATTTTTCTTCCTGAGGGGAGGGAGAGGTCCCGTAGACCATCTCTCAATGGCCGTAGGCTACATTTCGTGGCCGTAGGCCATTTTGCCCATTTCGGAGCCCGGTTCCCGGTTTTCGGAGCCGTCAGGCCGTGTGCCTCGGTTCGGGACCGTCTAACCATCTCCGATTCCTCCGGTTTTTGGCATACATCTTATTTACTCCCTTTCGAGGGACACTGGGGTCTTAGATACCCACTTCGTGGTCGAATGCCACTTTCGGTACTTAACAGCCTGTTTTCGGGGCCTCGAACTGCGTGTTTTGGCCCCCCAGCCTTCATTTTGCATCGGTTTGGGCTCATTTTTGGTGGAGGCTTTATTTTCATGGTTAGGAAGCTTGTAGGAGGGTGGGAGGCCAGCAATTGTTCTGACAACCAACTTTTTGTTTGGTCAAAAGTGGTTCAGCATGAATCTGGGAAGGAGAAAAGTCTGCGCGGCTTCACCGAAACGGGCGTAACTCTTTGCACAAGAAGAATTAAAATATGAGGCCACTATCATTGGAAAGCTTACTTCCGGGGCTTCATTTTGCACTCAAGAATCTCCTAAGTCCAAATCCGGGGGGAGGAGATATGGTTGGTTGAAGTCCGTTTGGACCGAATCTGCGCGGCTTTACAAAAACTGGCATAACTTTTTCTACAGGAGGAATTTTAATGCAAGGTTTGCGGCATTGGAAAGCTAACTTCTGGGGCTTCATCTTAGGGGGTCACCGGCCACTTTTCTCATGTTGACCTGGCCGACCGGCCACCTTTTCCAGCCGGCCGGCCACCTACCCAAAAAAGTGACTTTTTTGCCCCTTTAAGCTAGCCGACCATTTTTCTCTCCCTCAGTGTATTCCAGCTGTGCCAGCTGGTTTCCAATTGGACCATCCTCCATACACGTGTATGGAGGATTAGAGAGGTCCTTTAGATATTTTGATGCCTCTCCTCTATAAAGGAGAGGCTTGGCTTCTTGTATGGGGGTTAGATATTTTTTTTAGACACATTTGAGAGAGAGATAGACCTTCCACCTCCCATTTCTCTCCATTTCCAAGCTCCAAAGTCATTTTCCTTGCACCATTTCTACATCAACCCCTAGCACAAGACCCCCACACTCCATTCCAACACTTGGAGGCTGATTTCCAGAGGTCAAAGGTGCTGCAACTCAAGCCAAGAGGTAGAAAAGAAGTGGTCTTCAAGGGTAAGTGTGAATCTCCCTCTTTTGAGCTCATTTTTGCCTCATTTCTTAGCCCTATTTGCTTACTGTTTTGGGCTCCGACCCTAACTGAAACTAGGCCTTTTTTGATCCATTCTTCATGTTTGTTTAAGGGCTCAACCCTGTTTGAGCCCTCTATTTGATACTTGCTTCAATATCATCTTGTATGCTATTATTTTGCATGAAATTTCTAGCCTATGTGTGATCTGTTTTCGAGCATAATGTAAACTGTGAGTGGGTCTATTTTGAGCCCCTCTTCAACATTGAAGAAGGGCTCAACCCTGTTTGGGCCCCCTATCTTGCACTTACTTCATAATCTCTCCTATTTACCGTAAATTTGCATGATTTGTTTGGCCTATGTGTGATCTGTTTTGGATCATTTTATGAACTGAGATTGTGCTTATTTTGAGCCCCTCTTAAACATTGAAGAAGGGCTCAACACTGTTTTCATACTCCAGGTGTCACTTGCTTTGAATCCATGTTTTACCCTTGTTTTTGCATGCTTTGCTAGCCCATTTTGCTTCTGTTTTTGGACCATGATCAGAGCTGAAAGTGGTCATTTTTTGACCTTCTTAACATGTTTCATTAAGGGTCCTTGTTGGTTTGATGAATGTTTGGGGTACCTCATGTTATAGCCTTTGTTAGCTTCAATCTTGCATGGCATTTCTAGCATGTTTGCATACTGTTTTTGGGGTTTTCATCTACTGTAAATGTGCATATTTTTTTCCCCTCTTCAGTGTTGTAGAAGGGTATTTTTCCATTTGGGCTTTGCATCTACCACTTGTTTCATAGCCCCTCTCTTGGCCCCTATTTTTGCATACCATTGTTGCCCTATCTATGCTTGCTGTTTAGCCCTTTTTATGACTGAAAAACGCTTGTCTTGGGGCTGCCTTGCTACTGTATTTTCATTCCATGTCCATATTGTGCATGCATTGCATAGCTATAGGCCATTTCGGGTGCCTAAATTCGCATTTCGGGACCATTCCTCGCATTTGGTGTCATTTCGCCATCTTTCGGGAATGTTTTTCCCGTAATTTCAGTGCTGAAATTCATTTGCATGTTTGCATATCCTATTCCATGCCATTTCATGCCTTTGGGCCACTGCCTTGGTTTGCGTGCCCGTGTGCACGTATTTCGAGGCACTTCATTTTCATCCATTGGCCTCTTGTGTGAGTGTGGCTGAGGCTCTCTCATGTTAGTGTAAGCCCATATTGCATTTGGAGTGCCATTCCATGCTTTAGGATCATTGCCTCGGTTTGCGTGCCCGCGTGCACGCATTTCGAGGCACTTCATTTTCATCTATCGGCCTCTTATGTGAGTGTGGCTGAGGTCCACTCATGTTAGTGTAAGTCCATATCATATTTCCATGCCATTGCATTGCGTATGCCATTACCTCGGTTGCGTGCCCGTGTGCACGCATTTCGAGGCACTTCATTTTCATCCAACGGCCTCTTATGTGAGTGTGGCTGAGGGTCACTCATATTAGTGTAAGTCCATTTTGCATTCTGTATGCCATTTTGGTTTCATTGCATCGTGTATGCCATTGCCTTGGTTTGCGTGCCCGTGTGCACGCATTTCGAGGCATTTCATTTTTCATCTGATGGCCTCCTATGTGAGTGTGACTGAGGTTCACTCGTGTTGGTGTAAGCCCATACGGCATTGCGTATGCCATTTCCTCGTTTTGCGTGCCCTTGTGCACGCATTTCGAGGCATCTCTTTTTCATCTCACGGCTTCTTATGTGAGTGTGGCTGAGGCTCTCTCATGTTGGTATAAGTCCAATTTGCATTGCGTATGCCATTTCATGCCTTAGGATCATTTCCTTGGTGTGCGTGCACGTGTGCACGTATTTCGAGGCATTTCATTTTCATAGCGTTGCGTATGTTAGGATTGCATATTAGTTGCATTTCATGCATATCATGCTTATCGCATCATGTTCGGGATAGGAGTTACCCCGGGCACGGGAAACGAGGGGCGTTTCGTACTCCGAGTAACGGAATGTGTCTCAATTCCCAAGTCACCGACACTTCGGATTATCCGTGATGGAATTAGGTTTTGTTGTAGCATTCATATGCATTCATTCTATATTGAGTTGTGCAATTCGGCTCCTCGGCCATCATGCATCGAGATGCGTGATTGGTGGCACGAGGATCGAGGCATGCATATATTTGTGAAATACATTGCTATGCCCCTTTCCTGCTCTCTGTTGCAGCAAAATCCAGGATCAGCAGTCTTCCGGGACTTGGCGCGTTTTTCAAGAAACATTGCAAAACAGAGGCTAATTGGGGCATCTCAGTGGATTTCCGCGCAAGGCAGCCCAAACATGCAACATTTATCAGAATCAAGGCACCCCCTGGCTTGCATGCCAGTTTATAGTTTTCCTTAGTTAATTTGTACATGATTCGGACTGTAATATTTTGGACTGTATTATTCTTTCATTCGGGACTGTATATTTATTTGGACCCTCTGCGCGAGGGCATAACTGTAATAAGTGTGGGTGTGTGTGATGTATGTCTTCCAACCCCACGTCTTTCTTCCCTTTTATTTACCTGCTTACGATGGTTAGATATAGGGCATATTTCAATTAGCATACAGTATGATAGCATGTTTGCATCATTCATCTGTTTTGCACGCACCGGGCTCGGCGCATCATACAAACTGCATTTGTATTTCAATTCCAAATTGAATACGTGTTAGTTGTAGCATTCCATATGCCATGTTTAGAATAGCCGAGCCTGCTATAATTGCATTTTTGCATGTGTTGCATTAAGCATTTCTGCATACTTAGGATCATGCATGATTTCTAATGTAGTTTCTGTTTTGGCTTGGAGTACTCGGTAAGTTTTATGTTTTAGCATCCTTGCATGTGTGTGAGTATTGCCATGAATAGCATGCTTGCCATGAGGCTATTTGCTTATATGATATAACTGCCTGAATGCCTGTGGGTGGAGGTTGTGTTATTTGGATTGGGACAATTCATCAAATGTTTGTTTTAAGCCCACTAGATAGTGGCAACACCATGTTTTCTAAGCCCACCTGAGGGTGGCAAAATCTACATTTTTAAGCCTACCTGCGGGTAGCAAACCATCCTTCAAACAAACAAACATGAAATGTTTTGTTCCAATTCAGACGACTCAGTCTATACTTGTATGCTGTGCGCATCACATAGTAACATAGGCTAATAACCGGAATAAGAGCATACAATGTTTTCAAAATAAGATATCATGGTTAGTAGAGGCCGGTCTTTGACCGGGCGAGCGGGGGTGCTCACGAAGTGACCTTCCCCAATCGTACCCAAGTTCCCGAGCCGAGGCAACTTTGGTGATGACGGACATGTGGCCTTTGGCACCGAGTCAGGGTTTCCTAAATTTCCCCATTAAAAAATATTTAGGTGGCGACTCTGTATCTGGCAAAGCAGTCCATGTTTGGCACTTCTTTCAAAAAAAATCTGTTTTCAAAACGATTTGCCGGATTTGGACTCTTTGGTTCGAGATTTAGAACCGTGACATTTGAGTCCTTCGAACTGTAGTGACCCAATATCGAACCAGAACGGGGGGGGACTCGCACTCCTCGCCCCCGGGATGCGTTCGGGGGACGTCTACACCAGTGAATAACAGCTATGTAAAGAGTTTAAGAATGATGTCCTTACAGTATTTGAAACAATCGATTATCAATGGAACATTTCCAATCAATATCTTTTTGTCAATCAATCATTCAATTCAAACAATCATATTGATATAGGTCATACATTGTACATCCAATAGCAACAATGCAATAGGTCGTAAAGACCAAACAGTCAATTGATGGCCATCAAACAATAGACAATAATTCCAAGAATTAGAATTGACAAAGATCTCTTTAACAATAGCGATAACAATATCAATAACAACAGCAATATGCCATAGATGCCACGAATACAGTTTAGAAAATAGGATCATCATTCAGTCAATAAAAAGTATCACTTCAGAAACCATTATAATTTATTAATCAAAAAATAAATACAATTTGAACATATCTTTACAACAGTGTTACTCATAGTGGGCATCTTGATACACGTACTAACAGTTCGGCGTCCAACCTAAACAAATAAAGTCAAGCATAACACAATTACAATCACATTCCTCCAATACTACTCAATATACAGTCAATCGTTCGATTAGTTCCATGCATTCTTTATTTATTCAGTTTCTATTCGATGTTCACTGTTTCGGTTCCTATCCGTTGCTAACCGTTTGGGTACACTTTTGTTCTTTAATTCATTCATGTTCATGAGATGCATATGCACATGAAAACACTTTAAAACCATGCAAACAGAGGCCCAGAAGGTAGAAAAGATGAGCGAAAAACAAACCAGGTCTGCCCAAAAGAGCCGCACGTGCGAGGGTCCCAGCCGCACGTTCGGTGACCACCATCGCACCTACTCCTGCAGCTGCAATTTAAGCAGTCTACATAGCACCATTGCCCTGTTTTCAGCACGTGCGGGGCCCTAAGCCGCACGTGTGGCGTTGGGTGAAAAATTGCCCGAAATTCTGCTCAAACGTGCAGCTCGCATTGGTGACAAAACAACTTCATTTCCATACATTTCAAGCTCCAAAAATTTTCAAGAACACATGGAATTAAACATAGTAAGCTTAAACAAAATTCACAAATTCAATTTGAAGCTCAAATCCATGTAAAAGTTCAAACTCTTAAACTTTAGTACAAAGTCATTAACTATGCAAATTGAGCTCCAAGTTTTGAATTCATGGAGCTCCCTTCTTAGTTTTCAAAACTCATGCAAGAAACCAAATGTAGAAAGAAGGTTGTTATGGAATTATGCCATGCATGGTGAAATTAAGAGTGAATTCCTTCTTTTCTTCTATATATCTACTTGCATGTCTTAATCCTTAGTAATATGAGCAAAACGTTAATTTGATCATCAATTCTCATAATTTAACCTTGAATCTTAGATGACGATACACGTGCAAGTCTCTATATCACGAAATTAGAAAGAAAAGCTTACCTTACTTTGATAATTAGGGAGAATTCAAGACAATTCTCTACCTTCTTCCTAAGTTCTTCAACTCTCATTTCTTTCTTCTCTTCTTACTCTTTGTTAAACTCTCAAAGACTCTCCCTCTCTCTCTACGTGTATACACCCAAGCTCACCAAGGTCCACTACTCTTCTCTCTTAACTATCTTCTAATAAATTAATCAAAAACAACATGACTCACTATTTTCCCTTATACCAATTAAATGGGTGAATAGATGAGTAGGTTTTAAGTTTCTATTAATATTCTTATTAAATTAACCAAGGCTAATAATTCATTTCTAATTAAATTAAATTAATCCATATCACAATATAATCTCAACTACACTAAATTAAATTATATTAAGGTGAATTAGGCTTTAATTCCTATCCAATTTCTTAATTCTAACTTGTTAAAATTAGCGAATTAGACAGGTTTAATTTCACTCTAACCTATCTGTTCACAATAACATAACAACACAATAGCAAGACAGTACACATCAATATATGTAACACATGGCGCATAATTCACAATTATCACGTAATTGCATGATCAATACTAATCACATAATTAACTTCATTAATTAAGGAGGTGGCTGTGACAATAAGAGTGTAAAAATGGCTCGTGACCTAATGGTTAGGCCTAGACATGTGCCCAGTCAGGGACCCTGGGCTAGGCCATCATTTTGAAGCTCGTTCCAGCCCATTGACCCGCTCAAGGCCCAATCAAGGCCGGCTTGCCTGGCCCGCTTGAGGCCCAGTGTCATTTTTTGTAAAAAAAAATAAAATTTTGGTGAACAAAATGGTTAAGCCTTACCCAAGCTCGAGCCCAAGCCCACTGGCCCGAATTTTGGCGGGAGCCCATAAGGCCCGGTATGGGCCGGACCAGACTAAATTTACACCCGTACTAGACATGTTGTAATCAGTGAAAATAATAGAATTCACAATTCTATGTTAGGTTAATAAAAAAAAAAAATGAACAATATAATATTTTATTATTGATTAAGAGTATGACTCCTTGATGCCTTAGACCAACGCAATAATTTTTCCTAGCTTGCAAGTGTTCTGTGCAAATGAGAAAGTCTTGGTCAGCACATGGCCTCTCTATCCATAAATCAAAGACAAAATTAGTGAGAAATCTACTCTAACAATTGTTTAAGGCATTAGGTCTAGTGATTTTTTTTGGTTGGTGAGAGGTCTACAGTTTATGAAATAGTTCGGTGAGAAGTCTTGGAGGACATTTTGTTTTCAATTTTACCCCTTGACTTTTTTTTATCTGTTTAACTTTTTGTTGACTATCTGTTTAAATCTATATCTATCTATTCAATTTTTTTGTTTCTTTGTTCATTTTTTCTGTGTAAATTTTATATCCGTTCAAATTTTTCTGCGCAAAGTTTCTATCTATCCAAATTTTATCTGTTCAAAATTTCTTTCTGTCTAATTTTACATGTCCAATTTTTTATCTATTCAATATTTTTATCTTTCCAAATTTTACCTATGTAAATCTTCTATTTTTCCAAATTTTATACATGTAAATCTTCTATTTATCTAACTTTTTATCAATTCAAAATTTATCTGTACAAATTCACAATTTATTATATCTATCTGTTCAATTTTATTTGAACAAAAGTGCATCTGGACAATTTTCGTTCATTTTTTCACAATATCTGTGCATATTCCACTACTTCAAACAAATCATAACTTTCAAAAATTAGATAAATTTGAAAAAAAAAATTCACAATATCTATGATATAATTTGCCTTTTCTCAATACCAAACCCTTATCTGTTCAAATTTTCAAAAAATTTATATTATTATCTGTTCAAAACAAAATTGTCCTATTTATTTAAAATTTTATTATCTATTAAAATTTTCAACAGATAATGTTCAAAATTGGAACAAATTTATTTTATTTGTCAATTTTTTTTTTTTATATAATTTGTTTCTTCATCATCATCATCATGAACATCAACAACAATAACAGCATCAAAAAATGAACAAATACATCATTCTCAAACACACACCCACACACACAACCCATCATCATCATCATTTTCTTCCATAACCAGATATGAGACTATACAAACCAAATTTGAGACTATACAAAATTAGAACTCAACCAGTGTAGATCTTGAGAAATGACAGTGGAGATCTTAAGAACCAGTGTATATATATATATTACCTCAGATCGGAAAAACAGCGAGAGAGAGCGAGAGGGCGACCAGTGAGAGAAGAACAGTGACGGTAGAGCTCTCGAATCGATCTGTTCTACCTTCTCCTCTGCTAAGAGTGTTCGAAACTAAAAAAGAGCCAGCGGCAGAGATATCGCCGACGATCTTCAGATCTTTTAGATTTACAGCTTGACAGAGTTAAAGACGAAGTCGTCAAAGACATCAAGCCGCCGTTGACACCAGAGACGAGACAGTAAACTAAAGTGAGAGAGAGTGGAAGTGGTGTCGGTGACGGTGGTGCGATTGACAACTGGATAAGAGAAGAAAGAAGAGACAGTCTCACAGAGAGTAAAGGAAGAAAAGAGGGAAAGGGAGAGAGAGAAGTGTGATTGTTAAGGTTTTGGGACTACTAATAAGATATATATATATATGAAAGGTATTTTGGTCATTTTAGTTAAGCTTGTCACTAATACAGCACCTAGATCTCTCGCCTAAAAAAATTTATGAATCAACTGCCCAAATGAAAATATATGTATATATGTATATAAAATCCTGGGTAAACTTCGGCAGGAGAAATGTAACAACCCCGACCCATAATTAACGTTAATCCATGCGTAATTATACCTAATAAGTAATTAAAGTGAAATTTTGCATCACATGTTACTTTGTGTATGTTTATATCTGTTTAACGTAGAAAGATCTGTTCATGCTTTCGTTTCGGTTTGCGAATTGAAGGCCTTATTGGCATCTAATTCAGTAGGGGTGTACATGGTCCGGATTGGTTCGGTTCTGAGAAAATCCAAGAACTGGACCGATCCTAACGGTTCTGTGATTTTGAGAACCAGACCAGACTATTACACTTTTAAAACCGGACCAAAACCAAATCGAAAAAACGGTTCGGTTTCGGTTTGGTTCACGGTTCCAAAAATTTTTATTTACAAGAATAAATTGTTAATATTAGCAAAATAATTACTCAAACTAATTACATTTAACTCATGATAAAAACTAATAATATTAAGGCATTACTCAACATTACATATCTATACCATCCTAATATCATTAAAATTATAAAAAACCAATTAATAAAAATAAAACTTGATATTATATATATGTCTTTTAAAATTCGGTTTGGTTCGGTTCGAACCGCGGTTTTTTCATAAAATCCATTAACCGAACCGTTTTTGCGGTTCTCATATTTCTTAATCCGAAACTGAACCAATTCTTAATAGAACCAAACCAAATCATAAAATTTGGTCTAGTTTGGTCCGGATTACCGGTTTGAATGGATTTTTGAACAGCCCTATAATTCAGAAATTGATTTGATTTATATATTAATTGGAATTTTTAGAACTTTATGGTAGGTTTAATTCAAATCTAATCGGAACGAATTAATTATATTAATTAATGCCTACTAGATTAGTTTTCATTAGTTACCACTAAGTGAGCCTATATAAGACTCCCTACATGCTCCACTCATTCTTTTGTTCATATCAACACATCCTTGAGCCTATACACACAAACCAAACGTGAGTAAGAGAGAGAAAAGAGAGCTTTGAGCTCAACTAAGGGGATTGATAGGAGAAATGGGAGAATTGGACTTAGAGACTCAAGAAATAAGCCTCTAGCTCTCACTTTGGAAACTCTAGGTAAGAATTCAACCTTTAAGTTCTTTGATTGTGGCATTAAGAACATGAATTCAAAAGATTAAGTATGTCAACTTGAGATTTGAACTAGAAAGGAAGAAATTTGACTCATACCTTGCATGCATGCATAATTCCTAACATTTTGAAGTAATTTTCCAAGAATTTCCTCATGCATGTTGCTAATTCACTTTACCTTTGAGAATACATCAAGTTTCAAGTCATTTTGTGGTATTAGATCATGTTTTGGAAGTTTTAAAGTCAAGACAATTCATACATGTCATGTTTACATCACATTTTCAAGTTTTAATTTGAGTTTTACACAGTTGGCCTGCTTTTAGGCTTTGGTTTTTGCGAAATGGTTTTGAATTCTTCATGTTTTCCAAGTTCACATATGATTCCTCAAGTTTTTGGCCCAACAAACCATAATTTGCAGCTTTGGGGTTGAATTTGAAGCTTGGAAGCAATTCTGGAAATTCCAGAATTCTGCTCCTATGCTCGAGCGAAGGAGTCCACGCTCGAGCGACCACTCTGAGTGCGTGCACTTCCGCTCGAGCGACCAGAAGTACGCTCGAGCGTGAAATGCATGCTCCCAGAAGTTCTTATGTTTTGCAGACCGCTCAAGCAACAAAAGCTGCGCTCAAGTGAGGGTATGAGTCTCACGCTCGAGCAAGCGTCGAGCGAAAAAATAAGCAACCAGCAATTTTGCAAAAGTTTACAGACCGCTCGAGCGACGGATCTTGCGCTCGAGCGACCACTCACATTTTGCATATCCGCTCGAGCGTAGGAAGTTACGCTCGAGCGAGGACCCTGTTTTCAACAAGTTTTGTTAAGTGTTTTCAAGTACATTTTTGTATTATCATTCCATCCTAGACATTCTTAGGCCAAGTTTAAGACACCATAATGAGGATAGAGGAGTAGGAACACACCAAGACAAGAAAGAACTAAGTTGATGATTCTGGGTATGTAATTCAATACGTATTCGTTCTGTATCTGTGTAGGTCACGCGCCACGAGATATCTGAATTGCCTACTCTGTCCGTTTACTCATAGCCATCTGTTATTTGTGAGTAATAATTTAGTAAAGCTATATTCAAGTTAAATTATTTTATATATATGGAATAAGATCTGTTCTACGAATGCTATGTTTTTGCACTATGAATGATTATCCACCTCTGACAAATAATTGTGGCATTAATGCTGTGATTCAAGTATGCAATATATACGAACCGGAGGTTCTTTTATGGAACTGACAAGTTATCTATACCCGGCTGGAGCTTCCTATATGGAATTGACAAGTTATCCGTTCCCAGTCTAGAGGTTCCTTTAAGGAACTAACAAGTTATCCGTACCCAGCCGGAGGTTCCTCTATGGAACTGACAAGTATGATCTTTAATACTCTATATGTGATCTATTAGCGCTAACGGATAAACTATGTATGATCAAGCATGAATTTTGATTTTTGTCAATGACTCAAACAAGAATACGTATATGAATCTATTCTATGTACGGACTTAGTTATGGGACATCATTCATTTAATCCTTTACTCTGTTATTATTCATTGGGCCCTCGCTCACTATTTATATTATGTATGTAGGTGATCAGGCAAGTGATCAGGCAAGTGACCAGACTCAGAGTTGAGGACCTAGCGTCTCAGTTTTTGTCGGCCAATCTTTGTGCCTCCCGAGGAGGTTCCGAATTAAGTCAAGTCTAGTGGTTGTGTTTTCATGAATATATAAGACTTTGTTTCTTTTGCTTTACAAACAAGTTTTTCGTTTATATGTACATGAAGTGACGTGTAAATACTATATCTTTTGACGTCATACGTATCTTTATTAAAGTTTAAAATTATCTATCACATGTATATCTTCACAACTCGATGGACTATGTATATTTCATGTATTTGCTTCCGCAACCCTTAATTATATGTTATCATGTTAAGAAGCCTTTGGTAATTGATGGGTCGTTGAACACACCAAAAATAAACCCTAAACTACACCAAATTCTTTTAGAATAATGGCAAGTCCAAGTATCGATCCACAGGGACAATTGTGAAATTAAACTAATTTAATTGTTAAATTCCTAAATTAATTTTGATAAAAAAAATTGATTGTTCATACCCTAAATTAATAACAAATAAATTAAACTAAGGAATTAAATTATCAATAATAAATGAAATTGGGTTTACTGAATTGGGGGAAAAACTAGGGCAAAGAGTCCACCACTAGCCACGTAATTAGGGTTTTCAATTGAAATCAATTATGCTATGGTTTGAACGGATTAATGCTTCGCAACTACAAGCTCAAAGCATTTAACAAGAAAATCATCACATTTAATGTACGAGCACGAACCATCTCAAGTAATACGAATCGTTCACTCTAAACTAAGGTAGTGATTGTAGACACCCCATTTTTGACCGACCTTAAGACTCAGACGTCACCGATTGAGCGCTCGGTGATGTTGCATATTGTGCTCGTTCAGAAGTCTCAGAGTCGCGGCCGTGCGCCCTGCCTCCGGACTCCCGAACTCTCTTCCGTGCCTTGCCTCGGTTTGCAAACCAGACTCGGTTTTCTCTGTTTTCTTTCCTGAGGGGAGGGAGAGGTCCCGTAGACCATCCCTCAGTGGCCGTGGGCTACATTTCGTGCCCGTAGGCCATTCTGCCCATTTCGGAGCCCGGTTCCCGGTTTTCAGAGCCGTCAGGCCGTGTGCCTCGGTTCGGGACCGCCCAACCATCTCCGATTCCTCCGGTTTTTGGCATGCATCTCATTTACTCCCTTTTGAGGGACACTGGGGCCTCAGATACCCACTTCGTGGCCGAATGCCACTTCCGGTGCCTGCAGCCTATTTTCGAGACCCCGAACTGCGGGATTTGGGCCCCGAGCATTCATTTTGCATCGGTTTTTGTTCAATTTTGGCAGGTACCTCTGTTTTAGCATCAGGAAGATCACTGGAGGGTGGGAGGCCAGCAATTGTTCCAGAAAACCAGTTTCGCTCCTCCGGCGCCCGTTTTGCTCACTTCCGGGCCAGTGTTGAACACCCTAGTGATATTTTTTTCGAGCCAGGACTACATATTTGTGATGAGGGCACATGGGAGGACCCTAAAAAGTACTGGTCGGCCAGTAATTGTTACTTTCATTTTTGAGCCTCTCCTTCAAGTTCAATGTTGTGACTCCTGTTTCAGAGTTGCCAAATTCCAACCTTGGAACCTTGTTCTACACACCTGGGAGGACACCAAAACATGGTGGTCGGCCAGCAATTCTTCACTTCTTTTTTTGGCCATGGCCGGCCGGCCAGGGGGAGTGGCTGGCCGACCAGTTGGGGTGGCCGGCCGGCCACCTTCAAGAAATCCACCTAGCTGGCCAGCTTTCTGCTTTTGAACCCTTTACAGCTGTCCAGCTGCTTTTCAAAATATCCCTGTCCTCCGGGGGATATTTTGGGAGGGAAAGCTTGGATGCATTTCCCTCCCCTTTTACACCCTTTTTGGTCCTCT
This sequence comes from Camellia granthamiana, assembly GCA_036172215.1. Taxonomy (NCBI): domain Eukaryota; kingdom Viridiplantae; phylum Streptophyta; class Magnoliopsida; order Ericales; family Theaceae; genus Camellia; species Camellia granthamiana. The sequence goes on along the minus strand of CM069911.1, from coordinate 5,428,678 downwards.
TAAGGGGCTGGACAGCTCCTTTGTTGAGGTTACAAAATTTCATCTCAAGAGCCTCTCTTCCAAAACCTCCATTTCCATAGCCAAAAACCCTAAAAAGCTTCAAGTTTCTAGCTCCTCTCTTCATCAACCCTAAGCACCACCATCACCACCTCCATTTCAGTAGCAAATGAGTGATTTTCAAAGGCTAAGGATCAACAAATTGAAGCCAAGAAGCCACCAAAGTTAGATCTTCAAGGGTAAGACTCTATTTCCTTTTTTTGAGCACAATTTTGAGTCAATTCTTTACCCTATTTGCCTTTTGTTTTGGGCTCCGACCCCTACTGGTTTTAGGCTTATTTTGAGCCCCTCTACAACTTTGTAGAAGGGCTCAGCTCTGTTTGGTGTCTCCATGATGCACCTCTTTCAATACCATTCTTTAGGCCAATAAATTGCATGCTTTGTTTGGCTTTTGAGTGATCCATTTTCGAGCCTGATATATACTGTGAGTGGGCCTATTTTGAACCCTTCTTCAACTTTGAAGAAGGGCTCAATCATGTTTGGCCTCTCTATCATGCACTTTCTTTGTAATCCTCCATATTTTCCGTAAAATTGCATGATTTATTTGGCCTATTTGTGATCTGATTTGGAGCATCTCATGAACTAATATTGTGCTTATTTTGAGCCCCTCTTCAACATTGAAGAAGGGCTCAACCTGGTTTTCATGCTCTACATGCCACTTGCTTTGAATTCATGTTCTACTCCTATTTGGCATGCCCCTTTGAGCTTATTTGGCTTCTGTTTTGAGTCTTCATCAGGCCTGGAAAGAGCCTTGTTTTGGCCTTCTCATAATGTTTTGTTAAGGGTCTTAGGTTGTTTGATGCATGCTTTTGGTACCTCATGTTATAGCCTTTGTTGGCTCATTATTTTGCATGCTATGTTTAGCCTATCTACATACTGAATTGGGGGATGTCATCTCTTGTAAATGTGCATATTTTTTTCCCCTCTTTAATTTTTTAGAACTGTGTTTTTCAGTTTGAGCATTGTATATACCACTTGCTTTGTAATTCTCCTTTTTTCCCCCATTTTTGCAAGCTATTTTTGCCATACTTGTGATCATTGTTTGGCCATGCTTTGTACTGGAAAAATTCTAGTTTGGGGACTGCCTAGCATCTTTCTTTACATGTCATGTCCATATTGTGCATGTTTGGCATAGCTGTAGGCCATTTCGGGTGCTTAGCATAGCATTTCGGGCATCGGGTGTAATTTTGTTATAATTCGGGGCTGTTTGTGTATCATTTTGGCTGCTGAAATTTGCATTTTCCATATGCCATGTGCCACATCCCATTTGCATTGCGTATGCCATTTCATGCCTTAGGATCATCGCCTCGGTTTGCGTGCCCGCGTGCACGCATTTCGAGGCATCTCATTTTCATAGCATTGTGTATGTTAGGATTGTATCTTAGTTGCATTCACGCATATCATGCATATTGCATCGTGTTCGGGATAGGAGTTAGCCCGGGCACGGGAAACGAGACACGTTTCGTACTCCGAGTAACGGAATGTGTCTCAATTCCCAAGTCACCGATACTCCGGATTACCCATGATGGAGTTAGGTTTTGTTGTAGCATTCATGTGCATTCATCCTATATTGAGTTGTGCAATTCGGCTCCTCGGCCATCATGCATCGGTATGCGTGATTGGTGGCACGAGGATCGAGGCATGCATATATTTGTGAAATACATTGCTATGCCCCTTTCCTGCTCTCTGTTGCAGCAAAATGAAGAATCAGCAATTTTTCAGAGTCTGGCACGCATTTCGAGAAACATTGCAAACAGAGGCTAATTGGGGCATCCCGGTGGATTTCCGCGCAAGGCTGCCTAAACGTGCATTATTTCATTGTCCGGAGCGGAGTCAAGGCAGTCCCTGGCTTGCATGCCAGTTTTACAGTTTTCTTAGTTAATTTGTTAATTAATTAGGAATTTGTACATTATTCGGACTGTAATATTTTGGACTGTATTATTCTTTCATTCGGACTGTATACTTATTTGGACCCTCTGCGCGAGGGCAATGCTGTAGTAAGTGTGGGTGTGTGTGATGTATGTCTTCCAACCCCACGTCTTTCTCCCTTTTATTTACCTGCTTATGATGGTAGATTAGGGCATATTTCAATTAGCATACAGTATGACAGCATGTTTGCATCATTCATCTGTTTTGCATGCACCGGGCTCGGCGCATCATACAAACTGCATCGTATTTCAATTCCAAGTTGAATACATGTTAGTTGTAGCATTTCACATACCATGTTTAGAATAGCCGAGCCTGCTATAGTTGCATTTTGCATGTGTTGCATTAGGCATTTTAGCATATTTAGGATTCATGCATGATTTCTAACCGGTTCCTGTTTTGGCTTGGAGTACTCGGTAAGTTTTATGCTTTAGCATTCTTGCATGCGTGTGAGTGACTGCCATGAATAGCATGCTTGCCATGAGGCTATTTGCTTATGTGATATAACTGCCTTGAATGCCTGTGGGCGGAGGTTGAGTTATTTGAATTGGGACAATGCATTAACTGTTTGTTTTAAGCCCACTAGATAGTGGCAACATCACTATTTTCTAAGCCCACCTGAGGGTGGCAAATCCGCATTTTAGCCTACCTGCGGGTAGCACCATCACACCATTTTCAAACAAACAAACATGAAATGTTTTGTTCCAATTCAGACGACTCAGTCTATATTTGTTTGCTGCGAGCATCACATAGTAACCTAGGCTAATAACCGGAATAAGAACATACAATGTTTTCAAAATAAGATATCATGGTTAGTAGAGGCCGGTCTTTGACCGGGCGAGCAGGGGTGCTCACGAAGTGACCTTCCCCAATCGTACCCAAGTTCCCGAGCCGAGACAACTTTGGTAATGACGGACACGTGGACTTTGGCACCGAGTCAGGGTTTCCTAAATTTCCCCATTAAAAAATATTTAGGTGGCGACTCTGTATCTGGCAAAGCAGTCCATGTTTGGCACTTCTTTCAAAAAAATCTGTTTTCAAAACGATTTGCCGGATTTGGACTCTTTAGTTCAAGATTTAGAACCGTGGCACAAATCGAGTCCGAACTGTAGCGAGGTCCCTCGCGGACTTGTTACAGTGATACGACTTGTTCCTCGTAGCATGGTTTGTCTCATACCTTGAATGTGAAGGAATAGAAAACTCATGTATGAATAACATTCAACAATCACAGAAAGTCAAATATTCGAAGAAATAATGAAAAATATATAAAAGAAACTTCTAAATCACCATACAAATGTTCAAACATTTACATAATTAAAAATCAAAAAGAAAACAAAATAATTACATGGCTAGGGTTTCATCAAAACCCTAGAAAAAGAGACTAGCCACTCATAGAGGAGTGGAAGGAGGTAGATGGAGAAGAAACCACCATGGGAGACATCCTTGAAGCTTTTAGTTTCTCTTCCCTTCCAAACCCTAGCCTCTCTCTTTAGGTCAAAACAAGTTCAGAACCCTAATCCAGCCTTTTCCTTACCTTTTTATACTTCTGATTCCTTCCAAACAGGTTTAAAACGTCGGGTTGACTTTCCCAGAAAAAGTCAACGCACGTGCAGGAAAGTCAACTCTCTCCAAATTCTGTCTTTTTGCCCATTTTATGCTCCGACTATGTACGACCTGATTGACATTCAACACACATAAAGTATACAGTTTGACCAGCAAGTAAAGTTAAAAGATTCTGATTAACGGCCTCAATGATGTACATTTCGGCCTTAATCAGTAATCCAAAGATTACTGGCCGATTACGACACTTAAGCTATAAGGGCAGATTTGGGTCGTGACAAAGAATCATTAGAGACTCAACTAGCAATTTGGGTAAGTGGGTTTAGCCGCAATATTGGATGTACAACAAGTGTGGCAGCTTAGAGACGATCTACAGCTGGTGCGAGATCTCAACCTGCAAAATATTGATGTAGAGACAGATGCAACTACAGTGCAACACCTTGCGTATAGCTGGCCTTCGAAACATCATCAACTTAGTTAATTTCTGATTGCAGGTGCCTCCTCGACCAACTCAGAGTGCAAGAAGTAAAGCATATTCTTCATGAATCAAATGGTTGTGCGAGCTTATTGGCCAAAAAAGGAAACAAGCTGAATGAAGGCCTTCATATTTACACTACTATGCCTAGTTTTATTATTGAAAAATTTTGTAAGGATGCTATGGGAACCTCTTATCCAGACTTGTATTTGACTGTTCTTAGCTATTTATAATACTCCTCTATCAAAATAAAATAAAAAACAAAAAAAAAAAATAAAAAACATAGATGATGTGAAGGTCGAGTGAATGTATATTAATGACTAGATGAATGCATGTAGAAAAGTAAGCAATTTTCTTGGTTCCTTCTTGTCGTTATTTACTATTTAACGATTGATAAAGGCCACGTGATTTGGTTCCTAATAATGTTTGAACAGAAGTTAATTAGTATGTGCCTGTTTGGCAGAAATTATTTACAGCTTATTTCAGCTTTCAATTTAATTTAAGTTATTTTGATGTATTTGGTTTAGCTTATAGCTTATAGCTTATAGCTTTGTGGAAGTCAGAAATCAGCTTATTCTTTGAGTGGAGCAGGAGATGCTTTAAGAATAAGCTGGAAATCAGCTTAAGCTGAAAGTTATAAGCTATAAGCTGTTTAGACATAAGCTATAAGCACTTTCCACAGCTCTACCAAACAGGGCCTATATTGTCTTTTTTAATACGATATTTTCCTTTCCTTTACTAATTAACAAAATAATAATATTATATTTTTAATTTATCATTTTTAAATGACCTCTAATAATGTGGTATTGAGGGTATTGAGGTTAGACCTCACATAATAAAATATTTGACAAATCAAAATTTGACACTTGTCAGACACACCATTAGAGGTGATTTTTAAGAGTAATAAATTAAGTGTTTCAACCATTTTTTTTAACCAAATTGGACAAATTCATCTAAAAAATAAAATAAAGTGTAATTTGTGTATCATGTTTATTCAAAATTTGTTTTTTATTTTTTTAAATAGAAACTAATATGACTAAAATAAACAAAAATATTTTTAAAAGATTCAAAATTTATTTTGCCTAGAAAAGAGATAACCATTCGAAAATGATTAGTTTATAAATTTTTATCATTTATTCACCAAAACAATTTTTAATTATTTTTGGTATTAAAAAAAAATAGAAAACAGAATTTGAAAACCAAATAAAAAATATTAAACACGACATGGTTTTGGGAGGGCCTTGGGGAATGATGGGCTAGCTGTTTATCAATTTTTGGAGTCCATGGACCTTTGGGCAAAGCCTTTTAAGTGATGGATTTGTTGGATTACAGAATGTACCGAATGATCCGCACAAAACAGTTATTCCGGTCCAATATTGGGCCTAGCCCACGAATATGCACAAAGCCCACGTTATGCTCGAGAGCACCCAATAGCTTCTCCAAATTTGATGGGTTTCAACCATATTTTATGTGGTATTGAATTTCACTAATTTCATCCTCAATTCATTTTTTTAATACATGATTTTTTTTTTAATGTAATATAGATATTCGAGTCAATATTGACAAATCTAAATTATTATTTTTTAATGTGGTGTATCTTTTGTGCAAAAACCACAAATATTCGTGCGCCTCAATTTTGATGGTTTATTAAATTTAATTTTTAAATATTAGTGCATGAATCATTCAATGAAAAATAAAAAAAAATCGTATGCTTTGCTGATGGTGTCATACATTGCAAGTCCACCTCTTTCTTATTTTTATCTCCCATTTTATTGCTAAAAAACAAAATGCAAGCCACAAAAAGTGTTGGATTGGAGTGTATTTATTTATTTTTATTTTTACAAACAAAATATGATCCATTCGCAATAAGTTCAGTTGTAGCTAGTAAGGAGCCACTTGTCATTGTGACTGGTGGAGTCATGCAACCAACCACCATTCCTACTTTTTGAAATGTGTGAGAGTTGGGATAGATAGATAGGTCACACTTCAATCACAATGAGCCAATTGTCTTTATTCTTGTCTTTTTCATTTCTTTCGTTACATAATAATGACCTGAGTTGGGAAAAAGCTATATTACAATATCAAAAATGTTACATAAATTAATAAAATTTATAATAAAAAAATTTTTTGTTAACTGATTTGTAAATTTTTTGAAATATAAAATAGAATTCACTTTAATAATGTAATAGATGCTATCTCAGTGAGTAAAAAAAATTATAAATTTTATTAATTCGTAAAATGTTATTTGTACAATAAACATGAATCTCCACATATAGTTTAATAAATTTTATTGCCATTGAAATTTTTGATGGGTTGTGAGAGGGGAGATTTGTACCGGACAGCACGATCAAGCTACGGTAACGCGGGTTGCGATAAACCTCACGGCACCGACCTGCTTTCTCAATGGGCGTGGTTGTCCGGCCTATCGTGCACGACTGAGGTAGATTGACCGATCAGGCATGGCGTATGGCCTGGCCGAGCTATGAGGCAGACATTCGGTCGGCCGCACAACCGAGCTAGTCGCAGTCCAGATTGAATCTAGGGCGAGAAGAGGACCAGCACGCTTCACCTTCAGTTAACCCGGAGGGAGTTTGGACTGGGATGGTGGTCGGCGTGCACCCGGCCGGAAAGCTCAGAAGCTCGATCATGTCATCTATGGTTGTGATTTTCTCCAAGGAATAGGCCGGTTGTGGTATGCCGGTCAAGCGTGCCACTTGGGCCAATGGCGTGGTGGAGAGAAAATCTGCTCCAGGCACGCGTCAATTCTGTTTGGCAGTTTTACACGTACTATTTGGGGTTTTTGGCCTTTACACGTGTAAAATTGTGGGAGGCGAGCACTGCCGCCTGTCCAGGGAAGGACAGCAGAGGTAGTGCGCGCACAATCCTGAGGCTGCATGGCCAGCCTAGAAATAGGAATGGAAGATGAACATTAGAGGTATGCAATCTGAACGACTCTCTCTCTCTCTCTAGACAGTATTCTTCTTCCTCAAGTGATCTGACTTGATCGTCGGAGGGTCTATCCGGCAACCCACCGCCGAGCAACTCACCATTTCTTTGTTACCAGGTTAGACGCCGTCACGTGAAGCTTGAGTCCAAGGAGTACGGAAGCACTGAATATTTCGCCCCCGTACAATTGGCGCCGTCTGTGGGAAGTCTTTGATACTCAAACCTTGCTCTTCAAGCTTCTTCGACCATTTCCATGGCCAACAACGACGAAACTCCACTGTCCGTCGTCGATGGTATCACACCAGAGTCTGTCCGACGGAGAGAAGGCCCCCCGAATGTTCCAGCCATGGCAGGCCTAGAAACTTCTTCACGAGGAGCGCGAGACAAACGCGGGAGGAGCACTGATCTCTCGAAGAGTCCAAAGGGCCGTCGGCGGTGGGGGGAGTCCTGCGCACAGCGCCTGGAGCACAAACTCAAAGACCAGGACGCCCTCATCCGCAAGATGGCGGCTGAGATGGAGATGTTGAAACGCCAGATTAAAGGGAAGGCTGTTGCTGAAAAGGGCAACCTCAGTGAGCGCACCCCGTCTCCTCGTTCTAGCAGTTTCCGCCAGGAAAGGACGCACTCTCTCTCTATCACCAGAAACTATGGGGTTGGGGATTCCGACCCAAGGGAGGGCAGGTCCCTCACATGCGACAGCACCTACCGCCCCTCACGCCCGTCGTCGACGTCGCGATACTCTTTCTCCACCCATTCCAAAAACCTGAAGGATGTGTTGGAGGAGAGGGCGCGTCGTCGAGAGGCTCAGAGAGTGCCAGCGTTGCAGAGGTTGAGCACCCAAGTTCGTTGTAGCGAAGAAGTGGCAATGCCAGCGCCCCGGGTGATGGCCCCTGCACTAGTGGACAAAGAGCTGGCGAGACTTATGGCCACGCCGCTGTCTCCAGAAATCGAGAGTATACCGCTCCCTACCGGATTCCACCAGCCTAAGTTCACCTTGTACGACGGCAAGACGGATCCGTACATGCACGTGAGTCATTACCGGCAAGTAATGGCTGGCCACCGGCGCAATGACGCCTTGATGTGCCTCATATTCCCAGCAAGCTTGGGAGAACTGGGCCTGAAATGGTTTGAAAGGCTTCCAGAGGGGAGTATCGAGGGGTGGCAACAGCTAACGGAAGCCTTCGTCACCAGATTCAAGACCAACACACGAACAGCCAAGGAGGTCGACCATCTCCTAAGCGTCAAGATGGAGTCTAGAGGCTCGTTGAAGGCATACAATGCGAAGTACTGGGAAACTTACAATAAGATCCTTGATTGCCCTACCAATCTGGCTATTACTCAATACAAGCGGGGTCTCCCAGTCGGACATAGGCTGCGAGATTCGCTTACTATGCATCAGCCCACGACAATGGAGTCATTGATGCAGCGGATTAATGAACACATCCGTGTGGATGCTGCCTCCGCAACCAAGAAGGCTAACTCGGTGACGGCGGACAAAAAAGTGGCGGGGAAAGTTCACTCGGTCGGGCAGGAGGACAACCGCCCAAACGACCGATCAAAAGATCAACGTCGTGGCCCAAACCGCGATGATAGAAATGAAGGTCGCAGAAATGACCGAGCTAACGCTCCCCGTGATGAAGAGGAGGACGCCAAGAGGAAGTTGAAGGCGAGAACGGGTATCACCACGGTCTTCAAAATTCCTATTTACCCGCATACTAAGTGAAATCCGGGGTGAACCCTTCGTCCGCTGGCCGGCCAAGTTGGGGAGTGCACAGAGAGTCTTCAACTCACGGTATCGATGCACCTTCCATGAAGAACGGTGGCACCGAACGGAGGACTGTTTGCCGCTCAAACAACACTTGGAGGAGCTGGTGGCGGCGGGGCACCTTGACCAATACATAGAGGGGGGTATGAAAGCCGCGCCATTGGGACAAACCGAGCCAAACGGCCTAGCCGCCCTAGAGGCAGCGCCCCAAGGCGTAATCAACGTCACTCATGGCATCATTGAACCAGCAAGGGTCTGCGAGCTTAGAGGGATGATTAAGAAAGCCGAGCACATGAGGGAAGTGCTCTCCGTTCAGCCCGCTGTGAAGAAAGGGAAGACCAAGGAGAAGGACATCCTTACCTTTTCAAGTAAGGACTTGGAGCGGATCTAGATGGCCCACAATGATGCCCTAGTGGTAACTCTTCGCGTCAAAGACTTTGACATCAAGAGGATCTTGATCGACCAGGGGAGTTTGGTTGAAATTATGTATTATGACGCGTTCAAACAAATGAAGTTGGAAGACAAGGACTTGGCCCCTGCGACGTCTCTTTTGGTTGGCTTCAACTCTTAGCCAGAATGGCCGGTAAGGAAGATCATATTGCCGGTCAAAGTGGGTTCAGTCACAAAGCAAGTAGAGTTCTGGGTGCTCAAAGTCCCATCCACCTACAACTTAATTTTGGGCAGGGGCTGGTTGCACGCCATGCAAGCAGTAGCGTCAACTTACCATCAGGTTTTGCACTTCCCGGCGCCAACCGGACAAATAGAGGAAGTTTGGGGAGACCAGGTTATGGCAAAACAATGCTTCGTTGCGGTAAATGGTAGCCGAGCAGCCAAAGGGTTTGTCCAAATGATTGAGGGACTCGAGGGAAAGGAGGTCCTTGAAGACGTAGGAAGAAAGGCCGAGGAAAAATCGGTCGAGGATTTGGTGGAAGTGCGCATCGACGAGAACGACCCAACTAAGTTCTTCCTCTTGGGATCATCTTTGTCTAGCACCGAGCGGTTAGATTATGTCGACTTCTTGGTTTCCAATTTGGAGGCTTTTGCGTGGACACCTTACGACATGCCTGGCGTCGACCCCAGCTTTATTTGCCACCAGTTGAATGTCTTCCCTAATGCGCGGCCGGTCATTCAGAGGACTCGCCGCTTGGCTCTGCACCATACCGAGGTAGTGGCAGAAGAGCTCAAAAATTTGTTGGAAGCAGGGGCAATAGAAGAAGTGCAATACCCACGATGGATATCCAACATGGTGGTGGTTCCGAAAAAGAATGGCAAATGGCGGGTGTGTGTTGATTATAAAACGGTCAACCGCGCATGCCCAAAGGATAGCTTTCCCCTCCCACGAATCGACCAGCTGGTGAACTTGACCGCTGGCCATCAGAGGTTTAGCTTCCTTGATGCTTATCGCGGCTACCACCAGATAGCCATGTATGAACTGGACCGAGAGATCACATCATTCACCACTCCTAGAGGCCTGTATTGTTATAAAGTCATGCCGTTCGGACTGAAGAACGCCGGGGCAACTTTTCAAAGGATCGTGACAAAGATGTTCGCTCCACTTTCTGGGCCGCACCATGGAGGCCTACATCGACGATATGGTGGTAAAGAGTAAGGAAAAGTCTCAACACCTCGCCGAGCTAGCGGAGATGTTTGCTATACTTAAACACCACAAGCTTCGTTTGAATGCTTCCAAATGTGCCTTCGGAGTCGGCACCGGAAAGTTTCTAGGCTTTCTAGTCACAAACCGGGGAATTGAAGCCGACCCATCCTAAATCAAGGCGATACAAGAGCTAGAGCGCCCAAACTCCACGAAGGACGTACAACATCTTGCCGGGATGGCAGCCGCGCTGAACAGATTTATCAGCCGGTCTTCAGATCGTTGCAGGCCCTTCTTTAAAACTTTGAAGGCCAAGTTCTTCTGGGATGACGAATGTGACCGTGCACTGGCAGACTTAAAAGTGTACCTTTCCTCAGCCCTATCTTAGTCACACTTCAGGCGGGCGAAGAGTTGTATCTCTACTTGGCTGTCTCTTAACACACGGTGAGCGCGGTATTGGTTCGTGCTGAAGGCATCCAGCACCTACCAATCTTCTACGTAAGCAAGACCTTGCTCCCTGCTGAATCAAGATATCTGCCGCTAGAAAAATTAGCCCTGGCCCTGATGATGGCTTTGAGAAAGCTGGCGCACTATTTCCATGCCCATACAATAATTGTGCTAACCGAGTTTCCGCTTAATGTACTCTTTGAAAAGGCAGACTTTACCGGGCGAATTTTGAAATGGGCCGTGGAATTGGGGCAATACGACATCAAGTTCCGCCCGCGCACCGCAATCAAGGCTCAAGCTCTTGCAGACTTTGTGGTGGAATTTGCCCCTGGAACGCATCCAGTTTGCCCGGTTGATTTGGCTGGTGCGGATTTAGCACAGCCCGTGGTTCAGGTAATGGCGACAAGTGTTGGCTCGCAAGTGGAAGAAGAGCAAATGGCGGCCAAACTTAAGAGCCCGGATAACTCATTGGGGTATGAACCCAGCCAAGGCAAGGAAAGAGACCAGAATGAGTTGACCAGAACCTTGGAGTTGAGAAGCTCGCAAAACCCATTTGATTGCTGGAAGTTGTTCATTGGCGAGATATGGAAGCTCTTCGTCGATGGGGCATCCAACAGGCATGACGCCGGGCTGGGTATCGTGTTGACTTTCCCAGATGGGCTGGTCATTGAACAAGCAATTACGCTCGGCTTCCCAGCGTCCAACAATGAGGCGGAGTATGAAGCCCTCCTTGCCGGACTAAGAAGCGCATTGAGAATGAAAGCGTCAGCCCTTATGGTATTCAGCGACTCCAAGTTGGTGGTCAATCAGGTCTCTAGGGAGTATGAGGCCAGGGATGAGCGAATGGCGAAGTATCAGGCGTTGGTGCGCGCAGAGATCAAGAAGTTCGCCGCCATAAGAGTGGAACAGATCAACCGCGAAGAAAACAACACAGCTGATGAATTGGCCGGGCTTGCTTCTACACAGACAGCTTTTCCTAACCCCTTAATGATAGAATTTTTACCTCGGCCAAGCATTGAGGAACCAGAAGTGCCCGAGGTATTCTGCACCGACTTGGGACCTTCCTGGGTGGACCCCATCATCACCTTCCTAAAAGATCGAATTCTTCCAGAGGAAAAAAAGGCGGCCAACAAGATCCGGGCTAAGTCAGAGCGGTTTTGGCTCTCTCCATTCGGAGCCTTATACAAGAAGTCTTTTACCGGGCCGTGTCTGAAGTGTGTCCACCCCGCCAAGGTGGAAGCTTTCCTCTATGAGATCCATGAAGGCATCTGTGGCAGCCATACTGGGGGCAGGTCTTTGGCTTAACGAGCGATTTCTCAAGGTTACTGGTGGCCATGCATGCAGGCGGACACGCAGAAATACGTTCGCCGGTATGAAAAGTCTCAGAAATTCGCTCACCAAATCCACCAGCCAGCCAAATAATTGCTTCCCCTTACAAGTCCTTGGCCGTTCGCGCTTTGGGGATTTGTGGGGCCGTTCCCAGCTGCCCCCGGGCAACCGCAAGTTCTTCATCGCTGCTACCGACTACTTCACCAAGTGGGTTGAGGCTGAGCCATTATCAACCATAAAGGAAAAAGATGTGAAGAAGTTTGTCTGGCAAAACATCATCACTCGCTTCGGCGTACCAAAGGCCCTCATATCGGATAATGGGACTCAATTCGATGGGAAACTCTTTCGCAGGTTTTGCGAGGAGTTAAAGATCGAGTTCTACAACTCAACACCGGCCTACCCTCAGTCAAATGGTCAGGCAGAAGCCTCAAACAAGACCATCCTGGACGGGCTGAAGAAGCGGCTTGAAAAAGCCAAAGGGAAGTGGGCTGAAGAACTCCCTAATGTGCTCTGGGCATACCGCACTACGCCAAGGCGGTCGACCGGAGAGACACCATTCGCCTTGGCCTATGGCATGGAAGCCGTTATCCCGTTGGAAATTGGTATGCCAACCATCCGGTCTGAGAGTTTTCAGCCAGATTTGAACAGTGAAGCAGTGGCATTGGAACTTGACCTGGCCGAGGAAAGAAGAGAACGGGCTCTCATCCACATAGCAGCTTATCAGCAAGAGCTCTCCAAGAAATACAACAAGGCTGTGCAACCGAGGCTGTTCAAGATAGGGGACTGGGTCTTAAGAAAGGTGTTGGGCAACACGGTGGTCCCTGGCGAAGGAAAGCTCGGCGCAAATTGGGAGGGGCTGTATAAAGTGACTGGCTTAGCAGGAAAAGGGGCATACCATCTAGAAGACTTAGATGGTAAAGCTATCCCCAGACCATGGAATGCAGCTAACCTCAAGATTTTCTACTTTTGAAATGTAATTGCTTTTCTTACTTAGCTTTCTAGACCTTTAGCCTTTTGGTACTTGATGTAAGGATAGCACTGCTTTTTGTTTTAAATTGTGGTTTCCTGTACAAAGACATTACAAGGATATTAGACCTCTAAGGCTGCCAGGGGCAAGGAGACCTATAGAAACAGCCCGCACAAACAGTTGGTGTTTTGTCCAACTGATAAGGGCCGAGCTGACTTTGCTCGACCAAACGAAATGTTGGCATTTTGTCCAACTGCTAAAAGCCGAGCTGACTTTGCTCGACCAAACGAAATGTTGGTGTCTTGTCCAACTTACAAGAGCCAAGCTGACTTTGCTCGGACAAAAGAAACGTTTGCCTTTTATCCAACTCAAAAGGCTGAGCTGATTTTGCTCGGCCAAATGAAATGTTGGTGTTTTGCCCAATCCACATACTGGGCTGATTTCGCTCGGCAAAATGAAATGTTGACGATTTGCTCAACCTCCTTTAGGGCCGAGCTGATTTTCGCCCTCCCGAAAAGAAGACTTGGCGTATTATCAAGCGAAGAATTGCCGAGGTGATTTTTAATCGGCGTAAATAACATGTTGGGTGTTTGAAAAACCCTTAAAGGCTGAGATGATTTAGCTCAGCCACGTGAAGTGTTGATGTTTTGAACGCCGAGCTGATTTCGCTCGGCCGAGGTGATATTAGTGTTTTAGCGCATCTATAAGGCCGAGCCAATTTATTTAGCCGAGCTGATTTTAGCTCGACAAAATGAGATGGCAACTTCATCCAAAGGTTGAGGAAATTCTGATTTTAGCTTGGCATATTGCGCGGCATAGCCGACCTACCAGTTACAATTCATTAAAATTTGAATGAAGATATTTTGCACGTTGCAACCGAACAAAAATAGAAGATCAACGAGCAAAAAGTTCAAGTTTTCATTGATCAAGGAAACTGCATTACAAATGTGGGGCCTAGCCTGGTTACATTCAAAAAAAAAAAAAAGGGGGAAACAAAAACAATGCAGAAAATAGAAGGGGACACGTCAATCTAACTCAAGGTCGACTGTCTGCTCGGCGACCTCAACCGTCTGCTCGGGCAAGCCTTCCTTGGCCTCATCGTCAGCGCCTTCCACCGCGACAACCCCCCGCTCGGCCACTTCATCTTCGGCACCCTGAGACGCTTCGGGAGAAGTTTGCTCGGCTTGTTGCGCAACGGCGGCTTCTTCCTCGGTTGCTTTCTTGGCCTCTTCGATGAGTCTTTTTTGCGTGGCGCTGGCATACGCCTGCATGTAGTGCGGTATGAAGGCAGCAGGCGAATTTTGGAACATTTCAGCGTCTTGACCAAGGCCAACTTTTTCCACGACAGCTTTCCAACCGCACTGGAAAAAGATGTCCTTGGTTGCCTGAACCTGCTGTTCATAAGTCTTCTCGCCCTGCACGTACCCCCGGTCTTCGGCGTCGTCAACTGCCTTATCCTTCTCCTCCTTATGGGCATCGCGAAGTTTGCGCAGCTCGGCGAGGTACCGAGCCTTCGTCTGCTTCACGGCCCGCTGTTTGTCCTCTTCAGCCCGGGCCAACTTCTGGCTTACCGTATCGCGCTCGGCCTCAACTGCCTCTTGCGCGGCCTTCAGCTTTGCTATCTCGGCCGTTTTGGCCTTATTCTCAGCAATGGCATCACGCAGGCTCTACCGCACGGCGATCATGAGCTCGTGGACCAGATAGTTCTTTTGCACGGCCTGAAAACGAATAAAGACGGTCAAAATTCAAAAAACTGAGCAATAACTTGAGCAAAGCAGTTGAAAACTTACCAATACAATCGATTTTGCTGCCGAGCGAAGCACCTTCAGGTCGGACAGCTCGTCGTGCTTCTTCATGTCGGCGGGAAGGATCAACCCCTTGGTCATGTTGAAACCAAGGGAGTAATCCACATACACTGAATCGGCCGCAGAGACTGGCCAGCCTTTGTATTTGATCTCGGGCGCCCAGACCGAGGGGGAGATTGGGTTCTTGGATGGCCCGATTAGTGGTTGCTCGGTCTGGTCCCCCAGCTCAGTGGAGGCGTGCTCAGTTGAGTCTTCATCAACAAGATGCAGCTCTGTTTGGTCTTTCCTCGATCTTTTCTTCGACCGGCCAGTTGGTTGTTCGCTGGCAAGAGCCAGCACAGCCCCTTCTTTTTGTCCAACCAGGGTGGAGGAAGTCCCCCCAGATACCTCTGGTGGTTGGGAGTCGCTTGGCTCACCAGTGATCATCGATTTGATGCCCGGATTTTGGCCATTTCTTGCTCGGCAGTAAGAGGAACAAGTTTGATCGGTGGAAGATTTGGATCTGGTTCTGAAGAGGGCGCACGAAGAAAGTCGGTGACCCGGCTTTTGCGCGGTGCTGTGTAGTGGTAGGTCAATTCGAAGCCAAGTAGTTTCAGTGATTCCCGCTCCTCAGCAGGATGGCGCAGCAGAACTCTGATGGCCTCCTGGTTAGAGCGGTAGTAGTCTTCTGCCAAGTGCTTGTAATCTGCAAAAATAAGACAAGTGTTAGATCTGCATAGAGAGAAACTAATGCAGAAAGAAGATAATGCGGTTCGCCGAGCTACTCACCTGCACTCCCAAAATCTTTCCTAATGTACCAGCCCGGTATGGGCGCCTTGGTGTCCTCATAGTGACCGGACACCCACAAGAAGTCATCATCGTTGGTTTCCTTATCCGGGTTACCCTCGATGAGTTTTGCTTGGTCCTTCTTTACCTTCAGGTACCAGCAAAACCCACATTTATTCTTGCTGAGGCTGTACTGATGAAATATCTCGGCAAGGCCGAGATTGAGACCGAGCCTCCTATTCAGCTCGACCACGCCATTTATTATTTTGTACGCATTGTTTGAGACTTGGGTTGGACAAAGCCTTGTCTACCTCAAAAATTCGCAGATCAAGGGCTGGCCCGGGAAGCGAAGCCCTCCCTCTACTATGGATACGACCGTGAAGGGGCACCGGTCTAGGTCGCCCCACAGGGTATCTCCCTTCTTGGCCAACTCTAAGTGGACGTCGTCTGGGATGCTGTACTCCCTACGGAACTCGGCCATCGCACCGGGAGAACTCACCATGAACCAGTATTTCCCCATTTATCTCGGTTCTATTTATTGGGTGATTTATTTTGTATCTCGGTGGAAAATTTGCTCGGACAATGAGCGTCACCGGTGATAATGCTGGACTGGCCTGATTGGTCCTAGTTTGTTCTGCATTGTTAAGAAACAAGTCCAAGGGTTAGCACGGCATAAACTGCACGGCTTCAATGTGGATCTTTTAGCTAGTTGAAAGGTTTTTGGGTGTTCGACCGGTTCGACCCCTATCTCGGCTTGACTACTTGGCCGATTTGGCCTTCCTAGTTCGGGTCTGATTCCCTATTTCCAACTCGGTTGCGGCCTCAACAAGAAGCCGCAAACTAGTTTTTGCTCGGCTAAAGCTCTATCTACGGATCTAAATGAATGTTTAGCTCGGTTCTGTCCAGTGTTCATTCAGTTCATCCCAAAAATGGGGTTCGTTCGTTCGAGCCAAGGAGAAACAGGGGCACGAAGGCCCCATCCATTCCTCCAGTTCCAGTTTTCCCTAAGGTGTGCCAATGCTACCCCATGGAGGAGGTATTGATAGGATCCTAACATTTCTAAGCAAGAACACCAAGAACGAGGATGAAGAACTCGAGCATGAAAACACAAAGGAAGGGTAATGGGACTTACCAATACCAGATGCCACAGGATTCAGCCTCTCAAACTTGATTGCAGGTTCGGAAATAGCAAAAACGGACATCGGGGAGCAAAAGGGAGCAACGGCAGTAGTTTTAGAGTTTTGAGAGCTAGGGTTTTGGCTCAAATGAGGGGGTGAACAGTGAAGGGTTCAAGTGACCCTTCGTATGATGTTAAAAGAGATGGGAAACCCCAAAGGGCGCCGTTGTTTGAATTTCGAGCATGGGAAGACAGCTGTGGGGTTGTACGGTCCAATGGCGTGAGGCCACGTGGCATCGAGAGCACGGTTGTCAGTACGGCTGTATGACCCTTGACAAAACTACTGAAGCAACGAACGACCAAATGGGATAGCTCGGTAACGGCTGTGAAGCCAATCACGCTCGGCTTGGTATTGGTGCAACTCGGGGACCGTTAGCTCGGTCATGGTGGTAACCCCAATCACGATTAGCTCGGATGGGATTAAGGGGCAATTGAGAGGGGAGATTTGCACCGGACAGCACGGTCGAGCTACGGTAACGCGGGTTGCGATAAGCCTCACAGCGCCGAGTTGCTTTCTCAATGGGCGCGGTTGTCCGGCCTATCATGCACGACTGAGGTAGATTGACCGACCAGGCGTGGCGTATGGCCTGGCCGAGCTATGAGGCAGACATTCGGCCGGACGCGCAACCGAGCTAGTCGCAATCCGGATTGAATCTAGGGCGAGAAGAGGACCAGCACGCTTCACCTTCAGTTAACCCAGAGGGAGTTTGGACCGGGATGGTGGTCGGCGTGCACCCGGCCGGATAGCTCGGAAGCTCGGTAGTGTCATCTGTGGTTGTGATTTTCTCCAAGGAATAGGCCGGTTGTGGTATGCCGGTCAGGCATGCCACTTGGGCCAATGGCGTGATGGAAAGGAAATCTGCTCCAGGCACGCGTCAATACCGTTTGGCAGTTTTACGCGTACTATTTGGGGTTTTTGGCCTTTATACGTGTAAGATGGTGGGAGGCGAGCACTGCCACCTGTCCAGGGAAGGACGGCAGAGGTAGTGCGCGCACAATCCTAAGGCTGCATGGCCAGCCTAGAAATAGGAATGGAAGATGAACGTTAGAGGTATGCAATCTGAACGACTCTCTCTCTCTCTAGACAGTATTCTTCTTCCTCAAGTGATCTGACTTGATCGTCGGAGGGTCTATCCGGCAACCCACCGCCGGACAGCTCACCGTTTCTTTATTGCCAGGTTAGACACCGTCACGTAAAGCTTGAGTCCAAAGAATACGAAAAGTACTGAATATTTCGCCCCCGTACAGGTTGATTGTTATAATTGTTAAATTTATTATATATTTAAAGCGACATAATATTAGATTTTTTTATATGATTGAATATCTAATGTTGATAGCTTTTGAAGCTCCAAGAGTACAAGGTGGGCAATTAACTAAAAAACTAATGTGGGCCCATACAATAAATTTTGATGGCATAGGACTGTGTTATTTGGTGTTACATTTTATTAGTCTGATAAAACATTGTATGACAAGAATTCATTAAAAATGTGTCGATCAAATCATGCAAAATGGTACGCCCAATCTGGCTATCTAATGTAGTGGTTATTATAGATAAGGTCTATGTAGTGGCTATCATAAACAAAAATATTAAAAATTTTAAAAATTTTATTAAAAATTCTATTAAATATTTTACATGGGTGTGAGACTCATATGGACTCACATTGTGTGGATCTTATAGACATTTGATAGAAATTTTAATAGAATTTTTGAAATTTTTGAGATCTCTGACATTACTCTATTATAAACTCATCAACACTAACTGTCATTATTACTCATAAATTACTTGGGAATGAACTTCCCTCTAGTTTAGACATTAAATTGGACATATCAAAACTCAAGGGGTTATTTAAAAATGCCTTAAGGCAGGAGTTTTGATGTCTCAGATTTTATTATTCGAGAACTAGCTATTCAGGGAATAGCGCATACAGTTGGTAGGATGAGCCTTTTAGGCATGAGCAAACCGTATCCAGTGTCAAGAATATGTGTTCGAATCTCCTCTTATGTGTAAGTCCGCGACTTATTGCTACATGGTTGAGTTGCTCTGCTATGTAGTATTATCTAAGAATGACCTTTGGGGTCTTGGCTCCGTAGGTCCTAACCCCAGAAGTCACCCCTCTATGATTAGGCCAAATTGGACAAATTAACATTTTCTATAAATTAATAATTTAAATTTTATTCGCCTATTTATAAATTTAGTATTAGATTCAAGCAAAATATTCGACTCAATATTTAATGGATTATGAATATAGAAAATTTATACTATTAATTTAGAAATAGTGTCACGATGGCACAATCTGAGTGTTTAGACATCACAATCCAATTTTACCCAAACTGAAGAGAAGCCATTTCTATCTACTTCTTTGATTCAATCACGAAGTCTTGAAACCATGTCTAAAATGGGACTTTAGGCCCAAGAAAAGAATGTAATAAAATCTGAGTGTTTAGACAGCATAATCCAATCTCACCAGGATTAAAGAGAAGCCATTTCTATCTACTTCTTCGATTCAATCATGAAGTCTTGGAACCATATCTAAAATGGGACTTTAGGCCCACGAAAAGAATGTAATAAAATACGAAAATCAGTTAAAATATATATTGGGTGCCTTGAATAACTTCTCATTTCCTTGACAATGATGTCCATATAAATAAACAAAAATAGAAAATTATTAAGAATAATCATGGGTTTACATCCCCACCCATATGCATCCAAATCTAGTCTCTCTTTTTATTGCGAAGCCAAATCTAATCAATGATTGGGTAAAAATTAATTACAGTTCAGTTTTGTTTGTTAATTGGACGGGACTAGTGCAATTTGTATTGGATTTGATTATGCTTTTTATTTTATTAGTATAAAGTATTAGTACATGACAATGAAGACTAATCTATTATAATCACACTTTAATGAAATTTAAATTTAACAAATCACTATTACAAATAAATGCCAAAAGTTGGAGAGAAATCTCTTAAAAATCCCCCATTGGTCTGGGCATCAAACTATTAGCAAAGGTAATAGTTGCCGGGAAAAAGAAAAAAAAAAATTCTCTCACCATCTTATGAAAAATTAAAAAGCTTTTTATATTGAAAAACTAAGGACGGATTTGGTAATTACGTTTTTTAGCAAATTTTTTATTTTTTAGATTAAAATTATTATTAAAAAAATTGATGAATTTCTTCTTGGCTTTTCTTTCATTGTTAGCTTATTGAGCCATAAATAAATAAATATTACTAAATTAATCAAAAAATGATTAAAAAATCATAGTGGAGTTTGACCAATATTACACTAACGCAATTTGATGATATGATGAATTTTGTTGACCAAAAACTTAGCAGCCATCAGTCCCAACCCAACCTTCAGTTTTTTTCAAAATCCCATATTCGATCACAATGATATTTGACTTTTTTGTATAAGTGGTTGGCTTTTTGGCTAATTTAGTAATTTTTTGGCTAATTGACTAAAAAGGTAAATCCCCAAACGGGGCCTAAATATAAAAAAAATTTAAAATATTACTTGTATGTATTGTGTATACTATTCAATTATTCTATTTGAATGGTATTAAAAAAAAGAAAATAGATTATTGTGGTTTCTTATTTAGTGAGGAAAAGAAAAAGAAATAATTATGCTTTTTAACAATTGTATTGTGATATAGGGATATGGATTTTTTTTTTTTTTTTTTTTTTTTTGGACAATCTTGGTATTATAAAAAATATACTATCAATTAATTTTTTCCTCACGAAATGTCACCACTTTTAATGAGAAATGAAATCTATAACTTAATAAACTTTTATTTTTCTTCATTTATCACCTAACTTATAAGCTAAACATGATAAAAGAGTTCTCTCTTATTCTTTTTTTCATTTCTTATCAAATCAATGATCGAGGTGAATCATAAATTATTTTATTTTTTTTGGGTTAAACGAGAGACCTAAGCACACATAAAAAATTATTTCAAACAAAACAATTAGAGTCCAATAGCATACATAACAAGAAATTTAATAATCACCAAGTCTAGCAATTACCACAAAAAAAAATAGTACAAACTTAAATATAAATAAACAACTATATATAACCTACATAATGGAGGAAATAACCAATCTTGCCCCGGTAATAATTAGGGGTGTTTTGGGAAGTTGGTAAAAAGTTAGCTTTTGACTTTTTATCAAGCTTTTTAGCTTTTTGGAAAGTGATTTGGGAAGTTAGTAAAAAATTGACTTTTTGCTTTTTAGTTCAATATTTATTTATGGTGTCAAATCAAATTAAAATGACCAAAATACCCTTACCCAACATAAGAATTTTTTTTTTTATTTTTTTGTCGTAGGCCCTAATTTGTAATTTTATACTTACGTTTTTGGCCCTTCCCAAACTAATTTTGTTGCGTTTTTGGCCACTTGCATTTTTGGAAAATGATCAAAAACGTGACTTTTTATGAAAGTTCCCAAAATGGCACTTAATCTTTGCCCAGAATTGGCCCCCTCACCACTAAGAATAATACTATATGCACCAATTAGTACACTAGCTAGTATACCAATTGAGGATGTGTCATAATTTAAAAGATTTTTGGTAGGAAAATGTCTCGTAGCTCAAATTTTGTGGCTCAAAAGTGGCTCAAGTGGCCAAAACGACGTCGTTTTGGCCATTTGTATGTTGTTCTGTACTCAAAACGACGTCGTTTTGGCCATTTGAGTCACTTTTGAGCCACAAAATTTGAACTACGTAGCATTGTCGTTTTTGGTATTTGTAATGTAATTAATGAGTGGGGTTAATAATAATATCATAATTAGCGATAGTATATTAATTGGTACACTAATTGGTGCATGTAGCACTACCGCATCACTAATCTCTTAGATAGAAGTGCACAGAAATAACTCACCAATTAATTCATAAAACATAATTCAATTACCATACATATTTTAAAATAACATAATAATAATAATAATTAGGGCAACCCTTAGGAATTACACTATTTTGGAAAAGAGGATTCAGATTGGGTACACATGGCATCCATAAAACAAATTAATTTATTGTTTTCAAAGATTCCAAGCCTTCCCCGTCAATGTCCCCACAACAATCAAACTCTACTCCTCCTCTCTTTAATTAATATTTACCACTTTTTTAATTCATTCTATTTTATTGATATTTTTTCATACTCTACTAGTTTAATTAGGTAAGTGGGCAGTCAGCAACCATAAAGTTTGTTGAGTGCGATCCCATTCCATAGCCACTTGATCTCTTTACCCATCTGATCTAAGACATTCACATAGCAGAGAGTTTGACCATGTATGTGTATACATGAGGTTTAGCCATTTATGTGAGGAAAAATTGTTAAATGTACAAATTTAAAAAACAAAACTAATCACAGAAAAACATATGGACAGCCTCGATTAATTAAAGTGTGACTTCACCGCACTTCGAATGTATCTAAATCACACATTTTGTTCCAATAAATAGTTCTATACACCATTGTGTACATGGCACACCAACTTTCATTTCTAAAAGAAAAAAAGATTAGAAGTCCTTTTCTTCTTGGCTTTTCTTCCTATCAATAGATTGGTGAAGATGTCCCTATTCACCCCCTTGTCATTAATGATGAGAAAGTAGAGGTTTTTTTAAAATTATAATATTTTGTTTAAATATTTTACTTTTTATGTGATTTTTCATGTGGTATGATAGTAAAAGTGGCTCAACTATTTGGTTGTTTTATCCATCGCTTAAGACTATCAAAAAACTCTCAAAAAATTCTTATTATTAAATACCTCCATTTTTCAAAAGCTTAATCGCATAAGGTCTCATTTTAATTTTTTTATTGTAGTCTCTTGACATGGGTGAACTCATAAAGGACATGGCCCACCACTTAAGGCCCAGTCCATGATTCAGATACTAAAACCCAACATTCTTGAAGCCCAACATTACACCAAGCACCAATGACATCTAAACATTTGGCAAATGAAGAACCAGCCACATCAGCAGACAAAGATCCTGCAGAGTTATTGCACTACACATCAGCCATTAATGAGTTTCCCTACAGCATTTATTACGATAACCCTTCACATCGGAACAGAACAGCCTCACCATGAACAAGGCAAGGTAGAACATAGACTTTCAGCCAACATGACAGCTCGGAGTGGACAAGGAAATAATGAGCAAATGATATAAGTAAGCTTCTAAGACAAAGAAAAGGTGAAGTTCTCTATCTCCACACTCTCTCTACATCTTCATCACTCTCACCTCTTTAACTTGCTTGTTGGAGGGTTCGCTGGGGGACTCTCCGTTCCCCGTTGAACTCTTTTGCAGGTTTCTAGATGGGCTCAACAATCGGACAACGGCTTGGGAAACGTGGACCAACCTGACTCGCTCCATCTGTGGCTAGCAGTATCATCAGTTGGCGCCATCTGTGGGAATCCTTTTGCTCTGTGCGGCAACTGTGCTCATTGTTGCCGGAGACCCATTCCCGATAATCCCTACCTGCCACCCACCAAGGTAAATGGTCACAACTAGATCCATGGCTTCTCAGCACAACGTTGCCGACCCCCAAGCCGACCCTCCTAACCCAAACAACCCCCCGCAGTATTTCACAGAACTCACCAACAGCATTAACCACTTAGCCGAGCAAAACCAAGCCATGATCAATGCTTTGCTTCAAAGAGACCTTCTCATACCTCCTCCACCACCTCAAGATATCCCACCTAACCGAGAATAAGCCCCTAGCCAACCCATCCAACAATTCCACCCATTCAACTTGGAGGGCTTGCGACCCCCTCCTCTAGATATAAACCGGCCACCTCGGGCCCCACACCCATCGTTCCAAGCGCCTGCCCCCGAGGGAGAGGCCAGTAGTGTCCAGCGTCCATTGCATTCCGGTGGTGACAACGTTCCCCTTTAGGATGCCGAACTTCGAGCCATGAAACTCCAACTTCAAGGAGTCATGCAGAACATACAGAATAAGCCCTCCACCACAGCCAACTCACCATTCGTTGCCTCCATTAGGGATAAACCCCTACCTCCTAAGTTCAAAATGCCCTCGATCGACTCTTCCGACGGTACAACGGACCGAGTCGACCACTTGGAGACTTACAAGACCCTCATGGTCCTCCATGCATTCCCTGATGAGATCATGTGTCGGGCTTTCCCCATAACACTTAAGGGTTCGGCCCGACTCTGGCTTAGTCAACTGCCGACAGACTCTGTCTCTACTTTTCAACATCTAAGTGACTCCTTTCTCAGCCACTTCATTGGTGCCCAGCGCCAGTGGTGTCCGGCAATTCAACTCCTCAACATCCGTCAGACAGAGGGGGAGTTGCTGCGCAGCTTCGTCACCCGTTTCAACACCGAAGCCTTTCAAGTGGCGGAAAACGATGACAAGGTCATTCTCACGGCTTTCATGGCCGGTCTACGATTATCCGATTTCTTTTTTTCCCTCTCCAAAAACCCTCCAACCTCCATGGCAACCCTCCTCTCCAAAGCCCAAAAATACATGAACGCCGAAGATTTCCTAACCGCCCGATAAGATTCCACAACTAAAAACCCAACCCCCAGAGAGAAGAGAAAGGACTTTGAAACCAGAAGCACCCAGTACGCATAGCAAACACCTCAGTATACCGACCGACCTGCTCGGGCCGACCGCTCGACACCTACCCGACCACCCGGCCAGTTCGAACGGTACACACCCCTCAATTCTTCCATGGAACAAGTCTTGAATCAAATCCAACGAGATTATCCCTTAAAATGGCCCCAACCGTAACGGTCTCCTTCCAACCGGCGAGACCAGTCCAAATACTACCGTTTCCATCAGGACCACGGCCATAACACCGAGGAGTGTGTCAACCTCAAAGACTAGGTCGAGGGCTTAATATGCCAGAGACGTCTCAGTCGGTTCACGGCAGCCCGCCCTCAGCAACAGCCAAGGACCGAACTTACCAGAAACAACCACCGGCGCACCCCTCCTCGACAACCCGCACAACCTAACCAAGGCCATGATCGGCCCCCATAACAACCCCGGGCACAAGGCAACCCTGCCCCCCCAGTTGGAGAGATCAGAGTTATTACCGGCAGGCTTGCATGTGGAGGACCATCCTGTTCGGCCCAACGGGCAGAACTCAGAAAAATCAAGCAAGGCTCAGATAAAGAAGTCGCAACATTGGACCGCCCCTTCAAACATCCCAAGCAGTGGATGGAGCCCATCACCTTTACGGAGGCCGATTGCATAGGCATCCGTTACGCCCATGACGACCCCCTCGTCATCTCTGCTCTCTTGTCCAATTATAAAGTCAGGCGGGTGCTTGTCGACAATGGTAGCTCTTCAGACATCATCTTCCTAAATGCCTATCGCCAGCTTAAGGTCGAGGAAAAAAGTTTGTCCCCTCTCCAAACCCCATTGGTTGGCTTCACTGGAGATCGGGTGACCTCCATAGGCTCCATCGATCTTTCCATCACCATTGGCGAATACCCACGGCAGACCACTAAGTTGCTCATTTTTCTCGTCATCGACTGTCCCTCTGCTTATAACATCATTCTCGACCCCACCGCCCTTAATGCTTTTCAAGCTGTCACTTCCACATATCATCTGGCCATGAAATTCCCTACCGACCTCGGAGTCGGCACCGTGAGGAGAGAGCAGATTGTGGCCAGAGAATGCTACGTCGCTTCACTCAAAGAGGTCAAGCTGAAGGAGACCATGATCATCGACGGACTCGACGTCAGAGACGAAGATGAGTTAGTCAAAGGGGAACTAGTGGAAGAACTTGTTGAAGTCCCTATCGACCCCACCAACCCAACAAAAACAGCCAAGATCGGCAGCCAACTATCCCCCCAAGCCAAGGCCGATCTTACAACCCTCCTGACCGAGCACAATGATGTGTTTGCCTGGACCCATTCCGACATGCCAGGTATCGACCCTTCCTTCATCACTCATCGTTTGAGCATCGAGCCTCCATTTTCGACCCTTCCGCCAAAAGCAGCGCATCTTTCACCTGGAACGCAACGCTTTTATTGCTTCTAAGGTAGATAAGCTACTGAAGGCACAGTTTGTCAAGAACATGGACTACCCCAGATGGATGTCAAATGTAATAACCCAACTTGTAATATACTTAATTACGCATGCGATTATGTGTTCGATATGAATTTGTATGTTTAATTATGTGAGTTATTATGTGATTATGAATTTATATCTTGAGTGTAGGAAAATCTACTGCTAGGGCTTTGAACTAAAAATTTATAGCCTTAGAGGCGCTAGAAACCAAGACCGATTGCGTATCTGTGTTTAGCAGGATTTTTAGAGCCTACGGTAAAATTTAGCAAAATTACGATTTGTAATGAATTAATTGAGCTTAATTAGCATAAACCTAAGATTAAGCCAACCTCATTATGTATGTGATTTTATGTTTAATTAATTAAGGAGATTTGGATTCTAATTAGTTGTTACTCTAAGGTAATTTGGGATTTATGAGAATTTTGAAGTTTGATTCGTATTTGATTCGTATTTGATTTTAATAAGGATTTATTTTAGAATTAGAAATTAAGGCTCCCAATGGCTTAAGGAAGTGAAATTAACAAGTTGAATCAATTAAATACGGACTCATTTGGGAGCTAATTAAGTTAATTATGTTATAAGGTTTGAGAAATTATGATTATTATGAATTAAATCTATTTACGAGGTATCCAATTTGAATATG
The DNA here is from genome assembly GCA_036172215.1 of Camellia granthamiana. Classification (NCBI taxonomy): domain Eukaryota; kingdom Viridiplantae; phylum Streptophyta; class Magnoliopsida; order Ericales; family Theaceae; genus Camellia; species Camellia granthamiana. The sequence goes on along the minus strand of CM069911.1, from coordinate 5,402,199 downwards.
AAACTTATTGACAAGGATTTTGGATTTGATTTGAAATTAAGGGCCTTGGTGATTTACAAAACAAAAATTTATAGTGATAATATGCTCAATTTAATATTTGGAACCTCCTTGTTTTATTTTGGGGCATTGATCGAAGTGGTAACATAATGGTAAAGTAGGAGTGAACCAAGAATTTAATTCGGATAATTTTTCCTACGAACAACCATCACTTTTTTGCCCTTTTCTTTTTCCACACTTTGAATTTGGGTGTGAGACTAGAACTATTGGAAAGCTTATTTCCGGGGCTTCAATTTGGACACAAGAATGACCTAGAACGGAGTCTGGATGAGAGAGTTATACCCGTTTGAAGTTTTGGAATCTGTGCTGGAAACAGGTACGCTCGAGCGGGAAAATCGACGCTCGAGCGGACCGCGCGAATTCAACAGGTTTAAAGGCACTTTTCTAGACCATTCTTTACACTTCCATCTCCTCTCTTCATTCCTCTCACCCTTAGTCCAAAAAGCCTAAGTTTTTGACCCCAAATATCTTCCATTCCTCTAAGTTTTGGGCAAAATCCCTTACAAGAAAGTGAAGAGGCTTGAAAATTAACATTTTCTACCGATCGGAATTCGGATTTGTGAAGGAACCTCATCAAAGCTTTGCTCTTTTACTCGATTCTTGAGGTAGGGGTCCTAGTTCTTCTTCAATACTTGCATTAATAGATAGATTTGTGGTATTTTGATTATATAAAGGCAAAATCTATATTTTTGAGCATATAGTGTTATATCATGGAAATTGAAGTGTTAGGATTCAATTATTGGGTTAAGATTGTGGATTATGAACCTTGGGTGTATAATCAATGGGAAATTTGGAATAAAAAGTAGTGGTGTGAGAAGTTTTAATTTTTCTTAAAAGTCTTGATTTTTCTTGAAAATCCTAAGTTGATTCATAATGATAATTAATGATTTTGCCCAAATCGAAAGTAGAATCATGAAATTGAGAAGTTGAATTATATATATACAAGTTTAATTGGATTTTGGAAGTGTTTAAAAATTATGTTAAAAATTAGCGATTGAACCTTTATTATGGATATTGTAAATTTACATGCATCATAGATTTCTTGAGATTGATTTCATGTTTTGATGAAATAAGAATTAAGCTTTGGAAAATTATGAATTTATGAACAATGAGCTTAATTTATAAATTAAAGGAGTTTTGATGTAAATGATTTAAAATGGATCATATTTTCTTGATTATTTAAGAGTTTGTATGTTTTAGATGAGCCATGTATGAACCCAAGTTTTGAAATTATTTTGAAAGCTCAATACAAGTTTTAGAATTTGTGGATTTGGAATTGGGCTTGATCTGAAGAACATGAATTGAGTTGAATTTGATGAATTTGAAATTTGTGTGTACATGCATGTAAGGGAATTGTCATGAGTTTGCATATTTTATTACAAACATGCATTTTATGATGAATTAAAGGTTATTTGGCACACGCAAGCAAGGTAATGTTGAATTTCATGAAGTTGATCATCAATTGTACTATTTAAGTTGAAAATGAAGCCTATATTTGACATGCATGTATATTTCAAAATGATATGGAAATTAATTTGCAGGAGCTTTGAAGTTATGAAGTAAGTTTGATATGATTCGAGTTTATGAGATGGATTTATGTAAATTTGAGATTCAAATCTTGTAAATTGGCCCTTATATTCATGTTAAAAGTTATATGGTGGAAATATGAGTTTTATGATATTAATTACATTGGTTGGAACCAAGTTTTGAAGCTCAAACATAATCTGGAAAAACCCAGAATTCGACCTATCCGCTCGAGCGAGGAGAGTCCCGCTCGAGCGTACCCTGTTCTACTAGACTCCTCGCTCGAGCGTCAAAAGTCTCGCTCGAGCGTAATTTGCAAGCGACCAGTACTTTTGCAGACCAAAAGGGTCCGCTCGAGCGTACCCTGTTCTACTAGACTCCTCGCTCGAGCGTCAAAAGTCTCGCTCGAGCATAATTTGCAAGCGACCAGTACTTTTGCAGACCAAAGGGGTCCGCTCGAGCGACCGAAGCTACGCTCGAGCGGAGGGCCCTGTTTTAGAAATTTTGAAAAAAATGTTCTATGCTTCGTTTTCTCTTCTCTTTCATTTCAAAGCACTCTTAGACATGCATTAAACATTGTAAATGAATTAAAGAACATGAAAGGAGCCTAAGAATGTTAAACAATTTAAAGAACGGAATGAATTGTAATATGATCCAATATGTTATGAATTATGTAGAGTCAAGCGCAAGGACGAATCAAGCACCAGAACACTGTGAGTAATAACTTTGTAAAGTTATGTTCAATTATAAGTATTTTTTTAATAATATAAGATGATCTATTTCTGAAATATTATTTTATGTATGAATGAATGGTTGTCCAATGTTTCTAAAGTGTATTTGTGGCATTCTTAGCTTCAAATGACATCTGTTATCTGTTCTGTTACATCCCAATTATGGGTCAACTATCCGTCTCATGAGCCAACTATTATGGATCCTTATGTATACGTCCCAATTATGAGCCAACTGTATGTCTCATGAGCCAACTGTACCATCTCCGTGCACGTGAGTCAACTGTATGCCTTTATGGCCGTCCCTTTATGGGTCAACTGTATGCCTTTATGGCCGTCCCTTTATGGGTCAACTGTATGCCTCTATGGCCATCCCTTTATGGGTCAATTGTTTCTGCCAGTGCTAATGAATGTACCACGTATGATTAACTGCAGATTCTGATTATGATCATGATTCTGAATCTATACCTGTTATGAACTATGATTTCTGAACATGATTATGGATCCATTTTTGATAACTACTGAATTCTGTTTTCTGTAACTGTTATGGACAACATTCATTAAACCCTTTGCTCTGTTATTATTCACTGGGCTCCAGCTCACTATATTATTTATGTATCTAGGTGATCAAGCGTGTGACCAAGCTTAGAGCTTCTGCCTGGATTCTGTTTTGTCAGCCAACCTATGTGCCTTCCGTGGAGGTTCCGAATATGTCTAGTGGTTCTGGCTAAGTGCATTAAGTTCAAGTTTTGTTTTCTTATTTGGTTAAACAAGTCCTTGCTTATTTTGTAAATAGGGTTAAGTTCCTTTTTATCTAACCTGTATTTATTTGATGACATAAAGGTGATATGTAAATATGTATATAAAAAGTTTAAAATTTTTCTGTTTCATTTAAGTCTACACAGCTCAATGGATGTCGTATATTTGTTATTTGCTTCCGTAGCCCCTTAATTATATGTTATTTTGTTAAGAGGCCTTTGGTAATCCAAGGATTACTGGCCGGTTACGACGCTAAACCTATAGGGGCGGGTTTGGGTCGCGACATCAAATATGATCTTGGTCCGTAAAAACAACAGTAAATGGCGACTCTGTGTTGACTACTCCGATCTCAATCGAGCTTGCCCCAAAGATAGTTATCCCCTTCCTCACATAGATCTGCTTGTCGACGCCATGACCAGACATCAAATGCTCGGTTTTATGGACGTCTTCTCTGGCTACAATCAAATTCTGATGCACCCGTCCGACCAGGAACATACCTCCTTCATCACCGACCGAGGAACCTACCACTATCGTGTCATGCCATTTGGGTTGAAAAATACCAGAGCAACTTACCAACGGTTAGTCAATGCCGTTTTTCATCACTAGATAGGTCGGAACATGGAAGTGTACGTCGATGACATGCTAGTCAAGAGCAAACTCTCCTCTGATCATCTGGCAAACCTGCGGGAGACCTTTGGCACCCAACGTAAGTATCAAATGAAGCTCAATTCGGAGAAATGCGCCTTCGGCATAAGATCTGGGAAGTTCTTGGGTTTCATGGTCAGTAAGCGGGGTATCGAGGCCAACCCCGAAAAGATCAAGGCCCTTATAGAAATACAGTCACCCAGAACAGTCAAAGAGGTTCAAAGGCTTACTGGCAGAGTCGCTGCCCTCAACCGCTTCATTTCCCACGCAACGGACAAGTGCCTCCCCTTTTTTAAAGTCCTTCGGCAGGCTTTTGAGTGGACGACCAAATCCGAAGAGGCCTTCCAACAATTGAAGCAGTGCATAGCCAACCCCCCATACTCTCTCAGGCGCTCACGGGTGAGCCCCTTTTTCTCTACTTAGCCGTATCGAGCACCGCAATCAGTGCGGCCTTCATCAGGGATGACGGCTCAATACAGCGTCTGGTTTATTACATTAGCCGGGCTCTCAGGGGAGCAGAACAGAACTATCCATTGCTAGAAAAAATGACCTTGGCCTTGGTCATAGCCTCAAGATGACTCCGACCTTACTTCCAAGCTCACTCTATAGTGGTCCTCACTGACCAACCTTTGAAGAAGATACTGCAACAACTAGAGTTGTCCGGTAGACTTATGCAATGGTCAATCGAGCTCAGCTAGTTTGAAATCTCCTACCGACCTCGAACAGTGATCAAAGGACAGGCTGTCGCCGATTTTATCCTGGAATTCACTAATCCCACTCCAACCACAGCCCTCCGCCCAAGCAATTCAACACTAAGGCAGAAGATCCCCACTCTTGGACCCTCAATGTTGATGGATCATCCCGCAAATAAGGCAGTGGGGCTGGTCTCATCCTCACCGCCCCCAAGGGTGGTTATTTCAAGTGTGTTCTCCGCTTCCTGTTTGATGCAAGCAATAATGAGGCCGAGTATGAGGCCCTGATAGCAGGTCTTCGCCTAGCCAGAGACATTGGTGTGAGCCATATCTGAGTGTTCAGCGATTCCCAATTGATCGTCGGACAAATCATGGGGGAATTCGACGCCGAGGATGACACAATGTGAGCCAATAGGGATATTGCACTCCCTCTTGTTCGCCTTTTCAACACTTTCCACGTCAAACACATCCCTCGATCAGAAAACTCCAAGGCAGATAAAATAGCCCAATTAGCCTCGGTTGACCAGTCGGACCTCAGTTATGGAGTTCGTCTTGAATACCTGGCCCACCCGGCTACTTCACCAACCCAGCTGGAGGTCCACTTCCTCCAAAATGAACCTATCCCATGGGCGGCGGACATCCTTCTATTTTTGACAAGTGAGGAGTTACCAGACGACAAGCAACAGGCCACCAAAGTCAGGGCCCGGTCATCCAATTACATCCTCATCAGTGGCCTCCTGTACAAACGAGGATTTTCACGATCATACCTCAGATGCCTCAATCCTACCCAAGCGACCTATGTGATGAGGGAAGTTCACGAGAGTGTATGTGGTAATCATTCAAGTGCCCGGTCACTAGCCCATAAAATATTTCGCAGCGATTACTTCTAGCCTACTCTCAACCAAGATGCCACTGAATTTGTGCTTAAATGTGATAAATGCCAACGCTTTGCCAACATCCCCCATGCTCCTCCTACAGAACTGATCACACTCTACATTCCCTACCCATTCACCAAATGGGGGATCGACTTAGTTGGCCCATTGCCTACCGGCAGGGGTCAAACCAAGTTTGCTATCGTCGCCATTGACTGCTTCACTAAATGGGTGGAAGCAGAACCCCTCACCATAATCACTGAACGGAACACAACCAGATTCATCTGGCAGTCAATCGTATACCGATTTAGAATCCCTCAAGCCATCGTCTCAGACAATGGCAAACAATTCGACAATGTCAAGTTCAGAAAATTCTGTGCAGAGCTTCACATTCAGCCATGTTTCTCTTCCCCAGGTCATCTCCAAACCAATGGGCAAGTCGAGGTCACCAACCGTTCTCTCATGAGAATCATCAAAACTAAGTTGGAAGCCGCTAAGGGACTTTGGGCTGAGGAATTACCAAATGTACTCTGGGCCTACCGCACCACCGCCCGAACCCCCACTGGGAAGACCCCCTTTCGCTTAACATACGGCGCCGAGGTAGTCACCCCAGTGGAATTTGGCCTGCCAACCCCGAGGGTTTTGCACCCGAATCCTGAACTCACCGAAGAATTACGTCTGGTTGATTTAGACCTGATTAAAGAGCTCCGAGAGACCACTGCTATCAGACGGGCCTCGTATCAACAGAAAATGAGAATACACTACAACCGCAAAGTCCGACCGAGGGAGTTCGCCGTTGGGGACCTAGTTTTGCGCGAAGCAACTCTCACCACCAAAAATCCTGCCTAGGGCAAGCTGGTAGCCAAGTGGGAAGGACCTTACGTTGTTAAGGCCAGACCTCGCCCGGGCACTTACCGACTCCAAGATATGGAAGGTCGAGACCTCCCCCACTCGTGGAATGCCGAACACTTGAAGCGTTATTTCCAGTAAAGTACCATGTCTTATTTTTGTATTGATCAATTGTTGTATGACAATCTATATGCTTGGTTATTTTTGTCCTCTTCATACATGGTGTAAATTTGTGATCAATAGGCTACACCTTAAATGACAATGATTTTATATCTCCATTATATGCGTTGTGTTTTAATAACTACTTGTTAGACTGAGTTAATTAAGCCTCAGCCAGACTGAGCACCAAGATCTCAGCCATACTGAGTTAATGAAGCCTCAACCAGACTGAGCACCAAGACCTCAGCCAGACTGAGTTAATTAAGCCTCAGCCAGACTGAGTTAATTAAGCCTCAGCCAGACTGAGCACGAAGAGCTCAGCCAGACTAAGTTAATTAAGCCTTAACCAGATTAAGTACCAAGGCCTCAGCCAGACTGAGTTAATTAAGCCTCAATCAGACTGAGCACAACCAGACTGAGCACCAAGAGCTCAGCAGAACTGAGTCAATTAAAGTTTCAACATGGTAGAGCCTTCCCAGTCTTAATCAGAACTCGAATGAAGAATTTGGCCGGCCAATTTTCGTAATTTAATGTTACAGTGTGGTTGCCATACTTAGTTAAAATCCAAGTCCATACTACAACATTTCTTAACAATTTTTACAATTCTTAATTTTACATTTTTAATTTAGTTAAAATCCAGGTCCATAGTCGTTCACACCAATCTTTAATTTTTAACATTTTTCACATTTTCTTGTATGCCCATTTTTAACGTTCTTTGCATCATGGTTTTCTCACAAGTAAGGCTGGCTAACCATTTCCAAACTTCTTATATCACAATCTACTTGCAAGCTTCGCAATCCACGCACAAGTCTTATTTTCACATTCCCATTTTTCCAAATTCACAACTCAATAGAAATAAAGACAACAATAATACAGAGGAAAATTCATTGTTTTATTTACACACTTACGATTTCATACACTTCACTGCAGGAATCGCACAAAATTACATGTAAAAAAAAAAAAAAAAACAAAACAAAACACATAAACACAAAATTTTTACATAGATCACTCTTCCTCGCTAGAGGCTAGATCTTCCTCCTCAACCCCCTCGTCCAGGGGGATCTGGGCAACGTCGTCTTCTCCTACCTTCACGCGACTGAAGTCCACGTCTGGGAACAGCTCTTGTGCTTTATGTTTGAAGGTCATCCAGCCGCTGTCCCAGAACTCAGCCATTTCATACTTGTAGAAGTCCGACTGCTGGAAGCTCTGGATCAACTTCTTCTTCACTCCTACTCCCAGCGGCCGCTCTCGACGGCCCAGCCCCCCCATCCCCCTCTCTCACCAAGCTCTTGGCGACTGCGGCATCAATGGCTATCTGGAATTCGGCAGACTCCTTGAATTGCTCTACCGCAACCTTGCACAGGTCGGGGTACGCCGCTCTCTCAGATGCCAGTTTAGCCCTTTTCCTCTGCCAAAACCTTGTCCAACTCAGCAATCTGACCGTCTGCCGTTTCTTTGTCCTTGATCGCCTGGACACGTAGCTCTTCATTACTGCTCATGGACTCCTCCCATCTCCCGTTGGCGGTGGTGCAAGCTTACTGCACTTCCCCTAGTTTCCTCTTCTCGTCCACCAACTCGAACTCAAACGATATCGCCTTGTGGCGCTCCGCTTCCAATTCTGACTTGGTTGCGAGGAGCTCAACAATAGCTCACTCCGCCGAGTTGCTCTGCACCACCGCCAACACCTCCATGACCTTCGCCCTCTATGCATACTCCAAACCCTTCCCCGCCGTCTCCGTCCTTAGATTCTGGAGATCCAATTTTGCCCCCCTCCAATTAGGCCCTTAACGGCTCTACTTCCACACTAGCGCGCCGCCTTGTTCATCAAAGCGATCGCCAGTGTCGCTGCCTCCATCTGGGCTGAGTAAAACCCTCTTAGGAGATCTGCCTCTGACAAACGCGCCATCAAGCGCACCGCCGCATCTTCCACTACTCTAACAAAGCGGTCGACTGCGACCTTGGCTTCCTTCCTTTCCGCCGAGCGATCTCGGCCAGCGCGGCTGCGCGTGGTACAAGGTTGTCGCCAGTGCGGCTCTCGTCGCTGGCTTGCTGATCCCCGCCTTCCCCTCGCTAGGGCTTAAGGTTACTTCTGGTGCAGGTGCCACCATCGGCACCATAGGGGCACTTTGGCCCAGGTCTTCCTTAGCCACTTGGGTGGTCTCTTGTTCTGCGCCCTCCTTCATCTTCCCCTCGTTTAACTTCTCTTTTTCTGGAACCTCCTCCGCGCTCCTCTCTTTCAACTTCTTCCCAACAGGGACGTCTTAGGGGTGTAATTTTGGCCCGTGGCCTGCAGGCGGCCCAAGGTGGGCCCGACCCGTTTAGGCCCGTTTATGCCCGAGGCCTTGGGCCAGGGCCTGGGCCATCGTTTTGAAGCCCGGCCCAGCCGGCTCGTGGCCCGGCCCATTGGCCCACCCAGTCCACCGGCCCGCCCGGCCACCCGATGCCCAGTGTTATTTTTAATGGAAAATAATAAAATTTTGGTGGAAAAAATAAAAAAATTTAAAAAAATTTGTTTAGGCTTGCCCAAAGCCTGAGCCCATGGGCCCGCCCCACTAGCCCGCCCAAAGCCTGAATATCCCTAGGCCTGGGCTAAGGCTAGGGCCTAGGCCTAGTTTTCTGGCCCGTGGGCCGGCCCGACCCAACCCGATTTTTTTGGAAGGAGCCCTCAAGGCCTGACATGGGCCGGGCCAAAATTACACCCCTAGGGCGTCCTTACTCCTCTCCGCTGCCACCCTCTTCCTCTTCGTTTTCTTTAGTACTGCCTCCACCTCTTGTTTGCCCCTCTCCTTCAGCGGGTCCACAGGTGGTGGCAACGGGGCAAATCAGTCAGGTTTTTGTCGGCTTGGGTCGCGGTCGGACCCGCTCCCTCATCACCAATTTTGGGGCCGGCCCCAACTTTGCCTCATTATATTTGTCCGCCTTGGCGAACACTCTCTTTTTTTCCGCCTCCTCCGCCTTTCTCCGCGCCTCCAGCTCCTCCCTCACTGGATCCGCCTCCGTAGGCTGTGGTCTCAACCTCAAGGCAAATAGGGTTAAAGAAAGGATCAGTTCATCCCACTTCACCCCCTTCTCTTCTCTCCACTCTTTTACCTTCTTCACCTTGTCTTCGGCCTCCACGCCTAGCCTTGGCTCCACCGATTTTGTCAGGACTTTCCATGTTGTGCAAACTCTTGCCCCACCGTTCGCTGACACGAAGAACCATCTCGGCCTCCACCCCTTCATCGAAGATGGCAGACCCGCCACCTGACCTCAGCCCGCCACTGCCTACAGAGTCACGTCTTTTGCTGACCGGAGGCTTTGTAGCAGAAGATGAACTCCTCCACCGTCATTGCCGTCCCTCCGATAGCCTATGGCCAGGCGCTCGCGCAGGCCATCAGTATCTTCCAGGTGTTTGGCATCAACTGCCTTGGCGCCACCTCCAACCTATTAAGTACCTCCACCACAATTTAGGGGAGCCGCAGCCTTAGACCTCCCCGCAGTGCTTCCTCGTATAAGGTGAATTCTCCCACCCGTACATCCGACGCCCTCTCATTCGATGTGGGCAGCCTCAACTCTATTTCCCCAAGAATCTGGTACTTTCTCCGTACCTCCTCTAACTCCCCCACTGTGAATGTAGATCTGTCTTCCTTCGTGTGCCAATGATCCGGCTCCACTTGGCTAATCGGCCTAGCGGCCACGATCATCGTAGTCAGACGAGCCCGCGCCCCTTGTGCGGCTCCCCTCTCCTCCTTCCGCTCCGCCCGATATTGTTCCACCAACTCTACTACGTCGTTCCCCAAAGGGTCTAGTCTCATGGCTAGCACCTCATCTCGTACCATTCCTCCTACGTGTCTACGTATAGCTTCAGACGCTAGCACAAGGAAATTCACAAAGTGTCGCAAAGGCGTACCACACGAAACAAATGAGTTCACTTCAAGGATGTGTTGGTTTTTTGCGATAAGGTAGGTTAAAGCGAATAACCCCAAATGCCCACGGCTTACTGATATTCCAAGGGTTAAGATTCAATTTCGCCAGTTTGAAAATTTTCGAAAAACTCCCGCCCCTGCATTTTCACTACCCTATATCACCATGTCCTTTCACTTCTTATTAACGCGTCACCTCCCTCATTAAATTATTATGCCACGTGTACGACCATGATCCACTACTCTCTTCCCCTTCCTTGTCTATTCCACTTTACTTCACCACGTGTCCCGCCGCTCGTCGAGCCCCGTGCACCGCCACTTCCCCTTCTCACTCGGCCACCCTTCGCGGTCGGCCCTCTTCACGGTGGGTCCGTCCACTCGGCCACCCTTCGCGGTCGGCCCTCCTCACGGTCGGTCTATCCACTCAGTCACCCTTCGCAGTCGGCCCTCCTCACGGTCGGTCCATCCACCCGGCCACCCTTCACGGTCGGCCCTCCTCACAGTCGGTCCATCCACCCAGCCACCCTTCGCGGTCGGCCCTCCACTCGGTCACCCTTCACGGTCGACCCACCTCCCAGTCGGTCTTCTCCCCATCGACCTCTCACAACCCCTGCCTTCTTCCTTATTCCCTTCATTGGTCTGAAGCTGCACTTGGGAATGGGGGACTACTAACATGGGTAGGCCCATAAAGGACATGGCCCACCACTTAAGGCCCAGTCCATGATTCAAATACTAAAACCCAACATTCTTGAAGCCCAACGTTACACCAAGCACCAATGACATCTAAACACTTGGCAAATGAAGAACCAGCCACATCAGTAGACAAAGATCCTGCAGAGTTATTGCACCACACATCAGCCATTAATGAGTTTCCCTGCAGCATTTATTACGATAACCCTTCACGTCGAAACAGAACAGCCTCACCATGAACAAGGCAAGCTAGAACATAAACTTTCAGTCAGCATGACAGCTCGGAGTGGACAAGGAAATGATGAGTAAAGGATATAAGCAGGCTTCTAAGACAAAGAAAAGGTTAAGTTCTCTATCTCCACCCTCTCTCTACATCTTCATCACTCTTACCTCTCTAACTTGCTCGTCGGAGAGTTCGCTGGGGGACTCCCCGTTCCCCATTGAACTCTTTTGCAGGTTTCTCGGTGGACTCAACAATCGGACAACGACTTGGAAACGTGGACCAACTTGACCCGCTCCATCTGTGGTTAGCAATATCTTCAAGTATCATCATCTCTAAAAACCTTGAACTGCTAGTGCATGTTAGATTTTCTTATTATTTTTAAATATAATAGATCTTATACATACAAATATTTTTTGTTACATAAATTCATGTAAATATAAAATAAAAATTATTTTACCAAAATTTATGTTTGCCAACATATGAGAGATTTTTTTCTCAATCATAAGAGATGGCAATGGACACCTCTAATATGATCCCAAATGATAATAATAAGAAAAAGCCTAGTTTGAGTAATTCATTTTCATTTAAACATACAGTACGGTTCACTACAAATATATATAATTAAAAAAAGAGAGCTAAATACGATACATAATTGTGCAAGTATTATTATTATTATTATTTTATAATTTTGATGACTATTGATGCTGTGAATTTCAAATTGTAGAACTTTAAGAATTGACGAGGCATTAGCTTCTTTTCTTGTTTTTAAAAACAAGAAAGAAATGACGTATAAGTGTTTTTTCTCTTTTGGCTGCTAAAGACACTAATGAGAGAAAAGAGTAGTACAATGCAAATGAAACCATTGTTGGAATCTTTAAGTACAGTTTTGGTAATTTAGGGGTTGTTTGGATAGCTTAAATAAGTGTATTTTTTATCTTTTTATGAAAAGATATTTAAAAAAATAAAGAAATGATATGATAAAAAAAAAATAAAAAAGATGAATTATTTTCAACTTCCCAAAATTGGCCTTAACAACAACAAGATACTTTGCTTGCAAGCACCAAAAACAATAAAGAAAATTCTGTTCCTTTCTAAGGATGCAAACATATATATACAAATAAATTACACATCATATCATACACACAAAGGTATATATATAATATTAGGACATATTTACACTAATTTCCTTGAATTGTGCTTGATTTATTAAATGATGGTTCAATTTACATTTGATTCATGAAAAAATAAAAATACATTCTGTTTCATTTTCATCTCAATGAACTAAAAAACAGTATTAATTTTATAATTAAAAAAAAATTTACATTGAGTCTCATAATTTAATCTTGACTATGTGTCTGTATCGTTACTTAAATATATATTTTAATCTTAATTATTTCTATGTCTATACATACATGCCTTGATTCTATTTGATAATTTGTTTTTAATCCTATTGAATGAGATATGAGTATAATTAAATAAAATTTATTACATTTTTACAAATTTTATCCTATATTTATATTCACCGGATTGATTTTCACAACACAATCATCAAGTATGCACACACTCTAATATTATTATATACAACTCAAAAAAAAAAAAAAATGCCAATACCTGCATTATTAAAATAACTGCTAGCAATTACCATAGAAAAATTTTAATATACACCCTTTTAAAAATAGTATATCATATGCACCTCTAATTATATATATTTTTTTAATTATGACAAATTTTCTTCTTGAATTATAACTTATAAATTCTTTAATTATGATATTTTTTTAATTATGATTTAAAAAATTAAAATTATACAATTTTTTTTTTTAGTTATACCAATCGTTTCCCATTACCATATTCAACTAATTTTCTTCATGGGCATTGATTTAGACCCCCTTAAAATATCCACCCCCACAACCCCTCACACACGTGGAGGTTGGGGATTGGGTGAAAAAAAAAAAAAAAAAAAAAAAAAAAAAAAAAAAAGTTGACCAATCAAAGCTAGAGGGGGTGAAGGGGTGACCCCCAAAGGGGTCTCAACCTTTATTCTTTTCTTCATTTATCAAATCATCCAAAATAAATAATAATAAAAATAATAGATATTTTTTTATTGAACAATTGGTTGAGAGATGACAATGGGATTCCCCAACATTAACGTTTGAGATGTAAGTTCACTTTTTAATTTTTTTTTATTATTTTAATTTGGGTGTTAAAAAAGTCTCACTTAGAATAAAATTTTTTAATTTTTATAAAAAAAACAAATAATTATAATATAAATATGACATTTTATTTTATTTTATTAAACTAAAAAATTTATTTCATCTTTCCGTACTTATTTTAACCCCCAAAAAAAAAAAAAAAAAAAAAAATCTCATTTTATCGTAGGCCAAACGAAGGCAACCCAACAAATCAGCAAACTGAACCCCTTGCCCACCTTCACTCTCTCACTTCACACACACTCTGTTTCTCTCTCTAAAAACTTCCCTCCCCTGCTTACTTCACCATCAATGGCGTAAAGCAATATCAATATCCTTGCGTGCCCGAAACCCTCGCTAGAATCAAACCAACCAAAAGCAAGTGACACAGATTTTTTGAAATCTTCATCTAATTTTTATATACCCAATTGTTTCCAAGAATCTTTTTCATCTCCTTCTTCTTCAACACTTGTTAGAAGCAGAGAGAGAAGAGAGAGAGAGAGAGTGAATGTGTATGAAGAAGGAGAAGAGAGAGAGGAGCAAACCTGGGGAAGCCCGGAGAGTTGTTGTTCGAGGGATTCTTCGATTGCATCCATGAAATCGCCGCCGCTTTGGCCTTCGCTAGGATGAGCGATTCCTCTGCTTACCGTGTTGAAACGACTTCGCGCCTCGCCCAATGGCGGATCGACAACTTGGCCTCCTGTACCTACCGTAAGTCCGATCCTTTCAAGATCGGCAAGTGGAATTGGTGAGTGATTCGCCTCATCAATTTGATTTTTGATCGTCCTGTGAATTTTGGCTCTGTTCTGTCTCGTTGCTCAGAAAACAGAGTATGATAAATTGGATTGTGAATCATTTGTTAATTGGGTGTTGTGATCAATGAAAAAAAAAAAAAAAACTAAAATAAGCCCATTTTTTTAAAAAAATTTAGTTGTCGTTTTAGTTTTTAGGCTCAGCTGAGATGGGTTTCAAGTTTTTTATGAACCCAGATGATGAAAATCCAGAAATTACGATTTTTAATTTCTTCACTTCTGTTGAATTTTCTCGGGAGGCAATTGGAATAGACCTCCATGAATTTGATTTGTGATCAGCTTCTGAATTTCAGCTCTGTTTTGTTTGGTTGCTCAGAAAATGGAGAAGCGTAGAATATGTCAATATAGATTGTGAATCATATGTTAATTGGTTGTTGTGTTGTGATCAATGGGGTAAGAAAAAAACTAAAATACCCAGAAATTTTTACTAGTCTTTTGTAGTTTTTTGGCTCAGCTGAGATGACTTTAAGTTTCATATGATCCCAGATTATGAAAATCCAGAGATTACGAATTTTAATTTCTTCATTTCTGTTGAATTTTCTCGGGAAGAAAACATAATATTAACAAGAAAATTATCCCTTTTTCCTTCTTCCTGGAAAAACTCTTCTCTTTTTTTTTTCCTTTTTTTTTTAAAAAAAAAATTTGTGTTTGATTTGCAGTTGTTATTTTCTGTTTTTTTATGCTGTCTTCAGAGGGCAGAGTGGGTTTTTTTGTTTTTTTATTCAATTGGTTGTTTGAATTGAAGGCATTTAGCTGTGGAGAAGAATCGAACGTTGCTCATTAAACTATACCCAGAAATATCGAATTTAACCAGAGACAGTCCTCCAATTGCATCGTTTATCATTCGGGTGGTCTGCTCTGCGGGAGATCGCAAGTCTTTGATTCACCCAGGTAATAAATTACAATTAGATGTTTCTTAATTTCTTGTTCTTTAGATTCTTTAAGGACTTTGTACTAATTTCTTAGTGCTTACAACCCCCAATTGTGCATGTTTTGTTTGTAATTGATGCTCTTAAAGTCTTAATTGTGTTAATTCTAGGTATAGAATTTTGCAGATTAGCATTAGAACACCTGTTGATAGAACAAATTAAGGATGAGAATTTCATCAAGTCTATTGTTGATAATTTTTCTTTCGTCAATGCTGTTTAACTGGTGTCATCTTGTGTCAATGCAGAAATTACAGACAAGAAGCTCAAGAATAACGACGATTTTGTTTGGGCAATTGAGGTTCCATTAACGGGGAAATTCATAATTGACGTTGAATTCCTTGATTTGAAGATCGTACCTTTAGAGGTATGATTCTGTTACCTACCTTTTACACCCGTCTTTTATTTTAGGGTAAACTACCAATAGGTCCTATTTTGGAGACTTATTACCTAATAGGTCCTACTTTGGAGACTTAATACCCAATAAGTCCTATTTGATAAATTTATTAAGTGATAAAGATAAATTTATCAGTCTTTTTTTTTTATGAATAGTCTCTTTGTTTTTATGAATAAATTTTTAGTGATAAATTTATCACTCTCTTATTTTTATAGTGTTAAATTTATTAGTTAGGACCTGTAGGTAAATAAGTCTAGTAAATAGAACTAATTGGTAAGTATCCCTTTATTTTAATAGAATGATTGCATATAAACGAAAACATTTGAAACTGTCCTCAAGTTTAGCAAAGAATAGATATGAGATCAGTTGAATTTTGGAATCACTATCGATAACTGTGATAATCATGCCTAATCCGCTTGTCAAAATCTATAAATCTCAATAAAGGTTTATACAGTAAAAATAACAAAGTTGTATGGAAATAGTGAAATTTCACTAATGAAACAGGAATGGCAGCAATACTTTTGACAGTATTGTAATTTGTATCTATCCTCTGCCTGACAAATATGCTTCATAAAACATGCAGGGTGGAGAACCTTGCTCCATCTGGGCTGAAGGATCGACGCAAAAGCAATCGAATGTGACTGCCCTCGTGTCCCTTGGTAAAATGTTATCCGAAGGCATTCACACCGACATTGTAATCAACGCTTCTGATGGAAGCATTGGAGCTCACCGTGCAGTTCTCGCAGCACGGTCGCCTGTTTTTCGCAGCATGTTCTCACATGACCTCAAAGAGAAGGAACTGTCCACCATAAACATCTCTGACATGTCAAGTGAGGCTTGCCAGGCTTTTCTCAATTACATATATGGGAACATACAAAACCAAGAATTTCTGACACACCGACTGGCGCTTCTCCGAGCAGCTGACAAGTATGACATCTTGGACTTGAAAGAGACGTGCCACGAGAGTCTTCTTGAAGATATTGATGCTAAGAATGTGCTCGAGAGGCTTCAAAATGCTTCTCTATATCAATTGCCCAAAACTAAAGGCGAGTTGCTTGCGTTATCTTGTGAAGTTTGGTAAGATATTCGACATTCGCGATGATTTCAATTCATTTATGCAATGCGCGGATAGGGAACTTATCGCTGAAATCTTCCAACGAAGTCCTCGCTGCCTGGAAAGGTTTCTGAAACAATGGTTTGTTCTTCTTGTTAGTATATTCTTTTTCATGTCTCCATGAAAAATGGGTGGTTAGAAGAATTGTATTGTGAATGGGTTGTTTTCCATGAAAGAACATTCTTTTGTGTAAATTGCAATGTGTTTTGTGTACATGTACAAATATTGGTTTTAACGGAAAATATATCTTACTGATTGATATATATATATATATTGATGTAAATGGTTTTAAGAAGGAAATGTAAATTGTATTATATGTAAATGGTTTTAATTACTCATAAAATTGTACCTTTTGTAAGTTATTTAGTTTTCGCTTCAGTGACTATATTCATCTGAGAAATGCATGCATGCTTGGTGCAATGCTCAACTTCTCCAACTTTAAGCTTTTCATGTCAACTGTCGTGATAAATTTGTAATTTTGTGACTAAATTTCATGGCCGCCAACAGCAATTTTAGATGAGACAAGCTCCTAATGAAATATCAAGTGAGAAAAGAATATCCCAACATAAAGTGTGGTTGTTTCAAGAAGAAAGATCTCTAGAGGTACATTAGGAGCCAACACCATTCAATTTTGATTTCATGAAGGATTTGATGAATTTTTAATTTGATGAATATTTGATGAACCACTTAAACTGTATCTCACTTGATTTGATGAACATTTGATAAATAAATTAAAGATAAATTTTGAATATTTTTCTTCAAATTAAAATTTGATAAAAATATATATATATATATTAAGAATTGGAGGTGTTCTTACAAACCCAAACTTTGGAGGAAGCTTTCTGCCTTTTAAAATAGTAGAGATTCTGGCCCATGTCGGCAAACAAACTAAAGCCCAAGCCCACAATTTATTTCCCTGGTTTATAGCTGTTTGGGCCTTTTCATATGGGGGCCCATCTTTTACTTTTTTTGAACGGGCCCATCTGTTACTTAAAAGAGGATCCTTCTTGCCGTTTAAATTACTAGAGATTATGGCCCATATAGGCAAACAAACTAAAGCCCAAGCCCATAATCAATATTCCTGGTTTATAGAGGTTTGGGAATTTTTCATATGAGGGCCCATTAAAACTTAAATGAGGAGGCTTTCAATTGTTTAGGTTTTGTGTTATTCTCAGTATATCTTATAATTTTTTTAAAATTATTTTTCAAAATACACCTAAATAAGAACAAAATTACCATATTCGAACTTATAATGCCATTCAGATACAGTATATTGCTAATTGATCTGATTTCAAGATAGCCAACAACATTGAAATTAGAGACATGTTTCTTCAAGTTCATTCCAAGTTCTGTTAATGTCATTCATGTGGAGGTGCGTCGTAATTACAGTTGATGGCTTAACCATTGCTTATTTTTTTTGTGCGTGTTTTTTGATAAGAAAAATAATTATTTGGATTTGAAAGTTTGAACAATAATCATATTAAATAGATTGAATATTTATTTTTATGTATAAAAAAATACAAAAATCAAGAATTATACTTTAATATTTATGTCAATACTTACCTCCTCTTTGAAGGGTTATTTCAAAAAATAATTTATATTATTATTCTCATCTATTGTTTGATTTTGTTCAAAAATTTTTATTCGTAAGGATTAGAAACAATGATATAGGTAATAATGGTGAGTTTTGGTAGGGTGGTTTGGAGATTTTGAAATGAGGAAGAAGAAGAAGAAGAAGAGAAAACAATTAAAACTTGAGAATGAATATAAAGAATACATATATGTGATTAGGGTGTACCATGAGAAAAAAATAATATTTTATTTTAAGATTTAATAGAGGTTGTCTTTATTAATAAATTTATATTAGGATATAATAGTAATTAAAATTTTAATTCGACATTCTTAATAAATGTTTAGGTGTAAATAGAATTATCTGGCTTTCTGCCTTTTAAAATAGGAGAGAGTTACGGTCCGATCCTTTAGACCGAACTCAATACCCATGAGATCCTATTCCAAAATAATTTAGCCCACATTCCCATTTTACCCCTGATAACCCACACGTTTGACTTCTCTACTTTGTGCACGTCACTGCCATGACCCACCATCGCCCCTTCCAGCCATTGTCAATCATTTCCGATCTTCGGCAATAATCTTTGGCAACCTCTGATGATCACCTTCGACAACCTCCACTATTGCCACTATCCTCCAACCTCCTACAATATTTTTTTTATCCATTTTTCATCTCAAGTACATCATTACTACCACCACCTCCTCCTCAGATCTAGTGGCAACAAAAGAAAATGAGAAGAAAAATTATAAAGAGAATGAAAGAGAGAGACGAGAAGCCATTACCAGAAAATAATTCTCATTATTTTTCACATTAATAAATCAAGACAAAAAATCAAAAATCACATTTAGTGATAAATTTATCACTGTTTATTTGTAAAAAAATTACAGAAGAAGAATCAAGCAATCGCTATTACAAACCAACACAAGAATCAGAGATACATTCAGTGATAAATTTATCACCGACTGTTTGTAAAAAAAATTACAAAAGGAAAATTACCATTACAAATGATAAATTTATCATTGTTTAGTTTATCAAGTTTTATACAAAAATAAACATATTCAACAAATTTACTGATAAATTTATTACTAGTTACTGGTTTAAACAAGATAGGAGTTCCGATCGGTATTGAAAATACCTAGATAAACCCATCACTATTTTGATCTAACACCCTAAACGCCTCTCTCATGTCTTCTTTTTCGTCTCACTCGTCCATTATTAACTAGTATAGAGCTCTGAACTCGTCAATGTCGACACACTCGTCTCCATTCATGTCGATTTTCTTGATCCCTCTCAGATCTAACACCATCTCTCTCAAATCCAAGGGCCACAGAGGCAGCTCTCATGTTCACCAACACCAACGAACCGTTTGATTGCAGAGTCTTCGTCACAAACTTCCTCACCGCCGTTGACGCCATGACCCCTTCATCTCCGCCCAACATTACAATGGCGCAATCAATGGCTCTTGCAACACAACCGTGCACGAAATACTTTTCAAAACCCAGATCCTTCGAGAGAGAGAAGAGAAAGAGAAAAAAGAGAGAGAGAATTAAATAGAACCACATAATTCATAACAGCATGGGTAAAATTGAGATAAAAGAAAATATAACAGGACTTCCTAATGGAAAATTCTATTTCCACACATCTAATTAGCTCAAGGCACATTTTTTCTCAATACACACACTTATTAATTTGATTATTAATTAATTTTCTCAATCCACACACTTAAAGTTACAGTTACACCATTCACTTATAACCATTGCATACACACCACTAACCCTCTTTCCACACACTTTTGATTAACCCTACTTCCACATTGACCCACCCACACCCTTGAAGAAAACGTTGGTCCGAAATGAAATTTCCTCCATTGAAAACTTGCATAAAAGACCTCCATTGAACCTCCATTGAAGACCATTATAAATCCTCCAAAATAGTACACTTCTTCCTCTCACACAACTAAAACAAAATAATAAATAAATAAACACTTCTAAACATTAATAGAGATGGGGTACTTACCAATCAGTCCTATTAACTAGACTTATTTACTTACAGGTCCTAACTAATAAATTTAACACTATAAAAATAAGAAATTGATAAATTTATCACTATAAATTTATTCATAAAAACAAAGAGACTGATAAATTTATCACTATAAATTTATTCATAAAAATAAAAGATTGATAAATTTATCTTTATCACTTAATGAATTTATCAATAGGCAAACATTCTAAAACCCAAGCCCACAATCAAATTCACTGGTTCATAGAGGTTTGGGCCTTTTCATATGCGGGCCCATCTATAGCTTAACCCTATTTAGGGTTTTGATCAGGGAAGAAGAAGAAGACGAGAGCAGACTGACCTAAACGCAGCAACAGTTTCGTTTTCGCTCTGCCTCCTCCCCTCTCTCTCTCTCTCTCCCCCCTTCCATCTGGTAAACACCTCTCTCTCTCTCTATATATATATATCTGTATTTGTATGTATGCACGAAGATAGGAAGCCAATGAATGGTCGTCATCTCAGTATCGAATTTGATTTGTTGTTGAGCATTAAATATTTATCAAGTGTTCCATAGTTTATAATCAGTTGAATTCTTTAGTTATTCTAGAAAATTGTTATCAAATTTTCTCTTCTTTTTTTACAGGAGTTTTTTATTGAAATATTTGTACCAAAAAGTTGTGAACTTTCAGGTGTGCATATTTTATGAAGAAGGGAAAAAAAAAATTATTGAAGGATTATATTTGCTAAACCAATTCCTAAAAGGGGAATTTTTTTTGAATATTTTGGGTAGTTCTCCAGCTGCCATGTGAGTTGAAACTGCTAGTTTGAGTGTTGAAAATAGTGGTCTCTTGGATCAAAGCAAGATGACCAAGGGCCTTCTTGTTTCATGTTTTTTGTTTTCAAGAATTTTGAACACATAACAGCAGCTTGGCACTTGTTTTTGTTTTTAAATTTCTTGAAGTTTGCCTTAACAACAAGAAAAGGCCTTTTTCTTTTCTTTTCTTTTTTTTTTTTCCTTTTTTGGTAGAAGCAATGGAAAACTTGTAATTGTGACACAACCAAATAATACCCGAGTTTTTAATGTGCCATGAGGCTCATGACCATTTAGGAAATAAATCCGTGTACCTGTGAACATTTGAGTATATTTTTATGTTAGTGGACCTCCTACCATTCACGTAGGGGTCGCAAATCAGTGTCGTGTCTCTTTTCTCCGATCCATGTTTGTGTAGAGCAAAAAATTTACCAGGGTTGGTAACTAGTACATTGTATGTGGGCTTCAGCACCTTTGAACATTGTTTGATCTATTCCAACTGATATACTAATTCTCATTTTGTCATTTCATAAGCTCTTTATACAATGTTATTGAATGTAGTATGGCCCTTGATTTAACTAATATCGATTTGGATTTTAATATTTCAAGTAGATTTTGCTTCGTCTATTCAAGAGATTAAACGATGCAAGCCAATGAAAGCACCACTGCCATGGAGATTGAAAAACCTACATCTCAACCAAAGCCTGTAAATTTTCCATCAAAGCCAAATTTTGAGCCTTTGAAAGCTCACGAGATATCTGAAGGTCGAGTTCAGTTTCGGAAGGTTTCTGTTCCACCTCATCGGTACACGCCCCTCAAGAAAGCATGGATGGAAATCTACAATCCAATATATGATCAAATGAAGATTGATATCCGTATGAATCTCAAAGCTCGCAAAGTTGAATTGAAGACCAGACCAGACACGCCCGATATCAGTAACCTACAAAAGAGTGCAGATTTTGTCCACGCATTCATGCTAGGGTTTGATGTGATAGATGCTATCGCGCTCCTGCGTATGGACGAGCTTTATGTTGAATCCTTTGAGATCAAGGATGTGAAAACCCTTCGAGGTGAGCACCTGTCTCGTGCGATCGGTAGGTTGTCTGGTAAAGGAGGGAAGACAAAGTTTGCCATTGAGAACTCGACGAAGACGCGGATTGTGATTGCAGACACCAAGATTCATATATTAGGTTCTTTTGCCAACATTAAAATTGCAAGGGATTCGCTCTGTAGTCTTATTTTAGGGTCCCCCGCTGGGAAGGTATATTCAAAACTTAGAGCAGTCACTGCCAGATTGGCAGAAAGGTTTTGATCTTCATATTTACCATTGTTTTGGGCTCTGTCCCCTAGTTATACAATTTCGATATGTGGTGTAGATTTAAGAAGTTTGTCGAATGTGTGAGTCCTTGAGCAGAACTTGATTTGATTTTTGCTGCCTATATCCTAATATGGCTCTGTTTGCAATTTTAGGTTTGGGCATCATTGTATTGTGGTGGATTTTTTGATGTAAACCTTTGCTTATCAAACTAAACAACAGAAGTTCCATTGATTTTGATTTTCATGAACTTCTTTCAAATTGGACTTTCATAACTAGAAGTTACAATTTACTGCATACTGTAGCGCTTTGTTGTCTTATTTGCTTCGTTGTCGCGAGATTGGTTCCATGCCTCAGTGGCAAGCCATTCATTCTCCACACGCAAGGAGACTATAATATCTGCCTTCAATATAAGGGGAGATGTGAGTAGCTCACAAGCAAATTGATTGTATATTTTTGTGGAGTTGATGCCTATGGCCTTATTTTTCTCCAACATATAAAGATGTTTCAAATCCATTTGCCAGAAGGGGTTGGCCTAATTGATGGGCGTGATGCTTGAATTCAAGACTCAAAATTTTACCGCCACGAGTTTAGCTTCCCTTTCTCTATTCCTTCACTAATTATTGTTGGGGAAAAAAAAATTTCCATTTGCCACAATTGTTTGCAAAGATGACGAGGCATATACGAAGGTCTTAGCTTGCATGAAACAAAAAATATACCATCTGTTAGTTCAGCATTTTCATTTGTGAGTAGTCCCTCTTAGCTGTAATTTTCTAACCATAACATTTTGTCCCTCTTGGTAATTTGTAAGATGTTCATCAGACTTCTATTATAAAGTCATCAACCTAATGAAATTCAACATGAAAATGGAGACACAACACGATCTATTCTGGTCATATTGAATCATGGGCTGCCTTCTATTGAATTTTGATCCATCCGTAAGTAATGCATCACGATTCACACTGCTATATATAGGTTTATCTCAGAAATCTGAGGTCATTAAACTAGAAGAGCTTTAATCCCTTAGACCTCCGAACCTAAAATTGAGCAAATAATAGAAGAATCATGAAAGAACAATCCCAAAGAAATAGGGTCCCAAAAAATCTTAAATATAAATTAATTCACATTCAAAATACAACACTTCGTAAGCAGGTACTATCACAGGCCCAATGAATGTTGAGAGAGAGACACAAATGAAGTTAAGTCATTTTTCTCTCTTCTTTTTTTTTTTCTCTCTTTTTTTTATCAAAAAGTTCGCTGTGGAAACCAGTTTTGGTCCACAAAACTCACAAAGACAAAAACCACCTTCAGCCCCCAAAGAGATACCCAGCTGCCTGGTCTTCATTACCATCAAAAAATTTTAGAGCTTGTACGACTGCCTCTCTTCCAAACCCTAGCTCAATCAGTCTTGTAACTTTGGCTTCAAATTCAGGTCCCTGCAGACAAACAACCTTCATTTATGACCTGATTGTGCTTATAAATCATAATCTCAGTCAAAGCCAATTAATTACTGAAAATTTATTGTGGTCACAACGGTTCAACACCCAACACCAATGAGATGATGTATTTAACCAGATGGTATAAGCTACTGGAAGGAAATATGCAGCATTTAAAATTTTTAATTTAAAAAAAAAAATGCAGCAATAATATATAGTGCCTGTTTGGTGCAGCTTAAAAACTACTTATTTCAGCTTTCAGCTTAATTTAAGCTATTTTGATGTGTTTGGTTTAGCTTATAACTTTTTGAAAGTCAGAAATCAGCTTATTCTTTGAGTGGGGCAGGAGATGCTTAATTTATAAGTCAGAAATCAGCTTATGTTCATAGTTATAAGCTATAAGTTGTTTAAGCATAAGCTATAAGTACTTTTCTACAGCTCTACCAAACAGGGCCATAGCCAAAGAATGCATAAAATACAGAATATTTGCTAATAAGCAGCAATTCAAATGATTTAAAATTGTAAAATCACCTGTGCCCGGTCAGGCGCACTACCTGCAGGGAAAGAGAGAGATTGTCGCAAGTTAATTTCATTACATGAAAAGAACATAATATAATTTATTTTCCCATCTAAAAATGTATATATTTATATATAATTTATTTGAATCATATGCGTAATAGAAGACGAACAACAAAAAGACGAAATATCAGACAGGTTATTAATGGTAAACATCAATCTCCTGAGAGGCCCCCTCATCAAGGCGCTATGCAAGGACAGTTTCCCAAATATCAAACTCTGGTTACATAGGTGGCTGAAACACCAAAAGGAATTCAAAAAAGCTCATTTACGAGAATTTTGAATGAGTGTTAATCCATGTGGCATGGCCAAATAAAAACAATAAAAACCTAAAAGATAGTACGTGCAACCTGAGATACCATTCTTTGATATCCAAGACTTGAGAGGGAAGTTTAACCAAAAGGATAAATTTCTTAAAACCTTGATCTTCACATCATCAATTGATAAAGAGCACACCTTGAACTCAACAAAGTATGTCATATTTGAAAATTCAAGCTTTAGATGCTATAATTAAAGAAATTTTATTCTGCAGAAACAAAGCAAATGTGCATAATAATTCATGTTAAACCATGCATGCGATAAAAGCATATATAAGGACTCTAGAACTAATTAGAAGACTGACCCCCAGTTTGTGTTCTGCTATTCTCTCTTGTTCCAGATGTAGCCTGCAAAATCACAGGAGAACAAAGCCAAAATTATGTTCCATCAGAGGTCCAAATCTAACAACAGTTCACATAAACCACTCTAGACAGTAGGTCGCATGCAATACTCACACAGAGGTTCGTAACCTTCAACTTCAAAATAAATGAAGAAAGAAGGGATGTAGCATGGGTACTATGAATCACCAAAGACCATTGCATGCCCAACCAATTACAGCATTACCAGAGGTGTCGAACCAAACAAAAACTACTTTTCTGATTAAACTTCTCAGACCATCCCTTCAAACTCTTGCACTTGGGTTTTAGGCTTCATGGTTTTTTTTTTTTAAATAAATTTTTATTTCCATAATTAATCAATATCCTAATGCAATTCAAACAGAAAAATAAAATACTACTGGCAAAGTTCTGCAATTCTTCTACACAACTTGTTCAACAAAGTTATATATCAAATATTTACCAGATGTGCATTTGAGCATTTAATAGATAAAGAGAATAAGAAAACAAGAATATAGAACATATGCTAAACCATCACACAGTGCAATTATCAGAGTATAATCCGTTTAGTGAAAGCACATGGTCAGGAATAACCCTACCTGTGCTCCAGAGCTTGAGGCTTGCTTTGCAACTTCATCCAGAAAATTAGTTGGAATGTCTTTTTCTGAAATAAATCCAAAATTTAAGCTTTTCAAAAAATCCAGAAATCACAGACAAACAAATCAATTCAATGGAAATTAACCACTAGTGAAAAAGTAAATAATGCAAGTAGTGCAGATGGTGTGGGAAACACAAAACAACCTTGCAAAAAGGGTACTGAAACCTCTCCTCCACCAACTCTCAAGACATTCTCCTTCAAATCAATTATGCACTGCAACCAGTAGCTATTTAGAACTAACTATTTAACCACTCTGGATTTTGGAGAAAGTCATAAATTTAAACAGCTTGAAAGAATAACCATGTTACCTGGTGCTTACGAAGCATATCCAGCCCAAAAAGGAAATCCATATTAGGAGAATCCAAAACCACGAAGGAACAAGGGTAAAACACATTCCCAATCTAAAAATGTTTTTTTTTAAAAAAAAAAAGAAAGAAGAAAGAAACAAAGATAAAATGTTAGCATACAAGCTTACAATAGTACAAAAAAGAGATACTAAACTTTCATCTCGCGTAGTAAAGAATTTTTTTTAAAGAGAAATCAGATACATGTCATATATTCATCAACATATTTCAAACTAATAATAACCTGTAAGGCTAAGAGTGCACAAATGAGAGATGTGCTTCCATGTACAAACTAAAGGTAAGCACAATATTTTTCCACACCTTGCTTACACACACACAACATACAAAGCATGGAGTAAGGAAAAAGAGGAGAACCTCCAACTACTGAAGATGACACATGAATTGCAGACAACAACAAAATATAGATTGTCACTAAACCAAGTACTCAAATATTTCCCAATCAGTAAACTATGAAACATTTGAATAACAAGAAGTCAACAGGTGTCAAACATGCTCTCCATTTTCACACTTAAATGTGCTTTGAGAGAAGTATAACAATAGAAAAGCAAAACACATCAGATTATCCATAAACACAAGTAGGCGTGCATGCACATGCAGACATAGAGGCCTACCGATCAGAAAATCAAAGGCGACAAAGCAACTTCCCTAGAAAACTGGTATGTACATTACCCTGATTGGAGCAACATGAATCCGACCTAATATCTCCGATTGACCAACCCCATGAGCAATGCCCTTATAACGTTGATCCATAAGCCTCAACAATCTGCAAGAGGATGTATCAATGACAATAAGCCTTTCTTCACTTAGATCTTAAACATACTATAGTGTAGACAAAGTAGAAAACAATGATCATGACAAAATGAATAACATGTATCACTAACAATCTATGCCCACAGAAGTGCATAGGGAAAAAGTTTCTATCAGTCATCAGGATCAAGAAAATTTAGAAGATTGTCTCTATTGGAGCTCTTGGATTCTTTAGCTTGTTTGCAGTTTTTAGGTAGAAAAGGTGTGTGTTGAACCAGGGCTAGGCCCTTTTCCCCATTTACAAGGCTTGTTTGCACTGTACTGAATTCTTCAGCTAAAACATTATGTAATTTCCTATATGCAGTTTCGTAATCTTGAAGCAAACAAAGTCTCAAGGTCTCTTATATAGTCAACTGTTTGTTAAGTATTCAAGTCGTTACTTTCCAAATTCCCACTCTCGAGTTGCAAGAATACCTTTCACCACATTATTGTATAAATAAATAAGGCCTTGGATTAAGTGAACACATGAAGATCCAAAACTCAAATACCAGGATGACAATCTTTACGAATGGAGGAAACAAAAAAATACAAGTAGTAGCTAGCTTAAGCCGGTAACCCAACTATAATGTATTAAAACACGAATGGCATTATTCAACTCCATCTTACCTAGTTACCAACTGAATAATGTGTGCAATAGCCATAGAAAGATCTCTTCCAAATGACAAAGGTACAACAATGAAAACTTCACTTCACATTTCCTCTGGGTCAACCATCTTTCGAATTATATCAATAAGACAACGGCACAGACTCACAGAAATCACATAAATTTGCACACCAGACACTACCTTAACTTGAGCAATCACATAAATAAGCTATAAGTTATAACCACTAATTTCAGAGAGGTTCATCTATGTAATGGACATGGGTAATGTCAATGATTCATATCCCTGCCACATTGTCATTCTACTCCATGATTCATATTCACACCACATTGCCATTTGGCCTACCCTAAAATAACGCAAAACAAACTAAGAACACATGGAAGAGATGCCAATTCGATAGGAATGAAATGGATTGGTTGCTCACTGAGAATTGTTCTACACAAGTACAAAAGTCAAATATTAATCAGGTGTTTGCATCCATCTACAGGTAGTTCAAGCACGCGCAGGTTTTTGTATGTTAATCTGCATTACTAATCTTTCTAAGGAAGCAAGGTATAATTGTTCAGAACTAAGTGCAATAAATAGAACTTACCCACAGCGCTCAGCGCAGCTTTTAGATATGATTGTTGACTGAGCACCACTATCAACGAACGCCTGAAAGGAAGTGAAGCAAAAAGTCTACAATCAATAAAAGCAACAGGGAAGAGGATTTTAAAATACAAAGTAACAAGCTACACTACTCAACATCACCGACTCAAACTTCTAAACTTGAACTGTAAGCTATCTGCAACAATTAATCGTTGGATTGTGCAAGAAAAACAACATAGAGCGCAGTACTTAACAACTGCATTAAAGACCAAGTAAGCATGTTCCAAGAGAGGGGGAAAAAAAATGTTTAGCAGGCAATACAAGAAACACAGGACTGTTACTGCATGCAGAATTAAAAACAAGTGTAACGATAAAAAATATAGAAAAGCATGGAAGCAAACCATGCTATTTCCCTTGTCACTACCTTCAAAGGGACACCATTGACTTCCATGTCAACATATAACATGACCTGAAAAGTTCAAAAATAATTTAAAACTCATTTACCAAGAAATAATAAGTACAGTTTTTACATGTGGCAGTCAATTACACATACCACCCTTGCAAAAGCTTCAGGATTGTGTTCAAGAGCAGCTGCCCAGTTCTCATCAATACCTTTCTGCAAACCATTTAAAAACAATGCAAAGAACCAAAGGGAAAGTAGTCATTTGAGACAACAAATAGAAGGAAGGGGGAAAAAAACTAACAAGATAAGTAACACAATCAGTGGTAATTTCTTGTAAAATGTTTATATTACTGTCTGGGTTTCAGATACATATTTAAGGAAAGTACTCGTAGTCTGCCAAATACAATTTCTAGCACCAAAATAAAAAATAATAAATAAATAAGCACATATGTTGGGATGGACTTGGCATTCGTCACATGTAGAACTAAGATGCAACTCTCTTCTCAATGATGAACTAGACCTAGCATCAAGCATAAGACCCAGAAACCTTCCAAACAAAACAATCTTAACATAGAAAGTTGAAATTAGACAATGGGTTCACATGTATGTATTATTACAGGGGGTGGGAAATGTAGCGATCCCGGTTCTTTCTCCTTTGGGTGTTTGTATCCGGACTTAGTTCCGAGGATTCCGGTTGTTGTTTTGAGCTGTTTCTATCCTTCAATTCTTTAAATTTGGGTTTAGAATGTTTTGGGCAGGTTGGTTGCAGATTGGTTGAGTTTAGGAACCGAGTCTGCCTGTCCAGTTTTTGACTTGGTCGCTCGAGCGAGCTTCTCTTCGCTCGAGCAAGGCTTTTGTTTTTGGTCCGTCGCTCGAGCCAGCCTTTCTTCGCTCGAGC
This sequence comes from Camellia granthamiana, assembly GCA_036172215.1. Taxonomy (NCBI): domain Eukaryota; kingdom Viridiplantae; phylum Streptophyta; class Magnoliopsida; order Ericales; family Theaceae; genus Camellia; species Camellia granthamiana. The sequence goes on along the minus strand of CM069911.1, from coordinate 5,372,984 downwards.
GAGCGTTGCGTCTAGTACTTAGACCTGAGAGCAGTGTTTGTTGGCTCGAGCGAGCTTCTCTTCGCTCGAGCGAGGTCTGTTTCTTGTGTCTGGTCGCTCGAGCGACCAGGTCTTCGCTCGAGCGAGCCTGTCCAGTTTATAAACTCAACAGCGGGGAAAAATAACATTTTTCTCCTTCTTTCTTTCTTGAAACCCTAGCAGCCGAGAGTCTCTCTCTCTAAACATACTCTCTCTCTAGATTTCATCTCTTTCTTCTATAAATCCATCCTAGGTCCTTTGTTAAAAAGGTAGAGGAGAGTGAGGGCTATATTTTAATCTGAAGAATTGTGGATTTGGAGCACTTGGATTTCGGGTCAATCTTCTCCATTTGGGTTCTCCTTTGAGGTAGGGATTCTCCTTGTTTCTTTTCAATACTCCATCTATAGATAGACATGTGGTAGTTTTTGTATTGCATAAAAACAGTATATCATGTTGGATTTATTAAAAATCATGAGGTTGAACCTTGGGTTGACTGTTGGAGTTGGGTTTATTATCATTAGTTATGGTTTAGGCTAATTGGGGTGTTAATTAGTATGTTGTTGTTGAAAGGAGAGAAAACCCTAATTTTATTTGATTTAATAAATTAATAGAGGGGTTTTGATCGTTGGGCAAATACTTATGTATTTTGGGTCTTCAATGTGATCATTGTTGTTTGTTGTTAATAATTGAGCCTTTTAGGTCAATATTGAGAAAGAGGGAGGAAAACCCTAGTTTAATAATTATAACTTAATTTGCATAATTAAATTGGAGTGACTTGGAAAAGAATGTAATGGGTTAAAATGAGTTATGGCTTTATTGTCCAGGGAAGGCAAAAGGTATGAGAGTTGGATTATTGTAGTGTGAGTGTTGAACACACATATGTGGAGGTTGTATCTTTAACTGCCATATTAGTTTTGTTGAAGGGTTTGTGGTCTCATGATAATTGAGTCTGTTAATAGATGTACAACATACCTGCATCTAGAGGTTTTGTCCTTGGTCATCGGTGGAGGATGACACGGTTGTGTTGAAGTGTTGTGTATGCATTACACCATTGATTGTTTGTGTATATGACGTTGTGTTTATATGCATTACTTGTGTATGGGAGGAGATAGGGGATGTACTCCACGGTTTAGGGGAAGATAGGGAATGTACCTCTAAACCGGTTGATGATTATGGGAAGATAGGGGATGAACCCAGGGTTGCAGCTTATATGCGCACCTATTGCAGAGATATAGCTTTTATGCTTATCTATTGAAGTGTGATACAGCTCATATGCTTGTCCACTGAAGTGTTTTGTTGATATGATACATCACTAAAATGTGTATCAATTGTGAAGTGCGGAAGTGGTTTTTGTGAGATTGATACGATACCAACATGTGTATTCGTTATGTTATCAGATATGTTTAACCTGATTTGTTATTCCTGTTGAATTGGAAATATTGTTAATAAGAGATGAAACCCTTGTTGAGTTATTTGGCCAGGTTCTGAGCCATAAAAGGGAAGGTGAATTGTGCCATAGACTATGTGTCATAGGCAATGTAGACGTTCGTGTCATGAAATTGTAAATGGACTATCTTGTGTTAATCATGTATCAGTTGCTACCCCTTGTCTTTTAGAAGTGTAAAGAGAATCAAACATTTTAGAAATATGTTCTAGAAAGGCACATCTGTTGTATGTGTGGAAATTGGAGAATAGTAGTGGTCTTAGTGAATTTATTTCCTAAGTAATTGCTTATGTATAAAAGATTGGGAACGGGGTTAATGAAAGGAAAAAGGGAAAGATGAATCGCTTATAGCGTTGAATGAAATAGTTATTTTTGAGAAAAGTTTATATATATATATATTTTTGTCTAAACTGTCACATTATTATTCTAGTACGAGAAAGAGTGTTCATGATCATAGCTATCTGTACTGTTGTTATTGTTGAGGATCATGTTGAGATCCCTACTGGACTATATGTTCATCCCACGTTGTTGAATCTTTTTCAGGTGTTTAACAGGATGTGCTACAAGATTTGGATCTTCTTGTTTGTGGGCCACGGGGCCTCTTTGTTGTTGGCGGAAAGCCATATGTGTAAAAGGGTTACACCCTTCATTTGTTTATTTAAAGGTTGTAAGCCCAAGGGCAATTTATTAAGTATGATCATGTAACATTTACTTGCATACGAATGAGAGTACTGATATTCATTGCTATGAATTGAATGTATGAGTTTATTTCCGCATGTTATCTCTGAAATTGGATTAAGTTAATGAACTTGGTAATGACCTTTAGTAATAAAAAGTGGGGCGTGACAACTTGGTATCAGAGCTACCGGGTTTGAATACCTTGAGCTCGTGGGAAGTGGTTTTTACCACAGTGGGTTTACTACATGTAGTGAGGACGTTGCATATAGATACCATGAGAATTAGGACTTATGTGTTGCATTTATGTGAGCATGGGATTCAGTCTCTTGGATAGTATTCATAGCCGGTGAACTTGCTTTGAGGTCCTTTTGGAAACGCGCCTGATCAACGTGGTTTCTGATAGGAATTCCTTGAGAGTTCCGGGATGAGTGGCTATCTTTGTGGACTTGATTCGATTATGTGTTTACATGTTTAGATGTTTATATGCAGTAGAGATGTAAAGTTTGAGGCTAAGTGTGTCTTGTGACTTACCAGTAGTAGGGTGTGCCTCGGAGAAGGCTATTGTGTTGGCACTAAGTGTATTTTAATTGGTGCTTTATAGGATGTCTACACGAGGGAGTAGAGGTCGGTTGAGTAGTAGGAACGCCGGGAGAGGCACAGCAGTTCCTTTAGTACCTGCCGTTGCAGCATCGGCTGTCGGCGAGGATGTCGCACGTGAGATTGTGAGAGCAGTGCAAGACGCCCTAGCTCGTACTGAGGGCGGCAGAGGGCATGCTCTCAAGCTTACTAAGGAGTTCTTTCGCTCCGGTCCACCTGAGTTTGTGGGGGAGGCTAGACCGTTGGAAGCAGAGAGTTGGTTAGAGCAGATTACTAAGACTCTTGATATGCTCAGAGTCGAAGATGAGGAGTTGAGGGTTTCTTTGTTGACTTTTCAGTTGAAGAGTGATGCGAGTTATTGGTGGAAGAAGACTAAGAATAATGTGGGTGGCACTTGGGTTGCTTTTACCGAGGCCTTTTTTGGCCAAGTATTTCCCTCCTTTTGCTCGGGAAAGGTTGAGGGAACAGTTTTGGAGTTGCGTCAGGATGACACTCCTATGGCACAGTTTGAGATGCTATGTGATAGTTTGTCGAGGTTCGCTCCAGAGTTGGTGACAACAGAGGAGCGTCGTTGTTTTGAGTTCGAAAGGCGGTTGTGTTTCGATATTCGGGAAAAGGTAGCTGGATCCTTGTGGAAGGATTACTATACTTTAGTTGAGGCAGCGGCCCATGTGGAGGCCCTGATTGCTAGTGATGATGGGGTCTTGGGGAGGTTCAGGTTTCAGACCAGTCTCTGAGTAGAAGGTCTGGCGGTTGTTTTGTTTGTGGCCAGCTGGGCCATGGTAGACGTTCTTGTCCTTTGCGAGGGGCGACTAATTAGTTAGCCCTATAGTGTTACCTTGGAGAGGGACTTTTTGTAATGTTGGCCGGTGGTGTATCATGTATATTGATTTTGTTGTGGACTGGTGTACTGAGGGATGCTGAGGCACCATGCTTATGTATCGCATTTATATGCATAGTGTTGTTTGTTTAATCCTCATGTATTGGGGAGTATGTATGAAATTTCGAACTCTCTTTTTATTTTGAGAAGTTGTTAATGGGGTCAAGGATCCTAGCGTTGTTGCTTGCTTGGCACTGTATATTGAGTTAACTATGTGTTGGTTTGTGAATCTTGTTCATGTTAGAGTTTGATTGTTGAGAACGGGAACCCGTGGACGTATGTGTTAGATGTGATGGTTTCGAGAGTGTGTGGTGTTGGCAAGGTTATGTGGGATTTGTGTCTCGGGTTAGCGGGAATGGTACTTGTTTATTGGTTTGTGTTTTGGGCTTTGCTAGTAGCTAGTTCATGGTGACCCCATCGGTGGTATGGGGGTAGTGTTCGTGTGGTGATTGGTTATTAATTGTTAGGGATGGTTTGTGAGTGGATGCAGGCAGCATTCTTTAAAGGAAGAACAGTTTGTGTTCTAGAGTAACGAGAATAGCGTTGGTCGAATTATCCTTCTTGGTTGGGTTATTGTGATTAAGGTTGACCATGTCGGTCTTCGGTCGAGGAGATGAGTAGGCTTACTATGCAGCCATGGGGAGGGAAATGGTGATACCCTTAGACGCAGTGTTGATGCGGTTTAAATTGAGGAGATCCAGTGAGATTCCAAAATTTGGGGATTTATGTAGAGAACTACGTGTTTGGGGTTAGTAATTTGAGTGGCACATCAGTGTGTGGATTACTGAGTGTGGAGTTTGTTGAGTTGATTTGTCAGCTTATTGGTATTGTGTTTTGGGTTGGCATTGATCACCTTGAGGATAGTCTTGATTGTTGTAGACTTTGCAAGTGGCTTGGGTATAACTGAAAATAAGTCATTTATTTTGACTATTGAATTAATACAGAACATTCATGTATTGATTATGTGTTGTATATGGCAAGTGTGTATTACATTGCATATGCATTTTGTTTTGGAGGAGATAGGGGATGTACTCCACGGTTTAGGGGAAGATAGCGGATGGACCTCTAAACCGGATTTGTTGGGAGGAGATAGGGGATGGACTCCATTAGCATCACTTATGTGTGTGCTCATTGATAATAGAAATATTTCTATTTGTTGTTAATATGATATAGCTAATATGCTTATCTGTGGTGAAGTGAAAAATGCTTTATATAAGTTGCTATCTCATTTTATTGTTTGGCCAGGTGTATGTTATTAAACTGGTTAAGTAAAGGGAGGCGGGATGAAATTGCAAAACCATGAATTTCTTATGCCTTATGTGTTGGTAGCACTGTATTTATTTCTATTAACTATCATTATAGAAATGTTATGCTTCGTGTTGGTTTTGGTATCACTGTATGAGTGATAGTTGTTGCTAATAGTATGTTGAAAAGAATTGGAAAACAAAAAAAAAAAAAAAATTTCCTAATGTTTGGGCCACCTAAGGGTGTTGTTGAGAAATTGATTTAAATCAAGGATTTTGAGGAATTCTTAATGAATCTTTTTAGTAAATAAACAGTGGATGATTTTGTGTTCTGGATAACACTGTATTTGTGAAAAATATTTATAAAACTGTTGAGCTTCGCATGGAAAATGAAAGATTTATTTTGGAATGTTGACATTGAAAATTTGACTATCTTTGAGAAATGTCTCTTGATCAAGAAAATGTTTTCTTATTATTTACTCATAAGATTTGCTTTAGTTAGCTTTTTGGGAATCTTGTTGTTGAATAGTGACTTGGCTTGAAGCACTAGTCGGTTGTTGTTTTATTTCGGGGAAAGGTTTGGTTTGTTGAGATTTTCGTACCTTAAGTGTTGTCTTTTGGAACGTATCCCCTTAGTGAGTCTCTTCCTTGGTAAGAGTGGCTTGACGGTTTGTAGAGAGAACGGTTTCACTCCTAGTATTGGGGGGAAATGTTGGTATTGAGTAATTAGTTGGCCTTGTGTTTTGGCGTATCCTTAATTTCGGGGACGAAATTCTTTAAGGGGGGGAGGTTGTAGCGATCCCGGTTCTTTCTCCTTTGGGTGTTTGTATCCGGACTTAGTTCCGAGGATTCCGGTTGTTGTTTTGAGCTGTTTCTATCCTTCAATTCTTTAAATTTGGGTTTAGAATGTTTTGGGCAGGTTGGTTGCAGATTGGTTGAGTTTAGGAACCGAGTCTGCCTGTCCAGTTTTTGACTTGGTCGCTCGAGCGAGCTTCTCTTCGCTCGAGCGAGGCTTTTGTTTTTGGTCCGTCGCTCGAGCCAGCCTTTCTTCGCTCGAGCGAGCGTTGCGTCTAGTACTTAGACCTGAGAGCAGTGTTTGTTGGCTCAAGCGAGCTTCTCTTCGCTCGAGCGAGGTCTGTTTCTTGTGTCTGGTCGCTCGAGCGACCAGGTCTTCGCTCGAGCGAGCCTGTCCAGTTTATAAACTCAGCAGCGGGGAAAAATAACATTTTTCTCCTTCTTTCTTTCTTGAAACCCTAGCAGCCGAGAGTCTCTCTCTCTAAACATACTCTCTCTCTAGATTTCATCTCTTTCTTCTATAAATCCATCCTAGGTCCTTTGTTAAAAAGGTAGAGGAGAGTGAGGGCTATATTTTAATCTGAAGAATTGTGGATTTGGAGCACTTGGATTTCGGGTCAATCTTCTTCATTTGGGTTCTCCTTTGAGGTAGGGATTCTCCTTGTTTCTTTTCAATACTCCATCTATAGATAGACATGTGGTAGTTTTTGTATTGCATAAAAACAGTATATCATGTTGGATTTATTAAAAATCATGAGGTTGAACCTTGGGTTGACTGTTAGAGTTCGGTTTATTATCATTAGTTATGGTTTAGGCTAATTGGGGTGTTAATTAGTATGTTGTTGTTGAAAGGAGAGAAAACCCTAATTTTATTTGATTTAATAAATTAATAGAGGGGTTTTGATCGTTGGGCAAATACTTATGTATTTTGGGTCTTCAATGTGATCATTGTTGTTTGTTGTTAATAATTGAGCCTTTTAGGTCAATATTGAGAAAGAGGGAGGAAAACCCTAGTTTAATAATTATAACTTAATTTGCATAATTAAATTGGAGTGACTTGGAAAAGAATGTAATGGGTTAAAATGAGTTATGGCTTTATTGTCCAGGGAAGGCAAAAGGTATGAGAGTTGGATTATTGTAGTGTGAGTGTTGAACACACATATGTGGAGGTTGTATCTTTAACTGCCATGTTAGTTTTGTTGAAGGGTTTGTGGTCTCATGATAATTGAGTCTGTTAATAGATGTACAACATACCTGCATCTAGAGGTTTTGTCCTTGGTCATCGGTGGAGGATGACACGGTTGTGTTGAAGTGTTGTGTATGCATTACACCATTGATTGTTTGTGTATATGACGTTGTGTTTATATGCATTACTTGTGTATGGGAGGAGATAGGGGATGTACTCCACGGTTTAGGGGAAGATAGGGGATGTACCTCTAAACCGGTTGATGATTATGGGAAGATAGGGGATGAACCCAGGGTTGCAGCTTATATGCGCACCTATTGCAGAGATATAGCTTTTATGCTTATCTATTGAAGTGTGATACAGCTCATATGCTTGTCCACTGAAGTGTTTTGTTGATATGATACATCACTAAAATGTGTATCAATTGTGAAGTGCGGAAGTGGTTTTTGTGAGATTGATACGATACCAACATGTGTATTCGTTATGTTATCAGATATGTTTAACCTGATTTGTTATTCCTGTTGAATTGGAAATATTGTTAATAAGAGATGAAACCCTTGTTGAGTTATTTGGCCAGGTTCTGAGCCATAAAAGGGAAGGTGAATTGTGCCATAGACTATGTGTCATAGGCAATGTAGACGTTCGTGTCATGAAATTGTAAATGGACTATCTTGTGTTAATCATGTATCAGTTGCTACCCCTTGTCTTTTAGAAGTGTAAAGAGAATCAAACATTTTAGAAATATGTTCTAGAAAGGCACATCTGTTGTATGTGTGGAAATTGGAGAATAGTAGTGGTCTTAGTGAATTTATTTCCTAAGTAATTGCTTATGTATAAAAGATTGGGAACGGGGTTAATGAAAGGAAAAAGGGAAAGATGAATCGCTTATAACGTTGAATGAAATAGTTATTTTTGAGAAAAGTTTATATATATATATTTTTGTCTAAACTGTCACATTATTATTCTAGTACGAGAAAGAGTGTTCATGATCATAGCTATCTGTACTGTTGTTATTGTTGAGGATCATGTTGAGATCCCTACTGGACTATATGTTCATCCCACGTTGTTGAATCTTTTTCAGGTGTTTAGCAGGATGTGCTACAAGATTTGGATCTTCTTGTTTGTGGGCCACGGGGCCTCTTTGTTGTTGGCGGAAAGCCATATGTGTAAAAGGGTTACACCCTTCATTTGTTTATTTAAAGGTTGTAAGCCCAAGGGCAATTTATTAAGTATGATCATGTAACATTTACTTGCATACGAATGAGAGTACTGATATTCATTGCTATGAATTGAATGTATGAGTTTATTTCCGCATGTTATCTCTGAAATTGGATTAAGTTAATGAACTTGGTAATGACCTTTAGTAATAAAAAGTGGGGCGTGACAGGAAAGAAGATGAAAGAAAACAATAAAAGTGAAATCAAAAAGTAACCATGGACAGAAAAGCCATTATACCAAGAACAAATCGATAAGCCACTTTCATGTGTAAAGTTTTTTTACATTTGTTCCAAAATAAGAGGGAAAAAGAAAATTTGGTTTTCCTATCTTCCGTACTCCCATTGACCTATTTAATAAGCTCAAACTCACATGCAAACAAGGATGGACTCTTCTAATATTTTCCCCAAATAAATATCTCACTATAAATGGCATCAATATTACATGGGAAAATTAATAATAAAATAACCAACCTGGTGAATTGCAGCTTCAATTTTCTTCTGTGCTTCTACGTCAAAAGGATCTGCATAGAGAAGTGCCTATGTTGCAGAATAAAGAGAACATGGGTGAATCAGCTGCAGTATAAAATGGTCAGTGTCAATGCTTATGTTAGAACTACCTTTTGCACCTAAGGAATTCTATGCAATGAAAAGGTCTGAGTCAAAGGAGCAATTAGTGCAATCTCAGACATAAGTATGATGTCTTACAGGTACTTCACAAAGGTCACATTGATATCTCTTTTATAAATTATAAAGTACAAATCGTACAGGGATCTACCATTAAGAAATGAAGGGGGGGAAATGGTAAGAAAAACGTATTTTCACTAGTCATATATATGAGCATTACTAGACAATCTAAGAGCATCCTAACATACTTCCACAAAGGTGCAACATTAACATTATGAGGATTGCACCTATAAAGAACATGCAAAACATGGGTCAACTAAAATAACTAACCTGGCTGTAAAAGTTCGATATCTATTTATGTTATGTACATGTATAGTCACCAGATTCAAAGAATCCTTCACACAAGGCATCTATGGGCTACACGTAAAAAGATGCATTTGGCACACCTCAGACTAAACCTAGGCTCATAAATAAGGTTACATTTAATGACATTTCGCCAAAAGGAATTAAATAAGCACATTCCCTTGACATGAGTTTCCAAAACACCTTTGGAAAATCTTACTGTTGTGAAATTATGACATTATAAGTTGCAAAGAGTGAAGGAGAAACTAATCAATTCAATAAAACTTGAGGAAATATCGCAGATTCTATAAGCACCAAGGAATGAAAAAGGAAAGTCAGTAATACAAGTACTTACTAGCTCCTCTTCTTGTCGACGTCGTAATTCAGATTTTTGGCTATGTCGCTCCCTTAAAATATCCTGCAGTTTATTGAGGTCATTTCCAATAATAGCTTGAGCTAGTTCAGGATCAACCTGTAATTTCACGTGGACATCCAGAAACATAGGGATTGAGTATGGTACAATGCAAAAGCACATGCTGTAGTCAACAAATGCAGGACCAAAGCCTCTTTGACAAAAAAGCTGGATAGTTTAACTCAAACATACGAAATGTTAATAAAAGCACTCGTGTTATAAAATTACCCGGAATGAACACTATATATACTTATATAAATATTCTGTTACAATTTATCAACTAGTTATTTATCTTAACCTTTACTATAATTTAATAAGACTATTAATAATACAAATCTAATTGGAAACAATGAGATAAAATATGTAATAAACACAAGGAACTAAAGGCAGAAATATATATATCACAAAGAACAAAATCCCTACATCTGAACACTCAATTTTTTTTCAGACAATAATGGGATATTCCGCAATTAGAAAAAGAAAAAAATGGACCATTATCTTCATAAACCCATAAAAAACATACAATCAGCCTGGGATATAAATTATCATTGGTACATTGACTTTATGTACAAAAAAACAAAAACTTTACCATAAAGGAAATAATTGCTAATTTGCTATAATTTAAAACAAACAACACAACACAACACAACAAAAACAAAACAAAATTATGTTCCTTCTATAAATAAAAAATAATAATAATAATAATAATAAGAAAAAAGGAATTCATAGTTTTAACACTCTCAGCCAAAATATATTGTGTTTTGAGCATAAGAACCACATTTTATAAAATGTTATTTGTTACGAAAAGACATCTTTAATTTCTAAAAAGGAAAATATTATTAATGCACTTGATTCCACCTTCAGAGTTTGTCAGGATTTATAATTATCAAAATTTGAGTCCCACAAGAAAATTAGTCAGAATTCCAATCTCTGAAATTTATACAGACTTCTACAAATAAGTCAAGGTCAACTGCCAGCCACCAAGCAGCTAACCATAATGTCAAGTCAGGGTGCATGACTATATTTGTTAAGTAACTCATTTTTCTAGCTGCCAAACTTCTCTCAAATGGTAGATACTAATTTGAGTATGCATATACAGATTTTACTCATGCAGAAGTAACAAAATACTAATCGCTACCTGAAATAGTTGTGCCATCGTATTAGAATCACGTCGGATTTGCTGCTGGAAGGCTGCCGGGTTTACAGCAGACCCATCTGAATTGAAGCTCAAGTCAGCAGTAGACGCACTGAAACAATTAATATCAATAAGCATAAAAATGCATGGCATCTTTACAAGCACAACATAAAACAAACTATAAATAATTGGGTTTGCAGGGTAGAGGAGGACAATCGGAGGCTTGAATTTACAACGAGTCATTCCTCGTTTTCCACATTGTCCTGATACAAAACCTATTCCATGGAATGGACAAAGTAATTTTTTAAAATAATAAACATCTAATCCAACTTTGTGAAGCCTAGCTACAAAATTACAAGAAAATCATAAAATTGTATATATGGATCAATAGGAAAGAAAATAAAAAATAAATAAAATTGGTGGCATAATATTTAATTGCAATTTTGAAGGAGGGTTATTTTGTAATTTTAGCACGAGGGTTATTTTTGTGGTTTTGTATTTTTTTAGGGTTTTCAATAATCTAAATAGGACTCACAATTGAGGAAGGCTAAGATGCGAGAAATACCTGGGTTTATTAAACTTAGAGTTGCAACTCTATGTATCTCCCCCTCCCCCCCCTTTAACCCTTCTCTTCTTCTCCTTGTAGATTTCAAAACCCCTTAGAAGTTTCAGATTTTTTGGTTTTTTTTACTTTATTTTTATCAGCGCTTAGAAGTTCTAGATTTTCCAATTTCTTTATCCCTCTATTCTCCTTGTGGGATCAAGCCTCCTATTGAACTCTATAATTCTCTCCTTTCTTATCTTCTCCCTTCTCTATTCCTCAATTTACCATCTAATGTATCCAAATATATGCCTTTAAGTGAAATAACTACACTGCAGTTTATTTTTATTTTTGTGTTATCAGAGCCAGTGATTAAATTTTCAGGTTACATCACTTTGTCACAAACTAAATTAATGTGTGCTTGTAAGTGTTCATAAACCCTTTCGACCGATACAGCCACGAGATTTTAAAATTCAGAGGTTGTATAATAACATGTAGCAAAACAGAAGCTAAAAATAAATAAAAAATTGCAAAAGACAAACCTAGAAGAAGCACGCGAGACCATCATGACTAAATCTCCATCGTTAACACCAACAGCACTCAATTTCTCGGCATTCTTGATCTCCCTTCCATTATATAGCAGTTGCTGTTGCTGAAGCAGCACTTGTGTCTGCTCACATAACAAACACGATACATCGCAATCGAGCAAATACATACATATATACATAGAGAACGGAAAGAAAAAAGAGATGCCGATCTTACCTCAACTTCAAGTAGAGCTTTCAAGTTCTCGACCTGTTAATGTGATAACAAAATTTACAGTTAATTCTACAATCGTGCATATCAAGTTATGAAAACTAGGGTTTTCGGAAGGAAGAAGAAGAAGAAGAAGAAATTGGGGAATACGGATTCGTCACGATCGACGTCTAGAGTGACGATCTGTTCATCTGCAGTCATTACAGTGATCTTCATCTTCTTCGTTTCGATTCGATTCGATTCGATCCTTTGAATTCAATGTTCGTGTGCAAACAGTAGATTATTTCATACGATTGGTTTCTTCTTACGCCTTTTTGCTTTACTACCCAAAGTATGATAAAGTAAAAAAAAGTCCTTTTTAACACTTCCTTTAGTCAATGGTTATATATACTTTCTTTAAAAAAAGAGAATTACAATTAAATAAATTTATTAAATTATTAAAAATATATATATACAAAATATTTTTGTCTATAATAGAGGTGTTCGCGGTTCGAATTTGAACAGTTTGCAGATCGGTTTGGACCCACCTGCATCTATACGGTTTGGAAAAAAGATAACCTACAACCGCCCGCAGTGCGGTTTGCGGTTTGTGCGGATAGTGTTCGTAGATGTGCAAACGGTTTGCGAATTTAACTTTTTTCTTCAAAAATTTATTTTTGAGCCTTATTTTTTTCCCATTTTGTAAATATTTATTTTGAGTTTTTTTCTCCCCATTTTTTAAAGTGCTCCAGCATTAATAATTAATGAATTAAAAATACAACAAAATCAAGTCGTAATGCAAACAAATCATTCAAAATCTTAAATCAAATCATAAACTAACACAAGCATATATTTCAAAATCCTAAACTATAACTCCATGTTCATTAAGGAATTTAAAATTCCAAATCATACTTCATCCGGGACAAATTCAATTATGTAACAATAATAATATGATCAATATTTATTCAGTTTCAGTTGATATAATACTATTAGCAAATGTAATGCTATAGTAAGTTCAAAAAATAAAGAGTGTTTTGTTTTGGACAAAAATATCTATGTGGGATATAGAAATGAAATCAATAGTTAAGTTAAGATAAACAAATAAAAATAAATAAATAAATAAATAAAGTGCGGGCGGTTTCTTGCGGGTGCGGGTTAGACCCGCAAATATTTTATATTTCAAATCGCATCCGCCCATATTGTATTTGCGAAACCGCCCATTTGTATACGAGTTGGGCGATTTTTGCGAATCGGATAAACCGTTGCCCACCCCTAGTCTATAATATGGAACTGTTTGACATGTGTTAACATTGTTTTATTTGAGTCATAATTATTTCATCTTTTATTATATCACCTCTCTATCATATCAATTTAAACCCAACTTATATTTTTTTATAAAAAAATTAAAAAATATATTAATTTAGCACACGCAAACACTCTCACGCATGAAAGACTGAATAAGTGTATTGTGTGATTAATGCATATAATGAATCCAAACCATGCAATTTGTTACAATGGATATAATGAATCAAATATTACAATGGATATGAAAAAACATAAATTAAATATAAAATGGTAAAATTTTAATAAATTTGTTAAGTAATCTTTTAATTTTTGTTCGCTCCTTCTATTCCTTGCCTCCCTTATTTACATCAATAAACGTTACTATGTTGTCCACTACGTCTTTTAGCACCATTCAATCCTTTCCATAACCCTTTCATTACATCATATTGGTGATAATTACAAATAAAACACCAGAAAAATATAAATAGTAAAAGTTACAATAACTATTATAAGGGCTGAGACGCGGAAAATCCGCTCTCTTTAAGGAGATTCAAGCCCTCTGCAGTTAGGCAAAGCCTCACACCGGTGCAGCAGAAAAAATCTTGATTTGTCCCCCCATGATACAACAGCCCGACTAAGTCGTATGGTTCATCGATACTGCACAATTGGTTGAACCCAAAACTTTATCACATACACCCTTTTTTATTTGCTTGATAATCTCACACAAGACATAATCAAGCAACCAAAACTTCTTCACTCCACCAAGATAAGAAGATAGCTCAATATATATATAGGAGAGAAAGCTTTGAGGGTTATTCTTGGTGGATAAGAAAAGGAAAAGAAATTGGTGGGCAATTTCCTTAGAAGATTTGGAGACTTGATGGATAAGAATAGGATGAAAACTTGACTTGACTTGGCGGATGGAGACTTGACTTGACTTGGCAAAGACTTAGAAAATAAGACTTGAAGGATTCTTTGAGGAAAAGAAAACAAATCAAACCAATAACACATTATAATATTAAAATATCTGCTAACATTCCCCCACCTATTTTAATATTATAGGTAACAAAAACTAAGATTATTAGGCAAATAAGGATATTATGCATCATGGTAGGTCTGCTCTGCATTGAACCTCCATTAGTGAAACAATAATATCTACTCCAGAGCCAATAGTATGCTCAGTATTAAACTATGACTGCTTAAGGGAAATAAATAATTATTGCACACACATAATATTTCAGGTGTTTATATAAGCTTTAAAAGCCAGCACATTACAGCCTTGTGCGATCCCAGGATTCATGAGTGTGTTTGAGAATTAGCCCAAATCTCATAGGTAGCTGCCCCACTACCATACTTACATAGGTGAATTCTGTCAAGGGTGCTCCTGTAACTATGACACCCCACTCAATAAGAGCTACAGAAATTCAGTAAGAGTTTTTTAATAACTCAACCTCTATAACTTTACAGGATAAATGCACTTACATCATAGGGATGGGTAAAAAGTAATTTAGTGCATTTCTTACGGCCATCATATGATCGTTTTTTCTCATTGAACCAAATTACAGGATCTCTGGTCCCTGGGTTGAGTATCCTCATACATGGCTCCTGCTATATTCAATAGGCTTCAACCCCATCCCCCTAGATATATTCCAAACTCTATCTCTTGCTAAGGCATTAGTTAATGGATCTGCAAGATTATCACCAGATTTAATATAATCCACATTTATGATGCCATTATTCATATAAGATCTCACAATACTGTATTTTCTTCTGATAGGTCTGGATTTACGGTTATAATAACCGTTATTAACTCGACCAATTGCTGCGGTGCTATCGTAATGAATCAATATAGGTGGAATCGGTTTTTCCCAATAAGAGATTTCATTTAACAAATCTCTTAACCAATTTGCTTCTTCACTAGCTGTAGCTAAAGCAATAAGCTCAGCCTCCATTGTTAAATTAGCAATAATAGTTTGTTTTTTCGATTTCCAACTTATAGCACCACCTCCCAATGTAAATAAGTAACCAGTAGTTGATAATGAATCACCTGACAAGGTATCCAATCGGCATCACTGTAACCTTCAAGTACTGTAGGATACTTATTATAAAACAAGCCATATTTTATGGTACCAGATAAATATTTCATAATACGCTCAATGGCTAGTCAGTGATCACTGCCAGGCTTGCTAGTAAACCTGCTAAGTACTCCATCTGCATAGGAAATGTCAGGTCTAGTACAGTCAGTTGCATAATGCAAGCTACCAATCATACTAGCATATTCCTTTTGATTAATTACATCCTCATCATTTTCAATAGGAAATAAATGCACATGAGGATCGAAATGAATAAGAACATGCTTGCACTTATAAAAATTATATTTTCTCAAAATTTTCTCAACATAATGTGACTGATCAAGAAATATACCATCACAAGTTTTGGTAATTTTCATTCCCAAAATATAATTAGCCTCACCAAGATCTTTCATATCAAAATGGCTACTAATCATATTTTTAGTTTCCACGATGATATGCAAATTAGAGCCAAATATAAGTAAATCATCCACATAGAGGCTAATAATGACATGTGAATTTTCTTCAGATTTATAGTAGATGCATTTATCACATTCATTTTTTTTATAGTCATTTTCAATCATACAAGAATCAAATTTTTTATGCCACTGTTTAAGGGCCTGTTTTAAGCCATATAGGGATTTAACTAGCTTGCACACTTTGTTTTCTTAACCGGGTTCCACAAAACCCTCAAGTTGATCCATATAAATTTCTTCACCCATGTCTCCATTTAAAAAAGCCGTTTTAACATCCATTTGATGAATCTTTAGATCATGAATTGTAGCCACTGCAATTAATAATCTAATAGATATAACTCTAGTAATCGGAGAAAATGTATCACAAAAGTCAAGATCTGCGTGTTGTTTAAAACCTTTTGCAACAAGCCTTACTTTATATTTATCAATAGTTCCATCCGGTTTAAGTTTTTTTCTCAAAACCCATTTACAGCCAATAGTTTTACAACCTGGTGGTAAATTTACTAATACCCAAGTTTTATTGGATAATAATGATTCCATTTCATCATCTACAACCTCGTCCAAAAAACAGAGTCAGGAGATGCCAAAGCTTCTTGTAAAGTTAATGGAGTTTCTTCCACATTAAAAACATGATAATCAAGGCCAAAATCTTTTTATAATCTGGCTCTTTTACTCCTTCTAGGTTCAAAAACTACAGTGTCTTGGTTTTGTAAAAGAGAAGTAAAGGAACCAGTTTCAGATAAAATATTTTCTTGATAATTTTGACCCCCACCATTTTTAGATTTAAAAGGAAATTTTTCTTCATGAAAAATTGGATCACCTGATTCAAAAATTATTTTGTTTTCCATATCAAAAAATTTATAGGCTGTACTATTTGTTGCATATCCAAGAAAAGCACAAGTGACAACTTTCACACCTAATTTAGGTCTTTTAGGGTCCACAAGTCTAACAAAAGTTAGACAACCCCAAACCCTCAAATATCTCAAATTTGGCTTATGTCCTTTCCACAACTTAAAAGGTGTAACTTTTGTTTTTTTATGTGATACCCTATTCATAACATAACATGCAGTTAAAATTGCTTCTCCCCACAAATTTGAAGGAGCACCTGCTTCAATTAGCATAGCATTTGTTAAATCAGTTAAAATTCTGTTTTTCCTTTCTGCTACACCATTAGATGCAGGTGAATATGGTGGAGTAGTTTCATGGATTATTCCCAAAGACTGAGCAAACGAGTTGAATCCAAAAGATTCATATTCCCAGCCTTTATCACTTTTATATCTTTTAATCTTTTTACTGAATTGATTTTCAACTTCAAGAAGGAATTCTTTAAATTTTTCAAAAGCTTCACTTTTATTTTTCAATAAGTATACATAAGTGTATTTTGAAAAATCATCAATAAAAGTGATAAAATATCTATTTCCACCACGTGTTAAAATTCTTTTAAATTCACATAAATCAGTGCGAATTAATTCTAACAATTCAGTATTTCTCACCATACTTTTATGAGGCATTTTAGTTATTTTTGCTTGACTGCAAACTTCACATTTCTTAAACTTATTTGTTAGTCTGGGAATTAATCATAAATTACTCATAACTCCCACATATCTGCTATTAATATAACACAAACGAGCATGCAAAAATTTCATAGAAGACAACATGTAAACAGAAACATGTGCTTTCTTATTCTCAACATTTAATTTAAACATTCCATCACAGGCATACCCTTTCCCCACAAATATGCCTTTTTTAGTGATTACATATTGGTCAGATTCAATAGTCTGCTTGAAACCAGCTTTGTTGAGCAAACAATTTGACATCAAATTTTTCCTCATGGACGGTGTGTACAACGTATTTTTTAAAACAAGTACACGTCCAGAGGTAAAATTCAACTCAACATCCTCATACCCGAGCATCTTGGTTAAATTGGAGTTACCAAGCAGAATAGTCATCTCCTCATTAAAAGAAGTGAAATCTTTGAACCAATCTTTATCATAGCAGACATGCTTATTGGCACCAGAGTCTGCCCACCACCCTTCCATAGATTGAACCATAAAAATATCTGTAATCATAGCCACAAATGGTTCCTCAATAACATTAACCTTGTGGTCGAGACTGTTGTTTCCGAAATTTGCAAGTTCGAACAATATGCTCACTTTTGCCACACACAAAACATGTCACATTTATCAGATCTTGTGAAAGGGGTTCTTGGTTCCATTTCTTTTGCCTCGGGTAATTTTTATTTTATAGCCTTCCAGTATTTTTCCAGATTTTCTTAACTGGCTTCAAGTGACTATTTTTATGAAATCAACTTTTAGGTAAAGTATTTCCAGAAGTTAAATTTACTTTTGCAGTGGAATGCTCTTGTGTCATAAGCGCATCTTGTCCCCGTGCTTCCTCCTCCACCCGAATCCGTGTGATTAGAGTCTCCAAGGACGTCTCTTTTTGCTTGTGACACAGACTTCTAGAACTCCCTCCAAGATGATGGTAGTTTGTCAACAACACCTGCTACAACAAGATTGTCTCCAATTTTGATGCCTTCGGATCTAACTTCAGCCACTAGCATATGAAAATCTTGAACTTGCTCAATCACTGATTTTCCATCAATCATCTGATAGCGGAAAAAACGGCTTGCAACGTATTTTTTAGCGTCTGCCTCTTCAGTGTCATATTTATTCTGCAAGGCTTTCCAAATTTTCTTACCAGTAGTGTAAGTAGTATCAAAATAATCATAAAATTGATCCGAAATACAATTCAAAAGATAATACCGACATTTATACTCATCTGTGTTGTATTTCTCGATTTTTTCAAGATGAGCTGCATACTCCTCGTCGGTCATCTCTTCAGTGGGGACTTTGCTCAGATTTTTCTCGGTCAGGATATAGGCTACCTTGAGGAGACTGAGGTAGAAAACCACCTTGCTTTTCCATCTCTTGAAATGGGCTCCCTTGAACCGGAAGAGCTTGTTGAGATCGTCGGTATTCTCGTTGGGTTTCTCCAGTACTGGCTCCATGACTTTTTGCTAGTTGAATCTCCTTAAAATCGTTGGTGATAATTACAAATAAAACACCAAAACATACAAATAATAAAAGTTACAATAACTATTATAAGGGATGAGGCGCGGGAAATTCGCCCTCTTTAAGGAGATTCAAGCTCTCTGCGGTTAGGCAAAGCCTCATACTGGTGCAGCAGAAAAAACCTTAACTTGTCCCCCCCATGATACAACAGCCCGGCTAAGTTGTATGGTTCACCGATACTGCACAATTGATTGAACTCAAAGCTTTATCACATACACCCTTTTTTATTTGCCTGATAATCTCACACAAGACATAATCAAGCAACCGAAACTTCTTCACTCCACCAAGATAAGAAGATAGCTCAATATATATAGGAGAGAAAGCTTGGAGGGTTATTCTTGGTGGATAAGAAAAGGAAAGGAAATTGGTGGGCAATTTCCTTAGAAGATTTGGAGACTTGATGGATAAGAATAGGATGAAGACTTGACTTGACTTGGCGGATGGAGACTTGACTTGATTTGGCGAAGACTTAGAAAAGAAGACTTGAAGGATTCTTGGAGGAAAAGAAAACAAATCAAACCAATAACACATTATAATATTAAAATATCTGCTAACACATTCTTACCACCCATCGCCTCTCATTTGCTCTTCCACACCCTCTCTATCTATATCATCTACTATATACAATTTATATTCACCAATCTTTGCCTCCTTATCACTCCACCGTAATTGCTCCGTACCTTTTTATGCCTTACCTCTCACCCTACAACAACTTGACACAATGATGACAAACACCATCCTAATCTTGCACCATTTGAAAAGCCATGGGATGGCAATGCATGTAGAAATAGTTGATGCAATGTAAAGAGGAAATGGACTGTAGAGAGCTTGAAAAATGGTGGGAAAGGGGCTATAAATGGTGGAGGAGGTGGATAAGGGCCTTTTGAAACGAGGGGGAGAAGTTGGCAGTCAAAATTGGGTTAGGGTTTACAAGGGAAGATGGTTTACAAATGCATGATAAGAGAAAGGGAATGAGGAGATTTCATGAATTGAGGAAAAATTTAATAATTTTACAAAATTTTATCAACGTTTTGTAATTAGTTTACATTTTTACATATTTATCTTGATTATTTTAGAATATTATAAAGATTAACTCAAAGTTTAAATGCTACCCACTAAACCACTGAGCTATACAAACTAAAGGGGATTCAATATTTATCAATAAGCTAGAGAGTATACCTGTGTTTTTTTTTTTTTTACCTTCATTTGATACAGGTTTTTTCCCTTTTTCTACAGCATTGTAGATATACAATCCAACACATTTTCTGATAAGAGAATCAATGTGTGGACAAACTTGCCAAGCTTGGAGCTTATCAAAATGAGCCTTTAGTTGTCATGGAAGATGATCCAGAGGAAGTGAGGAGCATGGTAGTTGCAGATTTGCTATGAAGAGCGTACCAGAGGCCCTAAGCCTTTGTTTGTCTTTGTTTAGTTTTTTCCTCTTCATTTAAAGGGCTTATGGTTATTATCAAAAGAGTGAATTACATTAACACTTATAGTTTGAAACTTGTGCTATTTTAGTTCTTGATATTTCAATTGTAATACATTTGATATTAAATTTTGAATTTCGTTTCAAATAAGGATAATTAAATATATTGTTACTCAATTTCAAAAGCAAAGTCATCATACGACTTAAGGGTGGTTTGGGATGTTCTAAATAAGTGTATTTTTTGATTTTTTATAAAAAGATGTGTAAAAAAGTAAAGAGGAGATATTAATTGATGTGACCCAAAAAAGATAAAAAGATAAAAAGATTGACTAAAATAGGATACCCCAAACAAGGTCTTATTTTGTGTTGGTTAACTTTTATATTGTTTGAAATATAATGACATTTTTTTATAATGAATAATAGTTGAACTTTTTTTATTATAAAGTTCTGTTTAGTTTGGTTTTTAAAATATATTTTAAATTTTTTTTTTCTAATAAACTAAAAATTAAATTGGTGAAAAATTAAAAAAATTATTTTTATATAATTTTATCTTTTGGAAGATATTAATAATTTGTTAAAATAATTTTTTTTATATTTATTTTCGTTAAATTAGTTTTTATTTTTTTCAAAAGTTAAGCATGATGTTAATTTTGGTATAGTTATTAAACCAATTCATTATCTCAAAAAAATTAAAAATTAAAAATATTTCATATATTAAACATATCGATTATGCATTAAAAGCCTAATAACCACCAATTACATGATAATTATACAAAAATATCTGTTAACAATGAATACAATAATCTATTACATGATAAGCATAAAAACATATCAATAAAACAATCTCCCATTACATGATCATCATTCAAATACATATTAAAAATTAATTTAGAAAAAAAAATAAAAATATAAAAGTATAAAAGGTTTATCATTTTTATATAATTTTATTTTTGGTTATTAGAAATAATTTTTAAAAATTTTAAAATAATTTTTTGACATTTATTTTTGTCAAACTAGTTTATATTTTATCAAATTGACAACTCTACTATTAAAATGAAGTAACAATGTTTTCAACTGTCCTTACTTAAAATAATTTTCAAAATTTAAGATTAAATATATCACAATTAAAAAGTCAAAAATTAAAGTAACACAAAATTCAAATTACTAGCATCGTGAATGTAATTTGGTTTTATCAAAAATAGATTTGCATGAGATACCAAAAAAAAAAAAAAAAAAACTGTTGACGATCATTGCACACATGAACATAGGATGATATAGCCTGATGAATAGAACTTTGAATGGATATGTTTTGGATTTTGGAACATATGTGACAAAAAACCAGCATCCCTACTGATGTATAAATTTTTGAAAGGAAACAAAAAAAAATACCATGATGGAATGGGAAGAAAACAAACACACCATTACAAAAAATAAAAAATTGCATAATTTTCAAAGTCGTAATGCTAATAATACATTTGGAATAAAAAAGGAATACAAGATTTAATAATATTAAATGGGATTGGGGATAAAGAAACATATTAGGTATAGACATAACATGACCTCTTTGATGAGTCCGGATCCTCTCCAGCGTGATTCTTCGTCCGGTCCTCCGGGCAACGGCTCGGATGAAGCCACGTGGCCCTACAAGAAAAGCATGGTTTAGATTTGTTTCTTTAACAAAAAAAATTCAAACAATACCACACTGAATAATTTCCTTTTTCTCTGAAGCATCGTCGTCAAGATGATGATGAAATTTCACTTTTCCAGATCAACATTTAGATGATGAAGAAACATTTTCCAGATCAACATCTTCATTATCAAGAACATCTTTGCCATCTAAACATTTTCACTTTTCCAGATCAACATTAAACATCTTCATCGCCATTTTCCAGATCAACATCTTCATCATCAAGAACATCTTCGCCATCTAAATATTTTCACTTTTCCAGATCAACATTAAACATCTTCATCGCCATCTAAATGTTTAAATGAACTGAAGAAAAGTGAAATTTCATCTAAACATTTCATTTAAACATCTAAACATTTTCATTTAAATGATGATGAAATTTCACTTTTCCAGATCAACATTAAAAAAAAATTTCACTTTTCACGTTTAGATGATGAAGATGTTTTTTCGCGTTGTTCTTGATGATGTTCCAGAGCAACCCAGATTAAACATCATCATCAAGATGTTTATGATGTTCCAGAGCAACTAAATATATATATAGAGAAATTTTTTTTTTTTTTTTTTTTACTTCAACAATCCAGATTTTGAACATCATCATCGTCTTCAACAGCAACCGACCGCCCCCTTCTCTCTTCCTCCTCAAAAATCCAGATCTGGAAAGGGGCCATCACCGACCGCCCCCTTCTCTCTTCCTCTTCTCTCCTCTCTCGCCTCCTCTCTTCCTCTTCTTTTCTTCTCGCTGAAGCTCCGACGCACAGTCCCAAAACAACCCAACATTTCAGAATACTCAATTTTAATTTTTAACTTTTAATTTTTTACAAAACCCAAATTACAGATCAATCAGGAAGGAGAGAGAAAGGTCAGAGAAAAGGAAATGATTCAGTGTGGTATTGTTTGAATTTTTTTTGTTAAAGAAACAAATCTAAACCATGCTTTTCTTGTAGGGCCACGTGGCTTCATCCGAGCCGTTGCCCGGAGGACCGGACGAAGAATCACGCTGGAGAGGATCCGGACTCCTCTTTGATACATTTTGAATGGAGGATTAATGGGAGGAAATTAAAATATTCTTAAATAGGCCTCAATCAAATGAGTGCCAAAGAAGAAGGAAAAAAAGTAAAAATAAAAATCTACCCAAGGTGGTATATTTTTTAGGAGGGTGAGTGAAACTATTTGACAAGATAAATGTAATAGAAATTAACAAATATAGAAATAATTAAAATTTAAAATAAAGAATGCAATCCATTTGATAATAGAAAGGGGTGAGCATGGTCCGGATTGGACTGGATTAGGGTAAAATCAGAACCAAATGATTAAAATTATTCAAATGATTTTAAGGCCAAGTTTGGGTACTTTGAAATAATCCAAAAAGTCAAAAAGTTACTCAAAAAGTTAAAAAGTTAACACTATTCACCAAAAGTCAACAATTACGGCTGCACAACTCCCAATTCAAATTTTTCTCTAAAAACCAATTTTCACAATTTTTTATTACACATTTTTTCATAAAAAGTCAAAAAGTTAACCCAAACATCCATATTTTTAACCTCAATTTTTTTGTTCAAAAAGACAAAAAGTGCACTTATTTAGTCTTCCCAAACAAAACCTAAGTCAAAAATAAAAAGATTTAAAATAGTTCTCATGCCTAAAAAAAAAAAGACAAAAAAACAAAAAAACCTCACACCCCCTGTTTTCAGTATACAAAACAATAGTGAGACAGTGTATGTGGAGGTTTTGGTCCGTCTCTTGAAACCCTTACTCTTCGTCGGATCTCATTCTGCAAATCTCTTCGCCTGGTCACGGTAACCTCTCTCTGTCTCTGTCTCTGTCTCTATACATACATATACTTTTTCTATATTTGCACACATCTCCATTAGATCTATTCATTAGTAACCACAGAGCGAATTCGAATTCGAATTCGAATCGAATCGAATCGCTTTTGTTTCATGGCTTTCCCTGGAAATCCAAACCAAGCAGGAGTGCCATTTGAAACCCACAAGTTCTTCAAACCCTCACCAAACCTTCCCTCTCAAACCCCTACAACCAATTTGAGTTCTTCACCATTCACACCTCCTTCTTATCCTCCACCCACTGGCCCTTATTCATACCCTCCTCAGACCACCCAGACCCAGTTTCATCACCCTCAATTCCACATCCCTACTCCCTTTTCTCAGCAAGATCATATTCTCCATCTTTCTAACTTGCACCAGAGATCTGTCTCTTATCCTACGCCCCCTCTTCAACCCCCTCCCCAAAACCCGAATGCCGGGGCGAGACTTATGGCTCTGCTGAGTGCCCCGCCATCGGGTCTTGAGATTGGACACCAACCCATGTTGCCACTGCCTCCAATTCAGCCTTCCTCTTCTGGGTCTTCTGAATTTTCAATTCCCCCCAATGTTCCCATGTTGAATTCGGTTCCTTTGGTGCCAAATGTCAATCCGGGTTTGGTTCTGCATTCAGTTCCCATGCATATGCTGAGCAGCAAGCTCCCAAAGGGCCGCCATTTGATTGGCGATCGTGTCGTGTACAATATTGATGCTAGATTGGAAGGTGAGGTTCAGCCACAGCTCGAAGTTACTCCGATAACCAAGTATGTATCGGATCCTGGACTTGTTTTGGGCCGCCAAATTGCAGTCAACAAGACGTACATTTGCTATGGACTGAAGATGGGAGCTGTCCGGGTCCTTAACATAAACACGGCATTGAGATCATTGCTTAAAGGTCTAACCCAGGTTGGTTGGCATTGAAAAGTTTCCATAGATTATGCTGTTTGTTCATAGAGTAAATCCACTTAGCATATTTGCATGAATTGCTTTATTTTGTTGAGACTAAATTGAGTTTGGTTTTTTATTTTTTATTTTTCTGGGATTGTTATGTACATTAAGATATATTATTAATTTTATTGCATTTGTTAATTTGTTATGGGAATGGTTCATGCGCTGCCTCGATCTTCGCTGTGAAGTGTAGAATTTAATATAAAAATACTTTTGTGATTATGTGTTTTTGGTTTAAGGGTTTTATTATCTTATGATTCTATATTTGGTGAGATTCCTTGACTGGGGTCCATATTTGGATCATTATTACCAAATTGAACTATTCAACAGTGATATGTCCAATGATTTTGATGCCAAGGATAGAAGAAGATGTTTGAAGAGACAAGAGTGATTGATTGCCAAGTCCTTGGCAACCATATGATAAGTTTCCATGCCTGTGGTGGTTGACTTTGATGAGTGAAAGCTATTGAATAGACATTTGTGTCACTTAATGATTCAGATTTCAATGTTAGAAGTAGTTATATTGCCTGATTAGCTATCTCTGTGTGTGTGTGTGCAGTCTTTTAGATTGCCAAGAAGGTATTGCAAATGCCTGGGTTGGTAGGTACCAATAAATGAAAATATGATAATTCATTACCTTTAGGATTCTTGCAAAAAGCTCAAGTACTTGAAGTAGTCGGAGAATCAAGTAATTAAAAATAAAATAGAACTGAACTCCGCAGGCCTTATCTGTTGTAGCAGTAAGAAGGCTTTGTTGAGTTTGACTATGACCTTATCCTAACTATTTTTGCTTGGATATAAATATAATCCATTTTGCCATTATGGATTTATTTGCATATGAGTTAAATAATCTTTGATGCTTGCTATTCAGCTTACACGACTCTTTTAGCATATCTGATGTGCACATTCTATTAAACCATACACACCAGTGCTTGACGTTTATCTGGCTTTCCAAACAATGGTCCATTTTATTTACAGGCTAAGTTAAGCACCGAGCTTGTTCACGCTGGTTAACGTTTTCTCTTTACAAGCAAGGATACAATAGTGATTTTCTATTTAAAATTAGTTTTTAACCCGTGCTGTGGGCGGGTTGTTTTTGAAAATTACTTTTATGTAATTTTGATATGAATAATTAAACACAATAATAATAAATGAGAAATTGTGAAAGTACGAAAGAATACTTGTACATAAAATTATAAAAGTACTTCCAAGTTTAAAAAAATAAGCAGGAAAATAAATTCTTGAAAGTTTGCATCTCTTTAATTTATTAATTCATGTCTTTTGAAATATATATTCATAAGGCCATGATCTCAGTTAAGGCTAAAAAAAATAAAAGAGAAGGAAAAAACCAAAAACACAATTGTTGATGTGTGTTATGGATATGTATTAACTGACAACTGTATGAATCTCTTATATTATTTATCCAATCCAATCAAATATAAGACAATATCACTATAGTTGGTTCTCCACCCATCCTTCATATAAGGAGTTCCTACACATCTAACAATAATATTTTATAGGTGCTTCAGAGAATTGAAGTAAAAGTTTTTTCTTCTAAAAATATTTCGAGATACCTCCCCAGCCACCACTAAATACCCACCCTACCCAAATGCACCAAAAAATTCGGAAACCTCCTACAACCCAACGGGAACACGCCTTACTGCTTTTAGCTTCAATTTATTTATTTATTTTGATTGGCACTAGGGTGTATGGATCAAAGCCAGAGACATAAATTAGTTAACCGTGTCGAAACTGTGAAGTTACAATAGAGGAGATGGGTGCATTGCAGCCATAAAAGAAAGAGCGGAAGAGGCAAGTTCTTGAGAAAGTGATTCAATCAAATGAGTTATATTGTATAAGAAGATAAGGAAAGACCACAGTCATCTTTTTCTTCATATTCCCACTTTAACAATTGGTTGAGTACATTGCATGCTAGAAACCATACGATAAGCATTGATCTTATAAACCCCTCCGTTCAACAGCAAATGCAATTAAGATGCATCGCTACAACCTGAAAATAAAAGTTTTCCAACTCTAATAGCTTTGCAATTTCCTCGTACAACCAATAACTACTAAAATCAATTAAATAAATCCAAGATAGAAAAAAAGAATCTAGAAATACAAATCATTAATCCAAATAGTGGATGCACATAACAAAAATTAAGATTAAATTAAAACGGCAATAAAAAATAATTAAAACACACGTAAGTATCTTATAACTCATGGACACTGTGTTGGCAATAATGACACAATAATCAGCTTCTACAATACTTATTCAAATTCTACATATACACACTATATTAGCATCAGGGGAGAGACAGAGAGAGATAGAAGGAAATAAGAAGACCTGTTTGCTTGGAAAGCTAGACAGGTAGCCCGTTCATAACAGAGGGAGAGGCATCAATATCATTTCATTTGTAATGGTGCTGTTAATGTCTTATTAATTAACATAATTATATTATTCAAATTTCATATGCCATTTAAAAGGAGAGAAATCCAAAGGTTAAGTGAGTCTCTAATATCTTGAGGTGTCTTGAGAGAGAGATGCCAATTCAGTTCCACTTGGTGAATTTTTAGATGGACAAATGGTGAACTTTCAAAGCCTGCTAGTGAAAGTCACAATTTTACGACATATATTATATGACATGATATATTTGGGGGGAAAAAAAAAAACTGAGCAACTAATATGTCACTCTGTGTATGAAACTAAATTGATATCAGGATAGAGTCCACCATCTCTTAAACAAGATTGCTGATGTTTTTGATATGTTGGCTGTCACTTCTATTTGAAAATAATGTTCTATTTTGTCATCACATTACTGATATATCCCAGTATACTGGCGATATTTAAAACTATGGGACTGACCCATTTTTGTGGCACCATTTTTTATTTCCTCAACTAATCTTCTTGTATTTTTGAATATATGATATTTCTCTTTTATTCTATATGACATCTCCATAGAAATGTTACATCTGCAGTGGATCATAACCATCTGGATGGGATTCTATATTAAGTGGTAGTTCATTACCTTCCCTTGGTGTTAATTTTATTAGCAGAATGCACATAACTGGAAAATTCTTACCAAATCACTTATATCATTATGGGTTTATTTATTATATTCATTTAAATAATGTCTTTTTTCTACCAGAGGGTCACAGACATGGCTTTCTTTGCTGAGGATGTTCACCTTTTAGCTGGGTAGTGTTCTATCTCTCTATTCATCAATTCTTTCTTAAAGTTCGGCTTTGGGTTATGATAATGTGTTTTGGTGCAGTACAAGTGTAGATGGGCGTGTTTATGTATGGAAGATTACTGAAGGTCCAGATGAAGAAGATAAGCCACAAATTACAGGAAAGTTAGTTGTTGCCATTCAGATAGTAGGAGAAGGGGAATCTGTTCTTCCACGGGTTTGTTGGCACTGTCACAAGCAAGTACGCAATTTTTCATCCCTGAAGTCATAGTTGCAGCTTCTGTCTCTGCCCCCTTTTTTGGCTTGGTTATTATTTTTACTTTCTTTTTGGGGTTTAATTTTTTGTGTTGTTTTTGTTAGCATGCAAGTCATCTGATTTGCCACTCCTTTACTTGACATTTGTTGCTATTTTTTTTATTTTTTTTACAGGAAGTTCTAGTAGTTGGGATTGGAAAAAGTGTTCTGAGAATCGATACTACGAAAGCTGGAAAAGGTGAAGTATATTCGGCAGAGGTACCTCTCAAGTGTCCTATTGACCATCTGATTGATGGGGTCCAGTATGTTGGTAAACATGAGGGAGAAGTGACTGATTTGTCAATGTGCCAATGGATGACTACCCGTTTGGTTTCTGCTTCAACGGATGGCACGGTTTGTTTCTCTCTTGATAGTTTTGCATGTTATGGTTTGATGTGATTTATGCCGTTAGATGTTGTGTGTATATACATATTTTCCTGTGTATCCTCTTGTATTAGGAATCAAGGAACTTGTACTGAGTTCCCATTTGGTGCAGGGGGTGAGTATTCGTTAGGTATTAGAAGCTAAGTGGAGTTGGTTTTGTAATCTTCCTTTCTTACCTTTGGAAGAAAAATGGAAGGAATCACTAATCGACTCAATACCTCATATGAACATTATGTCTTTCATTTTGTAACAATTTGTAGTTGTTATAAATTAGTAGTCGGATACCCTTCCATTACTCACGTTGGCTATATACAATACCCATCACGGCTATATTATAACAAAAAGAAATGAAAAGTAGAACTAAAAAGTATGTTATTTGTAACTCCTCACTTTGTAAGAATGGGGGAAATGGGTACACAACGGAAACAAAGCTTTCATTCTAAGAATCTAATGTTAGGTGTGTGTGCCGCTGCGCACTTGCATGTGTGTATATGTAATAATTTATATTAGTTATAGTTGTTATGGATCATAAATGTTATATGTTGCCGTCATTGAAGTGTACCTTTGATATTCATATAATAGGGCGAGTTTTTGCCTGGATCTATGGTTGGGGGTGTTTTGTTACCAAAATTCCTTTCCCTTTTTGTATGAGTTGGTAGTGGATAAAATTTGCTTATGTTGGAGAGTGCGTAAGAATGGAGAATTGGGGTGGTTTGTGATGTTGAAGTATGGTCTCTTCTGCTGATTATATTTGGATTCTCTTTGAGTTTTTAAGTGGTTTTCTTTTGCTAGAGTCTAGACAGATTACATTATTTATGTATGTTTTTTATTAATTGATACTCCATTCTGTTCTTAATTTGACTTGATGTAGGTAATGTCTTTCCCATTCCCCTATGCATAAACATATGCATGTCAATGTATTTCCTTTTGAGTTGATATTCTTGAATGTGTATGTGATAAATATTTCTTTTTGAACAGATAAAAATTTGGGAGGACCGCAGAGCACAACCACTTGTGGTACTAAGGCCACACGATGGTCAACCTGTTAATTCTGTTACATTCTTGACTGGCCCTCACCGCCCGGATCACATTATTCTTGTAACTGCGGTATATACTTTCAGAGCATTTATCATTTTGTTTTGACAAATTCATTGAGTAGGTTTCCTAACGTTGCTAAGTTGGCTTGGATGTTAGATTTCTCTCTCTTTGTGGAATTGCATGTACCATTATGACTTTTATTTTGATTTTTATGCAACAGCATTATTAAGAAATTCTGATTTTTTAAAGGGTTCCTATTTTCTTTGATGTGCTTTTCAACAGGCTTTTATGTGAAATGTGTTTATTTTATATAAATTTTGAAAGAATGTTTGCAGGGTCCACTGAATCGGGAAGTGAAGGTATGGGCCTCAGAAAGTGAAGAAGGCTGGCTGCTCCCTAGTGATGCTGAATCATGGCGTTGTACCCAGACATTGGACTTGAAGAGTTCAGCTGAATCTCGAGTTGAAGAGGTGTTCTTCAATCAGGTTGTGGCCTTGTCTCAAGCAGGGATTCTGTTATTAGCAAATGCCAAGAAGAATGCTATATATGCTGTACACTTAGAATATGGTCCTCATCCATCAGCAACCCGAATGGATTACATTGCAGAGTTTACTGTCACCATGCCGATTTTGAGTTTTACAGGGACCAGTGATTTATTACCCCACGGTGTACACATTGTTCAGGTTTATTGTGTCCAGACGCAGGCTATTCAGCAGTATGCTTTGGACTTATCCCAGTGTTTGCCACCCCCGCTGGATAATGTGGTGTCAGAGAGGTTAGACTCAAGTGTTTTGCGCGACGTAACTAGTACTGAAGGATTTGCTACCATGGAGCCTTATGTAAGTAAGCCTACTGAGATTCAACTGTCTAGTTCAGCACCCAAAGCATCTATACATGACACTGGCTCTGAGAGTGCACTTACAGTGAGGCATCCATTGCGCTCTCCTTCCATGGAGGCCGCCACTTCAGCGGAATTCACTACTTTGAGTATGGAATCTAGACCTACTCCAATTCCAAATGTATCTAGCAATGATGATATTCCATGTGTTGCATCACCTCCTCTTCCTCTGAGTCCAAGGGTGTCTAGAAAACTCTCTGGTTTTAGAAGTCCAACAAATGGTTTTGAGCCTGGTCTTGTGCTTGATGATAGTGGTGGAGATCAAGAAGTTAGTGAATATTCAGTTGATAGGCAAACGGATAGCATTCATACAAACTTTTCTGATGTCCCTTCCTTGGATGATGATTCAAGAAACAATGAAAACAAGGTTGCACGGGATGATATTTCCTCTTTTCTCAATCATCCTATGAATTTCAAGCACCCAACTCATCTGGTAACTCCATCTGAGATATTGAGAGCTGCTTCATCCACTGAAACTGCCCTTGTTGCAGAACAGAAGACTGAGGAAGAGCCAAACATTCAAGACGTGGTTATCAACAGGAATGTGCACAATGTTGAGGTGGAGGTTAAGGTTGTGGGTGAAACTGGATTTAGTCAGAAAAATGAAATTGGCTCTCTGGGAAAAACTCATAATCTTGTTCCAGAAAATAAAGTGAAAGCATTTTGCTCTCAGGCCTCAGATCTTGGTATTGAGATGGCCAGAGAGTGTAGTGCGTTATCATCTGAAATGTATATTGCAGAGGAATCTCATCAACTTAATGGAGCTAATGTAAGTGAGGAATTAACTCAACCTTCAAATGCCGAGGATGAAGTACATGGCTTCACAAAGGATATCTCTAGAAAGAATGCAAATTCAGCTATGCCTGCAACAGTTTCACAGCCAGTGGCACAAATCACGAAAGCAAAAAAGCAAAAGGGTAAGAACACTCAAGGATCAGGTCCATCGTCGCCATCCCCAAGTGCTTTCAATTCAGCAGATTCGTCCAGTGAGCCAGGTGTTAGTTCAAGTATTCCTTCTGCGGAAGCTGGTTTTTCACAAATTATGATCATGCAGGAGATGCTTAATCAGGTCATTGCTTTGTGCCTGGCCTGTGTGAATTTGGATTAATGCATTTATCAATATATAGATTTTTATTTTTATCCCTGCATTTTGTTTGCTGCATGTGAATGGGTATAATTTAGGGACTGACATCACTCTTTGGTAGAGAAAAACTTTGGTCATTTCAAAACACTTAAAAAATAGAAACTTTCTATGGGTAATATCATTTTGTTTGTTTAATTTTACAGGTGTGCCTTGTAATTTTGATATTTCTTGTGATAGTCTCTGTTGAAGGGCTTTTTATTTTCTTTTGGACTATTGATGATCACCAAATAACCTACTGCTGTCATGCTAATGGCTATGGACATGTTTATTTAGTCCCCTTCTCTGGTTTTGTTTCTTATTGTTCTTGGATGCAAGAAACTGCAACTACTCCCATTGTCCATGCAGATTCTTCCATACTAGTTGTAGTTGTTCCATGTTCAGCTATATATTATCTGTTGGCAAATTATGTTTGGTCCAATAAATTAGTATTGTGTTGTCTAATAAGTTAGATTTCACCACATGTAACATTACATTATAGTTCCTCTTGTTTATTATTGATTAAAAAAAAACACATGTTTATTATGCACACTCTCAATGTTGTTTGTACGGACTATTATTGTCTTTTTTGTTAATTTCTTGCAGTTAACAACTATGCAAAAAGAAATGCAGAAGCAGATGTCGGTGATGGTTACTGTCCTAGTCACTAAAGAAGGTAAAAGGCTGGAGACTGCCCTAGGGAGGAGCATGGAAAAAGCTGTCAAGGCCAATACTGATGCGTTATGGGCTCGTTTTCAGGAAGAGAATGCGAAACAAGAGAAATTAGTTAGAGAGCGTACACAGCAAATAACAAGTTTGATCACTAACTGCATAAATAAGGACTTGCCAGCTATGGTGGAGAGAACAGTGAAGAAGGAATTGGCTGCAGTTGGACCAGCTGTAGCTCGTGCAATTTCTCCGGCCATTGAAAAAACAATATCTACGGCTATTGCAGAGGCTTTTCAGGTTGATATTCTAAAAGATCCAAGTCTTATACTAGGGATGTAGTCTTGTTGAGAACTAATTGATGCCTATGTGGTGCAGAGAGGAGTTGGTGATAAGGCAGTGAATCAACTGGAGAAATCAGTTAATTCAAAACTTGAAGCTACTGTTGCTAGGCAGATCCAAGCACAATTTCAAACTTCTGGCAAGCAAGCTCTTCAGGTATGCATAAGTTTATAATGCTAGGATTTTACTGATTGAGTGTGGATGTATTTTAGATGACATTATGGAGCAGTATGGAGAGCATTATTGACGCTGAAGTGATTCTTTCTATTATGTTATTATGACCTTACAAATTCTGGATTTCATTTTTATGCTGAATGATCTGTTATTCACTTCTTGCTATATCATTAACTATCTTAAAGGTTATTGAGGGATTTTGGTTCGTTTGAGACTTTGTTGACTCTCAGAGCCCTTTTTCTTGTAATCTTTAGATATTAAGGTCTCTCTCTCTGTCTCTCTCTCTTAATGTGATGTGCATGAGACACTTGGTGAATGTCATATTTTAAATTATCATTTTTATTTTGACAAAGCAGCATTCCTGCAGAGACGTAAAACTCATCTTGGGTGGACAGTCCATTATCTCTCAACTTTTCAAATGTAGTGTCTGGCTCTAGTTCTTCTTGAGTATGTTATGCATGTATATGGGATTAATTGATGTTTTGTAATTCTTGTTCAATAACTTCAAAATTTTTATGGGTCTCTCTCTCTCTCTAGCAGTATCTGACCTGAGGAGATATTATGCCTTGCTAAATGAATCTGGAAATCTTGATCTGACTGTTTGAGCGATTCAATATGCAGGATGCATTGAAGTCCAGTTTGGAAGCTTCCGTTATTCCTGCCTTTGAGATGTCATGCAAAGCCATGTTTGAGCAAGTTGATGCTACCTTCCAGAAAGGAATGATTGAACATGCAACTGTAGCTCAGCAGCAGTTTGAGTCCACTCATTCTCCACTGGCACTTGCTTTAAGGGTATACATTCCTATGATATTATTATATCAGACAAATGTGCTTCCCTGTCCTGTGTTTTGTTGCTATCTTACCTATGTTCATGTTTCTTCTATCATGAAATTGCCTGTGTGATCATAGACAAGTATTATCCCAGTCAAATAATTAACTGCAGGACACTGTACTGTACATGTTACTCCATCTGAATGTTGTTGACTTCACTAATTTTATGCTTTTTTATCCAATTATTTAGGATGCCATTAATTCAGCATCATCTGTGACTCAAACTTTAAGTGGGGAACTGGCTGATGGTCAGAGAAACTTGGTAGCTCTTGCTGTTGCAGGAGCAAATTCAAAAGCCGTAAATCCCTTGGTTACCCAACTAAACAATGGACCTTTGGGTGGCCTCCATGATAAGGTTTGTTGTACTACTTTAATTGTTTGTTTCTCTGCAAGAAAGCATTGAACTTGAAAAACAGTGTCAGATATTATTTGCTCTCCCAAAGCTGTTCTGATTTCGAGTATTCTGTCTGTGTAATAGATTGAGGCACCTTTGGATCCAACCAAAGAGCTATCTAGATTGATATCTGAACGTAAATATGAGGAAGCATTCACAGCAGCCCTACAAAGAAGTGATGTTTTCATTGTATCTTGGTTATGCTCTCAGGTATATTTTATATGCACACTATCAAATCGGACAGTTGTGATAAGGATTGTGATGACTAATTGGCATCACAAGATATAAACCGTGGGTTGCTTTGTGGTCTTCAACCATCTTTTATATTATTTTTTATTTATCTTATTGCCTGTGTACTTTCCCAATGGAGGATTGTCTGGTTGAAATGTTTTACAATTCGGCTTTATGGTGTGATTTTAATCATCGATGATAAAGCTTCACTGATACACAAAGCCTAGCTACTTTGACAGTTGATGGAAAGTTTATATGCCTAGGGGTAGTGTTTCTTGGATTTTCTGTTTCTCAACTGTTTGGAGCAGTTGGAACTGGGTATACGTAAATCTTATGTCTTTGATTTTTTTGTACTCCACCAGGTTGATTTACAGGGGATTTTGTCAATGATTCCTCTCCCATTGAGCCAAGGAGTACTTCTATCACTTCTGCAGCAGTTGGCCTGTGATATCAGCAAGGATTCATCCCGGAAGTTGGTTTGGATGACCGATGTGGCGGTTGCAATAAACCCAGCTGACCCAATGATAGCAATGCATGTGCGGCCAATCTTTGAGCAAGTCTATCAGATATTAAACCATCATCGAAGCCTTCCTACAACTTCCGGTACTGAGATTTCCAGTATCCTTGTCATGCACGTCATCAACTCCATGCTGATGACCTGTAAATGATATTATATCCAATCATCCATTTTACTATAGTGAAAAATGATATATCAGGGACGACTGACGTAATAGATGGGGTTTGTACAAAGGTGTAGGGATTTTTGATGAGAAGGGTACTGAACGTGCAGAGTTGGTTTTTCTTGAATGTATCTGTCAAAAGGAAAACATTGTGGAAACTGTGTAACTTTTCAGGTTCTTAGTCTGGTTTTTCTCTCAGTGGGATTTTGTTTTTGGCACTTGGAATTTTGTATTTTGCAAAACTCTTTTAAGTTCATGTATTTGTTCAAAACAAAAAATTTCATCATCTCTTTTGATTTATGACTTACCGCATTGCATTTGCATGTATATTCACTTTGTTTTTGTTTTTGGTTTTGGTCTATGAAAAAAAAAAAAAATCATATAAAGTATGTGTTTATTGTGGTAATTATTATTATTTTTTTATTACCTAATTTATATTTGTTTGATATCCTGATTATTCGTTTGGTATCCTGATTATTCGTTTGGTATGGGACTACTAGACTAAAATAATTACAAAAAGATAAAATATATTAAAAAATTAATAAAATAAAATGTTTCATCTAAATCATAATTATTTTATTTTTTAATTATTATTATTATTTTTTTTCACAAAAGTTAAAAGTTTAACCTAGACGAAACGTTTTAGTTTCAAGTTAAAGTAGTCAAAAAGTCAATTACCACTCCAAAGGAAGCCTGAGTAATGGTAGTAATCTAATGTGGGGAAATGGTTTGGAAATACTCCTCAGATCCTGGAAGACGCCAATGATCCTCAGCTAGTCACCTGCAAAGATACAAATACTCCGGACGGGGGGTGCCGGAATTAGCACTCCGACGGACAAGTTAGTTCCTGTACTCAAGAAAGCTTGTTCACTAAGTTTTTAGAAGTGATTCTTACATACCTCTCCTAGTTCATTGCCATTATATTTATACTCGTTTCTTCTGATCCTCGGGGCCAGGGCCTACTTTTTCAATCATTATCTTTTCCAATATTCGGCTCCAGGGATCCTCCCCTATTCGGCCTATTTATCCTATTCGGCCCCTTATCCTCGCGAGATATCTGCCGGCTAGCGTCAATCTTCTGATATATACCTCCTCTATCTTCGCCAATTATTCGGCTACCACAATTGCCCTCCGAACTCCCTATTGACGGCAGTTGATCGGCGTGTTTGGTTCAAAATTTGAGAAGTTTAGCGTCAAGCGGCTTCGCGTGCCCCAATATGTCAGGAGGCGCACGCCTTTTTGCTTATCATTACGCTTTCCCGCTCTATTCATGTGTATCTCAGCATTTATTGCGATTTGAAACTTTGGTCCTTTCGAATTCGCATTCCGTCGATTTTTTGAGACTTTTGGATCGCCAGTGCATATCCCTCCGTGACTCGCGTTTTCTGCAACTTCTTCCCGTCTTCCCTTGTCTCATCTGCTCTTCGTAAGTTTCCTTCTCCATTTTTCGTAATCCTATTTTCTGTTTGCTATTTTAGCTTCGGCGAATATTTAGTTCTTTGCTAAGATAGCCAAACATTTGAAAGACCTCCTTTCTGAGGATCGTATTTCCGGTTTCCGGCAACATTTTTCTATTCCTGACGACGTCCATTTATCCCTTGTAACGGACAACGCTCTCGACATGGAGAGGGAAGGTCAAAACACGATCGTATTCCCCCTTTTATCCATTGCGGAGGGCGGGGTTCGTTTCCTCCTACACCCACTTCTTAGGGCCGTTCTCCGCTATTGGGGTTTGATTCCTTCTCAACCTAATGTAAATTTCTTTCGAATCATCATGGGGGTTGTAGAGTTGAATCGACGCCTTAGAATTAACCTTGGGATTCCGGCCATTCGGCATTGTTACGCCTTAGCCAAATCCTCCGGTCGGCTGGGGCGATATTTTCTCAGGGCCAAAGATACTAACCATCACTTGGTGACTATGCTTGCTAGATCCGGTAAGCGAGTTGACGACGTGATGGTCAAGGTCCGAGGTAATTGGGAGTTCGCTGAAGGGGAGGATCGCCTGGACCCTATTCCCAGACATAAGGGTGACCCAGGTTGCCACACAATGTTTTATGTTTGTTGGTCTATTTCTTATTCGGCTCTTTTCCCTAAATTGCTTTTTATCTTCTGCAGGTAATAGGTTGAAGAAAATTCTGACTTCGGTTGACGACCTAGTTCTTGGGGAAATCAAGACTGCACTCACATATTTCGGCCGCCCAAACGTACAAAAGCAAGGGAGAGCCGCCCATATTCTCCTTCGGTACGAACCCACTTACACTACTTTCTCGGCTGCAGACAATATTCCGATTCCATCCGGCAATCAACAGCTCTCGGCCCTTATCTTCCCCAGCTTCAAAAACCTTAGGTAGATCGGTCTCGTAGCTTCTGATTCGGGGGAAGACGTCGAGCCGGTTGTAGAGGTGATTGCCGATCCGGTTGGGGAGTCCACTGAGGGGCTTGTAGAGGGCGAGGCCGTACGCTCGGCATTTGAGGCCACCGAGCCATCCGCCTCAGGACGAGCAGATTTCTCTTCTGGGGATATTTTTGCGAATTTGGGGGACCTACCCGGCAATTTTTTTGAGGGTATGGTGAAGGAAAGCCTAACGTAGATGGTGCGTAGAAGAAATGCCGAGCGGATAGCCGCCCGAAAGAAGGCTGAATGCGCCGAATCAGATCCCAGCTTGATCAAGCCCTTCGTACCCGTTTCTGAGGGGACGGTTGAGGTTGCTGTGTCCGACACGGGAAAAGAGGGCAGAGAACAGGCCGATGGGGAACGGCTGATTCCGGAGCAAGGCCAAAAGCGTGGTGCCGGGGGAGAAGCGAGTTCAGAAGTTGGCCCTGGTAGCAAACGGCCTCGGCTTGAAGAATCGGACGTGGTCGCTCCGTTCATTATTCAGCCAAAGATCAGGGATGTGCCGATTTTATCCGATGCTTCGGCCATTGAGGATCCAGCTGTGGCTCTGAGCCTGGCGGCTTCAGTTTCTCTGCCGGCTGACAACAAAGCTTACGGTGCCGTGCCTGATATTATGGCCGTTGCCCTAACTGCTCAATCAGCACTCCTGGTAGGTCACCTTTATTTCGCTCTTGTTTGTTAAAGGCGTCTGATCATACCGAATTGTTTTGCAGACGATTGGAAGGATCGCCGACTTGGGTCGTCGCCTGCGTGATGCTCTCGGGAGAATTGACCATTTGCAAACAGAGGTGCAGGGTCAGAAAAGTAGGGCCGAGTTCGAAATTATGAGAGCTGAAATGGAGAGTGCGCGAGCCGAAGCGGAGAAAGAGAGGGTTCGCGTCGCCAAATGGCTTCGTGTTGATGCTGAGGGTAGGGCAAATGCGAGCGAGGAGTCGCTCAAACTTTCCAAGAAAGCACTTGCTGAAGCGGAAGCTCAGTTAGAGGAGCTTAAGGTGGCCCGCGAGAAAGCCGAATCGGAGGCCTTTGAGGCAGGAAGAGGCGCCGCTCTGACGGAATATGTTAAAGAGGTGTCCAAATTTGAGAATCGCGGGTTCAAACATGGATGGCTGAAAGCCCTTGCTGCCGCTGAGGTTACATTGGATTTGCCAATTCCTTATGAGCAGGTGGATGTTGAGCCACTTGAATCCGATACCGACGAGTGATCTGGGAGCCGTTTACTGAGCAGGCGTCTTTTTATTTTTGTTTTTCTTCTTTTGGATAGTGCTTTGTGGTTCAGGGTAGTTTTCATGTATAAATTGGTTAGCATCTGCGCGCAATTTATTAATGAAAATTTCCTTGTAATTTTTGCTACCACCACACACTTTTCCTTGTAATTTTTGCTACCACCACACACTTTGTATGAAAGAGTTCTGTGGTTTAATTTTAATGAAAGAGTTCTGTGTTTGTCAATGCATTTGGTAAAATGGGATTGCATATACTGTGGGGAAACCCTGATTTGTGAGTTTGCCCTTGCCTCAGGGGGTTCATGAAAAGAATTCTAGCTGAATCAATTTGTGAGCCGGCTGGGGTACTTGGTCCGAATAGATTGATAAATCTGCTCTTGCCAGCCAGCTCGTGAGCCGGATGATTTTACTGTGGCACAAATGATTTTATCTAGAACTCTTCTAAACAAACCGTACATACAATATCGTGTGTCCAAACTTTAGTTTGTTCCTTACTTGAATCTGAAGTTTTCATCAATAGTTCTTTTGTTTTTTTTGTTTTTTTGTTTTGTTTTGTTTTTTTTTTTATTTTTTTATTTTTTATCGCTCACCACTGGAGGTAGAGAGGAAAAGATTGGTCAATATTTGGGTTCCTGCAGACTCAATACATATCCCATCAAAATCATCATTTGCAATTTCACTGCCTACTGATCTTGGACCCTTAGATTGATGAATCTGCCCTTGCCCCAGGGGGTTCATGATAAGAACTCTGGCTCCGAATCGATTCGTGAGCTGGCTGGGGTACTTGAGCCGAATAGATTGATGAATCTGCTCTTGCCCTAATCAACTCGTGAGCCGGCTGGGGTACTACGCACTTAGGCTGAACATATCCCATCAAAATCACCATTTGCAATTTCACTGCCTACTGATTTTGGACCCTTAGGTTGATGAATCTGCCCTTGCCCCAGGGGGTTCATGATAAGAACTCTGGCTCCGAATCAATTTGTGAGTCGGCTAGGGTACTTGAGCCGAATAGATTGTCCTGCCGTCAACTTAGTCGGCGTAAGGCGATTGGGTTTTGCGATTAATGAACTTGCCTCGATCGTGCTGCCTCTGGGAGTGTTAAATGATCAGAGGTATAGCTCTTAAGAGTCTGGTAGATATCTGTTTCAAACTCCTGAGAGAAAATCTATTGTGCGAATGTCGAACAAGCTTTTCTTTAACAGCAAAGGGGAAGCCAAGACATTAGCTGAGCCTGGCGGTGATATGAATCGAAGTGAACACCGTGGTGAACACCGGAGTGAACACCGTGTTGGGAGTAAGAGTTCTATGGGTCGAGAGAGGCGTCAATCTCCTCGACGTCGTAGTAGGTCGCCCAGACGGGATAGGCAGTCCCAGGGGAGATCGCTACACGCCCAAGTCGAAAGGAGATCAGACGCGAATCCGTGCCCGTTAAGTTTTGCAGTATTTGTGAAGAATAGGCCCATGACGGAAGCGGACTCGATCGTGAGAGATCCAGACGTGGCGGTCGAGTTTGCTCGACAAATATTTCCTCCGGAAGTTCAGCAGTCAATGGTTGGTCGTCAGGACTACGAAGTGTTTTGCGACGGCATTCATGGGGCGGTGAAAGGGCTCTATACGGCTTATGAAGTCGGCATGCGTTTGCGCGCCGCCCGCCGAGAGATAGAGAAAAAGGAAGAGCATATCCGCAGTTTGGAGGCTCGCCTAGAGGCGGCCGAACGTGAGTTAAGAAAGATCAAAGCGGATCAGGTACAACCAGCAGGGCCGGTGAATCCGATCGTGGAAGAGAGGGTTACCAGTCGGCTTATAAGCGCTGCCCTTGCCGATCGTGAAACGGCGAGCATGTTCACATTGGAATCCGCAAAGGGGAGGTCTTATGAAAGAGGTTTTCACGAAGGGCGCTTGGTTGGAATCAGAAAGACCAAGGAGAAGCTTGCCGAAGAAGTTTGCCGATGTGAAAATCGTGGGTTTAGGCATGGTTGGATCAAGGCATCTCAAGTCGTCGAATCTCTTCGCTTGTCGGGAATCAATTCGGCGTCACCTCTCTACCACAGTAAGGACTTTCCGTTTTCTGCTTTCGAGGTTGAGAAGAGTGAGGATGAGGGCGACGCCGTATGACTTTAATTATTGTAAGATTCGAACGCTGGTCGCGTTCGCAGTTATGTAATTTCTTGGTTTTTTTTTTTTGAATAAAAGACACTTTATTGAAAATATCAAATTGTCTCCCACATTCGGCGTGTCTGTGTTTAATTTTATTGCATAGATGTTTGGATAGACGTATTAGCATGTTAAATCGATGTGCCGATTCGTTGGCGTGATCGGCCTACATGTAATGGCCGTTTACTTTTGAATAAGCCATTGCGGCGTGTGTTGTTGAAATTTGAAGAAGCCGTGAGCCAAGGACCGGAGGGGTTGCGGCATTTTTGCATTTTTAGACTTAGCTCGAATGCCGGATGTCTAGCCGATTGGGCTAGATAATTTTTGCCCTTGCGCAGCCTGTGTGCATTTTAGCCAACCGTTGGGTTAACTAGGTCATGGAGAATGTTGACCGACGCCTGTCTCGTGGGGTTTAGTGTTGATAAAATCACTTCGGGATTTGGGCCTCGAGATCGCGGCCATTGCTGAGAATAAAAGCGGCAGGCGCCTTATGCAATCAAACATGTTTGGCTCACGAGCATCTATTGCGTAGGAAGCTCAAGAGTTCTCACCATCAAATGGTGATGATAGTTGTAGGAGCTCAAATTCCGGCCGAACTTGGCGCTCAGATGGTTTGCGGCGGAGGATTCTCCGGTGTAGGAGGTGGACCGCTGAAAAGAGAAACTGGAAACGCGTCAGCCTCCAAGTCGTTGAAGCGGATCGCCCCGAAAGGAGACACAAGGACCGCTGCCTCTAACCTCCCTTGTCTTGGATCTTGGCCTTGACATTGTCGATGGTGTCAGAGGCTCGGCGATATGCCGATTCGGGCGCGGTTAGATCGATGCGTTTTGAGTCCCGATGGTTGTTCAACTGACAAGAGTTGGATCGATCGGTTGATTTGTCTTAGAAGAGATAGATATTGTAATGTTCGAACGCGGATTGCGTCTATGTAACAACTTTTTAATCAAATAAAAAGTG
Source organism: Camellia granthamiana (assembly GCA_036172215.1). Taxonomy (NCBI): domain Eukaryota; kingdom Viridiplantae; phylum Streptophyta; class Magnoliopsida; order Ericales; family Theaceae; genus Camellia; species Camellia granthamiana. Next base: position 5,331,374 of record CM069911.1, on the reverse strand, counting down.
TTATTTCATATAGTTGAGTCTTACTCTGAAAATCTTTTGTTTAGCCGTGCCGGATGAATGTTCCTGATCCCAACTTTTAATGGTTAAGCACGTCATTTCGTATGGTTTAATGGTTTGCTATTAGTTCGTTATCGGAAAGTTTGCTATCAGAGCTTTTGTGTAGCTTAAATATTTTTCCTGTATTCAGGGATCGGCCCTTGCCTTAGGCGGGATGCGAGTTTAACCGGAATGGGTCGTACTCGTGGGCCGGCTAAGGCACACCTTGTCCGGCGAACCATATTAGTAATTTCGGCTTAATTACTTGATTAAAGCAGGCTCTGAATCCGGAGACTTATTCGGCCCTAAGGTGTCGTGCACCAAAGGGCGCTCCGAATCCGGAGACTTATTCGGCCCTAAGGTGTCGTGCACCAAAGGGCGCTCCGAATCCGGAGGCTTATTCGGCCCTAAGGTGTCGTGCACCAAAGGGCGCTCCGAATCCGGAGACTTATTCTGGCCAATCGTGACTTCCACGAAGGGCGCTCCGAATCCGGAGGCTTATTCGGCCCTAAGGTGTCGTGCACCAAAGGGCGCTCCGAATCCGGAGGCTTATTCGGCCCTAAGGTGTCATGCACCAAAGGGCGCTCCGAATCCGGAGACTTATTCTGGCCAATCGTGACATCCACGAAGGGCGTTCCGAATCCGAAGGCTTATTCATTCCTAAGGTGTCGTGCACCAAAGGGCGCTCCGAATCCGGAGACTTATTCCGGCCAATCGTGACATCCACGAAGGGCGCTCCGAATCTGGAGGCTTATTCGGTCCTAAGGTGTTGTGCACCAAAGGGCGCTCCGAATCCGGAGACTTATTCTGGCCAATCGTGACATCCACGAAGGGCGCTCCGAATCCGGAGGCTTATTCGGCCCTAAGGTGTCGTGCACCAAAGGGCGCTCCGAATCCGGAGACTTATTCCGGCCAATCGTGACATCCACGAATGGCGCTCCGAATCCGGAGGCTTATTCGGCCCTAAGGTGTCGTGCACCAAAGGGCGCTCCGAATCCGGAGGCTTATTCGGCCCTAAGGTGTCGTGCACCAAAGGGCGCTCCGAATCCGGAGGCTTATTCGGCCCTAAGGTGTCGTGCACCAAAGGGCGCTCCGAATCCAGAGACTTATTCTGGCCAATCGTGACATCCACGAAGGGCGCTCCGAATCCGGAGGCTTATTCGGCCCTAAGGTGTCGTGCACCAAAGGGCGCTCCGAATCCGGAGACTTATTCCGGCCAATCGTGACATCCACGAAGGGCGCTCCGAATCCGGAGGCTTATTCGGCCCAAGAGGCTTGAGGGAGAGTTTGCCAAAGAAAATCGATTTTGATTAAAACGTGGTACCAGTACAAGCATCAGATCCCACAAGTCGGGTCCATAAATGGATCTTCATAAAGTTTACGTTCGCGCGGATTGCAGTGAGCCACGGATCTCTTCAATGCCACGGTCTGTCGGGAAGCGCATAAGCTGATGGTAGGTGCTTGGGACAGCCTTCATGACATGCAACCAGGGGCGCCCCATGATGACATTATACGGCGATGGAAGCTTCACAACCAAGAATTCCACGTCAACCGTTTTTGAGCCCGCTCGAACAGGTAACACGACCCTCCCCAACGGGTATTCTGGATTTGTGTTGAAGCCGAACAGTGGCTGAGACGACGGTGATAGGTCCGACTCGTTGAGGCCGAGTTCAACAAAAGTTTTGTAATACAAGATTTCCGAAGTGCTTCCTGGGTCTATGAGAATGCGTTCAACGCTGAACCGACGTATGCGTAATTTGACAACCAAAGGATCGACGTGGCTGGCCGCTGCTCCGACGAGGTCGGCGTCATTGAACTTAATTGTCGGGGCTTCTCTGGGCCTGCCGGTTGACATGTTACGTGTTTGGGGAGCTGGGTGCGATTGAATCGTATGCACGGTCGGGGGTGCCGGCAGACCGTAGATTATGTGGATCACACCAAGCGGCGGTGAATCCTGTCTCAAGGCTAATGCTTTGGTTGGCCTTCCCTTGCTCACGTATTGCTGCAGTCGACCATCTTGCACCAGTTCCTCCAGATGATCCTTTAGCGCATAACAGCTCTCGGTTTCGTGGCCGTGATCTTTGTGGTATTCGCATCGTCTGTCCCTCCTCCGTGTGTCGGGAGGTCCCACCATCTTCGACGGCCACTTGAAAAATGGAAGGTGCTGGACTTTGGTCATTATGGCCGCGATCGGCTCTGTCAACTCCGTATACTTCTTGTCGGTTCGCCTTGGGCGTTTGCTGTTGACTTGTAGTTGTTCGTTCGTTCGGTGGGAGCACTGATCGCTTGATCGGCGGGATTCCCGCCTTTTGTCTCGCTTGGTTCGTTGCCGGGGCTCAGGTCTTGGTGGCGGCACGGAGCTTATTGGTCGAGCAATTTCGGGGAGGGCCGTTTTGCTGAAGATTTGTCCGGCTTTTATCCTCAGGGCATTATCTTCGACTTTACAATATTCTTCAACTTTCTTCATCAGCGCCCAGACTGTTTTGGGGGGCCTTCTGGTTAGGGAACTGCGCAGAGCACTGTCAGGATGTAAGCCCATTTTGAAGGCGGTGATGGCCATGGAGTCGTTGCAAGCGTCGTCAACAAGGTTGAAGCACTCCCAATATCGTGCCGAGTACGCTCTGAGCGTCTCTCTCGACTGGATCTGCATAGCCCAGAGGGAGTCGGCCTGTTTCGGTTGTACCTCGTTGGTGATGAACCTGGCCCTGAAGGATTTCTGCAATTGGCGGAAGCTTTTAATCGAAGCTGGCTCCAACTTGTAATACCACCTGACGGCTAGTGGACCTAGGCTGCTAGGGAATATTCGGCACATGAGGGCTTCATTGTCTGCGTGAAGCGTCATGGCCTGTTTGTAATGACGGATATGATCAGTGGGGTCTGATTTTCCGTCGTAAAGAGTGAATGACGGAGCTTTGAATTTCTTGGGCAGGGACGCCCTTGCGATCCGTCGCACGAAAGGATCGTGCTGGTCTTCCTCGTTTGAACTGCTTCTCCTGCGCTTGATCCTTGTTCGCAGGTCCTTGTCGGAGGAGCTGGAGGTTTCGGATCGTCCCCTTGCGTCGAGCTCCGTGGATAATGAGTTGGAGTTGCTATCGGTATCCTTTGGTCGAGCCCGAGGTCTTTGCCCGTCTGCCCTCGGAGGTCGCTCTGGTTCCTGGCCCATGGCCTCTCTAGATTTTGCTACCTCCAGGGCCAACTCTTGACGGAGTCGTTCGTTCTCAGCGATCATGTTCTCGAGCCTTTGTTCGTTCTGCTTTGCTTGTTCCATGATAGCCTGCATTGTTTCTTGTGCTGAAGTTGTTGGCGAATCAAAGTTCAAGACGCGTCGTGCCGCGATAGTTTCTTTTCCGAGCATATTAGCTGGGGTGAGGTCGTCTTGCTGTGTGATCTCATCGGTGGCTATCGGAGGATCTTCGGTCACGCCTTCCATGGATGTATTTGAGTATTTCCACAGACGGCGCCAATTGTGGGGAAATGGTTTGGAAATACTCCTCAGATCCTGGAAGACGCCAATGATTCTCAGCTAGTCACCTGCAAAGATACAAATACTCCGGACGGGGGTGCCGGAATTAGCACTCCGACGGACAAGTTAGTTCCTGTACTCAAGAAAGCTTGTTCACTAAGTTTTTAGAAGTGATTCTTACATACCTCTCCTAGTTCATTGCCATTATATTTATACTCGTTTCTTCTGATCCTCGGGGCCAGGGCCTACTTTTTCAATCATTATCTTTCCAATATTCGGCTCCAGGGATCCTCCCCTATTCGGCCTATTTATCCTATTCGGCCCCTTATCCTCGCGAGATATCTGCCGGCTAGCGTCAATCTTCTGATATATACCTCCTCTATCTTCGCCAATTATTCGGCTACCACATCTAACAAATCGGATTTTTTTTATCAGTAATGTTAGGGATCATGAAAAATATATCATGAATATTATCATGAAAGATTCTCAACCTTTGGATTACCCATGCAATAAAATATTACACACTAATCAAGACTAATTAAGGGATGAAAAATTTTCATAATATATTTCATGATATATTTTTCATGATCCCTAACAATACTGTTTTTTTATTATTATCAACTGATGTGAAATGTTTATAAAATTTGTTCGATAATGTTAGAGATCTCAAAAATTCTATTAAAAATTTTACCAAATGAGTGAATCCCATGTGAATCTTACACCATGTGAGACCTTCAGTAAAATTTTTAATAAGTTTTTTAAAAGTTCTAACATTTTTAAAATTTGTTTGTATAGTATTTTTCTACAAGAAAACCAGAGTCAACAGTCTATGTTACATTAATGGATCAATATAGCATTCATTCTCAGAAGCTATTACTTGATCCCACCGTTCAAACTACTGAATTTTCAGCCCCAATCTCTCTCTCTCTCTCTCACATTTCATTCTCCCATCTTTCAGTCAAAAGTCTATTTTCTTTCCCCAGAATGTAGCACTCAAGCTGACGTCATGACATATGTACCCAACAAAAATTGATAAGAATCGGTCTCTTTTCGAATGGAGTTTATAAGCCAAATTATTGATTTTTTACCTGCTTTAAATCATATTATTTCTTTCTTTTCTTTTTTTTTTGTAATAAAGTCAAAAAAATCAACTTATTAGCATTCAAAATACTGTTACTAGTCACTCTAATTATGTAAAAATATATGGCAATATATGAACATGCGGGAAGACAAATCCACCTTAAATGACCCATAAATTGGATCACCATTTACTAATCTCTGAATATGAAAAACTTAACGGGTAGAACGATAGAAGAAAGAAAATAACTGATTTAATGGTATTTGGAATATGAATATGTGTATCGATTTGCAAAAAGAAAAAAAATATGAAATATAATTATATTTAATTCATATTTCATTTATATTTTTCTCTTTTCTTTTATAATTTCACACTATCTAAGAAGAATTCAATCAGTCTGTTTGGTTTGAATTTTTTGAATTAAATTTTTTAAGAATTCAATTTTTTAATTTTCGTATTTTTTTGTTTTTAGCGAATATTTTGAAAATTTTAAACATTTTTTTTTACCTTTTTAGATACACTTTACTTAGATGTATCTACAAAATAAAAAATTTGTGAAAAAATATTTTAAAATTTTAATAAATACATAAAAATACAAAAAATGTACTGAATTCTCATAATTTTTTTAAAAATATTTTTAGTATTTAGTGAATTTTTAAAATATTTTTTTCACAATTTTTTTACTTTTTAGGTATATTTATGTTATGTATATCTAAAAAATAAAAAAAATTACTTAAAATATTAAAAAAATTCAATAAAAACAAAAAAATACGAAAAATAAAAAAATAAAATTTTCTGAAAAGTATTTTTAAAAAAACACAACCAAGCAAGCTGAATAATTTTTCTCATAAATTAAAAGAAAAAAATTTAGACGTAGTTTTGTGAGAAATTGCCAAAAAAAAAGAAAAGAAATATAAAACAGTCCAAATGATAAATAATATATATATTTACTTTCTTTTTTTTGCCTCCCTCGTGTAGGAAGAGAATTGGCTGCGAAATTTACATACTTTTTCTCTACCTCTGCCACGTCATTAAATATGTACATGTGACGTGGCTAATACTCATTCGGCTGAAAATATTATTTTCCCGAAAAAAAAAAGGGAAAAAAAATCCTACAGCTACCAGCATTGGTCCGTTTCCCATCTCCGGGTCGGGTAAAATCCGGAACGATTCCCAATAGAGTCGTATCCAAACAGTCGGCGTCCCGATCCGGCACCCAAAGAGAGATCATAGAGCGCTCTCGCCGCCGGATCGGAGAGTGTGGCGTAGGCGTTGTGAATCTCGATGAAGTCGCGGCCATCAGAGGACTCGGATTGCGAGGCCGAGTCCGGGTGGTACATCTTCGCTAAGTTCCGGTACGCCGTCTTGATCTCCATCGGCGACGCACTTCTCTTCACCTTCAACACCTCGTAGAGGCTCCCTAGAGTCCTCGTATCGATCTCAGCCGGAGCTGTGTCGGCGAAGGCGTGAATCGAAGCTTTGCACTGGTTTTTGCCGGTGAAGGAGATTTTAGGGCTAGATCGGGGGAGAGAGAGGCGGTTCTCCCGGGGAAATCGAAGGGGAGTTCCGGCGGGGAGAGTTAGGGTTCCGATCATTGAATTGGCGTTTTGAGGAAGGTTGAGAAATTGGAATATCGGAAGGTTTACGGTTTGGGGAAGAGAGAGAGAATGGGTTTATATAACAAGGGGGTCACAGGTGGGAGAAGTGGGGCCTGTGGCGCAACGCCAAGAGTTCTCGCCTTCGAGCTGTTTCGCAAAATTATTTTTTAAAAATTAAGTTTTTTATTTTTTATATTTCTTTATTTTTAGTAAATAATCTTAAAATTTTAAATAATTTTTTTAAATACACCTAGATGTATTTAAAAAATAAAATATTTATAAAAAGTAATAAATATACAAAAATATGAAATATATATTTATTTTTTTTATTTTTTTTGATATTTAGTGAATTTTTTTTAAAAAAAATTTACAAAAATTATACTTTTTAAATGTATTTATGTCAAGTGTCTAAAAATTTAAAAAACTGCTTAAAATATTAAAGAAATCAGTAAAAAAAAAAAATGAAAAACAAAAAAGTAAAATTTTTTAAAAAGTAAATTCTGAAAATCAAAACTAATCATAAATTTTTATATTCTCTTATATTTTTTAGTTATTTAATATAAAATTATAAATTTTATCTCCTTTACCAATTAAAACACACTTAAAAAGCTCAAAAACCACCGAATAATTTCTCCAAAATAAGGCACTGTTTGTTTGTGTGCTGCTGACATGGCATAACAAAGAGATTATTTGTTTCTAGAAGATTTTATTGCTCCTCCTCGACTTAGGCTCCATTTGGTTGAGTTTTTAATTTTTTTTAAATATTAAAAATTAATATAATATAAATAAATATCAAAAATAATATTTTAAAAATTTTCAAAAATATTTCCTTCCCAAGAATAAAAAATTAGATGATAATATATATATATTTTTACTAGACTAATTTTTAAAATTTTAATATTTTTCAAAACATAAAAACTAAAACTCAACCAAGTAAAGGTGTAATGAAGAAACTTATCTATTTGCTAAAATATAGTTCCTATTGGAATTTTAACTAAAACATAGACTCAAAATCGACTTATAAAAATTTAATACTAAAAGAATTAATTTATTTGATACATTGTTAACTTTTTGACTCGTGCAATGATTTTTTAGCATAAAAATGTTTGGTAATTTTTAAAATTTTTATATTTGTATGTAAAATTATCAATTTACCGATGAATAAAAAAAAATTCATAAGAAAGAATGATGGATAAAGACAAAGTAGGGAAATTACAAAAGTAAAGCTTTTTTATAGGAAATATCACTTCAATGTATACGCACAAAAATATTTCTAGATCAATAGCATTCATTATAAACATTAATATGTAAAATTATAAACACTCTCATAATTTTATAATTAATTTTTGAAAGAATAAAATTATACACATTAATTAGTATATCAATTAATATACAAACGAATCACGTGACATAATTTTAAAAGTTTTGTGTAGAATTATAAGTACTTTCATAATTTTATAATTATTTTTGAAAGAATAAAATTATACATACCAATTAGTGTACTAACGAAAAATGTGATATAATTTTAAAAGTTTTGAGTCTTTATAATTTGTATAATAGGTGAGATCTATACTTTTAAAATGATAATGTCATAGCATATGTTAATACACTAATTAATATACTAATTATTGTATATAGCCCTATTGTTTTTTAAATCACCTCTAACAAGTAATTCTCCTTTATTTTTTGGATTCTTTAATATTGTGTTTGGTTGAGAGATTTACGAAGGAATTTAGAAAGAAAAAGAGAAAGAGAAAATATGTGTAAAATTAGATAAAATATATATATATTTTATTTATATTTCACTTATTTATTTTATTTTTCTTTCCCAGGCTTATTATTTGAAGATATTTCCTCCAAATTAGAAGCAGCCGAGCCGTAGCTCTTAAGCTGAGCACGATCGGAGGCATGATATTTCCTCGCGCACATGCCAGAGTTTCTAGAAGACAGAGCTATGATCCTGTCCTCTTCTAGAGTATGTGTACCGCTTGATCTCTCCCAAATACTCTAAACCATTCGAAACTGAACGCTCCCCTCCATCACAGACAACTTTCTCACAATCAAGACTCAAATCTGTGGCTGTGACTCACTGGTTGTGGCTGTGACTGTGAGATAAAGTTTGGCACGTGGCGAGGCTTCTAGATGCCTTTCTTTTGCCACTGTTGAAAAATTGACTATTCTAATAAGTTTATTTCAATTTTTGATTATTTTAATAGATTAAAATTTTTATATTTAAAAATATAATTAAATGTAATATTTATTAAAAAAAAAATAATTATAAATTTAATGTGATATTTTATCTTATTAACTATTCTAACTTATTTATTTTTATAAATTTTAACCTAAAAAAAATCATAAACTCACTTCCCAACGGGGCCTTCGTCTTCTCAGTGCCCCACTACAGTACCAATTTAAAATTTTATTTTTATTTTTATTTTTTTAACTCCTAGTCGCTTTAGTTTACTTCTTGTATTAATTTATTTTAACAGTTTTAGTTGCATTAATTTAATTTAATTTTTTTTATATTACGTTAATTTAATTTAATTAATAATGTCCCTTTAAAAATTGAACATAAATATTCTATTCACTATTGTCTAAGTAATTGAGAAATTAACATCCAATTAAAAATAATCTATTTATTTTTGGATTAATCATTTTGCCATTATTTTTATTAAATTTCTTAACAAATATTAACAATCCAACTAAATTGACTCAATATATAAAATTAAAAGGCAAAATTAAGACAATTAGAACTATACGAATCTTGGGTATTATTTATCTTTTTTTTTTTTTTTTAATAATACCACAAAAAGATAAACTCTAAATGAGAGATTCAAACACCCTCAACATCTTTAGTCTAGTTGATGTATACCCTCTATATATCTTTTTTGTTTTGGGGGTGTAAAACAATAGGATAGGCACCAGCACCAGCATATGGGACCCCTTCTAGAAGACTTCTCCTAAACAAGGCTACTTTGATAAAAATGAAAGCAACTGAAGGGCACTCACTTTCATCAACTCAATCACACACAACAATATATAGGCACCGTTGTTATTCAATAAATTTAAAAATTAAAAATTTACAAATAACAAGTGAAGATTGTAACTTCACAAATAATTTATCTATTCAAAAATACTGGAGATTCTAAAAATTCTATCAAAATTTTTACCAAATATCTCACATAAGTATGGGACTCACATGAATCTAACACCCATGTGAGACATTTGATAGAAATTTTAATAAATTACTCTTTATCTATTTCTCTGATTTGTATTTCTCTCTTATATATTAGTAGTATTTGTTTAATCTAATCCTTGAATTATTTATTAATTTAATCTAGGATGTGTTTATGTTGTTACATCAAATGAATCTTTTTGTAGTAACCAAGCCCTCCAATTGGCCAAAGATAATAACATATGAAAGTTATGTTCTACCACTAACTATGAATATTTAATGCGTTACTTGAAAGTGATACCTATTTGCATTTTTACATAATCACAATTAAATGCTGCTTCATGAGGATAAAGAGAAGATTGAAAAATATATATTTTGATTGGTCAGGGTGATTATGTTGTCCAGTATCTATTGGGTCAAAAATTCTCAACTGATCAATTAGGATTCTATCATATTTTAGTTCAGCACTTCTTATATATGTGCAAATTAGGATTCAATTGAATCTTTGAAGCACTAATAAACAATGTCACATAAGGTTCCTAAATCCATATGCGTTCGACTTTTCCCACAGAGAATATCCAAATTCATTTAATTTTCTCATCATATTTGTTATTTATCTTTTAACATTAGAAAAAAAAATGATTAATTGAATGAAGTCAGTTTCAATGGAAAGCGAGGCCCACCAAGATGAAGGACACGTTACAACAGAAAAACAAAGGCACACACAGTTTTAGAGCATCAACTTGCTTTGCCCACAGGAATGGCTCCAACATGCACTTCTTGATGTGTTTCAAAATTCATCCTAATTTGCCCACTAGGAGTCATTTCAAATGATTTTTTTTTTTTTTCTTGACAAGGAAATGAAAGTGTTTCCAGGTATGTAAATTTTAGATTTGCTTAATATTTTTACCCAAAAAAAATAACCTTTACAATGTTAAAAAAAATAGGGGAACTTACTGATAAGTCCCATGCAACAAGTTCAAGATCCAGCTAATCCCAAAACAAAATATTTGCACCAATTAGTCCACACATATTTTTAATTGTTACCAAAAAATCCTTTTTTTTTTTTTAAATTTACAGGCACTGTTCACATCTTACTATCGTCGGACTTCCGTCAAATGGTCGCCGGAGACTCGTCGGAATGTTCAACATCGCCGGAAAGTCGTCGGAATGTTTAAAACATGTTATGAAACTGTAAAATTTTACAGTTCTAAAGCATGTTATAAAACTGCAAAATTTTACAGTTTTAAACCATGATTCATTCCAGCACCAAAAAAAAAAATTCAAACTGCAAAATTTTACAGTTTTCACCGCCTGTAACTAAAACTCGAAAATTACTTGTTCAGAATTCGAAAATTTTCTCATTATAAATCTGTGTGATAGCTGTACAAATCTAAGTCATTACAGATCTGTTTCAATGATATTATAGATCTATTTTATCATCAACAACAACAACCATAGATCAACAACTATCCCAAAAAAAAATCTGTAAATAGAGAGAGAAATTGACAAAACCATATTCATGGCAGATTCTTACAACAGCTACAGCAAGCTTCGTAGATCTGCTGTGGGTACTTCACAGGCACGGCCTCATCTAGCTTCTGGTTGATTTCTTCTATCAGAGTCATCCAATAGGTTCGAAGATCGAATTTCGTCGACACTGACGATGATGGTGTCGATGATGAAGAAGAAGAAACAGAGCATCGAATTTTGGGATGCGAAATTGATCTGAAGAACGCATTGTTGATGAAAAACGCATTGTTGATGATGATGAAAAATCTGCAGAAAATTTCCAGATCTGAAGATTTTTTTTTGTTGATGTTGATGAACCCATTGTTGATGATGAACACGTAACAAGAGAGGCAAAAACCAGAGAGATAAAGGAAAGGACTTTTTGGTACACTCAAAAAGTTTTGGGATTAAATAGTCACCACATGTTTCACATGGGACCTCCCAGTAATTTCTCCAAAAAAATATATATGTGGGCTAGCTCTGGCTTGAGCTCGGCCCTAGAATAGCCCAAGCTCAACAAACCCAAGCAAAGCTCAAGCCAATCCACGAGCCTCACGTCAAATTTACTTGTCTAGTGTTTCACATACTTTTCTTCATGCCCCCAAAAGATGTAGCAACTTTTTGACAAGTTTTTTCCACCAACAATGATACACAAAATCCTTTTAGTTATGGGGCATGATGGGGCATAGCACAATGAAAAGTTTTCCACAGAAAGAAGTTTTCTTTAGCCTCATTTGTCAATTTATAATAATCATATATGGCTCTAGTGAGGTTAATTACTATCTAACCTACCATTACCTAATAGAGAATAAGGCATGAATGACACAGAGAAGAAAACAAGTGGAAAAAAAAGTCTACTACGAAGATTCGAATAGAACTTGAAGCCAAATTGAAAGGAAGAGTAATTACTTGTATCTTTTGCAACATAAAAAGCAACAAGTTTGCGAAATTGGGTAAAATAAATGGAATATTATATACGTGATCATATGAATATTATTGATTTTTCACCTCCTACATAGATTCACGCAACAAATGACATGTCTATGAAGTACCGACACATCCCAAGGGCCTGTGTATGGGTGTCAGACACGTGTCGGACCCGAACACGCGTCGGACACTCTGTGGACATGTGTTTGACACTCTTTTTTTTTTTTTTTTCTTCAATCGGACACACGGTGACACTTTCTGGACACGCACAAGGTGGATCGAAGAACCCTAAATTGTTGAAGAGAAAGAGAGAAAGAGAGATCGATTGAAGGAAGAAACCCTAACCTGAGGTATTCTTCGTCTTCTTTGTTCTTCTTCTTCTCTGGTTCTTCTTTTCTGTTTCGTCTCTCCCCTTCCTTTTCTGTTTCGTCTCTCTCCCCTCCCTTTATTCTCTCTTTTTCTGACTTCACCTCCCTTTTTCACTTCTCTCTCTCTTTTTTCCCCCCGTTTCTTTCCCTTCTTTTATTTCCTGATTTCATCTCTCTCCCTCCTTTTTTTTTCTTTTTCTTTTTCTTTTTTTTATCCTTATTTTTGTTAAACCTAAAATTCCTAAAATAAATTATTTTTATTTTTAAAAAAAATCAATTTTAATTAAAAAAAATTAAGAAACATCTTTCTAATTTTATTATTATTGTAATTGTATAGAAACTAATGATTTTTTTAATAAAATTTTGGACATATAATAAATAAATAAAATTATATATATTAAATGTATTCCTAGCGTGTTGTGTTCTCTATTTTTTGAAAATTTGCACATCCGCTTGTCCGTATCGTGTCTATGTCTGTGTCCGTATATCTCCGTATCCTGTCTATATCCATATCTGTACATCATAGACGTGTGTACATATGTAGTTGTAGTTCTCCCTAGACATTTTTTTATATGATGTTCGCCTCTTCAATTTCATGAAAGGGCCCGAACCTGTCCTAGGACCCATATATAGACAGACGTAACTGCCATTTCTAGACATTTGTTGTGTGTTCATATAGAAAGTGGAAAATAAAAATTATAATATCTAACAATCCTCACAATAATTAAATTGGAAAATATTAATCCAGGCACATGGCCACATCAAGTGGTTTTGTAGTATCATATAATCTTTGTGCTATAAGGTGTACTTCATCATTATATTAATGTAGAATGGTGCAATCAATAAGCTTAATAATAATAAATAGATTATCTAGCAAGTGACGACACCGTGAATGGGTGCAGAAACTGATACTTAACTAAGCATAAGCTCAAAAAGTCGGTTAGTTTTGTCATCAACTAACAATATATATATTTTTATGATGCAACTATGTATGTGTCCGAAACAGGTTGGGAAGGACAATATGCATATCTGGTGGAGGCTACATGTTTAATAAACTAAGAGCAATAAAAGAAAATCCAAACAATGTAAAAAATAAAAATAAATAAATAAATAAACAAAAATATCATGGCAGAGATTAAATTAGAAGCCATAATTCTTGGTAGCCAACTGGTAATATATAACTAGGGTGTGTGGTGCGATTCGAGTAATTTGCGAGTAAAATTACAAATTGAATGGCGGGTTAGCAGATTAACGGATTGATAAATTACGATTTAGACGGTTTTTAGCATATTGACGGATTAAAAAATATTCTAACTAATTATCACACATTTGCATAATATATAATACTAATTTGTATAATATTTTTTAGATATATAACACAAAATAATTTTATATGTTTCATATATATAACCACTAATTTGTAATAAATTTTATATTTTAAATCTCTCTCACACTCATTTTTACATTAATATTTCATTGGAAGTTAAAAAATATATATGTATTAACTATAGCGAAGCAAAACGGTTAGCGAATTATAAATTTTAAAATTTAAACTGCGATTAGCAGTTAGAGCGATACAAATTGATACAAATCAATATTATTTTAACGGATTAAACGATATTTTGCCCAACTTGATATATAACAATCCTCACAATAATTAAGTCAGAAATTAGTAACCAGGCACATGGCCGTATCAAGTGGTTTTGTAGTATCATATCATCATTGTGTTAAGGTGTACTTCATCATTATATTAACAAAAAAATGCTTTAGAGCTCTAATATAGGAGCTCTAATAGCTCTAATGGGAAGGTGGGTCCCATTCTGATGTGATGCTTGTGCCTTAACTTTTTTTTTTTTTTTTTTGACACATCATTAGAGCTCAAATTAGAGCTCTACATTTAGAGCTCTGTATCATTTCCCTTATATTAATGTAGAATGGTGCAACCAATAAGCTTACCTAATAATAATAAATAGATTATCTAGCAAGCGATGACGCCACGAATGGGTGCAGAAACTGATACTCATAAACTCAAAAAGTCAATTAAGCAAGCATCAATAAATTTCAAATAATAATTTTATAAATTATTGGTCCTTTTTTTTTTTTTTTTTAATGAATCCAAAAGTCTCATTTTAGTGTGAATTATATAAATAAGTAAGTATAAACACGTGTGTTATATGTTGAGAGACAAATGTAAATTTTCTCATAATATTAAAATCATTAAACGTAACATTTCAGAAAAAAAGTTTAGTGTACTTTTTTCAAACATAACACTCCAATATAATACACTAAAAAACTGCTTAGTGTACTTTTATCAAATGTAATACTCCAATCAATATAACATACAAAAACTCTTCAATATACTTTTTCCAAAGATAACATTCTAATGTAACACACTACAAAATTTCTTAGTGTACTTTTCTCAAACGTAATATCACATTTCAAAAAAACTCATTAGTATATTTTTTCCAAACATAATACTCCAATTAATATAACACACAAAAACTCCTTAGTATATTTTTTTTCAAACGTAGCACTCTAATGTAACACTCTAATATAACACCAGAAAACCACACTAACAGAAAATGTAGATTTTCAAACTCAACAACCAATACTTTAGCCAGCAATCCCCCAAAAAGAATCTTCCACACCTCACCTTTCCATTCTTATCTCAAAAATAAATCAAAAAATTGAAAAAATAAATCACAAAAGGACATTTACTTAAACTCAAATGACACCAAATCAAATAAATATAAATTTTCAAAATAAGAATGACTAATTAGTTCATAAAAAAACTATCAAGACTAAATGAATCAACATTCCCCAATAGAAGATTTATAAATAAATTTTCTTATATTTTTAAGATGCAACTAGGTGTGTGTCCAAAACAGGCAGGGAAGGACAATATGCATATCTGGTGGTGGAGGCTGCATGTTTAATATGTTAGAAATAGTTTTGAAAAATCAGATTTTTTCTAAACTTTGGTCTATTTTTTAGGTGGAACACATACATTAAATTTGACAGGTTTAAGTGGTAATGCGTTCTATGCCGCCTTGTAATTTACGTAATATATTTGGTTGCTCAAAACCATTATTGGATAAATGGAAAATTAAAGCCAAAATGAGCTCCGTCGAAATGAAATTTTGGTGGACATTTCTTAAAAGTTTGAATAAAGGCTTGTCCCACATTGGTTTGGTCGGCAAATTTTTGTGGGTTTATAAGGCATGGGTTTGTAACTTGGGGAGGGCCCCAAGGGGCACCCCAAGTTTGTAGAAATGAGAGGTTATGGGCAAATTGGACTAGACCCATTAGACCCAAAAATAAACGCGCACTGCCGTCCCCGTCCGTCTAGTCGGGCTAGGTTGGGCTAGGCTTGGGCGCGGGTGTGAGGTTAGGTTGGGCTTGTCCAGCCCAATACCTATCTTTTTGGGCCAAAAATATTTGAATTTAATTTTATTTTTTGGTAAAATAAAATCTGTCCAGAATTCAAAATTAATTCCAAAAATCTGTCTAGTTTTCCCTTCACCCGAACAAGTTCCAATCAGTTTGAAATCAAATCGAACAAATTCAATATTTATTTAAAATTCAAACCAAACAGTGCCTTACCTATTTAAATAGATTTGTATCTATTTAATTTAAACTGAACAGGTACTGTACCTGTTTAATTCAAACCAAACAGCCATCACTCCATCTATAAATAGGCAGTCTCTCATTTGGTTTTTTACACATAATTTTCGTCCCTAATTCTGTTAATACTCTCTACATTTTGCTGCATACAATTTTCTTGTGAGAAAGAGTGTAAACACTTAATGTGTTCATTGTGTGAATAGTGTGTAATGCTGCTACTATTCAATGTTGATCATTTTTATCTTGGGAGATAGACGTCCACAATCTGAAAATACCGTAGAGAGGACGAATCTGTCTTAAGGACACAGTGTTAAACACTGAACTTAATCAAAAATTTGTTCAAGAAATTAATTTGGTAAGTAATTAATTTACTTTCTGTTTTATTTTTTTTCCTGTTTCAGATTTTAATTTTGTTTTTGTAACAAAATAAAAATCTGTTTTATTTATTTATTTTATATTCTAGTTTGATTTTCATAATCAAATTATCTCTCTTATTTATTTTATTTCTTCTGTATTTCGTTTGTTGTTAAGTACACAAACAGAATTTGCTTTTAAATACAATGAAGATTGTCCAACAATCTTAAAACAGATTATTTTTTGGTGTCTTCATTGTATTTATTTTTCTATGCTTTCACAAAGTGAAATTCTGGTTGGAAAATAAAAATAGTAATAATATACTGTTTGATAAATAGTAGTAATATACTGTTTATTTTTTTTGATAACTAGTAGTAATATACTAGTGTCATTAACAATTGCAAAATATTAATTTGTGTTACAAAAAATTATTGTGATATTTTATTTTTCTAGTTTTAGTAACAAGGAAAATAAAATTATTTTGTGTTATAATTTATTTTCTGATTTTAGTAACTAGAAAATTAATTTGTGTTTTGATTTTTTTTAATTTTTGTAATCAGATATTATGGTTGCTGAAAGTAGTACTCCAAATCCGATCGTTACAACGACTTCGGTCCCTATCTAGAACCTTGTTCAAGTTCCGATAAATCATGCAGAAAAATTGAAAAAATTTAATGGCACTGAGTTTAAGAGATGGCAACAGAAAATGCTATTTTATCTTACAACTCTAAATTTGGCCTGGTTTCTCCGTGAAGAGGCTCCAGTACTTAGAGATGATGAAAGTGATCGGCAAGTTGTTGTCGCTGTAGATGTTTGGAAACATTCTGATTTCCTGTGTAAAAACTACATCCTTAATGGCATTGACAACATGATGTATAATGTTTATAGCCCTCTAAAAATAATAAAAGAATTATAGGATTCTTTAGAGAAAAAAATACAAGACAAAGGATGCCGGCACAAAGAAATTTGTTGTCGGTAAATTTCTGGATTTCGTTATGGCAAACTCCCAAACGGTAATTTCTCAAGTTCAAAATTTTCAATTAATTTTGCATGATATTCATTTTGAAAATATGTCTCTTAGTAAGTCTTTCCAAGTTGTTACTTTAATGGAAAAGTTACTACCAGCTTGGAAAAATTTCAAAAATTATTTAAAACATGAACGCAAGGAGATGACTATGGATGAATTGATTATAAGACTAAGAATTGAGGAAGATAACCGAAAGGCTGAAAAGAGGAATGACAAAAATCCTATTGAGTCCAAGGCTAATGTGGTTGAACAAGTGCACAAATCACATAACAAAAAGAGAAAGTTTACTGAAGATGGTCCAAAACAAGGCGACAATAATAACAATAAAAAATTCAAAGGTAAATGCATAATTGTGGCAAGATCGGACATCGAGCTTCTGATTGCCGCCGCCTTAAGAAGGATCACGGAAGTACAAGAAAAAGACTACCAATCAAGCCAATATGACAGAATTAGATTACATTTCTGACGGGGTAAATGACATCAATCTCTCTACTGTGGTGTCTGAGGCTAATTTGGTTGGAAGTCTCAAGGAATGGTGGGTTGACACTGGGGCAACTCGTCACATTTATGCGGATAATAAGATGTTCATTATTTACAATGAGGCTACAAATGGTGAACTTTTCATGAAAAATTCTTCTACTTCTACTGTGGCTGGACAAGGAAAGGTGATCTTGAAGATAACATCAGGGAAAGAACTTACCCTCAACAATGTACTGCATGTACTAGACATCCGGAAGAATTTAGGGCTTGTTTGGTTTGTTTTTGGAAGGGTTGTTTTTGAAAAAAATTTAGGAGAGTTGTTTTAGAAATTTTTTTGATTTGTTTGGTTGTATATTTTGAGAGAAAAATTTTTTGTGGGAATTTGGGATGATTTGATATTTTGTTGTAATTGAATAGATGTGTGTGAGAAAAAAAGTGATTGAGAAGGAGAGAGGAGAGAGAAAAAGTGATTGATTGATGTGTAAGAGAGAGAAAGTGATTTTGGAAATTTTTTGAGAAAAATCTCAAACCAAACAATTTTTTAGAAATTTTTTTCTAAAACTCATCTCTTAAACTCAAACCAAACATACTCTTAGTTTCTGGTTCTTTATTAAGTAAAAATGGTTTTAGGCTTGTACTTGAGTCTGATAAATTTGTATTAACAAAGAGTGGTATGTATTTTGGTAAATGATACATGAGTGATGGTCTCTTCAAGTTGAATGCAGTGACGGTTGTACCAAAACTTGTTATTAATAAGAATAACACATCTTTTGCTTATATTCTTGAATCAAATTTATGGCATGGTAAATTAGGACATGTAAATTTTGATGCTTTGCGTAGATTAATTAGTTTAGATTGTATACCAAAATTTGAAATTGATCCTAATCACAAACGTGAGATTTGTGTAAAAGCAAAACTAATTAAAGTTCCATTTAAATCGGTTGAAAGAAAAACCGAACCTCTACAATTAATTCATACTGATGTATGTGATCTTAAATTTGTTCAAACTAGATGAGGTAAAAAGTACTTCATAACATTTATCGATGATTGCACAAGATATTGTTATGTATATTTATTTAGAATTAAAGATGAAGTCTTAGAAATGTTTAAACTCTACAAAACTGAAGTTGAAAATCAACTTGATAAAACCATTAAAATGGTTAGAAGTGATAGGGGTGGTGAATATGATGCACCTTTAAATGAATTTTTTGCACTACATGACATTATTCACCGAACTACAGCACCTTATTCTCCATAGCAAAATGGAATTGCTAAAAGTAAGAATAGAACCCTTAAAGAAATGATGAATGCCATGTTACTAAGTTCAAGCTTACCGTAGAACTTGTGGGGGAAAGCAATATTATCTGCTAATTATGTTTTTAACAGAATATCCCAGAAGAAAACCAACAACACTTCTTATGAATTATGGAAAGGTCGACCACCTTCCTACAAATACTTAAAAGTGTGGGGTGTTTAGCAAAAGTTGAAGTTCCTGTTTCGAAAAAGACTAAGATAGGACCAAAAACAGTGGATTGTGTGTTTATTGGTTATGCTCAGAATAGTAGTGCATATAGATTTCTGACTTAGAAATCAGAAATACCTGATATAAATGTGAACACTATTATAGAGTCAAGGAATGCTGTGTTTTTTGAACATGTCTTTCCTTACAAGAAATGATAGGAGTTAAATTCACAAAAAAGAACTTATGATTATACACAAAATCAAGAGACTAATGACAATTAAACGCAAGAGACTAGTAATGATCTTAACCAGCAGGATTTAACTGATGATGAATCAAGACGAAGTAAGAGAGCTAGAACATCAAAATTCTTTGGTCCAAATTTTCTGACATATCTGTTAGAAAATGAACCTCAAAGTTTTAAGGAAGCAATGACAGGTCTTGAAGCACTTTTGTGAAAAGAAGCTGTTAATAATGAAATTGAATCCATTATGCAAAATCATATTTGGGAATTGGTGGATTTTCCACCCGGTTCTAAACATCTTGGATATAAATAGATATTTAAGAGAAAAATGAAAGCAGATGGTTCAATAGACAAGCATAAAGCAAGATTTGTGGTAAAAGGTTACAGACAAAAAGAAGGTCTAGACTATTTTGACACATATTCTCCTGTGACAAGAATAACATCCATTCGCATGCTTATTGCTATAGCAACGTTGTATAATTTAGAAATACATCAAATAGATGTTAAGACAGCTTTCTTAAATGGTGATCTAAATGAAGAGATTTATACGGAGCAACCCAAAGGGGTTGTAGTGCCAGGGCAAGAAAAGAAAGTTTGTCGACTTGTAAAATCTCTTTATGGATTAAAACAAGCTTCTAAGCAATGACATGAAAATTTTGATCATGCTATGTTTACTAATGGGTTTAAGATAAACGAATGTGACGAGTACGTCTATGTTAAAAACACTGACCAAGGATATGTCATAGTTTGTCTTTATGTGGATGACATGCTTATCATTGGAAGCAATCAAAACATGATCAAATCAACTAAGCAAATGCTGAATAGAAGATTTGATATAAAAGATATGGGAGTCGCAAATGTTATATTAGGAATGAAAATTACTAAAACATCTTATGGGTATGCATTATCTCAATCTCATTATATTGAGAAAATTCTTAGTAAATTTATGAAGGATGATATGAATGCAACTAGAATACTTGTAGACATCAGTTTTTATTTATCGAAAAATAAAGGTGATGCGATATCTCAGTTAAAATACTCCCAAATCATTGGGAGCCTAATGTACCTAATGAATCGTACTCATCCTAATATAGCTTATGTTGTCAGTAAATTAAGTAGGTACACTAGTAATCCCGGAGAAGACCATTGGAAAGTGATCATTCGAGTTCTTAGAAATCTAAGATTTACCCGTGATCATGGTTTGAACTTTACTCGATATCCTGCAGTATTATTGGATATCGGATATTAAAGATTCAAAATCCATTAGTGGATATGTCTTTACTTTGGAAGGCACTACTGTTTCTTGGAAATCCACGAAACAAACATGCATCGCACAATCCATAATGGAATCTGAGTTCATTGCTTTAGATAAAGCAGGAGAAGAAGCAGAATGACTTCATCACTTCCTAGAAGACATTTTAATGTGGCCTAAACTTGTGCTAGCTATTTGTATTCATTGTGATAGTCAATCTACAATAGGCAAGGCATATAATCATATGTATAATGGTAAGTCATGACATATTCGTCGTCGACATAATACCGTAAGGCAATTGCTCTTAAATAGAATAGTCTCAATAGATTATATAAAATCTAATGAGAATATTGCGGATCCGTTAACAAAAGGTTTGACAAAAAAACAAGTGTATAGTTCATCGAAGGGGTTTAAGGATAAGCTTTGCTTTTAGTGATTACTTATATCTTGATTTAGGCATAAAAATTAAGACAAGTATAAGGAGATACTCACAATAAGAATCACCTATATAAGTGTCGAACTAGGGCCGGTTCTGTGAGAATGAATAGGCTAAATTCTCTAGAAGCACTCATGAACAACCAAGAGCGTTCAAGGCCAAAATGAACACAACCGTGAGAACCACGATGTGTCAGAAGATATTTTGTGTGAAATCTATTGTCTTGGCTTACATACACGGTTGAACAATTCAAGGTGTCGCGTCCATTGATTAGCTAGTAAGTTTGATATGTTATCACTAGAGAAGGTTCAAGCCCGAAAGCTACTTATCCTGATGCAAGATATTTTCAATTTATACTCTTTCGACAAATTCTACATTTTGTTACATTTCCGTTGTCATCAAATTCTATTCATGTGGGAAATTGTTAGAAATGGTTTTGGAAAATCAGATTTTTCCTAAACTTTAGTCTATTTTTTAAGTAGGACCCATACGCCAAATTTAGCGGGTCTAAGTGATAATGCGTTCTATGTCGCGTTGTGATTCACGTAGTATATTTGGTTGCTCAAAATCATTATCGGGTGAATGAGAAATTGAAATCAGAGTGAGCTCCATGGAAATGGAGTTTTGGTGGAAATTTCTTAAAGGTTTGAATAAAGACTTATCTCACATTGGTTTGGTGGGCAAATTTTTGTGGGTTTATAAGGCATGGGCTTGTAACTTGGGGAGGGCCTTAAGAGGCACCCCAAGTTTGTAGAAGGGAGAGGTTATGGGCAAATTAGGCTAGACCTATTGGACCCAAAAATAAACGCGCGGGCCGGCGCCGGCGCCGCCGTCTGTCTGGTTGGTCAGGCGAACTGGGCTGGGCTTGGGCGCGGGTGTGAGGTTGGGTTGGGCTTATTTAGCACAATACCTATCTTTTTAGGCCAAAAACATTTGAATTTAATTTTATTTTTTGGTAAAATAAAATCTGTCCCGAATTCAAAATTAATTCCAAAAATCTGTCCAGTTTTCCCTCCATGCGAACAGGTTCCAATCAATTTGAAATTAAACCGAACATATTCAATATCTATTTAAAATTCAAACCAAACAATGCCATACTTGTTTAAACAGATTTGTATCTGTTTAATTTAAATTGAACAGGTACTGTACCTGTTTAATTCAAACCAAACAGCCACCACTCTATCTATAAATAGACAGTCCCTCATTTGGTGTTTTACACATAATTTTCGTTTCTAATTCTGTCAATACTCTCTGCATTTTGCTGCATACAATTTTCTTGTGAAAAATAGTGTAAACACTTAGTATGTTCGTTATGTGAATAGTGTGTAGTATTGCTACTATTCATTGTAAATCATTTTATCCTGGGAGATAGACATCCACAATTTGAAAACACCGTAGAGATGACGAATTTATCTTAAGGACACAGTGTTAAACACTGGACTTGATCAAAAATTTGTTCAAGAAATTAATTTGGTTAATTAATTTACTTTCTGTTTTATTTTTTTTTTCCTATTTCAGATTTTGATTTTATTTTTGTAACAAAATAAAAATCTGTTTTATTTATTTATTTTATATTCTGGTTTGATTTTTGTGATCAAACTATTTCTCTCATTTCTTTTATTTCTTATGTATTCTGTTTATTGTTAAGTACACAAACATAATTTATTTTTAAATACAGTAAAGATTGTCCAACATAATAAACTAAGAGCAATAAAACAAAATCCAAGCAATGTAAAAAATAAAATAAATAAATAAACAAAAATATCAAGGCAGAGATTAAAATTAGAAGCCAAAATTCTTGGTAGGTACCTGTGTGAGCCAGGTATAACTATTGCACATTTGGCAAACAGAGCACACTTAGCCTATCACTGATGGGCCCAAATCCTGTAAGAATGGTTTGGAAAAATGATTTGACAAAAACAGATTTTTCTTAAACTTCGAACCAGAAATAAATAAGCTTACTCTTTCTTCAATTGAATCAAAATTCCAATCTGAACGCAAACGCATTTTGTTTGAAAAATTCGAGAATCCAGATTTGATTATCGTGTCGTAAGAATAAGAAAAAATCGGGAAAACAAAGATTTTTTTTTTTATTGAACACGTTCATTTATTTTGACTAGTTTATCATATTAATTTCTACTCTACCTTCCCGGAGTTCATTCTCTGGGAAACTCGGTCTAATTTTTAAGTGAGACCCATATGCTGAAGTTGGCGGATATTGGTGGTAACGCATTCTATGCCGCATTGTGATTCACGTAGTATATTTAGTTGTTCAAAACCATTATTGGGTGAATGAGAAATTGATACCAAAGTAAGCTATATGAAAATGGTGTTTTAGTGAGTTTCCCAAATTGAAAGAAGGAAAGCTTGTCCCACATTGCTTAGTGTTGAAAATTGGGCTGGATATTAGACTCGAATTTGGGCGCCCATGTAGCATGACCTATGGCACATTCGAATTACCCATGTAATTTGAATTTGATTTCCTGATTATCCTATTTGTTAGGATAACCCACTATCTATCTATATCTATCCTATCCTTAAGAGATATGAATAGATGGTTAGATATTTGATCGATATATCAGATACGATATATGGGAAGTAGGGATGAATCCAATAACAAATAACGTATTCTTTTTCCCATACTCTCTCTTTAACTCTCTCTCATCTAAAAATTGATCAAGCATTTACACTGTGACTAGTGTGAGTGATATTCATACTGTAGTATCACTCAATTGCTGGGTGTTTTTGGTTCAAGATTGAAAAGCACGTGATTTACCCACAAGATTCTTCGTTTCAGATTCTAGCACATAAGGTATGTCCGAATCCGTTTATTCGCTGCGTTATATATATCTTACATTGGTATCAGAACCGTAAATAGGTATTTTTATGCTTGTTTTTTGTGCATTAAAATATGTATATAATTATATATATACATGTTATATGCATGAAAAATTAATATTTTTTCGATCTTTCTCTGATCAACCTAAAAATTACATATGTTGTAGTATATTTCATGTAGAACATATCTGTAAAATTTCATGAAAATCCAACGGTTAGATTGCAAAAAAAAATGAAGACCCGTTTTATATTCTCGAAACTTTGTTTGCATGATGGTTTTACAAGTTTTAATTTCAGTCTACAAATCTTACATATTTAGAATCCTTGTTTCGAGACCTTCGAAATCATATATTATTTGTTAGATTTGGGGCTTACGGTTGATGAGAAATCTCAAACCCTAATTTGGGTTCGTTTTGATTTTTTGATAGTTTAAGAAAGAAAATGAAGTGCAAAGTTTCTGCACTTCCACTCCCATTAGAGAGAGTGTGTGATACATCACATTATTTTTGTTTGTTAAATGTCATTTTTGAGACCACTAGTGATTTTATTTTGGAAAATAGAGTTCAGCAGTACCAAAATTAGACCAGAAAACACCCGGAAGGCAGTGTGCGAGCTGCATACGCAAGATAACGCCGTCAGCGCCGCCCACGCACGTGCCACGCATCACCCGCTGCCTGCATGCGCCAGGTGCGCTTCTCACACGCGCACGCCTTGTGTCCTGCCCACACGCACGCCGAGCCGCCTTGTGCCGTTTTTCGCGCCGGCTTGACTAGCTTAGCTACTGGAATTAAGACCGTTTGTTTGTTGTAAAAATCCAAAATTGCTTTAAATGGTCAAAGTAATTCGTTATAACTTTGTTTTAAGCATAGTTGGTACTGTTTGACTTAGAATTAAAATTTTAATCTACTATAAAATTTTCAAAATTTTATGAAAATAAAAAATATTTTTTCTGAAATAATAATTCATTATTTCTACTATAAAATGCTTCTGGTGTTGCATGATTAAGTTTTTGGGGCTAAAATTTTTACTGTAGACTACTGTAATGGTTTACGATTTACTGGTATGATTGTTGCATTTTTCCATATTCTGGAATATTTATTTCTAATTTTATGTGTGTTTATTAATTATTTAAAATTTCAAAAAATTCCAAAAAAATTTCAGAAGTGATGTACTTTCTGTTATGGCATAATTTGAACATTAAACACATCATATTGTTGTTTATTGCCTAGAGTTTGTAATATGTTGTGATTAAAGAAGCATGATTAGTTTTATTCCATTGTTAAATGAAATATAGCATGAGTTGCTTGTACATTTACATTAAGATGCTATTGTATGGAATTAATATTTTATCTTGCTTTAGACATGCCATAGTTAGTGAAAGATTGTTCAGTTGAGAGAAATCTTTGTAAATTTACTTCTAAAAACTAATGTTTTGCGTCTGAATTAAATTAAATTTTGGATAACTGTCACTTGTGACGCAAGAGATGATTACGAGCATAACGGATTTTCAATCTTGCGACTTGTGTAATATTGTCAGTATTTAATTTTGATTTTTTGCGGCAAAATTATATTATAATATGCTAATCAAATTAATCTCAATGCGTATCTTTTTCTCTAAATTGACTTAACTTATGGAAGTTAACTTAGTTGACCTAGACTTTATAGAGATGTTCAAATGTAAATAATGTAATCATATTCTTTAGATGAGCAGAAAGTCTTAGAGACTTTAAGTCAAACCTTAATTGAGCCAAAGTAAAGAAACATGACTCAAAATCGCCGTGGTTTTGTTGCCTTGTTTGGCGTAATAAAAACTGATGTATGCGTTATGGTTAGCGGCATGCTAAATAGTTTTGATTAGCGAGTTTGGAGTTGTGAAAATTAGTAAGCCCTCAATAAATCTGTATATGATCCTGACTATTGAGCTGCATGGATTGACTTTATAATTTGACTTGTAACAATGTTGCATCATTAGATAAAGCAACATTCAAGAGTCACGTCATCTAAGAAATGCGAGCTTAAATGAGTTAGTCATTAAGTGTAAGACAAATAGCCAGTATGAGCAGTGTTTTGCTCTCTATCCAACTGATAGGAATGGACGGAGCAAAATTTCACACACTATAATAGTGTGCGTTGAAGTATCACTTGAAGTTAAAAGCTTAGCGCTTAGAAACTGCAAAATCTATTAACACTAAGTGAAAAAATTAGCGCCTAATGGCTACAAAATCTATTAGCATTGCCAACTTGTCTAAGTCTGAACACTTACTGTTTTTATACTAGAGTGTAAGACATGAGGAGGTGCTTGTTTGTATGATTCCTTAACTAGGCTAATGCTTTTGAATGATGTTTACCTCTAAGCGTAAAAGTTGCAGCATAGGTTAAGGCCAACAAGGTTGTTGTAACTCTAAGAATTTGACGCATCACTCATGAGAGCATTGTGTTGAATTAGATTCTTTAGCGTAATTCGCACTTAAGTTACTTCAAGAGTTGTCATAGATTGATAACTTATTCTCTCATTCTTGTGGATAGTATAATTAATTGCAACTAACTGTGAAGCGAGAAATAAAAATAGCAAGAAGAGTATCGTCATGTTTTAACTAGATGCAGTAAAGTGTATGGAGAATAAAATTGACTTGAAGATGCAGGAGATTAGCACTTACTGGTTAAATTTGCGACTTAGGCGCACTTAATATCTCCATGACATCCTTTTATGATCTAGTGAACATGAATTAGTCATGAGTCATTACCTAATTGGGCCTAAACCTTTACACTTATCTTTGAAAACTCACATATTAAGATGATTGGAATTAGTTTATGACTTAGGTCATGAACCGATGATTTATTATACTTAATCACATTAATGACAAAACGACATGGATGGTTTAAGTAGGCCCTCTCGAGCCCACTCACTTGTGACATCCTGCTCTCATGTGAATGTGTAACTTTGTTCGCACTGGTTGCGCACAAGTAGGAAAGCCGTAGAAGAGGATTTATTTTGGCGCATTTAGTTCATTATGATATTTGTGACTGGATATGTGTAAGGGTATGATAACTAGCCCCAATCTTAACACATTTATAGATTACGATAAACATCTTAGTCAAGACTATTTGATCTCCCATAAGTCAAAAGTTTTGAGATGATTTTTAACATTGCACATATAAGGTCGAGATCAATTAGATAAGAGCTTTCGTGCTTTTAGTTTTGACTAAGGCGGCGAGTATCTATTTGAGTTGTTTTTTTCAGAAAGCTCTGTGAAGAGAAATAGATGCTTTGGCGTAATAAAGATAAGGAATTAAGTATTGTTTATGTTAGGTAGATGATGGCGCAAAATGTTTTCCAATTGGGAATTGTACTTTAGTTTGTTGCCTATATCCCTAACTAAGTGCCCTCTATATCAAATTTTACACTCCATTTAAGTAATGGGTTAGCAGAGAGCCATTTGTGGGCGATCTGTAACTATCAAATAACTTATCTTTATTTTACTTCTTATAAGATTTCGAAGTCAAGACCTAGAGTTCTATGGCGCATTATTGTATACTGTCTTGTAAACACTTAAGATCATGTGGCGCATTATTGTATGCTGTCATGTAAATCCTCCGGATCATGTACTTATAGGTAAGCAGCTTTGTGATAGTGTAACTAAGTCACATAAAGTTTTCTTAATAAAGGTGACGTGAATAGAGTTTTGGAACTTTATAAGATAGAGAATTCTAGGTATAGCGCTTTATGTAACTTAGTTGAGAATGGAAAGAAATTTTCAATATCCTAGGGACAGTGGGAGCAATGTGTCTACTAGTGGATTACTCCATTAGAGAAGAATATTCTACATTCTTAGTTGTGTGATAGCGAATGTGAAAATTTTCCACATCATCACTAGATGATTAAGAAGGAAATATTCGTGATTGCTCCGCAACATAATAAAGAGCCTAAGATAATGCCAAAGGTTCTTTAGTCCCCTATTTTTAAAAAAAATGGATCAATGTTGCGCAATTTAAAACAAAGTCTTTGAGGATTAACCATTTCTAGGATTTGGTTGACTTTCCATTATGACGCGAAACTGTTCTAAAGTTATGCGAGATTTCGATAGTCTCTTTTTGAGGCATAAGGCTTGCTAGATACTGAAAAGTCGCACCATTGAGAAAGGTGTAGACCATGAGAAGACTTCCTCCTGGGAATGAGGTTACTTTGACTTAGGCTATAATTGACATGAGTTCGGAACTTTGATTTGTGGATGTGTGACCCAATTTATCGTTGGAGAATTGGATAAGTAGATCCGTAGGGATTTACCTTCTGCTTTTATAGTGAAAAGTTAAGAGCACAAAAAAGATTGCTAGTTCCAATAAATCTTTTACGGCCTAAAACAGTTATCCAAATAGTGGTTCTTAGATTCCGTTGAGCCATGATAGGCCAACGATGATCAATGAAGACCACTGAGGCATGATCAATGGTCCAAAAAGAAGTTTTTCCTTACTTAGTCATTATGGGCCAGGAATTTATACAGTTGTCGCTGCCTAGGGTTGGCATTCATATGTTTTAGACATGATGGACATGCGTGATGTAATTGATATGCTCGGATGTAAGATCCTTAGAGATTGTTCTGGGAGAATTCTCGATTTGTCTTTGATGACTTACATAAAGAATATCCTAGAATGATTCTAGATGCAAAATTGCAAACCCATTGACTTACACATCGGTAAAAGCTAGAGCCTTAGCTATTGAGTGAATCCTCAGATTGTCTTTGGAAGAAATATATGACCTATATTCCTTGATTTATTTATTTATTTATTTTTTGGTTGTTGTGGGAGCCTGAAGTACGCTGTGTAGGCGTATTCAGCATAATGAGTATTATCTTTTGTAAGTGGTCAACTGCGTAGTTTTAGACATTGACCTTGCTCATAAGACTGTGGATAGAATACTTTACTAGTAGTATATAAATTTGCCCTTTGTAAGATTCAATGCGCTAGTTGAGCGCATCTTGAATGAACGTAAATTGGTCACCAAAATATCTTTAGAGAGGTAATTGCGCAAGAGGTAGTGATGTTGAACCACTTCATGTGAGGCGCACATGGTGGATTCTGTTGTATATGCTTATCGCAAGAGGTGCTGATAAGGCTTATGTTTGGAATCTAGAATTGTGTAAAGTGTGGTTGTGTTTTTCCAATCAATCACTTATTTTTGTGAGATTATGGGATGTTGATACTATTATGATTTGTGTCACAATGATTAGCAGATGATGATGTCAGCAGGCAAGATTGACTCACTCACATGAGCAATCGCCCTTGGCACTTAAGAGCGAGAAAGGATGAGACTAGTGGTTTATTTTATTTTGAAACCAAAAGAGGCTTAAATTATCCACTATGTATGTTGCCTTGATTACAACCAAGATGAGGTCGTCTTAAAGACCAAATATGGATATTAGTACCCACTTTCCTTTTTGTGCCTGTTATGGTTGGCCAGATGCGAAATCTCATTTGGCGTTTGGTAAGTGAGCAAATAGAGAATTCGGATTAGGTGCTAGAAAGCAACTAGACTAAGGTCTGTACAGTGTATCGAGTATGATGTCACTCTTTGGAAGAGTTACTTTATCATAGCATGTATTCATACTACATGTACTTGGCGACTGAGTAATGAGGTGAGAGAATGGATCCCTATTTCCTCACCGTGTGAGTCTTACGTGTCATTATTGATATGACTTGTACTTATGTACCCTTTTGTGACTTTTGACTATGTCATACGGTAAGGGGTTGATATTCTGCTACTTTGGTATGTTGTCTGCGGTCATGTATGATTCGATCTTAAGGGACAACACTAGAAAAGCGGTCAATCCTAAACTAAATGGCATGAGGGTAAAAGGAAGATCATCTAGTATTACACCGCTGTTGTATATTCATTGCTGGCAACTCACATCGCTCTATATGAGAGGTGGATTGAATGTGAATATATTGCAAAAATTGAGAGGGTCAAACATGCTCTTTTGAAGGATTAGAGATGTTTTTTTATATCGGTGTAATTAGATGGGTCTAGAGTATATAAGACATTATTTCTATTCTTTTTGGGTTGATGTCCTTATGCTGGCTCATTTTGAATTTCTAGTATAGAGCTCCCACATGCAGGTGTTCGCAACGGTTGCACGGTTCATTGACTAGTATGAGATTGTTCAATATTTGTGAAGATTGAGATAGAGATGTGGCAGTGTCATGCCAACTCATATGCGAGTAGGAGATGTTGGAAATTAGGTCGGGTATTGGACCTAGATTTGGGCGCCCATGTGGCATGACCCATGGCCCATTCAAATTACCCATGTAATATGAATTTGATTTTCTGATTATCTTATTTGTTAGGATAACCCACTATCTATCTATATCTATCCTATCCTTAGGAGATATCGATAAATGGTTAGATATTTGGTCGATATATCAGATACGATATATGAGATGTGGGGATGAATCCAATAACGAATAATATATTTTTGTTCCCATACTCTCTCTCTAACTCTCTCTCATCTTAAAATCGATCGAGCCTTTACACTGTGACTAGAGTGAGTGATACTCATACTGTAGTATCACTCCATTGCTGGGTATTTTTGGTTCGCGATTGAGAAACACATGATTTACCCACAAAGTTCTTCGTTTCGGACTCTAACACATAAGGTATGCTCGAATCCGTTTATCCGCTGCATTATATATATCTTAACACTTAGCTAGGCTAACATTGTATGGGTTTATAAGCCTTGGGTTTACAATTTGGAGAGGGCCCCAAATGGTACCCAAGTTTTGTAGAAAGGTGAGGTTATAGGCAAAACAAACTAAACCCATTGGACCCAAAACAAACACACGTGCACCGCCATCCATCCGGGCAGGCTGGGCTTGTACATGGTGTGAGGTTGGGTTGGGCTTGTCTGGCCCAATGCTCATCTTTTTGGGCCAAAAATTTTGAATTTTATTTTTCTAAAATTAAATTCTTACCGTTCGGAATTTAAATTTCGGTTTGAAATTCAAACTTAATTCTGAAATGACCCCAATGTTTCTAAACGTTGGCAATTTGGTCCCTTGCACCTCTTCAATATTTTCCTCCAACCGAACAGATGTATTATCTATTCAAATTTAAACCCGAACAGGTACTGCACCTGTTCAAATCTGTCTGAACAGGTTTGGTACCTGTTGAAGTTATTTTGAATAGCCACCAATTCATCTATAAATAAACAGACTCTCATTTGGATTTTTGCATTTAGATTTTTCGTTCTTCATTCTCAAAGTTTCTGCATATTTTTGCATTTCTTTTCCTTGAGAGAGAGTATATACACAAAGTGTGTTAATAGTGCAAACAGTTTGTAGTGCTGCTACTATTCGTTGTAGATCATTTTATCCTGGGAGATAGACGTCCACAATTTGTTAACACCCGAGAGAGAGAGAGAACAAAACTGTCTTAAGGAGACAGTGTAAAACACTAAACTTGATCATTCTTACAAAATATTTTCTGTAAGTAATTTCCTATTCTTATTTAGTTTCCTTCTTCCTACTCTATTTCCAATTTCTGCTTTGTTTCTGTAATTAAACAAATTCTGAAAAATCTTTATTTATTTATTTATTTTATTTTTGTGTTCTGTTTTGTTGTTGAGTATACAAACAAAAAACTTTATTAATACGGTAAAGATTGTCCAACAAATCCAACCAGGCCCACTGGATTGCAGAGGTTTGACGCTGAGCAACCTCCTCGCCGATCAGGTGACATGCCAAGTAAGTGATGCCAACAGAATCAGCGAGCATTCACGTCGAATACCAGTGGGAGTTCGGCATACTATCTCAATCAAAATGGGTCTAGGCCGTCCCTTTCTGAAGGTGTAATAGAACCTGGGCCCTGACAATGTCATGATCATCAAAATTATGTAGGAAATATCTATATAAAAGGAAGGTAAATGAAGGAAGGAATGTATGCACAATCACTCAAGTTTACTCTATTTTTTGAATACCTAACCCATTTTCTTTGAACCTGTCTCTAACTTGACTGTCAAAGTACTAATTCCAACACACCTGGTCAAAGTGTTCTTTGTTTCAGGCACCAGAGTAAGGATTCAACGAAGGTCTATTTGGGACGAAGCAGTATTGTAGAACCACCCTCATAGTACCTAGTTTTAGCAGAAAAATAGACACAGAATCACATCCATGTGATGTTTGTTTGTGAGCATGCCATTTTCTTTAGGCATGCCTCTGATGTTTTGTTTTCTTTCGTTAATTATTTGAGCTTTAATTTAAAACCTGAAAGGGTATGTTGGTTTTCTGTCCTCTGAACAAACATGGATCATGGGTTGACTTATTATCCTATTAACAGAAAAACCAATGCAAATAATAATGCTTTATATCAATATATAATCACATAAAATACTGAGAGGATAAGGATAAACCTACCTACTTGTACTAGCACATGGATTGGATTTGTGGAGTAAAAATAAAATAAAAAGATTATTCTACAAATTTAAGATTTAAACACATCATTGGCTTTTTTTTCTCCACATCTTACCTTAGATTCACATCATAAATATTATATGCATTAATAAAAATAAGAAAGATTGGGAGGAGATGGTTATTAGATGACACGTTAGTAGGTACAGGTAGGATTTTTAACATATATACGCCGATAAGGTGGAAAATATTCCTCGAGGCACATGGCCACATCAGGTGGTTCTGTTGTTATTTGTCCATAGTCGAGAATATTTTCTTGTGCATATTATATTATTCATCATATTCTTGTTAATAATCAATTAAGTTTACTTAATAATAAACACATTAATTAATTATGTTTTCTTTAAAATATAGCAAGTAATGACAATGGGATGAATGGGCAGAGAGAGACTAATTAACACTAAAACTAAACACAAATGGGACTCATTAGAACAGCTCTGGTCGGCAATATTATGGTGCTCAAGTCAATTAATTTTACCCTGATCAAGTCACATTATATATATATATAGATGAATATATATGCACTCGGTGTAAGTGTCTGAAACAAGTTCGAAAGGACAACAGTCCTGTTTGGTGCAACTAAACTTCAATGAAAGAAAATCCAAGCAGGAAAGAGTTTTGGTTTAAAAAAATGATGATGATGGTAGTGTAGGGAGTAGTTTTTAGCAAAAAATAAACAATAGATAATCATATTCATCCATGTGATGTCTGTTGTAAGCATGTCCCCTTTAGTCTTTGTTATTTTGTCTTCTTTGATTTAAAAAATTATAGTTAAAACAAAAACAGCTGAAAAGGAAAAGTTGGTTCTCTGACCTCTGATAGTTCTCATGTGTTATCATACTAAAAAAAAAAAAAAAAACTAGGGTAAAACAGTGCAAATAATAATAATGGTTTGTTGTTCCTTTGATTTGAATGTTGGATGATACCTTAAGGATGAGCACTAGTGCAACTAAGCTCACTTTGAAAAGTGTACTAGTGTAAGATTATAATTAAACAAGTGAAAAGTGAATGTAAAAAGCAAATAGGCTGAAAAAATTCAGATATTGCCCTAATTTGGAAATTTTAGAATTCAGACAAAATTCCAATTTAAACTACTTCCAAACTTGAAGCAAATTTACATCCAATTCAAACCCAACTTCAGCTCACTACCATTCACAACAACAACAACAAAATAAAAAAAATAAAAAATAATGAAACAGAATTCAAGATTTAACATTCTTTCCAAATTCCCAATTAATCTCAGTCTAAACCCTATTTCAACTATATATATTACAAATACCATGAACACCTACAGATCTATAACAGAAGCTTAAATTAAAGGTGTTTAAATGAGTTCTTACCCGATTATAAGCAATCCTTGAGCTCTGATCAGATCCTGAGATGAAAGTCTTCGAAGAATTTCACTTAAATCGAAACTAGAGTGATAAAAATTCATTTAAATGAAAGTTGAAGTTCACGAAGTTTCAAGATTTTTGGCTCTTCCAAAAATTTTCAGATTGGTTTTGAATTTCTGACTGGGTCGAAATGGGCCTTTTAGCGGACAATTTTTTTCATGGAATTCTGTCTCCATATGCCGAACAGGCGTACATGTATAATGGGCTTTTGAGAACAAATAAAGAAGGGGAAATTACTATGTAGTCCTATGTAGGAGATCTTTTTTTTTTCTCATTATATTTTTAATAGATTAACAGATCCATAGTTTTTTAAGTTTTGTATCCGGAGGTCCCATTTTTTATTTTCTTATTTTTTAAATGACTGTATTACCCTTTGATTTGATATATATATATACGTGAAAAATCAACTATTAGATTGTGATATCGCCTATGCGAGGTTGTCCGCGATCTCGATCTCGATCTCTCTCCGTGATGTTGATCTCTTTGTGCTGTGAGGTCAATCTCGTTGTGCGATCTGAATCTCTACGTATAGGCGATCTCTGCGTACGCTCTATGTGTGTGTGTATGTGTGTGTCTCACTCTGTCTCTATCTGTTGATATATATATGTATGTATATATATATATAAGCAAATTTGCGTGATCTATGGTTTGTGTTTGGCAATGTTATTATAATTCTTTGTTTTGTGATAAACTTTGTTTGTTTGATACTTATTTTGTGATTTTTGTATGTAATATAGTGTGATGATTTTGATTTTGTTGATTTTGTTTGTTGTATAGTGTAATGTGTTTTGAAGTTGTAGTTTAGAATTGTAAATTCTGAAGTTTTGATACTGATATGTTGTAATTGTATAATTTTGCAGTTTGAAATTGTGAATTGTAAAGTATTGATACTGATATGTTGTAACTGTATAATTTTGTAGTTTGGAATTTGTGAACAATTATTTGTTGGTTTGTGATTTTGTAATATGGAGAGTTGTTTCATGTTAATATGCAAATACAGTAAGTCTTGTGCTGCTATTAAAATTAGTGAGAGATGTAGTTATCATAAAATTGTTGAGAAAATATTTGCGAAGTTTAAGGAGTTGAGTGTTGGTAACTTTTCACTACAACAAAAAAGAGTTTTTACAGCGCACAATGCATGCCGTAAAAATCCTAAAGTTATTCATTTTCAACGACATACTTCATACGTCATTAAAAACTACTTAACGGCAGATTTTGAGCGTCATCGTTACTTTTTCTACGGCATGCTATAGTACGCCGTTAAAAACCATTTAACGGCAAATTTTGTGTTTCGTTATTACTTTTTCTATGACTACTTTTGCACGCCATTAATTGGTGAGACAAGTAACGACACCGATTGCGCGCCGTAAAATATGTAATACGACTTATTATGTTTGCCGTAGAATATGCATTTTTTTTTTTTTTTAGATTCAGTAGGTTCTATTTGACCAATTTTGTACAATCTAACAAATATTACAAACAAGCATCACAAAACATCAATCAACCACTAAAATATTGTTTGAAACATCAAAAAGAAACTATATCTATAAATTATAAACATTGAACAATAGTCTATACATTCCAAACATACGAAAACTATATCCTTGAGTTCTAAACTGTACAAAAAGTTAAACCATCCAAAACTATGCATATCTATCTTTCTAAACATATCTACAACTATTAAGATATTATCTATCAACAACAGTTTCTATAACAGTTGCAGCTGCAGCTGTAGCAAATCCACTTGCTCTTATCATAGGAACGAGGGTGCCCAATGTATGTGTTAAGGAACCTAAACCCGCAGCAATAGCCAGAGCAACTAACCCTGTTATATTTTTTGTCTGCATGACGAAGGAAACTTCACATAAGTACAAAAATCAACGACTCAAGGACAAAAATATTTCTTGAGGTATTCAGAAATAATCAAGATAAGTATAAGAAGACCCATGCATGTATCAACAATAATATATGCCAACGACATTTGCAAACTGAATATATGTGTGTGCTAATGCATTACCAAGCTTTTCACATATTGATTATTAGAAGATAATTAACCTATTTAACAGAACCAAAGAGAATTTTGAATATAGCTCATGTGATGTTTGCATCTTTACTTGTCACAATATGTAGAAAAGATTCCAAATATAACTCTCAAAATCTCCAGATCATCCAGAGACTCCCCGTAAAGACAGAGAGACAGAGAGAGAGAGTTCTTAATGTTTCAATTTTAAAAACTGAGCCAGGAGATTTTAATACAGGCAGGGAAAAACAATAGCAGTAGAGCTTGTGGATAAAAAAGAAGGAAAGAAAAGAACAAAACAGCCTTATTTAGGGCTGGTTTGGCATACCTCAAAAAAGTTAAAAAGTCAAAAAGTTACTAAAAAAGTTAAAAAGTTATCACTATTCACAAAAAAAAATATAAAAAAATTAATTTTACAAAAAAAAAGTACAACTCACATGTCATGTGAGTTGTAGTTTAGCTGCCCACCGTTTGTACAAAGGGAACAGGCGGAGAAGCAAACAAGACGGTGTTGTTTGACCCGTGGGGGTCCATTACGAGTCCCGTTTTGATAATATGAATCGTTCAATGTGTAGAAATTGTCGAGTACTATATGCCCATAAAAAATCACGTTGATCGGATATCGCTAACTACATGATCAAATTAGTTTTGTATAAAAAATGTATGATGTTATAGTTAACGGTTGACAAAAAAACTAATCAGATCAGATAGCTATCGATATCCGATCAACGTGATTTTTTACAAGCATATAGTACTTGACAAGTTCTACACATTGAACGGTTCTGATTAGCAAAATGAGACCCGTGGTGGGCACCCACAGGCCGAACAACATCATCCAATTTAATGCCTAAAAATGAGGCAACCATCTCCTATACACTACTTTGCACACGCTACTAGCTAGGTCATCCACCGTAATGTCTATTCTATCCTAAGCTTCTTCTATACACTAATTTACACAATTTTTTAAGACACATTTTTTTGTAAAAAATCAAAAAGTTATCCCAAATAGCCATCTTTTTTTTCTTAACTTTTTAGCCTAAAAAATCAAAAAGTACATTTATTTAGGACATTCCAAACAACACCTTAGAATCACTACAACAAAAAAGGATTTTCATCAACCACACTGACATCCCTAGCACCACAGTAAAGATTACTAAATAAATATAGCCTTACATTTTTCTGAGCTTTAATTACCAGACTACCTTGGAATTAATCTTCAGAAGGACATTTGTTAGCTATTGATCATTGAACTTAGTAGGTGAAATACATTGAGTGGCTATTTCAAAGTCACTCAGACTTTTCTTCTTCCACGGTCCTTGGCAACATAAAGAAAATTTAGAACATTATATGTAAAATTTCCTTAAAACAACAAATATAAAAATAAAATATATAGAGATCTTACCATAACTATCAGAATTTTTCTTCTCTGGCAAGACACATAAAAGAAACTGAAGGTGGCCTGGGAGTTTACTAGTGATCATTTCAAACATCTTTTCTACTCGTACTATGGGACTAGACCTTCTATATTGTGGATCTTCCTCAACTAGAGTATGTGGACGTTCAATATTCTGACTGTAAAGAAAACAATTAATTATATCAAGCAAAACTTGTTTGAAACAATAAGACCCATCACAGAAACAAATATAGGGTACTTACAATGCCCTTTTCCTTCCACAGTTAATAAGTTCTTGGGAAAGATGACTTGTATCACAATAAGCAGAGAAGTTGACAACTGCCCACCATTCTATTCGGATGGGGGTGATGAGTTGCTTTAAAAGAATAAAACAAGAACAATTAACTGTCAAATTAGTTCACAAAGTTACTGAATTTAAGCCTATGATCTTAAATTACATGTTGTTGTGCATTGTCTTAACCCTCATATTTTTTAGCATTTTCTTAGCCTAAACATGTCCAAACAATTACAATTTCAATAGGCAGACAATAAAAATAAAATACAGAACAAACTACTAATAAATTACCTTTGCCCAGTCAATATTACGAGGTTCCAGTGCATTCTGATTGGCCAGAAGAAAATCAATCACAGGTCCAGGTGTTAATATCATAGTTGTAGACACATCTGCACAATGAATTGTAAGCAGCATTAAAAATGGAAAAAGGGCAATCCCTGACAGTAAAAGGACAAAAGAATGGAGTTATACCCATATTCAAGGATAAACCACCATGAAAGAATGACTGCCTCACCAAAAGGCAACCCCTGCATTCAACACCATAAGTTCATTTAGCAAAAAGATAGCGAATGTGGAAACAATAAGAAACACAAACAAAAGGGGAAAACCGATGGCCTTCCTTGTGGCCTAGTGGCATGGGTGGCAGCACTTAGGTGCTTGCAAGGGTGAGGTGGTGGTGGTAAAGGAAGGGACCCAACTACCTATTTCTCCATCTTTTACTTGAAGCAGTAACCTAGAAGATTCTAAGACAAGCCAAATACATAAGCAATATGTTTAAAAAAAGCAATGAATTACCAACTCAAGGAACACAAAAGGATCCAACTAAATGAGTTATAGGAAGAAATAAGACTATTAAAATCCCTAAATGCCATGTTGCCAAGTAAAGAATGCCATGAAAGATGCTTAACAAAAGAAATCTGAACAAGTTCTATGAAGCAAATGATTTAAGAGTCATGTGTATTGGAATTTTTTCGTGTAATACGAAAGTCAGGGTTAAGTTAATGGAGAGGGTGGATCATCGCTTGTATCTCAAAGTTTTTGGTGTTTCTCAATAGTAGTCCCAAGGTTACCTTGGGAGTTCCAGAGTTCTGAGACAGGCATCTTTTGTACCCAACGGTTTTTTATTATCATTAATAAAAGCTTTGATTTTATGATAAACAAGCATAAAAATTGAATGTTGATGATGTTTATTAGAGTTGAAGTTTATTAGAATTGGATTGGATGTATTTTATATTTCTTTATATTAAAAAAAAAAATCCATGCTAGCCAATAGAGTTTTGATTTTTTTTAGAGAGGTTAGATAGATTTGGATTGTACATGTTTAAATTTATTTATTTTTTTAAAATGAATGCTAGACAATAGATATGTCAAAAATGTCTTCACAACCAATAAATTTAGTTCGAGGCCGTGGAGTGGTTTCCTATTAATTTATGCCTATTAAGAGTAGATTTACCCATATTAGTTTCTCTTCCTTAAAGGCTTCATTCTTTTTTTTTTTAAGGGTTTAGGCAAGGTAAGGAGACTCGAACTTGAGTCTCATTACTGAGGAAATGTGGCCTAAGCCAATGGGATGCCCCCTAGGGGACTTCCTTAAGGCTTCAAATTTTGAAAATACTAGTGTCTAAAACTTTCAATTTGTATGGAAAATAGAAGCTTAAAAGTAGATTTTTAAACTTTTTGTTAGGACTTCTTTTCAACACATAAAATGTGAAAATTGATTACTAGTTTAATCTAATAAAATATAAATATATTTGTAACGTAAAGAATTAATAAATTGTTATTATTTTCATGTATATATATATAAAATAAAATAAAAAATGTGTCTATTTGCTACCATGTCCCAGATATGTCCTGACTTTCAAGAAACTAAGACCTTGTTTGGGTACTCCCAAATAATCCAAAAAGTCAAAAAGTTACTCAAAAAGTTAAAAAGTTAACACTATTCACCAAAAGTCAACAATTACGGCTGCACAACTCCCAATTCAAATTTTCCTCTAAAAACCAATTTTCACAATTTTTTATTACACATTTTTCCATAAAAAGTCAAAAAGTTAACCCAAACATCCATATTTTCAACCTCAATTTTTTAGTCAAAAAAGACAAAAAGTACACTTATTTAATCTTTCCAAACAAGGCCTAATATGTCAGTATATCCGCATCACATCATATAGGCACTATATCCATGCTTCTTAGGGTTAGGTCGAGGTCTACGAGATTACTAAAAAATCAATGAATTTTTTTTAAATGTTGGATTTTTTGATAGAAAAAGGTATTGATACTGATTATATTAATATTTAATTAATAATATAATTATTTTTATAAATTTGAAATTATTTGAGACATTTTATAATTTAGAAGTAAGCCACATGTTTAGATTAAAAGAAGTTTTAAACTATAAAATACTATGAAATGGGTTAAGCAAGAGGATTGGGGTTTATATTATTTTAAATAAGTTTGGGTTTAGACTTTTGACCTCTATATTAAAACAGGTTGATTTTGAATCAAACAAACACTTGTTACTCTAGACAATCACCCTATCCAACCAATTGCCACCCCCACAAGGATGGAGTTAAGAGCAGTTAGATAACACATGAAGAACATAAAATCAGACTACTTAGAAAGAATTTGAATAACAGTGAAACTATACATAATAACATATTACTAAATCAGTGCTATTTTTGCCATCTTAATTGGGCACTTAGGCTACATGAATGCTAAGTCTAGTGTGAAAAAGTTTGAGCCATTGGTGATCCTATACAGATAAGAATAAATACACAGAGAAGAAATAGATGAAACTGCCAATATGTACTTGGAAGTGTTTTCAAATGCCATGTCACACCAAAGAACTGGCTTCTAGCTTCCGAGGAGCTTAAACAAAATTTTCATCCGTGAAGGCCTAACCACGGTCTAGCAGGTAATAGAATACATGAAAAGAATTTAGTACCAAGTTATATTCAAAAGCGTCTTGTATGCCTCTAACAAGCAATTAGCAGTTGGCCCAAACCCATGAAGCTGTGGTACGTCCATCATGTGCGTCCAAGGACGAGCTTCCTACAGAAAACAAAGCATAACAATTATCCAAAATATATTAGCAGTAAATACACATGCAATAACAAGCCCACATTTCTGTAAACAAAGATGCCAGCATCCCAACTTGCCCTGGACGCACACAAACACACATATGCTCAATTTTAACAAAATTATTATGTCAACTAAGATTCTTGAGTATCAAGTACATGTTAAAATCAACATAAGCTTGCAGAAATGTTGAAGTGATAATTTGTCTCAAAAACTTGTAGTAAAGTTTGAGCTGTAACATAAATGGGCATTCCTTCTATGTCCACTGAAAAACATTGTCTTGTCATTACATCACTACAAAAGTGTGCCGAGGATCATGTTCACAGCCATGAAAAATAGAAGTATGCTTTGATTGATGGGGCTTCTAATAGAGTAGACAAATGAGACAACAAAGTTGTAAACAATCCAATGAAAGGAAGGGGCAAGTGCACACCTTGGTGTAAATCATGTTGAAGGATCGTGCAATTTCTAAGAAAGATTCCAGACGCCCCCGTAATTTTGCTTCCACTTCCACATAGTCCTCATCTGGATTATAAACATGCTACAAATCAAAACAAAATAATAAAGGACAATTAAACAGATATTTTTCTTGTCTTACATACGAAACTAAACAAATAGACAAGCTGATGACAACAATTAAGCATCCGCAGCAAGTATAGTTTAAACAAAACTTTTCTCTTTTTCTCATTTTGCATTTGTCACTATTCATTTAAATTTTTTGAAAAAAAAAATAATTAAACATTCTTAACTAGTGCATAAACAAAATCAAATGAGAATAAGGCTTGCCCCAATCAATAGGGACTTGAAAGACTCCACTTATTATCTACGTTCAAATCCACCCCATGTCCCCCTCACTGTAAGATAGAATCTATAATGAAGTTGTTCAAAGTAAACCCTCCAAAAAAAATAATAACAAATAAAAAATATAAAAATAAATCACATCACATGTGGTACGCAGAAAAGTCCAGCATAATTCTGAAGAATAATTTGTGAATGAATAGCAATTTCAAAAAGCACAAATCAAATGAATACCTTCCCAAATTTTTAGCAGCAAGCTACCTTCAAAAACCACAAATCACTAGCAATCTAAACCACAAACTATCAAGAAAAACCAGAGTTTCGTTTGAAGGGACTTTGTTAGAATTAGTCTTACTAGCCAACACTAACCCCATTTTTTCAAACATAATTTATTCTTTGCTTGAATAGTCATTTAAAGTGTTCTGTTTGCCACTTCTTCTTCTTCTTCTTACTTTTTTATTTTTTTTATGAAAATACAAAAGATACAAAGAAAATAGAATAATTTAGGGTAAGGAATCAGCAAAATAGCAAACAAATGCAAATCCCAACACTAGGAACAAAAATAAATAAATAAATAAACTAATACACGTTGACAAGAGATCAACATAGAGTATATCAAAAGTCAAAAACCCTGTTGCAACCTTATTCTAACAACTCAAAAATATAACTCCCTCAATATTGTAAAGGAACTCCTCAACAGAAACTCCAAGATTAGAAACCTTTGCTTTAATCTAAGTGCTTGTAAGTTCAGAAACCCCCTTCCAGTCAAAATCAACATTATTGAAAGTGGCATTGTTCCTGGCAAGCCAAAGAGGCCAAACAACTGCAAAGAAAACCACTTTCCAAATCATTTTGTTGAGATTCTTAAGCCTAAAGTTGGACCACCAAGAGAAAAGCCCATGAATTGAGCCTGTACACAGTCAAGAATCCCCCCCCCCCCCCCCCCCCCCCCCCCCAATTCTCCACCCCCACCCCTACCACCACCATTTGAAAATGGATGTCCAAAATTCCCAAAATTCATCGAACCGAACTGAACAAAACTGTAAACAGTTTGCTTCTTGTTCAGAACCGAGCTAAACAAAACTATAACCAATTTTTATTCAATTTATTTTTTTAAGAGAAGCATTAATTAATAAAATAATCTCTCATATTAAAACTAGAACATGAAGCATAGAAGATGTTGGGTTTTGATGCCACTAACAAGTCAAGGGATCAAATATGCAATGGTTTGATTCGTTTACAAAAAAAAAAAAAATTTCTTTCAGATATCTTGAAAGCCTCTAATGCCAGTGACACATTAAGGGATCAAATATGCAATGGTTTCATTCCATTTTCATTCAAATGAACCAAACACTGTCTCTAAGGATAAAGAATGAGATGTCCTGTTTTCCTTTTACTTCAAGCTAAAATGCCCATTATTGTGGTTTATAATTTATTTATTTTTTAAAAATGTCAATATTCTGAACAAGATTTTGGTATAAAAGCTATCCGTTTGATCCTTACTATAATTAAACTTGTAATGTATAATTATGGGCTACAGAAATCAAATTTCAGAATCTTTCTATAAACATGAATCAGTCTAGATAAGAATCTACCTCCAGGTAATGAGATAAACTTCTCGAAACTCCAAAGAGCAAGTTGTTCTATGTTCAATCAACAAAAAAATAACTCAATTTACACAAATCTGAGTTCAAAATCACACAAAATGAAATCAAAACATTGATCTTTTTAATGCCCAGAACCAGAGATTCATAGCTGGTTCAATAATTTTGAAAACAAAATGAAGAAAAGATTGATCTTTTCAATGCCCAGAAGCAGAACAAAGGAGGACAAGAGATGGATATCTGA
Source organism: Camellia granthamiana (assembly GCA_036172215.1). Lineage (NCBI taxonomy): Eukaryota > Viridiplantae > Streptophyta > Magnoliopsida > Ericales > Theaceae > Camellia > Camellia granthamiana. The sequence goes on along the minus strand of CM069911.1, from coordinate 5,288,220 downwards.
TTTGACGATTTTGAAAACATTTTTTTGAAATGGGTATGCTTGAAATCGATGGAGATGAAGTGGGTTTTTGTTTTTTGGTGATGGGAAAGGGTCGAAGACTGGAGGGTTGCAGAATCAGGTCGAAGACGACCAACCAAAACTGAACCAAAAGCAACGAAACGCAAAGAGAAGAGAAGTGAAGAGAAAATAAGAGATTGTATCAATTGTTGTCGCCGCCGAACCAGGTTAAAGTGTCCAAAGAGAGATTGAAACCCTTCCAGATCAAAATGCCCAAAATTTGTCTTCGAACCCTGTCTCTTCTCCCTCTCTTGTTGACTTCGAACCGTCTCTTTTCACCATTTTTATGTTCCTTTATGATTAGAAGTCATTAGAACCCAAACAGTTCTCTCTTCTTAACTTCGAACCGTCTCTTTTCGAACCATCTCTCTTCACCATTTCTATGTTCCTTTATGATTAGAAGTCATTAGAACCCAAACAATTGTTGTGTATTTTGATTTTTTTTTTTTTTGTGCGTCGAGTATAGGGTACTACACATGATGCTGTGGCCGTTGAAAAAGAGAGAGAAGCGAACTGGGCTGGGAGTGAGAATGAATTAGGGATGGGAAATTTGACTATAAACTCTCTTTACCTCCCTTTCATTGTTAGAAGGACTAAGAAAAAAATTATACTTTCTAAATTCCCTCATAATTATAAAGTCTTGCATAAAGGATAAAATTTATTATTTAAATATTTTATCAGACTATTATACCCTCACATATACACAATCCAGATACAAAATTTATCTTCTCTCTCGTCTCTTACTTCTAACCCTAGCTTCCTCCATGGCCGGAGCTGTGTCATTCCTAAGCTCCGACGATCTCTCTCCGCATCTTCTCAACTCTCCTCCTTCAACTCTCCTTCAAATGTTCATCTTCTATCTCGTCTCTCTCTTCTAACCCTAACTTATATATATGTGTGTTTTGAGTCTTTATGATCGGAGATTTGAATGATTGCATAGATCGGTCTCGGCGATCATTTGATTCGAACTCAAAAGTTCAAAGATTTAAAGTAAAATCTGAAAAATCTGTATGTATGAAAAATCTCAAGATTTTTGAAAGCTCAAAGTTTCAAAAATCTGAAAAATCTGAAGAACCGGGGTATGAAAAATTGAGATTTCTCTAAAAATTTCAGATTATAGGCCTGATTCAAGGATTATAGGCATGATTCAATATTTTTCAGAGTAAACATCGATTGATTCAAGAATTATAGAGCTGATTCAAAGCTCAAAACTCAAAGTTCCATCGATTTTTCAGAGTAAACATCAAATTTCATTTGATAGAATCAGAGTAAAATTTTACTCTGGTTCTATTGCTCTGTTTTTTTCATTTGACAGAATCAGAGTAAAATTTTACTTTTACACAGAGTAAAATTTTACTTTTAGCTTCAGAGTCTCACAGTTTACTTATTTTTTAGAGTAAAATTTTGCTTTCATACAGAGTAAAATTTTACTTTAGTTTCAGAGTGTAAAATTTTACTTTTATACAGAGTAAAATTTTGCTTTCATACAGAGTAAAATTTTACTTTAGTTTCAGAGTGTAAAATTTTACTTTTATACAGAGTAAAATTTTACTTTCATACAGAGTAAAATTTTACTTTAGTTTCAAAGTGTAAAATTTTACTTTCATACAGAGTAAAATTTTACTCTGAAATACATAGTGAAAATGTCTTAATAGGAGAGCTGATAGATATGAGGGTAATATAATAAAAGAAACAAGTTTTAAAATATCAGGGGGTTTTGAAAGTACTTATATAATTCTTGTCCTTTTGAAAGAAAAATTAGATAGTGAGGGGGTTATAACCAAATCCCCCATTAGGGATTTCAGATACACAACCTAGAAAAGAATAGAAGCATGAGACGACGAGAGATACCTTTGATTTCAGATACACAACCGAAAAGAATAGATGAGATGAACCTGGTGACCCTAGCAATTGATTCGGCCTTCATCATCATCATCAGAGAGAGAGAGAGAGATTGAAACCTTTGTGATGTTCCATTCTGATTCAACACTGCTTCAGACCCCCACTGGGGGTCCGGCGCATTTTTGATTCTGATTAGAGGAAGGCAAAATAATTATTTTGAGAAAAAAAAAAATTCTAATATATATATATTTTTTGGTTATTAGCACCCCAAATTTCATTTTGCATTTTTTTTTTTTATCATACAATTCACAACATGCATTACACGTCATAAAAAAACAATACTTTTAACGACAGGCGATGTGTGTGTCGTAAAAAGTGCAATACTTTTAATGACAGGCGTTGTGTACGCAATGAAAAGTATTCACTTTTCATGGCTGGCGTATGTACGTTGTGTGTAATTGATGTATTAATAGCATGTCATATGCACGTCGTAAAAACTTTTATTATTTGTGGTGTGCATTGCAAGTCATAAAAAAATTATCGTTATTACCATTCACGGCCTACACAATAAACACGCTGTGGTTGAAAAAGTATTTACGACGTGCAAAAAAAACAAGTCGTAAAAGTGAGAAATTACAACGTGCATTTATTGTATGCCATTGATGTAGTGCCGTAAAAAGTCAGTTTTGTTGTGGTGTTTTTTTTTTTTCTCTATTCCTGGATATTCTAATTGTATTGTTGAATGTGATGATGATTTGGGAAATATGATGTCAATGGTAGGTTGTAGTGGTTCTCATGGTGTTGATGTTGTTGTGGGTGATAGGCGAATTGTGGAGATTGATGATAATTCTTTTAGGATTGATTCTGTAATTTGTGAGAGTTCTTTGGTTAACAATTGTGATGATTTTGGCGGTTTGTTGCCTAGTTTTTATCTAGAACCAGAGAGAGTTTTGTTGTCTACTAGTTGGAAAGGGATTATACACAGTGTTAGTCAAAAATTTGAAGGTGGAGTGCTGACGTTTTGCATTGCATTGGCTAAGTATGCAGTTGAGTATGGTTTTATAGTGAATTATTTGAAGAACGATGCAATAAGAATAACTGCTGAATGTATGATAAAGTCGTCTACGAGTTGTAAATAGTTTGTACATGGAAGGGTGTTGATGAATTCCGGTATATTTTTTATTATGAAGTTGGATAATGTGCATACTTGTGGGGTTGTTGTTTGTAGATCTTGTAGCAAAATGGTTGGTTCTAGACTTGTGTCTGATATTGTGCATAATGACATTAGTGATAATCCGTTGACTCGTCCTATTAAAGTTCAAAAAAAGTTAAAGAAGCAATATGGTATAGATATTTCTTATCGAGTTGCATGGTTAGGAGTTGATAAGGCAAGAGGTGGGTTGTTCGGTGATTTTGCATCTTCTTTTGACCAACTTCGATGGTACCTTGAGACGAGTATGAGAACGAATCCCGGAAGTGTGTTTGAATTAGATGTGGATGAAAGTAATGGGTGTTTTCGGAGGTTGTTTATGACATTTCATGGATGTTTGTATGGCTTTCAATTTTGTCGTCCATTGTTGTTTGTTGATGGTACATTCATGAAAGGGCGTTACAAAGGGCATTTGCTTGCAACAACATCAAAGGATGGTAATCAAGGTATGTATTTATTTGCAGTTAGTATAGTTTTGGTTTGTCAGTGTGTTTTGGTAGTTGGTGGATTTTGGTATCTGTTATTGTATTGTGAGTCTGCTAATTTTTACAGTTTCATGTTATTTTGTTTTCAGGCCTGTTTCCTTTGGCTTTTGCGATTGTTGACACTGAAAATCAAAATAATTTGATGTGATTTTTAAGTCAGTTGTTAAAAGCTGTTGGTTCAGGCCAGAGATTGACCTTTGTGTCTGACCGTCAACATGGATTATTAGACGCTCTTTTAGTGGTTTTTCCCAATGCTTCAGGCCAGAGATTGACCTTTGTGTCTGACCGTCAACATGGATTATTAGACGCTCTTTTAGTGGTTTTTCCCAATGCACATCATGCATATTGCTTGAACCATTTGAAGAGAAATTTAATTGACAAATTGATGGGACTTCGTACTAATTATAAGCTGACTTTGATGAAAATATTAGTTAAATGTGTTTATGCGCCAACCGTTGCTTATTTCCAACATTATATGGAGAAATTGAGACGTATTGTTGGAAATGGTAGAGTTGATAGTTGTGATGACCCCACCACGTATAATGATTAGCACTTAATTAATTAATGAGATTTGGAATTTAATTGCCAATTACTCTAATTTAATTTGGGATTTACGAAAATTATGGAGATTGATTTATATATGGTTCTATTAAGGATTTATTTTGGAATTAGAAATTGAAAGTCTAAATGACTCAAGAAAGTACAAATGGTGAATTGAATTATTTGAATTTTGAGTATCGGACCATATGAGAGTTTAATTAAATATTCGATTCAGATTTATAAAATTGAAAATTTTATTAATTGGGTCCGAATTGGAGTTAATTAAGTTACACGAATTAGGGATTAAAATTATTATGAACTAAATTTATTTATAAGGTGTTCAATTGAATATGTAATTTATTAACGAAGATTTTGAAGTTTAAGCTGAAATTAAAGGCCTTAATGATTTAAGAAACCCAAAATTGATGATAGAAATAAGTTTAATTTAATATTTGGAACTTTTTAAGAGTCTGACTAAAATCTGATTCGGATTGGTAAAATTAAATATAATTAATTGGGCCTTAATGGAAATCAAATTAGATTAATTAAATTATGTGTGTAACAACCCAGAATTTTAATTATTCTGTAAAATTTATACTAATATTATTTAATTACAGTTAGGAAAATATATAATTTATTATATATTATTATGTGTAATTTTGTAAAACAATATAATTATTAAAATTTAGAGGTCAAAGTATAAATAATAATAATAATAATTTGTGTGATAATAAAATAATTAATTAATTTTCTATTGGTATACCATAAAGTATAATTTAATTATGGATTAATTAGCATATATAATTATTTATAAAGAATTAGGGTCAAAATGTATTTATAGGAAATTAATTAGATAACTATAGATCTAAAAGGATTTGAATCTAAATCTGAGGAGGATTTGCCGTGGACACGTGGAGGGAAATGGTTCGGCCCGCCTCCCTATAAATGGAGAGGAGAGCAAGATCACATAGGAAAGAAAAAGAAAAGAAAGAAAAATAGAGAAATAAAGGAAAACTCAAGAAATAAAGGAAAGAAATGGAAATTGAAGGAAGGAAAGGGAAATAAAATAATGGAAGTTGATAGTGTCTTTGATAGTGGAAATAAAGAGTAAGGTATTAAAGTTAAGGTGAGTTATATTATATCTTGAGTCACCAAAATGTATTTTACGTATGTTTTGACTTACCATATTTATTTTATACAAGTTATGTTTTATAAATTATTATAAACTATATTATTATTTCAGTTACGTGGTTTAATTTCTGAACTCTATTTGTGAAGATAAAACCCATGGATATCTCTGTTTATATTTTAAAGAATATTTGGCTATGACCTTATATACAATTATGTTTTGTAAGTACCACCACGGGAGTCCCACGCCTTGGGGGACTTAAATAACCATTGGCCTCTGTTTGGTTACTTTATGGCCCTCTGATCCATTGATCTCTGTTCTGTGCGGAGCAAAATACTGTGCGGAGCTAAGTGCTACACTATTGTGGGAGCCACCTCTAAAACCCGTACGAGCCACCTCTTGAATCCGTACCTCTGTTCTATGCGGAGCAAAGTGCTATGCGGAGCTAAGTGTTACACTATTGTGGGAGCCACCTCTAGAATCTGTACGAGCCACCTCTTGAATCCGTACCTCTGTTCTGACTGTCACTTCAGTGACCTCTGTTCTGTTCTGTTTTGTACCGTGGTTACGGTTATTTATTTACATAATCTCAGTTTTGCTACTTAGAGGATTATTTGTTCCGATTAAGTTATCTTAAATACTTTGGCCTAACTAATTATCCATGATTATTTCGTGTCCCTTATATTCTTGATATAACATTTCTCACTCTGTCATGTCCTTATAGTTGTTTACCAATTTTTAGGAAGCAGTGCAATTCAGAAATAACTTTTGGAAAGTTTTAGATGCGGGGTTATGGAATAGACACACACAGTATTTTTATGACATTTTTTTATGTAAATATCGACCTTTTTGGTCAATAAATTTTGTAATAAAAATAGAAACTCCAATGATTATTTTGGTACCCTCATTTAAATATTACTTCCGTCGCATTTAATGATTTGTTTAAGAATTGGCCGGAGGTAACCTCAGTTACTGGCCATCACGATGCTTAACCCTTGGGTACGGGGAGCGGGTCGTGACAATGTGAGATTTATGATTTGTTATGATTAATTTAATTATGTGTTGATGAAGATTTATTAAGATGAAGTGATGCTTAATTAAATTAATCCTAAACATAAATTAATTTATAAAAGAATCTAGAATTAAGGGTGTAAATGAGCATGGGTGTATTCAGCAAATTAGTGGGTGTGTGTATATGTGTGTGCACGTGTAAGGTTGAGGACAAGGGGTGAGTTATGTATGTGTGTGCTGGTGAGTTCAAGAAGAGATGTAATTTCATTGGGCCCAAAACAAACATTTGGTGAAGTAAAGAAAAAGAGTTAAGGGAAACAGAGAGAGAGAGAACCGAGAGAGAAAAGAGAGGAAGAAGAGGGCTTCGTGAGACATCAAAATTCAAGTCAAAAATTGTGGAAAAATCATCCTAAGGTAAGAAATCTCATCCTCTTTCTACAATTGTTTAAATAATGTAGATATAAATTGATTTAAGATGAGTTTTGAGATGATTAAAGATGAATGTTGAAGAGGTTTTGGGGTAAAATGGGTTTCAAGAAAATTTCATGGAAAGTGTGTTTAAGTCAATTAGTCCCCAAATTCTTTGTAGACAAATGTTTTTCTAGGTTATAATATTCTATATACGAATTAACTCTTAAATTTGAAATTGAAGATCAAATTAAGAGTTAGTTTGATTTTGGGTTCTTAATCTATGCATGTAAATCTAATATGAGGGTTTTTATTTTATTCAATTTAAACATATTTTGGAAACTCTATGATCATAATTTAAGGTTGGGTTGTACATGCAAAATAAAAAATAATAATAATAATAATAAAAATAAATAATTTTGATATAAACTTTGATATATATGAGATGTATATTTGCATGCACCATGAGTTTTGGAAGAATTTGAGCCATGCAAGTTTATTATACATTTGATTTTGAAGAAAGGTTTGGAAGCCATGAGTTCATGAAATGTGGGTTTTGATTTTGATTATTAACCCATGCATGCAAGTAATGTAATTTAAGAATTTTGTTTAATTTAAACAAATTTTGGAATATATTAAATTAGTTAGTTTTATTTGAATTACATATGTTCAATGTTTGCTAGGAAATTGACAAGAAAATGAGAAATTGGAGCTATGTTCAAATTTATGAAAATTAATTTAGAAATTAATTATTTGGGGTTTGATTTTGGAATATCATGCATGAATTGAGTCTAATTTCTACATGCATGGACAAATTCTATGAGTTTTAATATTCTGATTGTACATACATCATGGATTTCTAATAATTGATTTCATGTTTTGATGAAATAAGAATTAAGCTTTGGAAATTTATGGGTTTTTTAATAATGAGCTTAATTTATAAATTAAAGGAGTTTTGATGTAAATGATTTAAAATGGATCATATTTTCTTGATTATTTAAGAGTTTGTATGTTTTTAGACAAGCCAAGTAAGAACCCAAGTCTTGAAATTATTTTGAAAGCTCAATTCAAGTTTTAGAATTTGTGAGTTATGAAGTTTAAGGAAATGAATTTGAAGTAATTTGGGCTTGTATGATAAATCTTTAGAGATATGAATTTCGAATCTTGTAGAATTGGCATTATATCATGATTAGAAGTTATATGGTTGGTATATGGGTTAAAACATGTAAGTTGTACCATATAAAGTTATGTTTTGAAGCACAATCAACATTTTAGAAAACCCATAAATCGGCTTCATCGCTCGAGCGGAGAAGTTGCCGCTCGAGCGGAGAAGTTACCCGTACCGGAGGCTCCGTCATGGGGCTCAACATGTATATTCTCTATTATCCGGTATTGAAAGTTCCATTATGGAACTTATTATGTCTGTCATCTGTTACCCGTACCGGAGGCTCCATCATGGGGCTCAACATGTTTATTCTCTGTTACCCGGATCCGGAGGTTCCTTTATGGAACTAGTTATTTATAACCACCATATGTTCTGCATCTGTTCTATATCTGTTCTGTTAGCGCTAATGGATGTACCACGTATGATTAAGCATGAACTCTGATTTCTGTACATGATCTGAACAAGAATATGAATATGAATATGAACATGAATCTGTTATGAATCTAAATTATGATTTCTTAATCTGGTATGGACATCATTCATTAAAACCCTTTACTCTATTATTATTCACTGGGCTCTAGTTCACTATATTATTTATGTATGCAGGTGATCAGGCGTGTAACCAGGCTTAGAGGCGTCTGCCTGGAATCTGTTTTTGTCAGCCAACCTATGTACCTCCCGTAGAGGTTCCGAATACGTCAAGTGGCCATGGCTATGTGATTTAAAGTTTAAGTTTTGTTTTCTTATTTGGTTAAATAAGTCTTGTGTATTTTGTAAATAGGGCTAAGTCCCTTTTTGTCTAATCTGTATATATATAATGACGTAAGGGTGATTTGTCTATAAGTATAAATGTAAAGTTTAAAATTTTTCTATCTCATATAAGTCTGCACAGCTCAATAGATGTTGTATATTTGCTATTTGCTTTCGCTAGCCCCTAATATTATGTTAATCTGTCTCAGAGGCCTTCAGTAATCCTAGGATTACTGGCTGGTTACGATGCTAAACCTATAGGAGTGGGTTTGGGTCGTGACAATAGTATATTGGATGGTTTACAAAATGATAAGTGGGCAAATGCATTTTTTAGAGGGAAATGATATGGTGAGATATCATCTAATGCTGCCAAGTCTTACAATAATTGGATTGGTGGGGCCCTTGAGTCGTCTATTACTTGTATGGTTGATATGATTAGGGTTCAAATCATGACTCAATTGTCTAATAGAAGAGCTGAATGTAAAAGATGAACTATCAAATTGTGTCCAGTTATAGAAAAGAAGTTGGTGGACTCTTTGAAGCTAGCTAAGTCTTGGGATGTGATTGTTGTGAGTGATACTGTGCTTGAGGTTCATTATTCTATTTCTTTTTATGTTGATATTGGTAGACAAACTTGTTCTTGCCATGAATGGTAATTCAATGGTTTTCTTTATTGTCATGTTGTGCATGCTTTGCGTAATAGTGGTAGAGATGTGTATGATTTCATTGATCCTTTTTTTCGTGTGGATTGTGTTAAAGAGTCGTACAAGGAATCTGTTTATCAAGTGCCTTCAAGTGAGAGATTTGACTTTGATGGCGCTGGTAGTTCAATTATCAAACCTCCTATAACGAAGAAGCAGCCCGGGCAAAACAAGAAGAAGAGGATACCCTCTAGGGGTGAGAATGTGAAGCAAATCAAATGTAGGAGGTGTTTAAAATATGAGAATCATAATAAGAAGACGTACAATGCTGCTATTTGAGGCTATAGTTTATTCTTTTGGATTTGTATTTGAAGTTGAGGAATTATGATAATAAAATGTGATACTTGGTATTATGGAAGTAATCAATAAAGTTGGTTGTATTCTTTTTTCTTTTTCGATGTGTTCTTTAGTTATTGAAGTTGTTTTGTAACAGTTTTTTTTTTTTTTTGGGTGGAGTCGGTTGGTTTTATTTTTGTGAAATGTTGAGAAGGTTATTGAAAATTTCTTATTACAACTGTATAATCTTGCAGTTTTACTACATGATATATTTATTTAATATTTCATAGTGACAAAACTGTATAATTTTACAATTTTATTTACAATTTTGAAATGTAGTTCATCTATTTGTTTGAGTCGTGAAATTGGATAATTTTGCAGTTTCAAAAATTATGTAGGAAATACATATTATAATGTGTGGAAGGCACTCACGATAATGAAACTGCATAATTGTGTAGCATAATTTTTGTTTGAGTGATGAAACTGCATAATTTTGCAATTTTAAGAATTATTAGAAACAACCTGACAAAACTGCATAATTTTGCAGTTTTAAGAATTATTAGAAACAACATTTCCTGTATGAATTTATATGCAACCACAAATGTGACGACAATAATAAGCACAAGAATACAAACAAGAATAATAACCACATGAAGAACAATGACAAGAATAATAACAACAACAAGAGCAACAACAACATCAATGACAACAATCATTTTCACCATGATAACCACAAGAAGATCAATTATCAAAAGCATAAAAAGTACTTGTCACGTGTATAAAAAAAAAAACAATACAAAAATATGTTCACACGAGTATTTGTATTGTAAAGAATTTTGTTCATTATTGTTATGGTTTGATATGTTTTGTCAACATTTGGTAGTGCTCGAGTTTCCAAGCTCGGTTCTTATCATTGAGGAATTGACTGATGATTTCTGCTTGAAATTTGACCCACTCAGTTGGTCGAAGTAATTTCTGCACAAGTTGCCAGTTGATGTATATTGGTTGATAACATTGCAGACGGTGATTGCACAATCATTCCTGCAAAGTTTTAGATGAAGTTAATTAGTTAGGCAAAACTGCAAAATTTAGCATATTGAAACATTTGTTATTGAGTTTGTATCTTACAAGTGTGGGGTTTGTTGTGAGCGTTCCTCAATTGATGCAATTATTGTCTCGCACTCATGAGATGATAACATGTTTCCTTGATTGCTAAATAATGCTTTATTCCATCTCAGTTGATGTTGTTGCTACAAAATAGTTAGTAGGTGTTTTGTTAGTTATAGTGATGTGCTAAGATGTTTTGAAAGGAATGGAACTAAGTAGGAAATTTTATTTAACTTACAATTTCCTTTGCAATTTCAAAGTGCTTGTTGTGACATCCTTTTGCTGGCCTGAAAGAGTCTTAGTGCCTCCATATCCTATCAGCATTGTTAAAGACCACAATCGTCCAATGGTTGTTGTGGTTGATTGGGGAATGGATATATCTATTTTTAATTGCTTCTGAAAAATGGTTGTCCATCATTTTTTCTCTTAGTGCATGATCTTGGTTTTGTAGTGGAGTCTGTAATTTATATATGTTTGAAATATGTTATAAAAGTATGTAGTAAGACATGTTAAGAAAGTAAAACATTTTGCAGTTTAAATAATATTGAAAGGTATGTTAATAATTTTGCTTACATTGATGAGTGTTGAGAAAACATAAGATCTTCCTGCGTATGGATTTCTTGGAAATGATAGATCATGTTTCTCAAATTCTTCAATTGATGATTGGAGTGCCAATTTCATTTCTGCAAAGGCATCAATGACCTGAAACATGTTATATATGAGAATGTGTTAGGTTTGTGGAATATGTTATTAAATATGAACATAAGCTGTAAAATTGTGTAATTGGAGACCTACATTTCCATATAAGGCTTCCCTGTTGGACAATCTGCATATATCTGAAAAGTATATCCAATTTTCATCTTCGCTGCCAGACCAGACACAAGCAGTTGATTGTGTGTTGTTGATGAGTTGAATTTGGTCTTGGTCATTTTTGGATAGGCTATGTCAAACCTTGTTTGTTTTGTAGAATGAAAGGGCGAGTGGCTTGTTGTGGATTGATTCTTCCTTAAAATCATCATCACTTTCCAAATTAGTCGCTGCTTAAACTTGTGTCTTCCCTTGATTGGCATCCTTTTTTGGCTTGGGTTCAACAACGGCTTCTTTCTCTTGGTCGATATTTTCTTTCATCTTTTCTTTCCCTTGTTCTTTTGCTTCATCAGCACCCTCTTTTGGCTCGGGTTCAGCAGCAGGTTCTTTCTCTGTTTCAATTTCTTCTTTTGTCTTTTCATTCTCATTCTCTTTTCTTTCATCAGTACCCTCTGTTGGTTTGGGTACATCAGCAACAACTTCTGTCTTGTTCCTTGTATCTTCTTTGGCTTTTGTCATCGGTTGGTATTCAAAATCTGACTTATGTGCTCGTTTTCTTGACTTTTGTTTGATTTTCTTGACCATTGATCTTTGTTGAGGACTTTCAGTTTTTTTGGTGGACATTTCCTTTAACTGGTCTTCCTTTCTACGCAATTCAGCCATGAATTTTGGTTCCATTTCTTGCATTTGTGCTCTCATGGATGCTATGAGTTTGTCATTGTTATCCTCTTTGGTTGATGTTTGTGCTTGGTCATCACCTATAAAAATGTTGGATTTTGTTTTGGTTATTTAATTAAATTTTGCAGTTTGGTTCAGTATTAGACAAGAGTTTACCTTGTGCATGAAATGTGTCAGGTTTCTCTTGAAGTTCTTCTTGTTGTTCTGTCCTTTTTTCTTCTTGTTGTTTTGCTTGTTCTTTTTCTTCATGTTGTTGTTCTTGTTGGTTTGTCAGTTTTTGTTCATTGACTTCTTGTTGTTGGTTTGTTTGTTCTTCTTCTTCTTTTTCTTGTTGGCCTTCTTCTTCATCAGTGTCTTCTCGTTCATCACCTTCTTCTTCTTCATCATTGTCTTATTGTTCATCACCTTCTTCTTCTCCTTCTTCATCAGTCTCTTGTTTTTTTTTCTTCATTACTCTCTTCTTGTTGTTCATTACTTTCTATTTCTTCTTGTGGTTCTTGTTTTCTTTTCTTTCTTTTTTGTTGTTGTTCTTGTTCTGATTCTGATTGGTATTCTTCTTCGAGAAAGTCATCCTCATCACTGTCTAAATTTTTTTTTTTTGGTTGCTTTTGTTTGTTTTTTTTGCTTATTGTCCTTTCTGTGGTCACGTTTCTTTGCTAAAGAGTCTGTTGATGTGCTTTGATTGATATGTAATAACTGTATTTCTTGTTCAGTTGGAGTTAAAGCACTTTGGTCAACCTGCATTGGAACAATGTAGCATATATCAATAATACTGTAAAATTGGTCAGTTTCATAACATGATTTGTACTGTGAGTAATGTGAGTTAAGTGTTGAAAGTATGTTGTTTAAAACCACAAACTTTTATAGGTTCATAACATGATTGTTAGTGTAATGAATGTGAAATGATTGTTGAATAGATTTATGCGTTGAATTTGCTATTTCATAACATGAGTGATAGGAGTGTTAAATAGGTGTGTGCTTTGAAACTACAAACTTTTACAGTTTGATAACATGATTGTTACTATAATGACTGTGAAATGAGTGTTGTATAGATTTGTGCTATGATATAGAAGAGTTTGAATACCTTTTCAAAGTCAGCAAGGCTGATGTGTTTCTACTTTGAGTACATTTTGCCAAGGTTTCACTTCATAAACCTTGGGAAGCCTTCTTTGTTAGATAGTCGGAGGAGTTTATTGTGCTCACAGTATCAGTACTGTAAAAAAAAAAATTGAAATATGTTAGATAGTTTGAAATAATTGGATGTTTGATATTTTTGTGTGAAGTAGTTGAGTAGCGTGTTTACTAAGAGTAACATGACGCATCCAGTAACATGCCTTAGATGGTTGTTTGCATTTGCCATTGAATTCATCGGTGTGTCTTTTATTGTCTTAACCCAATTGTACTTTTTGATATTTTTGAGATTGTCAACATAGTTGAGGAAACTCCAACTGAGTGTATCGCATGTTGTAGGCATGAGAAGTTTTAGGCACAAGTAAAGGGTGATGACCTTTGCAAGATCTTAACGATCATTGGTTGATTTTCCTTTTTTTGTTTGTTGAAACATTTTGGTCAATGACTTGGCATCCAATCTCTTTACTGATTTGCATCTTCGTTTATAAAATGCGAGCTCAAAATCTGTTGGTCTTACATAGGATTTGATGGTGATGTTGTTTTCTCCACAGTCAATATCAAAAATGAGTCTCATATCATTGTTTCTGAGTTTCATTTCCTTTTTGCCAAGTATAAATGCTCTCTTTTTTTTTGTTGTAGAGTGTTGTTATTTCTGCTACAATAGAATTGTAACATCTGCACCAAGAGGCCTTCAGTTGTGTTGAGGAGAGAGCATTTATAATGGCCTAAAAGGGATTTTTTGCAGCTCTGTCTGTTGGGCTGTTGTGAATTTGACCCCCTTGAACAGTTTGATTACCATTCTGATGTTAGAATGGTAATTAAACTGTTGAACTCTCTTTGCAAGGGCTGCTCCTTTTTTTTCCTTTTGATGCCTTGGTTTGTGTTTCGGGAGTTGATTGACTTTCTTGGAGCTTTCTTTTTTTGGTTGGAGGAGCTTCTTGTTTTTTTGTTGGCTTTTTTTTTGTGGTTAAAGGTGTGGTTGGTGTTTGTTGTGTGAGTGTGGTCTGTGGTTTATTTCTTGGGCTTTTTTTTGTAAGTAGTGTGGTTGTTTTGGGGGTTTTTTTGGTTGTTTTTGGTTGTGGTGGTTGGATTTTTTGTGGGGGAGATGTTGGTGGCATTTCAATGGATACAAGTGAAGGACTGTCAAAAGGAGAGACACTTAAATCCTTGATTAGATTTTTTGGCATATTGGTTTGTTTCTTCCAATGTCTTTTAACAGCTATTTCTGAAAAAAATGAAAGCAACAACAGTGCATGAGTAATATAGTGACAAAATTGTATAATTTTACAATTTTATATGCAGTTTAATATTAAGTTATATCTATTTGTTGTTAATAGTTACAAAACTGAATAATTTGGCAATTTGATTTGCACTTTATAATAAGTTACCTATTTGTTTTGAATAGTGATTAAACTGTGTAATTTTGCAGTTTCATTTCCAATTTGAATAAATTTAGATATGTTACTTGTAAAGTGATGAAACTGTTTGATGTTTCAGTTTTATAAACACTAGCAACAATAAGAACAGCCTAGTGTATTTTGTAAACAACAACAATAACAACAAGAAGATTAAGTATTCAACGAAATGTAGCAACAATACGAAAAAGAAAAGCCAATATTTAACAACAAGAAGAACCAACAACAACAAGAATAAAAACAAGGAGTTGAATATGTAAAAATAGGGATTTATGTGTAAAAATAGGGGATTAGAATGTTTTAAAACACGGGATTATATATAAAATAGGGTTTATACATTTTGAAGTATGTAAAATGTGTTTTACAAGGTTTTTTTTTTTTTTTTTTTATGAAAGTGTTATTGAAACAGTATGATATATACAAAATATCAAAGAATAATGTACAAATTTGAATGAAAAATAATAGGTGAAGAGAGATGTTACTTTTTTTCTTCATTTATGTGAATCGGAATCAAAAACTATGAAATTTCTTCAGAGTCGTGATGGTTCTTCATGTTGTTGAGAGTTGTCGATTGGAGAAGATGAACGACTTCGTTTTGTGGTTAAGGTAGGGTTTTTAGAGATAGTGGAGTCGAACGGTGGAGAGATGAAACACTGAGAATGTAGAGGCAAGCGGCGGAGATGTGACAGTGTACTGATCAGATTGGTGTGAGATGATCGTGGGTGAAGGTTGCACGCATGTAAATTGGATGATATGTGAGGGTATTTTCGTCTGATTGATAATTTGAGGACTTAATGAAGTATTAAATTTGTTTTTGGTCTAAATAGGGCGTGATATATTAGGCTTGGATCTTTGGGTCAATTCCCCAATAAAAAAAGCCAAAATTGACCTAGTTTTGTGGTCTCGGTACTGTTAATTTCAGTTGTCATAATTCTGGCGAAATAAAAATCAAAGAATAATATTTTGTAACAAAATTTCAATGATAAACAGTACATTACTGCTATGTTATCAAAGAAATCATTAAACAGTATATTACTACTATTTAATTTCCCAAAACAAAATATTTGTCTGTCTATCACAGAAATAAATAAAAATAGAAATCTACTTTAAGAATGTTAGAACCCACAAAGGTGTATGTGTGTAAATTATATGTATAAATTAAAGCAACCAATAAAATAAAATAATTCAAAAAATAATTATTTAATTATTTTCAGAATTAAAACTTACAGAAAATAATGTCGAGGTTTCTGTTGGATATAATCTCCTTAAAGTAGATTTCGCCCTCGCTCCGGTGCTTCGAGTTTTAACTGGCATTTACTTCCCAGGATGCAATGACTACACCTTGATTTTACAACAGTATAAAACCAAGTCTGGCGAACCAAAATATGTTGTAACTCTTTCTTTTTCTTTCTAAAATAAAATGCAGAATAATGCAGAGAGACACAGGAAACAGAGGACGAAATTCTGATGATTAAATTGATCTCAAAAATGCTGGAATTAAAGGCTTTATATAAGCAAAACAGTGGTTGTTCCGAACAGGTATAAAACCTGTTCAGACAGATTGAAGAGGCACCAACATATTTGAATCTATTTGAAAAATTCAGTTTCGGGTTGAACTCTTTAAACCAGTTCAGGAGGGTCTAACCTGTCAGGGCTCTGTTTGGGTGGAAGAAAAATTATTGAACCAATTTATTTTGATTTTTAAAATCGAAAATAAAAATAAATAAATAAAGTTCAAAAGTTTTTGGCCCAAAAGATAAGTATTGGGCCGGAAAGCCCAACCCAACCTCACACCACGCACCCGCGCCCAAGCTTAGCCTAGCCCAGCCCGACGGACCGGACGGACGATAGTGGCACGCATGTGGTTTTAGTTTTGGGTCCAATGGGTCAAGCTCATTACACCCATAACCTCAGCCTTCCACAAACTTGCGTACCCCTTGGGGCCCATCTAAAATATCCCAAGTTAAGGTATATATATCCAAACAATTCCTCAAGCCTTTCCAATATAGGATAAGCACATTTCACAAATGTGTTGTAAACCCACCAAAATTCATTCCCACGAACCCGAAATGCGCGTTGAATTCTCATTTATCCGAAAATGGTTTTGAGCAACCAAATACATGATTTAATTCACTACGTGGCATTAAACATGAACCCAATAAAAAACGTTACAAAAAACGTTTGGGTCCCACCTTAATAAATGCTCAAAGTTAACCAAAAATAAGGTTTACAAAGCCGTTTTTCCAACAGGTCAATGGGTGGAGTAAGATGTGATTTGGTAACATTTTTTAAAGATAAAAATAAAATAAAAAATTTGTATATATTTGTTGTAAAAAACTTATTTTGAAAATAAGAGAGAGAGTTGGTTGAAGATGGTTGTTGGTGGAAGGTTGTAGCTGAAGCTAGTTGTCAACGGTTGAAGATAGTGGTCGGAGGTGATGGTCAACGCTGAAAGTGGGGGGCCGTTAGATGGAGGTGGCTGACGATGGCCAAAGATGGTTGATGACGATCAAAAGTGATGACATGAGATAGTTATCAACTATAGAAGGTGGTTTATCAATGACAATGATTGAAGGTGGAAGGTGGTCGATGGCAATGATGAGTGGTGGATGGTGGCCAAAGGAGGTGAGAGAAGGAAGAAGAAATGAAAACTTATTTTTTAAACAAATGAAATTAATTTTTTGTGATCGTAAGAATTTTGTAAATTTTGCAACCTATGCCAATAGGTATGAAATAAATTTTTATTTATTTATAAAATATATATATAAAACTATTAACACAAAGCTATTTACCTCTTTGCACCTTGTGTTTTGGTTTTGCCAAGGAATAAAAATAATTAAATAAATATTAATAGAAAATTCACTGTTGTCATGCAAATTTATATCAATTTGCAAATTTCACTACTTACTATTTTTAAAAAGAAAAAAATAAAAAAATAAGCCTAAAGTTTGACAAGAAAGCATTTTCATTTTGCCAAGTGGCCGGCGGCACAAAGAGAAGAAAAAACCAACGCAATGATTGTTAACGCAATATTTTTTAAGTATTTGTGTTAAATTTATATGATATAAAATTGATGTATAAAATAAATTTAAATCATAAAATAAAAATAAATAATTTCTTAATTGATGAAGGTAAATGTATAGTGGGTTCGTTTCGCATATCACATTTGGGTTAAAATAATTATAAAAAAATAAAATAAATTAAAAAATCAATAACACAAAATATCGTATTTAAATTATAATTATTTTATTTTTCCTCACAAAGATTTAAAAAATTAAAAGGTGAGTCATCCAAAACTAACCCAGTATTAGCTGGAATTGCGTGATAGATTAGTTCAGTTTTCCAAAGCATTTTAATTGAGATGCTACCTATTTTGCTGAGCTGTAAGTTTCGTGTTTTCGGATTACCCCGACCTGGCAACACGCATGTTGCTTCTCCTTCCGTTGCAAATAAAATTAAAAAGGCCAATTACGCGTACGTATAACTTAGAACTCGTATTATTTTAATTTTTAATTTTTTAATTATAATATATTTAATTTTAAATTTTAAATTTTATTTTAAATAAAGATAATTGAAAATATAATTACTCAATTTTAAGAGTAAAGTAGTCAATTTAATAAAATATAAACTAATTTGACAAAAATAAATATCAAAAAATATTTTTAAATTTTTAAAAATAATTTCTATCCATTAAAGATAAAATTATGTAAAATAAATAATTTTTTTAAATATTTATTTTTTTAATAAATTAAATTTTATTATGTATTTAAACAATGATCGTTTTTGAAAAATACTAATTAATCATTTTCAAACTTTCAATGTCCAACACAACGGTATTGGGGATTTGATTGAATAATTCAATAATATATTAATTGTCCTCGTCATATCCACCTATTTCTCAATTACACGTCATATCCGAGTCAAGGCTCAATCTAGTTGTCAAACTAATTTTCAATTTTTCATTTGACTTTTCATCTAAATAAATTCAGGGTTGGTTTGGGAAGTGGGTTGGTTTTTTGACTTTTTTGGCTATTTTAGCCTGGGTTAAAAAGTTTGGTTTGAGAAGGGCTTTTTGGCTTTTTTAACTTTTTTTGTGAGAGAAAAGTGTAGTAATTATGGGTTAGATGTGATGTTTTGTTTTTTGTGGCTAAATAGCCTATTTTGTCTTTTGTGGCTAAAATAGCCAAAAAAGCCCAATGTAGCCCTTCCCAAACGGAGCCTCAGTGGTTTTACATACATCAATTAATGTACAAGTTAATGTATCAACTAGTGTTATACTATTATTACTGATCTCACTTATTATACAAATTATAAATATTCAAAACTTTTAAAATTATGTCACATTATCTATTAATATACTAGTTAATATATTAATTGATACATATAACATTATTCAAATAAATTTCACTCCCGTGATACCCACCTTTTGGGGCCCAACAAGTATTTAATGTAATTTCTTTGGTTGGTACAAATTTTTATTTGTAATAGTTGTTTGAGATATGATATATAAGTATATTTTTTGATTTTTTAATTAAAAAAATAGAGAAAAAAAGATGACGTTTGAGATAATTTTTTGACTTTTTACAAAAATATGGCCTATTTTGAGAAGTGGATTATAATCTACTTCCCAGATTATGGCCCGTTTCCTCTCTCACAAAAAAGCTGCTTATAAGCAACTTTTCATCAAAAAGCTGATTATAACCATCTTTCCAAAATAGCCCTATGTGTAATAAAATATTGTAATAAAATCAAAATGACCATTTTACCCTTTTGATCTTTTAACTTTTTAGATAGTTGAATTCAAATGACAAAATAATAATTTTGTCCTAATGACTTCCTCCACAAGCTACCCTTGAATATTATAGGTTTTTTAATTTTTTTAGTAACTTTTTTATTTTTAGTTTATTCCAAACAACCCCCAAATATTAACAGAAGATCATATTATTTATTGGATATTTTTAAAAAATAAAAAATTGTAATACATGTTAATTAAATAATAATAATAATTTTGAAACAATGTTCAATATCATTTGTTAATTAGCATTTTTATATTGTGTTTTAAAATTTTAATCCTAATAACAAGTGTTCCAAGGATACAAAAATAAACAGAAAATAAAAATAAAACTCAAAACACTTTCTTCTAAACTTTATTTATTTAAAAAAATATTTAATATATATATTTTTTAATTTATAAACTATAAACATCAAAGAATATCATGACTTATGAGACACTTGATAATGTTTGATCATTTAGATGTGATTTGTGGTGTTCTAAATAAGTGTATTTTTTAAATTTTTATAAAAAGATGTTTAAAAAAATAGAAAGAAAATATTAATTAATGTGACTCAAAAAAAATAAAAAAATGAACTAAAATAGGGTACCACAGACGAGGCCTTAATAATTGATCAACAATGGAGATTAGAGAAGTAATTTCCTACCATGTTTTGGAGGCGCACGCGCGATAAATGAGCTCGTGCTCTGTCATGCCTTTGGTTTGAAAACGTCAAATCACTTTTTCCTGACGCTTTTCGAGAAGCCACGTTTTTTTTTTTGTGTTTCACTTATAAATTTTATCTAAAAGGCATAGAAATTTTATCTAAAGTGTCATCCTTAATATAAATTAATATATTAAATTCATTGCAAGTATACTTTAACTTTACATGAAAAAAATTATTTTTGATTTAATTTTTAATTTTTTTGATTTTTCGTAAGCATATCATCTTTTTTTTTAAGAAAAAATATTAAAACATGGGTAATTATAGTAATTTTGGAACACTATCTTGCTTTTTGGATAAATTTGAAGTCATTGATTTCGTTTGAATGTGACATTTTTTAGCCTATAGCTAAATTTTTATTTTTATTTTTTTGCGATTATTTTAGTCCTAACCCACCTCAATCCATCATGCCAAACCAATGCAGAGTAGTTAACGATCAATTTAATTTTAAACATAAATGATTTGCTTGATACAAAATACATAAGTTTGATTATTGAGATGGTTCCAAAATGATCTATCAATAGGCCAAACTGGACAATCCAATTAACTCAATCCATTCAATCTTTTGAAATAAAAAATAAAAAATTTAAAAGTACATATATATAAAAATAATAATAAATATTAAAGATTCACAATTTTTATTCTTTAAATTCACTCATCATAATGATGTGATAAAAAAAAAATTAAGCTATGTTAAGACCTCGTTTGTCAATTATATATTTTAGTCAAAAAGTCATTATAAGTTATTACATCACTTTCTCTATTTTTTTACATATCTTTTCATAAAAAATCAAAAAATTACTAAAATAACATGTTTTAAAACTATGCATAAATATAAGATAAGTAAAAAATTATCATCTATCATATTACATTATTATGAGTCAAATTTCAAAAATTGTTTATTTGTTATTTTTAGTTACATAAAGGATAGTACAATAGTAAAAATTACTTATCAATGCTAATTTTTAAAAATTATTACATTTTTATGTAAAAATTTATAATTTTAGTATTAACGTTTATAACACTTATCATACTAACGGACAGAATGCTTCCCGCCATAAGGAAGAATATGGTGAGGTGGTTTGGGCATTTTAAATAATTTATTAAATAATAATCACACATCACATGATTATTATTTAAATATGTAATAAAAATTAATTTTATAAAATAAATAAATAAATGTGTAAAATATTTATTAATTTTATATAATTTTATCTTTGATAAGTAAAAATAATTTTTAAAAATTTAAAAAGATCTTTTTGACATTTATTTTTATTAGATTAGTTTATATTTTATTAAATTGGCGATTTTACTCTTAAAATTGAGTAATAATATCTTTAATTATTTTTATTTAAAATCTATAATTAAATATGTCACAATTGAAAAGTCACCGCAATAATATGGATCCTAAATTATAAAAGTTGTTAGTGCAATTCAGTCTAAATTATTATTTAAAATTTATGGCATTTTTCATTTGACAAGGACAGGTGCCTGCGTTCATGCATGCATGTGTTTCACGAACTTAAAGTTTACTGCCAACCCACATGGCTCCTGTGCAACGGAAGTGGTCCCTGAAGAATAATTTGCTAGCTGTGAGCTTTATGATAGGTGAAAGAATATAATTTATGATTTTGTAAGATTTAGCCGCAGAGGCTACTCTGGCCATGTGTGGCATGGATTTTTTTTAGTTATTTTAATTATAAAAAATATATATATATTAAAAATTAATAACATAAAATGTCATATTTAAATAAGATAAAATGTTATATTTAAATTATAATTATTTTATTTTATTTTTTATAAAAGTCAAAAAATTAAAAAAAAAATTCTAAACAAAAATTTTTAGCCTTAAATTAAAATAACTAAAAAAATTGAAAAGTCAAAAAAGTGACCTACGTTCCAAATGATGGTTTTGTGTGGTTAGATCTTTTATGATTTTGTATTGAGAGAAGAAGAATTTAAATTATGTTTTATTTTGGGAATGATTTATTTTTTAATTTTTATACTTATTATAAAAAAATATTAAAAAATAATGTGATATAACAAATAAGTTAATAAATTAATAAATTATTTATTTTTTTTGTGTACCCAAAACAATGGGACAAATGAGACATGGGGTTAGAGATGGCTATGGGGCGAATGGTATGTACAATTTGCCTAGTTCAACTTTATAGGGCTTGTTTGGTTTGTTTTTGGGAGAGTTGTTTTTAAAAAAAAAATTGGGGAGAGAGTTTAGAAATTTTTTTGGTTTGTTTAGTTGTATATTTTGGGAGAGTTGTTTTTTTGGGAGTTTGAGATGATTTGATATTTTGGGAGAATTTGAGTGGATGTGTGTGAGAGAAAAATTGATTGACAAGGAGAGAAGAGAGAGAAAAAGTGATTAATTGATGTGTGAGAGAAATAAAGTGATTTTGAAAATTTTTTGAGAAAAACTCAAACCAAATAATTTTTTAGAAATTTTTTTCTAAAACTCATCTCCCAAATGCAAACCAAACAAGTAGGTTGAGATTAATTTAACTCGTTAAAAAATAAAATAAGTTAAAAAGTTAATAAAATAAAATGTCACATACAAATTATAATAATTTCACATTTGCTCACAAAACTATAAAAAAGCACAAGTTCTTTCCAAACGGAACTTTTATAGTTAGACTAAAATAATCAAAAAATTTAGTTAAAAAAGTTCTTTCCAAACATGGCTTCAAGTTTGAGAAAAATATTTAATTCATAGAATTGGATTGGACTAAAATTTTTAGTTTTTTGATTAGACTTGGGGCTTAGTTGGCATACAAATTAGGGCTAAATTAGCCCATTAAAAAAATTAAATTAGTAAATAAGATAAAATGTCACATTCAAATTATAATTATTTAATTTTTTCTATCATAATTATCAATTCAATTACAAATCAAAAGTTTATCCCAAGAGGAATTGGAATAAAAAGTTTTAACTTAGTCCAATTCAACCAGTCCATTTATAAAATATTTATTTTAATTTTTACATTATTTAGTTATAAAATAAATTAAAAAATATATATTTATAAATATATATACTTTTTTCCAAAGATTAAATTAAAATGCTTCTTAAAAGGTTATATTTATTTTTTAAATTTAAATAATTATTAAAATAACCTAAATAATTCAGTAATTTTCAAAATGAGAAAAAATTATATTTACTAAATTAAGGAGACGAATTTGAAATTTAAATATTATTAAAATCGAATTTGAAATGACAATATTAGATGTGATGTTGGGCCAAATCCAACTTAAAATAATACATATATCTTTAGAGCATTTGTGTTTGGTAGGTTTATTGAAATCGATTTTGGTGATTTGAATCGTTTACTTTTTTAGATTTATTAAATAAAATATTTATGCAAACAAATAAGACGATTGGACATCAATAGATAAAGGCATGTTTGGTTTGTCTCTCAAAATATATTTTTAGAGAAAAAATTTCAAAAACATGTTTGGTTGAATTTTTAAAAAAAATCAAAATCATTTTTTTTTTATACTACATATCAATCAATTATTTTTTTTCTCTCTCTTCTCTCATTCTAAATTATTTTTTCTCTCACATCCATTTATTCAACTACAAAAAAAAAATAATAATAAATAAATCATTCCAAATTTTAAAACTCTAAAACTATTCTCAAAATATACAACCAAACAAAATTTTAAAATTTCTAAACTCTCTCTAGAAAATTACTTTTGAAATAATATTTTAAAACACAAACTAAACAAGGCCTATATGTTTGAATCATATCTGTTTTAAAAAAAATAGGTAGTAAATATAATTTTAAAAATAATTATTTATTTTTTATAATATAAATTTGATTTAAATATATAATTATTTATATTTATAATCTTCTAAATTTTTTATATATATATTTTACTCAACAAACTTTTAAAAATAAACCATTCAAATCATTTACAAGGCCTCAAATTATCTCATATAGTGAAATGTGCACCTGATAAAAGACTAATCTTATACATAGAGGCATTTTGGCAAATTGATAAAAAAATCAATTTCTTAACTTTTTAACTTTTTTAAGTTACAATACATCTCTACGTATTTACAAAAAATAAAAAATAAAAAAAACAACAAAGCAACAAACAACTTTTTATCGTCTTCTCAAAACATACTTGTCAAGCCGAAACCCAACCTATCCCAATGTTTGCCCGTGAGCAAAATTTTCGTTTATGTCATCAATCCTACTACTATAAATACAATACAAATACCCCGCAACGGAACCATGTTCTATTCTATATCATAATATTATCATTGTAGTATTCTATTTGGTCTCTCCCACTTCCCTCCGTGTCTGGTTTACTTGCAAGTTCTGCCATTGTTGTTGAGCATTCGAACTCTCCAAAAAGACAACAAAAATGACAGTAGGTTCAGGCATAACAGTTGCCGACGGTAACCTCAATGTCCTCGGAAACCGCGTTCTCACCGATGTCCCCAACAACATTGTTCTCACTCCGCCCGCCGGCCACGCCTTCACCACCGGCGCTTTCGTCGGCGTCCGATCCGATCAGGTCGGAAGCCACCGCGTCTTCCCCTTCGGAAAACTCGAGTACGTCAATTTATTTATTTATTTATAAATATATTTTTGTTGTTGCTGCTGTAGATTGATTTATTAGTATTAAAATTGTGTTTAAATTTGATGATATTCGATGGATTGCAGGGGATTGAGGTTCATGTGTGTGTTTCGTTTCAAGATGTGGTGGATGACGCAGAGGATGGGAAGTTGCGGCAAGGATATACCCTTCGAGACTCAATTTTTGATCGTGGAGACGCACGAGGGTTCGCAGTTTGGGGAAGAGAGTGAAGATCAATCCGCATTGTACACCGTCTTTTTGCCTATTCTGGAGGGTGATTTCAGGGCTGTTCTTCAGGGAAACGCCAATAACGAGTTGGAGATTTGTCTCGAGAGTGGTATGCTAATTACAATAGATTCTGTCTTTTTTTTTTTTTCTTTTTTTTTAAAATAAGTTCATAACAACTATATTTGAGAAATTTGTTTAAATATGACTTGGGTTTGGTAAATAACTTCAACGGGTGTGTTTTGAGATATTATTTTAAAAATAATTTTCTGGAGAGAGTTTAAAAAAAATTGAAAATTTATTTGGTTGTATATTTTGTAAATAATTTTGGATTTTTTGAGTTTTGGATGATTTGATTTTTTTTTTTTTTTTTTTTTTTGTAATTGAATAGATGGTGTGAGGAAAAAAAAAAAAGAAGTAATTAATTGATGTGTAATAGAGAAAAAAATAATTTTTAAATTTTTTTTAACCAAACATATTTTAAGAATTTTTCCTCCAAAAACGTGTTTTGAGAGAGAAATCAAACCAAAAATGCATATGTATTTGTATTGGTTTGTGTGTATGATGATGGCAATCTTCGTTTCGTTTTGATTGCAGGGGATCCTGCTGTGGATGGATTTCAGGGGAGTCATTTGATTTATGTGGGAGCAGGATCAGACCCGTTTGATGTCATCACAAATGCAGTGAAGTAAGTCCAATTCATTCCTCAGATGCAGATTGTATGGCCTCAATCATGAATTTGGATATGAAATTAATATTCACTTCAAATTGGCAAATCTAGAGTTTCTTACATTATGTTTGGATCTGAATTTATTGAGGGAAAGAAGGTAGTTGGAATCAATTGTATTTATTCATGTTGTATATGGATAGTACCCCCAAAAAAAAATTGTTTGACTTCTAAAAAAAAAAATCTTATAATTTAATGTGTCAAATTTTGATTTGTCACAACTTTTAAATTTTGAATTTGGGAATTAAATTATGAGTCTTAATAAGGAAATAAAGTGATTTGTTTGATAAATGTCTATTCATTTTTCTTCTCATTTTTCCTTACCAAACTAAACAAATGCAATGGTTAAAAAAAAAAAAAAAACTAAACTAAACTAAACAAAAGCAACAAATTTTGCTTCTCTAATTTCATCTTCATTTTCTTTCTTTTCCCCTAAAGCATTACTGAAAAAAATTAAAATGGAAATGCATTCGCATAATGATTTGTGTATGTTGCCTATTTTATTATGTTCAATACAAATTTTTTTTTTTTTTTTTAAATGTTACATATTCCTTCAACATCTTAACTACTTGCTTTTACCAGTTATAGAAAATAAAAACTGAGTTGTGTGTGGTGTTATTTGGTCTGAAGACGGTCAAACTTCTTTTTTAAGCATGAAAATTAGAGCTAGGATATTAACTTGATGACACTCTTTCTTTATCCATCTGTTTTAAGGATTGATTGTTGATTGTTGATTGTAGTTCTAAATTTATACAGGACTGTTGAGAGACATTTACAGACATTTTGTCATCGTGATAGAAAAAAGGTAGTATATTTGTTCTTAAAAGATATCCAGTTGCTGCAATGTAGTTTTGTGTAAGTTGCTTTTTAATCCATTTAAATTTTGATCTCTTTGTGCTTCAACATGGTTCAGATGCCGGACATGTTGAACTGGTTTGGCTGGTGCACCTGGGATGCTTTCTATACTGATGTTACCGCAGAGGGTGTGAAGCAAGGATTAGATAGGTCTGGCACTTAACTATGTAGACATAGTATCAATTTACATGATCCTAGTGCCAATGAAATGTTTATGGAAATGATAATGCCACGCATGGGAGTCCCGGACTTTTCTCTTCACGGGTATTGTGTTACACTCCCGCGAGAAGGAAATCTGTGGCACCAACATAATATCCAATGTATTAACTACTAGTTATTTTCTTCAGCTTTGAGAAAGGAGGGATTATCCCGAAGTGTGTTATCATTGACGATGGTTGGCAATCCGTTGGCATGGATCCTGTCGGCATTGAATCTAAAGCTGATAATACTGCCAAGTGAGCACCTAAACAAAAATAGTTTTCTTTATGCTGTCCCATGAATTCTTTTGCTGTGTAACAATTCTACTCCATTCTTTTTGTTGTCATTCCAGTTTTGCAAATAGATTAACTCATATCAAAGAGAACCACAAATTTCAGAAGGATGGAAAAGAGGGTCACAGGATAGAAGATCCAGCAATGGGACTGCGACACCTTGTTTCTGAAATCAAAGACCATAATGCCATGAAGTACAATTCCTTACTTGGTCCACATAAACTGGTTTTTAGATACAATTTTCGATAAGCCTCTCATGGTTACATTGTCCCCCTGAATTTGTAGGTACGTTTATGTGTGGCATGCAATAACAGGGTACTGGGGTGGTGTTAGACCTGGTGTTACTGAAATGGAGCACTACGAATCTAAGTTAGCCTACCCTGTTTCATCTCCCGGAGTTGACTCAAATGAACCTTGTGATGCTTTGAATAGCATTACCAAGAATGGGCTTGGCCTTGTGAACCCTGAGAAAGTGTTTAACTTCTACAACGAACTTCACTCTTATCTTGCCTCAGCTGGTATTGATGGGGTCAAAGTAGATGTTCAGAACATCCTTGAAACTCTTGGGGCAGGCCACGGTGGAAGAGTGAAACTTGCTAGGAAATATCATCAGGCATTGGAGGCTTCCATTTCTCGAAATTTCCCTGATAATGGAATTATTTCTTGTATGAGTCATAATACAGATGGTTTGTACAGGTATACTTTCTCTTTCATAGCAAATCTACGATGATTTAGCTATACAGGTCATGTTGTATTATAATGACTGGAGTTCTGAGGAATCTTGATCCATTATATATTTTTGCAGCTCAAAGCGGTCAGCTGTGGTAAGAGCATCAGATGATTTCTGGCCCAGAGATCCAGCGTCACACACAATTCATATTGCATCAGTTGCATACAACACCATTTTCCTCGGAGAGTTCATGCAGCCTGATTGGGATATGTTTCATGTAAGCTAATCACAATTCAACAAGTGATTTAACTTTGAATTTTTTTTTTCTTTTTCTTTTGTCGGTCTTTAACTTGGAAAACTATTTTATGACAGAGCTTACACCCAATGGCTGAATACCATGGAGCTGCTCGTGCAGTGGGAGGCTGTGCTATTTATGTCAGGTACAGTCAACGATCATGCATTTCTATTAGTTACGGTTATAATAGTATTCAATTCAATAATCACTTTCTCATGTTGGGTAATGTACATTATGCAGCGACAAGCCTGGGCAGCACGATTTTAATCTACTGAAGAAACTAGTACTTCCTGATGGTTCAATTTTGAGGGCCAAACTTCCCGGAAGACCAACAAGGGATTGCTTGTTCTCTGATCCCGCCAGAGATGGAAAGAGGTATTATATAGAACAAAAATTGCGTAAATTATTGGTAGTCTTTAAAAGGCTGTGTTCGCTTATTCTACTGTTGATGGTCCAACAGTCTTCTTAAGATTTGGAATCTGAACGATTTCAATGGAGTTGTTGGGGTCTTCAACTGCCAAGGAGCTGGATGGTGTAAAGTTGGAAAGAAGAATCTGATCCACGATGAACAGCCTGGCACAGTCACTGGAATCATCCGAGCTAAAGATGTTGACTATTTGCCCAAAATTGTTGATGATGGATGGACAGGGGACTGTGTCCTGTATTCCCATCTTGGTGGTATGTCCCACTTTCCTTTTTGGCCATATATGTTGCCCAACTCCACAAAAATATCCATTATGTTCAAGAAAATGCCCAAAGCAGTTTTTACTAATTTCTTGCGATGCCCATTGCAGGTGAGGTGGTGTATCTTCCAAAGAATGCGTCTCTGCCAATTACCCTGAAGTCGCGAGAATATGAAGTTTTCACAGTGGTTCCTGTCAAGAAATTGTCCAATGGTGCTACTTTTGCTCCTATAGGTCTTGTCAAGATGTTCAATTCCGGAGGAGCCATCAAGGAACTAGAATATGAATCCGGGAGAAGTGCTAGTATTAGCATGAAAGTGCGTGGGTGCGGCATATTTGGGGCATATTCATCATTTCGACCCAAGCAGATAACAGTTGAACTGGAGGAAATGGAGTTCGAATACGAAGAAGGATCTGGATTGGTCACTATTGCTTTGAGAATTCCAGAGCAAGAGTTGTACCTTTGGGACATGGTCATTGAATTGTAAAGCATTTGATCATCTTCTGGTAGTAGTCAGATGATTCAAATTCACTCGATTCAAATCCTTCATAAAGACCTGTAAGAGAAATTTTCAGATCTTTGCTGTGCGAAGGATTAATAACTGGGAATATCATTGTTGGTGTATTGTTGTTGTTAGTGCATGGAATTTCAGAAAGAAATTGCTTAGTTGTTTGCAGTGGTAGAGTACCACTTCGCTTCGTGTAACAAAATTCTGCAGATGAAATGGTAGTTTTTGTTTCTAGTTCACAATTAATCTTCATGTAGTCATCTTTTTTAATCATAAATTTTCAGCTAATGGGTGATAACATGCTTTCTCTGCTGTGATATTTGCTTGTATATGGGAACCTGTTGCAACAATATGATGAGTTGCAGTGTGATATAGCTTCCAACCAGGTTGAGAATGTTAGTGCCAATTAATGTCCTAGTTTTACTTGCCAATTTAGGTGCAGCGGTGAGCCTAAAATTCTCAAATCACAAAGCAGTAAAAAACGTGTCTCGTCCACACTTTGGTCTCAGGGACCACAAATCACAGAAAAATATGTTCTGCCTTTGTTATCATTGTGTCAAAATTGGCATCAGCCTAGTAAAAAAGGAAGAAAAAAAGACAGTTTCAAAACTCAAATAATTGAAGAGGTTCTAGAGGCTATAATCTCTTTTGCATAAAGAAAACTCGTGATTCATAAAATTATAAACAGATCATAATCCAATTATGCATCAAGTCTGACGGTGATCTCTACTGGATAAAATAGATCATGACATTACGAACAGATTAGCTGAAACAAATAATTTCGTAGAAAGCTCATTTAAGTCATGAGATGGAAGACCACTTTGATAACAAGGCCAAAGAATGTAAGAGAAGCACTTCCAATATATAAGAAACAGAGCTAACAGTAAAATGAAAAAGTTGGTTGTAATGCCATCTTTTGGGTCTGGCAATCGTTAACAAACACTCCCTACAAACATACTGATTTCACATAGCCAGGTGCTCCAATGAATAAAACCAAGAGCGACTCGATTATCGGCCACCACGTCCACGTCCGCGGCCACGACCTCGGCCCCGACCACGGCCCAAAGGCTTCCCTGAAATTAAAAGAAATGAAAAGATTGAAACCAATAAACACAATGCACCAAAGGCCAGTAACTGTGCTATGTGCAATACCTGCAGTGGGCTTTTTGGGTTTGACTCGGGGTGTCTCTTCCACCAGCAAAGTCTCGAGATTCAAGCTATCAGGTAGAATGTAGTAGCGGATGTTGTTACCCCTCACGCTTAGGTGATCAAGAGTAACTGGATTTTTCCCCTTCACTGTCAATTTCACCGTCTTCAAATGTGTGTTCATGCTAATATCCACACCTACAGCAAACCATCCAAACCATCAGTGCTTATATATGTGTTTGCACTTCTCAAGTGTTTCCAAAAAAGCACCTTCTCGCTCTTCCTCATGGTTTTGACACAACATTTGAAGGCCCCCTGAAATTTCTAAAAATTTCTAAAATTTGAAAGGCTTTTGGTAGTTACATTACATGGTGTATCTTTAATGTGAAAATTCTTTGTGCTCACCCTGAAATTTTGATGAAAATTTGGGTAAAAGGGAGGAAAAGATGGCTTAGTCTAAATGTGTGATAGTTTTCAAAACCAGCAAAAGTCCATATATGTAATCTGGTCTTTTGGCAGCTACTGATATCTTGTGTCAGAAGCACTCCAAATGAAAATATGAAAACGACCAACATATAAATGAAACTGACCAAGTAACTGTGCGTTTTTTATGGCCATTGGATGATCAAATAGAAAATATATATGAGTGAAAATTATGCAAGGCACCTAACAAAACCTCCAAGAAGTAAACTTATTGTCAGGTAACAAAATGAAATGATTATACAACTGTCCACCAATGACTTGGCCTTATGAAGCACGGATACTCCGAAATGGCCACCATACACGTATCGGATATGTATCGGATACGGATACGCGTTCAACACGGCAGAATACGTATCAAATATGGCAAAGAAATATCCCAATTTTTTTTAAAAAATTTTTGAATTTCGGATACGTTTGGGATATGCGAGGATACTTTAAGGATACACTTGGGATACTTTCGGGATACGGCGGGACGAAAAAATAATTTTAAAAACTTGTAATGGGGTCAAAGTGTAAAATAACAAAAGCTATTTAAAATAAAACAAAAAAAATCAAACAAACCCTAACCTCTATCGCGAACAGTAGCAACAACTTTGAGGAGTTGTCGTCGTCTCTATCGCGATTCGCGACCAGTAGCAACTCTAAGTCATCGTTGTCGATCAAGTTCGTCCTCTCTTGCTCTCGCTC
Organism: Camellia granthamiana; assembly: GCA_036172215.1. Lineage (NCBI taxonomy): Eukaryota > Viridiplantae > Streptophyta > Magnoliopsida > Ericales > Theaceae > Camellia > Camellia granthamiana. The sequence goes on along the minus strand of CM069911.1, from coordinate 5,256,643 downwards.
TTGCTCTCTCTCTCAATCTCACTCTCTCTCTCTCTCTCCCTCTCACTATACTAACCCCTTTGAATTTCTTTTATTTTATTTTTCTTTTTTTTTGCAGCTAAGCTAAGCTACTAGTACTCACTTTTTATTTTCTCAAAGGACAACATCAAGGAGCCTTGTAAGGTATTTTTTTTAATCATTGAAAGGGTAAATTCCCTCCCCCCCCCCCCCCCAAACCAAAAATTGAATTGCATTATGGTTGTTATGGGTGATACCATATTGTTGAAATTGCTAAAATTTAATTGAATTGCTGAATTTTTTTTTTTTATGTTCATGCCAAAAGATAACTACATTAATATTTTGTTTTATTTCTTTACCAAATTTATAAATTTTAGGAAATAAGTTCGGGTACGGGAAATTTAGGTTCAACAAGTGGTACACCAATGGAAGAAGATGATCATGCTCGTCTTTTGTTTTATGTTACAACAATAGAAAAAATGGGAGGAGGAAGTGGTAATACCAAGTTTAAATGCAATTACTCTCAAAATGAGTACAAGGGGTCATACTTTAGGGTCAAAACACATTTGTTAAAACTTTCTGGCCATGGGAATTTCTTTTTTATCAAGTTGTCTTTTGCTTTAGATTTTATTTTTATACATACTACATTACTAAAAATTATAAAAATAATATTTTTTACGAACGCATCTCCGTCGTACCCGTATCCTAATTTTTCAAATTTTGCCGTCTCACCGTATCCATATCGTACCCTACCCATATCAGTGCTTTATAGGGCCTTAGGATAGTTCAATAAAAAATGAATACATAATACCAAGTAATTTAACAATTTTTTCATCCTAGTAGCGATAAACTTATCGAAGTACTCAACAAGCGTCAGCCCAAATTACTTGAGATCAGGCTATGTAGTGAACCATTTATTATAACAATTTCATGTCTCAAACTCCTCAAGAAGTTGTGATCTTTGACTGGGAGGGAAAAGCAGGCAAAGTGGGACAGAGGATTTGGGTTAGTAAAACCAAAAGAGCTCAAATTCCCAACACAAGTCAATTTGTTCTTGCAATCCCAAACCAAACTAAACCGTGTTCGTCATTAACAGTGAAACAAAATCGAAAAATTACAGTATCCAATCAAAGTTTAAACAAACAATGCATGATTCAGTGCTTTCATGTTAAGTTTGATTGCTTAGTTTGTGCCAAACCACACAGAGTTACGAATTAACAAAACCTAGGGTTTAACAAAACCCTAATGCGATATGAAATCGTTTCGAAAGAATGAAGAAATAGTCGAGAGAAAGACCTGTGATAGTTCCGTGAACAACAGTGCCGTTTTTGAGCTCGATTGAAACGGTCTCATTGTTCAACTTCATCAAGAATCTACAGAAGACGAACCAGGAATCAAATTACTGAAGCGTTCCAGAAAACAAAGAAATTAAAGAGATTTGTACATACAAATGAATGAAATCAAGGTAGAAATGAAAGGATTGAGAGACCTAACGAGCTTCATCGTCGATTGCAGGAGAAGCTGAGAGAGGATCAACTTTACTTCACTACTACTTTGCTTTCCAGCTTTTTTAGGGTTTCAAAATGGAAGATAGGTCGGTCAAGAAGCGGGATAGCCGAATTATACAGTTTCAAGGACAATGTTAGAGACCACTGCCACTGCGTTTGGTTAAAGATTTGGAAAGGGGTTTGAAAAGAGAGGGGGAAAAGATATATAAAATTAGGTGAAATATAGGTATGTTTTATTTATATTTTATATTTCTTTTTTATTTCTCTTTCTAAATCCTTTTTCAAATTTTTTAACCAAACACAACATAAAAGTGATGCTCTAAAACAATTACTAATGATGTGAGATTCACTTTTTTAAAAAAAAGATACAACAACATTGTGACAGTAAGTGGGATCTACTGTCACATCATTAGTGGTAGCACTAATTAGTGCTCTCACTCATTTCTTCAATTTTATGTAAGTATGACGCGTAAACTTTATGCGAGTCCCACAAATTATGTGAGAGTTTGATAAAAATTTTAATAAATTTTTTAAGATCTTTAATATTGCTCATTTTATCAGTAAAAATTATTAAATAGAGATTTTTAATGTGAGGTACGTGTAATAGAATTCTTTTTTGTTTTATTATAATGCTTAAATTTTATGATATTTTTTGGTAATTGTCCCTAACTTGTTTCACTAACTACTTTCAAAAATTGTTTGGAAAAAAAAAATAATTTAACAATAAATTACATGCATCTCCTTTGAAATCGTAATTTTAGTATAATTATAAAGGTTTTTAAAGAATTTTAATTTATAAAATAGTTCGCTCATTTTTTTGTAAATAATAATTTGTTAATTACGTGGATGACAAAATAATGTTGTCATTTTTTTTACAGTAAAAATTTATATTTTATTTATTTATTCTTATAATTTCATATCATTTGTGTTAGTTCCATTCTAGTTAACCTTATTAGAAAGAATATTAGTATAATTATTTTAAAATTGTGAAATTTGTTATATTTCTTGAAACTCTAAAAGTGGTTAATGTAATTTTCCTCCAAAACAATTGCATGGTATAAGAATCAAATTCGAACCCAAACATTATATCATGTCTATTAAGGGAGTGTCGCACTTGTCAAATTAACTCTTTAATTTTTTTGAAAATAATTTATTTTATGAAATTTAAATTTAAAAACCATTTTCACTTATAAATAAAAATGATGTGCTCTGATTTTTATTTTTTTTTTAAACGTTTAATAGTCATACTTTTCTTTCCTTTTTTTTTTTTTTTTGGTTTTGTAATACTACTTTTAGTTTATCAATTTTTGCTTTGGGTATGCCTTCTTCTTTTGGGCTTTGGGGGTGGGTCTTAAGCCCAATTACAACTGAAGGGAGAGAACCAGGCCTGGGTTGCCCTATCAGTTTCTGACTGTGATACCAATTTCGTACACCCCCAAAAAATTAGCAATTGAATTTTGTTTCTCATTCTTTTATTTTTTTAAATTTTTTTTAGGGGCAATCTTTTTGGGAAATTCGACAGCACACCCTCTTTGGGTACGTACCATACATCCTGATTACGACATTAATGGCCTTTAATTATAATTTATTATAATGTTAGTTAGGATCATTATAGTTTATAGTTTATTATAATATTAGTATATTAATTGGTGTATATAGTATTATTTTATGATTAAAAAGATCTTTAATTAAATTTTTTATTATGAATTTTTTTATAATTGTGACTAAAATAGCATTGTTTTTGCTAAGATACTAAAATAGAATTTAATTATAACATTTGTGATAATTAATACCACAAGTTTCATTACTTATATTGCATAATCAACCCCAAATAAGGTTTTTTCTATATATATATATATATATATAATAAAATTAAAAAAACACACACACACACAAGGCGTGTATAATACCATGACACATTTTTTTATAGAGTTTGTTTGAGAATTTATTATTTACATTTTCGGATAATTATCAATAGGTCCTAATAGTTGAAATTAATTTTCAAAAAGTCTTATTGAAAATAAGTCTTAGTTAAATTGTTGTTAATAATAATTTTTTATATATGTTGTTAAAAATTGATAATTAATAACTTTATTTGTCCCGATTTTTATAATTTGTCCCTAAAATTTGCAATTAGTATTTTTTTTTTTTTTTGTAACGAATTTTTTAAACTATCAATGAAAATCGAAAATTAGTGATTTTTTTGTAATGATTTTTTTAAACTGTCGCTAAAACTTATAATTAATGATATTTTTTATAACAATTTTTAAATTGTCGGTAAAATTTACAATTAATGATTTTTTTAATATTGTTTAATGAGAAACGTCATTAATTATCATAGAATCTATTGAATAATAAGTCTACTTATTGATATTTATACATAAATTTCTCTTAATTTTTTAAAATTTTTATAAAAAAATATATATATATATAAATAGAGATAATAACGTAATCAAATATTTAGAATTTTTATTTATTTTATAATATAAAAAATAAATAAAAAGAACACCCCCCAAACGGTTAATTAATAGATTGTTCCCAAAAAGCAGTACGGTGACTGCAGTGTCCCTACCTCCCTTGACAAATTTTATATCTAGTACAAAAGTTTAACTTTCAATTGACAAGTACAGATATTGACAATGAAGTATGTTGATGAAAAAATTAGAGTAAAATTAAATGAAAAAGACAAAAATTTATAATTAAACACAAAAAAATTATAATTAAATATTTCAAAATAATGTCATAATTAAAAAATTAATCATAATTAACAAAGAAAATAACGTAACTAAAAATATATAATATGTGGGTGTGTATAATGGAATTCTCTAAATTATTCAAATAAGTATTACCTATTATGACTCCGCATTTTTCTTGAAAAAATTATCAATCAATGGTAATTTTAAAAATTATTACACATTAATAAAAAAAAATTATAATTATAATTATTAATATTTATAATATTTATCACCTTTTGATAATTTTTTTCCCTAACTATTTTTCCATTTTTCTTTTCTTAACATTTCCTTTTTTCTTTTTATTTTTTATAATATAAAAATAAATACTAACTTTTTTTGTTTCCATTTTAGGGGTATTTTGGAAAGTTGGTAAAAAGCTGGTTTTTAGTTTTTTACCAAGTTTTTTGGCTTTTTTGGAAAGTGATTTGGGAAGTTGATAAAAATCTGTTTTTTGCTTTTTGAGTTAATATTTATTTATGGTGTCACATCACAATAGAATGACTAAAATACCCCATCTAACTTTAAAATTTTACTATTTGACCTTTTTTGGCTCATTTAGCTCCTTGTTGGAACAAGGAGGATAGTCATGTAATTCCACTCTTGGCGTTTTGCAAACTTCCCAAATACCCATCTAGCTTTTTGGCTGCGTTTTTGCCTTAACTGAGGCTGCGTTTTTGGCTGCAAAACGCAGCTTCTTGCCAAGTTCTCAAAAGGCCACTTATTAACCATGCAAGGTAAAAGACAAATTATTCTTTTATTCTCTTTTTCATTCTATTTATGGAAAATTAGTCTAAGATCCATCTTCCATATTTGATAATGTAAGAGATCCACAATATTATTTTTGATGTCTAAGGTCCCTCCCATCTATCACAGAGAAATTTGATATATATCGTATGCTCTGTGTGTGTCTCTCGCTGCTCTCTTCCACTCCTCCAAATCCCCAAACTCAACCTTCTTTCTTTCTCCCCGATTATTATAAACACTCTGCTTCTAAAATTTTCCAGAACCTGCTCTATCTCTCTCTCTCTCTCTCTCTCTCTCTCTCTCTGTGGTGGTCATCGAGTCTCCTCTGCTTTTTCATAATCTCAAGTTCATTTTGAGGTTGTTCTTGGACAATATGATGGCTACACTGATGACCCAACAGTTCCAGACAACTCAAATACTCTCACTTTTGCAACTATGATTCTGCGAATTCACAATGAAAGATGGAAAGGTGTGATATAAGATATCTACACAAAGCGAAGCGTTCTATCACAGATCTGGCGCACTCTCGAGTATTCGTTTCTGGGTTCTATTGCTGGGGTTGGGAGTTCCTCACTGCTCCCTTGCTCTTTAGTGGTTCCTTCTAAACAACAAATACTTGAACATCCCCAAAAACAAAATTAGGGAAATTCGAGTTGTCCCCAGATTTCTTCTTGTTTCACTAGATTATTATTGTTGTTTTTTCAGATTTGTTCTGATTTCATAGAATATTTTTTGTGGGCTTGGTGAGAGATTGATCGATTGATTGATTTGTTGGGTGGAAGATAGGGCAGAGGTCAGTTCCGGCGCTGTTTCTTACGAAAACGTACCAGTTGGTGGATGATCCGAGCAGCTAACATTCATCCCCCGCCAACCTACAAGTCTCTCTTTCTCTCAAGGTATTCTCTCTCCTCTCACTCCCCTAAAACTCCTACAATTTTATTCATGCATATATATATAGAAAAGAAAGCTAATTTATATGATATACACTCATCGATCGAGACAGATTGGGCGATCCATGGCGCTGTTTCACTTAAGTCTTGTTGTTTCCTTGCTTGCTATCGTTGTGCTTGCTTGCACCTTTCACTCAAGCCTCTGATGTTCGCTATTGTTGAAGCAATTCAAAAGTGGAATATTTGTTAGAAACAGAATCAGAGAGAGCGAGAAGATAATATTGACATGTATGGTGAACAACCCAAATTGCCATTATTCAGTACATGGTGGTTTTATAGCAACTGTTGTTTGGTTTTATTCCTTGATATCTCAATCTTATGTAAATGTACTGAAGTTCAGATCAGCCATTTATTCGGTTAGGTGCAGCACTTGAGTTGTTGCTATTTTACAAGTAGCTCAGGTAATGCTTGCTCTCGTCACAGGCCAAGTATGTAAGCAAATCAGATTGAATTTTCTCCGGATTGTGTGATTTTTCTCTTGATGTGTGAATTTTCTCTGGACTATGAATTTTTTCCAGATGTGTGAATTTTCTCTGGACTATGAATTTTCTCTGGACGTATGAATTTTCTCTATGCCGACTTGCAGTTCATAGTTTTCACACCTGTGTTGACAGGTAACAAAAATACCCAGCAGAGAAAACCTAAAAGCTAAGAAGGTGTCCAATAGAAACCCATATTCATGTTTCTTTTATATACATATATATCCAAAAATTCAAGCCTTGTATTTTTGTTAATATAATACAAAAACATTTAACCAGTTCAGTTTGTCAAGATTTTGGATTTTCTCTGGTAAAGGATTTGAATTTTTTCTGGTTTCACAGAGAAAGGATCCTATACAAAAACAAACAATTTTGTTCAGATAAATTTTAATTTTCTCTAGAGAGAAGGGAAATTTCTCTGCATTGGAGAGGAAGAATTTCTCTGGTTTGGGTTGGAGAGGGAGAATTTCTCTGGGTTAAGTGAATTTCTCTGGTTTTCAGTGAATTTCTCTGAGTTAGAGAGGGAAATTTCTTTGGGTTGAAGTGAATTTCTCTGGAAAGTCCAGAGAAATGTGAGATTTTCTCTATGCAGTCTAGAATTTCTCTGAATAGAATTTCTCTGGGTTGAAATTTCTCTGGACTGGAATTTCTCTGGGCTGAAATTTCTCTGAATCAATGTTGAGGGACCTTAGACATTATGAAAATATTAAATGTCATTTATACTATAAAATCATAATGCCAGGGACCTTAAAAAAAAAAACCCCTTCTATTTAGGGGGATTTTTTTTAGAGTCCCTGGTATTAAGTTTTTATAGCATAAAAGGGCATTCAATATTTTCATAATGTCTAAGATCCTTCACATATTGATCCAAAGAAATTTCAATCCAGAGAAAATTGAAATTTCTCAAGTTTGCACAAATTTCTCTAATTTGCAAATCTCTTCAAGCTTTCATTTCAAACACTGAAACTGAAATGTTTTCATTGGAGTTCGATAAAATAGAGCTGATTGTGTGGTTGTATTTCACGACGGTGGTGGCTGTTGGGTTTTCTAGCGATGGTGGAGATTGTGGTGGTGGTGGTGGTTATGTTGAGAGCATGGACTTGGGTTGTTTTGCATTGTTCGACGAGCTTGAGACGACTGCGGACGGTGGTTCTCATAGGGAGAATGTGTTGGCAGAAAAGAGTTGAGAATTTTGATCTAGAAAGAGGGGGTTGTGGTGAGGGTTCTAATTGATCGGCATTTTAGGTTCAAATTGACATCAATGGAACTACTGGGTTGTGAATGGAATGGAAGGGATGATTGATTATTAGCTCTCTACTCTAAAAAATCACCATTATAGAGAAAAGAGAAAGAATATGGGTAATGCAGGAGATGGGCTCTCTCTCAACAATGGTGCATGAGGAAACTCCACAATTTCTTCTCTACTCCAGGACGAAGGCAACGGCAAAGAAGAATCAGACGGCGGCGAAGGATTAGATGATGGCGGAGGTGGTGGAGTTTGCTCTCAACTTCGATGATGGCCAAGTGCAGAACGGAGTTTGATTTGAAGAAATCAAATTTCTCCGTGATATATGCGTGTCAAGGGTTGAGGGACCTTAAACATTACAAAAAAATATTGTGGATCTCTTCCATTATTAAAAATGGGAGAGGGATCTTAAACTAATGTTGCTTCTATTTATTCAAACTTAAGGGAAAAAACACAATTTTTTTTCTCTCTCATAATTTATATAATCATTTATTTTCCTTTTTTTCTCATGAGTTTCATGTTAGGATTCATTTGATTAAAGTGAAAGATAATTTTATTTTGTTATATGCTTAGTTAAAATGAAATATTCAAATAAAGGTCATGGTATTTTTAATTTTTTTTTAATCTTTTCATATTAAACAAAAATTAGATTTCTTTTTTCTTTCTTTCTGGCATTTTTAATCACCTTCATCATAACCAAACTCTTAAATAAATAACATTAATGCATTTAACTCATTTTTTTTTTCATCCCATACATAAATATACACAAGAAGCAGCTTAACATACCCACTATATATATATTTTTTAGAATAAATTATCAATAGGTCATAATAATTGTACTTAATTCTCATCAAATCTTATTAAAAATAAGTCTTATTACAATCGTCGCTAAAAATAATTTTTTGTGATATTTTTTACATATATTGTTAAAAATTGACAATTAATGACTTTTTTTGTCACGGTTTTAATAAATTATCACTAAAACGTACAATTAGTGACCTTTTTTTATGATGAATCTTTCAAATTAACGTTAAAATTTGAAAATTAGTGATTTTTTTTGTGATAATTTTTTTAAATTGTCGCTAAAACTTATAATTAATGACATTTTTTGTGACAAAATTTTCAAACTATCGTTGAAAATTAATAATTAGTGACATTTTTTAATACTATATAATAAAAAATATCATTAATTATTATAAAATTTATTAGACAATAAATTTATTTAATAAGACTTATACGTAAGCCTTCTTATTTTTAAATCAGCAAAAGTCAATTAAATTATCCTACCCACAGCCGCCTAATTCAACCCCCGCATGAGGAGAGTTTCTGCCATTTGGGATTAGACCTTCAAGAGAGTCACAGTATCCACTGTATTTAAGAATTAATAAAATCCATTATTATTATTTTAGTATAATTATTTCTATATATATATAAAATAAAAGAAAGTCTTCCAGTAAAACATAGGAGTCGTTTTCGATAACCTTGAGCTAATAAATTAGATAGGGTTTAGCTTGACTCCATTAAGATTGGATCCATCTAATCTGTACCGTAGATCTACGTTTAAGTCTCGTTTCGATAATTTAAATTATTTATATTTTATAATTTGTTGAGTATATTATTCATGTAAAAAATCAAGTCGATCGAATAACGATAATTATGTGTTCGAATTAATTTTGTATTGAAAAAATGAATAACAAGAAAATAAGCAGTTCATATAAAATTGATTTAAATATGTAGTTTCTGTTATCTAATTGATTTAGTTTTTTACATAAATAATGCATTCAACAAATCTTAAAATATAAATAATTTAAATTATCAAAATATGACCAAAAATTAATCCACTATGCAAATTAGACGATACAATCTTGATCTCATATATATTAGGACGAAATCTCACCTATCTTTGCAATTGTTAGTTGGGTTGGGGGTAGCAATATCAAGCAAGCAAGGGATGCTTACAAAGACCACCAGCTACCTTTCCATTTCCATGCATGTATGGTACTGAGTTGACATGTTGCGTAACAACGACTTTGCGTAACAATCTTGTTTGGAGAAAATTATTTAATAATTTCAGAACACTACGTGGTCATATTTTAAGTCAATCATTAATTACTTAATCTCGTGTTATTTTTTCATTCTTAACATAAATCGTGAGTCCTTACACCTCTTTATCAATCAAAATTTTATAAAACACATGTATCTATATTCCGAAAATACTAAATAATCACCCCTTCTTTCGATAAGTTGTTTTCAATGCCTTGTAATCCTCCACCAATTTCGTTATCATTTTAACTCTTCATTTGTCAAAACGTAGAACTTTGGGCTCAGGATTAACACTAGTTGCGTGTTATATTGAAATTATTTGATGCAAGTTATTTGAGTTGTTCATATTTTTTTGTTTTAGAGTTTATGTTTATTATATTTTTTTGAGACTTATGCGTAGGCCTTAATAAATGAATTTGGATTTAACAGGTCCTATAAGAATTAATGACTTTTTATCAAACATTATTAAAAAAAAGTCACTAATTATTAATTTTTCACAAGAGTTTAAAAATTGTCACAAAAAATGTCACTAATTATAATTTTTAATAACAGTTTAAAAAGATTGTCACAAAAAAGCCACTAATTTTTAACTTTTAGCGATAGTTTAAAAAATTCGTCATAGAAAAATGTCACTTATAATAAGTTTTAGCGATAATTTATAAAAATTGTGACAAAAAAAAATCACTAATTGTCAATTTTTAGCGACATATGTAAAAAATTGTTCACAAAAAATTATTTTTAGCAATAATTTTACAAGAACTTATTTTCAATATGACTTAATGGAAATTAAGTCCAACTATTAAGACCTATTGGTAATTTACCTTTAATATGACTTACTAGATAAAAATATTAGTTTAAATTGATTTCTGAAACTGAGTGCAAGATATTTTTTATTTTTATTTTTAAATTATCAATTTTTAACTTACAATAAAGATACACTAAACAACACCACTCTTCTTGTTTTCACCTAAATTATTTGGTCCAAACTCAGCTAATTTTCCTTGATTTAAAAAGAATTACTGTAATCACTGCGACAATGTCACAATTTTATGTTTTTTATTTATTAATTAATTTTGAGTGATTTATCTAATTTTGTACGTCACTTGAACCAAATTGCACTGCAATATTATAAAGTGTATCTTTCATCTTTCATTCAAAGTATCATGTCAACTAATACAAACGAAGATTGAAAAATGTTCATTGTCACATGCTCTTTGAAATATTGCTGCATAATTTTTTCTTGAAATTATTATTAAGTTTTGTCAAATTTTAATTTAAATAATTAAATCATATTTTATTCAATGAAAATACTATTTTACTCCTTAATTTAAATCACACGCACCATCTCATTAGCAAAAATGTCAGCATTTCGGATCCAAAATATAACTTTTAAATGTTAATTTGTATTTTTCTGTATTTTTATCAAATGCCAATGGTGTCTGTTATAGATTAAAAATGTTCATGTTAGAATTTTTTTTTAAAAATACTTTTATTTGTTAAAATTTATTTACATGTGAAGAATAAAATTAAAATAAACATTGGGAAAAAATTATAAAAAATTAGAGTTGGTTAAATTAAAAATTCACATAACTAGTAATTTAAAAAATTTACTTATCAGCTCTTCCATGTAACACGGAAATAAGATCACGAAATTTTTTATTAAAACACAAGTTGAGAAAAACCACCTTATTTAAAAAATAAAAAATACCAAATTCTTTGTCACTAGTATTTCTCTATACTTATTAAATTTAAAAAAAAAAAAAAATTCACGAAGCAAGAGTTTTTGAAAAAAAAATTTAATTTATTATAATTAAATGATGATAAAATTTACAAATTTTGTAGCATGGTTCTTCTAGTTAGGAAAGAGAAAATTGGTCATAAACCCGGAAAGTACTTTTAAAACTCCCTCATAATTATAAATTTCTATGGTGCCGTTTTGTAACACTTACGTTTTCAGTTTTCTGTTTATATTTACAAAAATTTTAAAAACTCAAATAAAAACTTGTTTGGTAAATTTTTGATTTATAAAACAGTGGTATCAGTTTATAAATTTGGCCAAAAAATATAAACTCAAAAAATGTGTTTCCGTTTTGAGTTTTGAGTTTTTTTTTTTTTACCACCCAACACTAGCCACCACCAGCCACTATTTTCCACCACCATCTTTCGCCACCACCACCCACCACCCACTTGCCACCTACTCGCCGCCACCACCTACTCCTCGCCACCATCGCCGCCACCACCACCCACCACCCACCTGCCATCCGCTCGCCACCACCCACCATCCGCCACTACCATCCACCACCCGCGACCACCACCAGGCACTTGCCACCCACCCGCCACTACCAACTACCACCACCCACCCGCCACTCACCCGCCACTACCACCCACTACCAACCACCACCACCACCCACCACCCACCTGCCACCACCACCCACTACCCACTACCACTACCACTACCACCACCCACTCGCTACCATCCGCCACCGTCACCCACCCACCCACCCACCATCACCACCTGCCACCCATTCGCCACCACCTACCACCACCCGCCATCCGCCACCCACCCGCCATCCACCTACCACCACCACCACTCGTTACCACCCACCACCCACCATCGTCACCCACCCACCCACAACCACCACCCGCCACCGCCACCCACCCGCTACCACCCACCACCACCCGTCACTACCACCACCCACCACTACCCGCCACTACCACCCATCACCCGCCACCGTCACCCACCCATTCACCACCACCACCCACCACCATCCGCTACCCACCACCCACCGTCACCACTTTCCACCATCGTCTTCCGCCGCCACTTGCCACCACTTGTCATTTCTCACTCTTTTTTATATTTTTAAATTTTTTTAAACATTTTGTCAATTACCAAACGTGTTTGTAGTTTATATTTTTCTAAAAATAAACAAAAAATAAACAAAAATTAGTTTATAAAATTTTTGTAAATATAAACTGAAAACGTAAACGTTACCAAACAAACCCTATATGAAAGACAAAATTTGTTATTTGAATATTTTATTTGATCATTATACCCTCTCTTTGTTCTCTTTTTTCTTTTTTTTTTATAGCTCTCCCTTTCTCTCCCTTCACAAACTCGATGGTTGTTCATCGTCTTCACGATTTTCATTGTCTATCGACATTACTCATCCTCTCCATCGACCGGCAACTACCATTTTTTTTGTCAAACCACCACCATCTCAGATTTGATATCTACGAACTTATATTTGAGATCAATAATTTCAAATTTGATATTTAAAAAAAAAAAAAAACTGAGGCTGTGTTTGGTTAGGTGTTCCAAACACATTTATGCCCACTGATTTGAGTGTGATGTTTATTTTGAGCTTTCAAATTATAATTCCACACGCACTTTTGAAAACTCATTTTCAAGCAGGAAAATTTGGCTAACCTGGTCGTCCTCCCGAACGTCTAGCTGGTTGGCCGAAATAGTATTCTTTTTTTTTTTTGGCACCTGTTATTTTTATATTGTAAATAAAAATATTTTTCAAAATTTTTTTTTTAAATTTTTAAATAAGTTTTGAATAGAATTTTGGGTTGTGTGTTTAGTTATGAGATGTAAATTTTTGAATCCAATAACTTTCTAATTTCAAAAACTCAAAACTCCCTCCAAAACTCAATTCAAAACTCATGACCAAACAAAATTTTCATACTCAAATCATAATTCCAAAACTCACAAACTCAAAATACAACTCTATTCTCAAATCATATTTAGAAAACTCTAGCAAACGCTACCTTAGATTGGACAGAAAAATGAGAAATCGAGATATTGCAATGAAAAATCAAGAGTTTTTTGTTTGTTTATTCATAGATCTAAAAGTAAAATTTGACACTGGTTCATTAGTAAAATTTTATTATAATTAACATGTTATTCTACTTAACGACAGTAAAATTTTACTTTGAATCATAGTAAATTTTACTTTGATTCAGAGTAAATTTTACTCTTTTGTTTTTTCGGATTACATTTACTATGATTCAAAGAAAATTTTACTGTAAAACAAGTTACGATGATGGTTTTACAGGGGAGTATTGTGTCACAAACAAAAATAAAATTTTACTGTTGGAATAACAAAGCATTGTGAGAAGAAGAAAAAGAGATAGAGAGACAGAGTTCGAAAATACAGGATTAAGAGGAGGGGAATGATGAGAAAAAGAAGAAAAAGAGAGAGAGGGGAATGATGAGAAGAAGAAGAGAGAGAGAGAGAGAGAAAGAGATTATGAACCATTAGAACCAAATAGAGAGCGAGAGTGAAGGATCTCAAATTTAAGGTTTGTGAATCGTCGCAAATCATCATTTTCTAGCAACGATGACTGTGAATGATCTCAGATCTGAAGTTGTGAATAAAACAAGTAATGGTGGTGATGAAAGCGGTAGAGAAAGAGTTCCATAGTGATCAGTGGTGGTGCCGATGGAGGGTGTCGACGAAGAGTAACAGTGATAAGAGCGAAATAGAAAAAAGAGAGATTGAGATGAGAGAGAGTGCTTGCAATCTAATACATATATATATATATATATATATTAGGGTATTATAATAAAATAAATAAATTTTAAAATATTAAGAAATTTTGAAAAGTTCTATATAATTTTTTTTTTTTAAAAACAAATTAGACAATGACGGCTCTATAACCAAATCCCCGTTAAGAAACGGTGTGCTACCCGCCATCCACTTTGCAGCTACAATCGTCTACCGCGTGCGAGTGAATAGCACGACAATGCATCGAACAGGTGGCCCAGATTTCTCTCTCACACACACGCACACTTATGATGAGTTGTTTTGATTTCAGAGTGAAATTGAATCCTCAAACATTCACCGTAATTCTCTCAACTTAGAGAGAGAGAGAGAGAGAGAGAGAGAGTCATGGGGGATGAAGGAGAAGAGCAACAATCTCCATTAATGGGAAGTTTCAATGACCCTGATGAGGAAGAGCCTTTTAAAAAAACTGGTAAAAACTCTTTCTTCAACTTCCCATGTATTGCATACACAAGTTTTTCAATTTGGTAGCACTTGATTTCATTCTTTTCAATCTTGGTTGAAGTTTTTTAACTATGAAATAATGAATGAAGATGATAATTCTGATTCTGTGAGAAATCCCCTGAATGACATTGAATTCGAAGGTCGGTAGCAGCTGGGCTATAGCTTGTGGTGGTTCGTTCAATTACCAGACGACGCATGCAAACAGTAGCTTCGTCTGCTCGCCGCCGCACATGGCGGAGAACCACCTTACTAGAACGACCCGTAGCCGCCGTACATGCACTGGTGGTGGTGGTGGTGGAGGAGGTTAGTTGGGCAGAGTGGGGGACAATCGCCTCCACTGACTTTCGTGAAATTACCCCTATAGCCCCCAAATGAAAATTTATATCAATTTTAGTTTTGGGTTTTCAAATTTACTTTCAATTTGCTTGTCCCCACTGTTTTTTATTTTTAAATCAGATTACACCACTAATTGTTATATGTATTTGTACTAGCGGTGGGTGTAAATGCAATGCATTTATAATTGTACATCTAAATTTTTTGAGCGATTTAAAGAATGAGAATTGAATTAAATTAAAAAACTATTTAACAGTCACTACTTAGAGTTTTGGCAACTACCAATTTAGGAGTATTTTGGGTAAAATGCGTGACAAAGTTTTGAGCGGTGTGTATTATATAAAAGAATATAACTTATCTCAATGTGTATATTATAAATTATGATTTGGGAAGTTTCAAATTTGGACTGAACTTTTGTGAACCCAAATTAGGTTTGAACTCGGTACATTAATAGGATGCAATTTTCATAATATTGTGTGAAAGTATAGAAATTTAGGGTTCAAATCGAAGTATTTATTCTTTTGATTATCAAATTGTAAACTAGTTTGTGTACAATTTAAGGTAAAGTTTTGCTTCAATTGAATAAAAATCTTGGCTCTACCCCTGCACGGTACATCTACACTTCAGTTGCATTTTCCTATCAGTTGTGGTTCATCAAGTTAATATCATCATAATAGGATTGTGTATGGTATGTATTAATGGCTGCTGATATATAGGACTAGCACTGACATGTTAGTTAAGTTAACCTTTTCTTTTTTCTTTTTTGGTGAAACAATTAGTTTGTTGCAATTGAATTCAGTTTTGTTATCTAAACGTGTGTATATGTTCTGCAGGGACGGTATGGACTGCAATGGCGCATATAATAACTGGAGTTATAGGGGCAGGGGTACTGTCCCTTGCATGGAGCACGGCTCAGCTCGGCTGGATTGCTGGTCCTCTAACGATGGTGGTCTTTGCAGCCATCACCAACCTTTCTGCAAACCTTCTCTGTGACTGCTACAGATCTCCTGATCCTGAATATGGGCTCACCATAAACCGATCCTACACGGAAGCTGTTAAGTTGTATTTAGGTCAGTGCCCGCTTTTTCACTGCTTTAGAGTTCAAGATGTGTTTGGATCATGGATTAGTGGAGGGGGAAATTGAAAACAAATATCAATGCTTAATTTTCAGGAGAGAACAGCAAACGATTTTGCGTATTGATTTTTCAGGAGAGCTTATATGGGTGTGGAATTGCATATACTATCACAGCTGCTGCCAGTGTGAAGTAAGCATCTAATAGAAATGGAAAAACCACCCCGCTTTCTATTATTTAGTGCAAAACAGACTCTTTCATTTTTATTTACTTTTTGGGTAGCCAAATGTAAACTTTATCGAATGCCAACTAACAACATCTAGTTTAGAAATTGAACAATACAACTCTCAACAGTTTTATGATACAGGATAACGTGCAAATTATTTTTCAGTTGAGTTCAAATTAATAGATGATTTATGATATTTGGTTATTGTGTAATTGATGCAGAGCAATTGAAAGATCAGATTGTTACCACAAAGAAGGGCATGAGGCTCCATGCGAGTATGGGGATACTTTGTATATGCTGCTATTCGGAGCTGTTCAGATTGTAGTGTCTCAGATACCAGATTTCCATAACATGGCATGGCTCTCTGTTGTTGCAGCAATCATGTCCTTCTCCTACTCGTTCATCGGATTGGGACTTGGCATTGCAAAAATTATTGGTATGCCTTAGAATTGTCTTCTTTTTTTCTTTCTTATACACTATGGGTCTTGAATTTGTGAAACTTGTAAAAGAAAGGGAGTTTTAACAAATAAATAAATAAATAAGTTGTTTGGTTACCCATAAAAAATTAACAGCCTCCTTAAAATCCAAGATCCAAACATAGTAATGTGGAATTCACAGCCTCCAGTTTACAAGAAACAATGATGCCATTTTGGTTAGTTAGAGCAATATCATTATGCCATGGAACAAAAGGTCTTGTTCTACTCCCTCAAAAACCGTATAGAGAACGACAATTTTGACATTTCAACCAGAAATGCAGCTGTGTAGACATCAAAAGTTTCTTATTTTTGCAATTGCAGAAAACGGGGAGATCAAAGGGAGCATTGGAGGAGTCTCAGCTGACAGTGCGGTTGACAAACTATGGTTGATCCTTCAGGCACTTGGAGATATAGCTTTTGCCTATCCATATTCAATCATTCTTTTTGAGATACAGGTATGTTTCGAGCAACGTAAATTCTAAATCCAATCACTGAAAAAAAAAAAAAAAAGCTGGGAAGAAGAAAGATACATTGAACTTGAATGCAAAAGTAATTGTGATTCCTTTGCTGCAATGAAGGACACTTTGAAGACACCTCCGCCAGAAAACCAGACCATGAAGAAGGCTTCTACTGCTTCTATCTGCATTACCACATGTTTCTACCTCTGCTGTGGATGCTTTGGATATGCAGCCTTTGGGAGTGATACACCGGGGAACCTCTTAACGGGATTTGGATTCTATGAGCCCTATTGGCTCATTGATTTTGCTAATGCTTGCATTGTTCTACATCTAGTTGGAGGATATCAGGTACAACTACCTATTCCATATCAACTTGATTGTGTCATATTTTGCGGAAAACGCCAGGAACCTAGTTGCCGAGATCTATCGACCAAAATTCATAATGAACGTGAAATTGGGTTAAAAACTGAGAAATCAGTTTTGTGAAACTGAGATTTTTTAGATGAATTTCACAGTTTCATCCCAATTTTCAGTTTTGAGGTAAAAATTCTCAATTCTTCCATGACTTTTTACCAAATCTTTCAACGGAATGATATGACAGTGGGATTTTTGCAATTAAAAAGGCATTTTGATTGATTCATTTGTTTAATAGCGAAAGTTTCACGATACAACCACATCATTCTGTATAAGTTTTTTGTATTTTTTTTGTTGTCTTTTACGAATATTATGACCAATTTCATTTACATTTGTTTGCTAGGTATACAGTCAGCCATTGTTTGGATTTACAGAAAGATGGTTCAGCGAGAAGTTCCCAAACAATGGATTCGTGAATAATTTCTATCCCTTTAAACTCCCATTGTTGCCGGCTTTTCAATTGAATCCTTTTAGGCTATGTTTTCGGACCTTTTACGTTGTATCGACAACTGTGATTGCAATGGCCTTCCCTTACTTCAACCAAGTTTTGGGGGTCTTGGGGGCCTTCAACTTTTGGCCTTTGGCTATATATTTCCCTGTGGAAATGTATTTTGTGCAGAGGAAGATTAGGGCTTGGACAACACAGTGGGTTGTTCTTCAAACTATTAGCTATGCTTGCTTGATTGTCTCACTATTGGCCTTCGTTGGGTCAGTTGAAGGACTTATAGCTGCAAAATGGAGCTAAAACTCTAGTATATATAAGTTTTTTCAAAATTTGGAATGGATCAATAAAATTCATACAAAGGTTCTCTTACAATTGAGAGATGTATGGCATTTTTATTGTTTTGGGTTTTGTAAGTGAGTTTTTACTAAATATACATTTTTTAATTGAATGATACTTAAGTGTACGCATTATGCATGTGCAATTTTATCATATTTGAAATTTTTAGTCGGCAAAAAGAGAAAGATTAATAACTAAAGTGGTTACAAGAGAGATACTATTGATTTATTTATTTATTTGTTTTTTCTATTTGCCGCGTGAAATTAGTGGATACATGAGTATTTGAATGGTATTTGTTTTTAAGGGTAAATTATAAATACACTTTTTAAAATTTAATTAAAATACGAATTACTCTTTGTGGTTTTGAAAATAACATTTCACCTTTTGAGATTTTTAATTTCATAATAAATCATTACTTTTATTAATAAATCATCAAGTTAATTAATAATTTTTAATGATGTTAAAAATATATTTTAATTAATAATTTAAGTAATTTTATTATTGTATAAGAGAACAATTATGAATTTTATTTTTTTTAATTAATTCTGTTGAATAAAAAATTCTAAAAGGGGTATTTATAATTTTTCAAACTACATAAGACAATTTGTATTTTAAGCAAATTTTAAAGGGTATATTTGGAATTTACCTTTTTTTTAAATAGGGAAAAAAATGTTACGTAGCTTCCTCCTCATTGAAGATATTGTTTGAATGCTAGTTGGGTTTTAACAATCTGTCATCTTTTGTTTTTTTCCCACCTAATAGTCAAGTATAACCTTCCGTCTTATTGAATTTATATATATAATTTTTTTTTGATAAAACTGAGAGCTAAAATTAAAAATCATATAGTGACAACAGCAATTTTACAATTAAAAATCTTATTGAATTTATATATATAATTTTTTTTTTGATAAAATTGAGAGCTAAAATTAAAAATCATATAGTGACGACAGCAATTTTATAATTAAAAATCATATTCTTGACTCTATTTTTTTTTTTCTTTTTTTGAGAAATATTGTGATGTTGCTGCCATTCCAACCACCTAATCTGCCTACCTAAAAATAAATAAATACCCCATCTAATCTGATTAATTTAATGGGAAATGTTTGGGACCTTTTTGAGATGATTCCCACATCCCAAAGTGATCTTGACCTTTCATGTATGTGTGAGGTTGACATCATGAGTGATCCAGATTTATGGAGGTCTTGTGAGGGGTAGGATCTCAATCATTACTCAAATTGTCTCGTGTGCTTGAAATTTTTTTGTTCTTTTTTTTTTTTTTTTTTTTTTTTTGCATCCCAAAGACATGTTAACAAGACTCGGAATATTTTTTGTATACTTTCTTATGTGCCAGATAAATACTAATTTTGAATTTTAAATTTGTAAAAGAATGTAAAATGTAAAAGAAATGAAATTACACATACATGTATATATATATATATATATTAGTTAATTATGCATAAGACTTATCAACTGTTAACAAATATCATGTTATTCTTCTCATTTATAAATTTGTATATTTTGACAATCTCAATTGTTTTTGATCATTGACCAGAGACCATATGCGACAATCTCAATTATAAAATAATTTATTAATGTAGTTGAGGGATAAAAAATTTCACGAGTTTGTAAAATGAAAGAGTGAAAAAATCACAAAATATCACACCATATGTAAATTCTGTATTGAAAATTGTGTGTATATACATATCATTACTTACCCATCTCAAAATTAAGGAGGCAAAATTAAGGTTACGTTTGGTAAAATTTTGTAAATATGATTTGAGAGTATGAGTTGTATTTTGAGTTTGTGAGTTGTGGAATTATGATTTGAGTGTAGAAAATTTGTTTGGTTATGGTTTTTGAATTGAGTTTCGAATTGAGTGTGGAATTGAGTTTTGAAAGTTTGATTTGATATGTGAAGTAAGAAAATTAAAGGTTTTTGGAAAGAATTTTCAAAACTTAATTCAAATTGTTATAACTCATAACAAAACACACTACTTTCACACTACTAAAAATTCTAATCAATACTCATAACCAAACTCTTTTTAAAATTCAATTAAAAAAAATTATTATTAACGTAAAATAACATTAATCAATTTTTTAAGGGGAATACACCAATAAATCCCAAATTAATAACTTATACACTGTTTAGTCCTAAAAGTTTTCTTATAGACTGAAAGGTCCCATTACAATGTTTCAAACATTATATTTCAAACATCTAATGTTCATCAGATTTCAATAATGTTTGAAATTATAGGATGAATGTTTCAAACATTATATTTCAAACATCTAATGTTCATCAGATTTCAATAAATTTTGAAATTTAGAATGAAACATCAGATTCGTTTACATCATGAACATCATGATGATGTATAAAATGGGACTAAATGGAGCATAAGAAAACTTTTAGGACTAAATGGTTTAACTTTTCAGAAATTAGGATTTATGGGTAAATTTTCCATTTTTTAATTGAAAATACTACAAAGGAAATAATTTTTTTTCAAAATAAATATTCAAAAAATTTAAATAATCTAAAAATTTTAATAAGTAAAAAATTAAAATAAATATTCAAAAAATTTAAATAATTTAAAATGTTAATATTTTAAATTTAAAAACAACTCTATACTCAAATCGTAACCAAACACATAAAACAAAACTCAATTAAGAAATTATTTTTAAAACTCATAACCAAACACATTACTCGAAACTTCATACTATTTTCACAACTCTACACTCAAATCGTAACCAAATACATAACAAAAAAATTAAAATATTTAAAAATATTTTTATAAAATAGAGTTTGAATTTATTTTTATAAAATATTTTAAAATTTAAAAAATTAAAATCGTAATATTTTGAAATTAAAATATTTAAAAATTTTCAAAAAATTAAAAAATTGAAAAAATGGTAACATATTTAAATATTAAAATATTTAAAATCTTAACAAAATTAAAATATTGATTTGAATTGAGTTTTGAAAAGAGTTTTGAATTATGTGTTTGGTTATGAGTTTTGAAAAGTAATAATTATGTTTTGAATTGAGTTTTGAGAAATGAGTGTAGAATTATGATTTAAAAACTCAAAACAAATAACACACTCAAATCAATAGGTGGAACTATGATTTCAACTGCATACCAAACGGAGCCTAAATATATATCAATAAAGGGGTTTAGATTAATTTTATAATAATAATAATAAAATCCACAATAATGAATGGAAATCTAACCGTTGGAGCCAGCAAAATCAAAATCTGACCGTTGCGGGTTTTAAAGATTTAGCAACGACGGTTTAAATACCTGGGAACACCCCTCTATCTCCGGCATCAAAATCAATCAAATCTCACTTGCTCTATCTGCAAATCTTCGCGATCTCAGTTTTCTAACCTATTGTTTCCATACATTGCTCTCTGTTCACAGAACTCACATTCACACACTCGTCTTTTTCCTAATCTTCCATACATAGTCTTCAATGGCCGATTCCAAAGACACCCACATTGTTGTGGAAATCCCAGTCGACGAAGAACACCAACAGAAACTAACATTCTCCGCAATGCAAAACCACCCACTATCTGAAATCTCCCAATCCCCAGGCCATCTCTTGCTCCTCAAGCTCTGGCAGAGAGAAGAAGATCTCTTCGGCCGCAGAATCGCCATGAAAGAGACCAGACTCGATTCCATCAAAACAGAGACAACCCAACTCTGTTTTTTCTTCTTCATTTTCCATGCTTTTTTCTCCACAATTCTCTTCACCTCTTCAATCAATAACAACAACCCAAAACAAGATCGCAATCTTGTGTGCCATAGTTGGTGGATTCCTTCAATTCTGTCTCTGTTTACTTCGATTGTACTGATTTTTTTGGTGCAGATGAGACTTTGCAGGTACTGGAAGGTGTGGAGAGAGTTGCAGAGAGAGAAGGAGAGTAACAGAGCGGTCGGGAGGTGTGTTCAGGAACTGAGGATGAAAGGGGCGAGCTTTGATTTGGATAAGGAGCCACAGAGTGGGAAGAGAATGAAGAGCTCGAGCGTCGAGATTAAGTGGAAGCCATTGACATGGTGTTCTCGGTATCTAATTACTGTTTGTTTGGTTTGTTTTACAGGTTTGGTCTTCCCTGCTTCCAAATTAATACTTTGCGTTTAACTACTCTGTTTTTGGAAGAGACTGATTGATTTAGCAGCAAGTGTCTTGACGTAAGGTGGTCTAGCACGTGATTCTATGTTTTTAATTTTATTTTATTTTTTTGAAAAATGTTAGAGACGTAAATGTTTTACTAAATATTTCATATAACATTTGATAAAATATTTGAGATCTTTAATATTACTATTTTTCTTTTTTATTAAAGAAAAAATGTTTTTGGTGTACTTTTGGCTGAATAATCATACTTTGCTGTGTTTTAATTTTAATATTTTTCATTGTTAGAAATTAATGCATTGAATACATGATGAGAACAATGATTTTGAAGACAGAACAGGAACCCTGCCTGTACCCCATTATGTGAGTAAACAAGATTCATTTTGAATTATTATTATTTATTTATTGTTAAGGTTAAGGTTAAGGTTAAGGTTAAGGTTCTGTTTAATTTTTATTGTTTTTAATGATAAAAAATCACTTGAGACAAAAAAACAAAACAAAACACGAAACAAATCAACTTTTTAGACCTTTAGACCTGTTTTTTTTTTTTTTGATTCAATAAAACATTAAATAAATATAAAAAATAGAGATTTAGAAATAGGAAGGGGGCCATCCTCTTCTTCTTCTTCTTTTTTTAATTTTTAATTTTTTTAAGGTTTACCATTGATCTTGGCTATTAAATTACTAGTAATTTTTTTTATTTTTTTTGTAGGTGGAATTGTTATCTCAAATCAAGATTGGAGGGATCCTTCTTCAACATAACTACTTTCTATCATCACATTCACATCTCTCTTGCCAGGGGATGAAGCATCTTGGTCCGATCTTTGCTTATATTCATTCATTCATCTTAGCTTGGTCCGATCTTTGTTGAGACGCGCTTGAATCATCAACTCTTTCATTGTATTATTATGGTGATGATGCTGAGAAGAGGAAGGAGGACATCTGTGATTCAAAGCATAGATTTGAAAAATGGTGGCCAAACGGCGGCTAGCAGCAATTTCAAACCACTCTGCTGCAATTCAATGTCAATTTTGAAAATAATTCTTCATAATGCAACACTGCTTGTGTTCCACATATTTCCTCAATTGTATTTTATTTATAAGTACAGCCATTGTTATTTGTAGAAAGTATACTTGAATTTTATTTATTTTTTACCTTGGGCCCAGCCATCACAAACCAACCATACAGTTTATGAGAAATGGGCTGCCCACATGGTGTTCATATTGACAAAACACATTTTTGTGATTTGTTCAAATAATAAAATCATCTATTTTAATTTTTGTATTCTAAATAAATGGATTCTATTTGTTCCCACAAAACAATTTTCAATACTTTTTATAGAAGAGTTGTCAATTGAATTTTAATTTTTTGTGATTTTTTTTTCTTGTTGTAAATTGAATTTTATTAAACTATGAGTAATAATATAAACAAACAAACCTTGTGTGAGTTATTAACAAATTAAAAATAATAATTGTGTATACTTCATATTTTACGTATAAAGAATTTATTTTTTGTAAATTGTAGAGATTGTCGCATCTTAAAAATTGGTTCAAGATTTTAAAAAGTTCAAGATTGACACTGCATCTAGAGTTGATGATATATAACATCAGGGTGATGATATTAGATATCCAGCATTTCCTTACAAACATTGTTTTCATAAAAATATAGCATGAAAAATTAAATAAATAATCAATATGGAGTAGTTAATATCTCTCGTACACAATTTTAACAAGAATAATGCTATATGAACTAGTTACTATACTAACTAGTGTATCAATTGATGATGTGACATAATTTAATAGGATTTTGGTATTTGTAATGTGATTAATGAGTAAGGTCAATAATAATGTCATAACTATTCATCCATGTTAATGGATACATGTGGGTTGTTTTAAGAAATTGGTTAAAAATTAATTTTTTGACTTTTTAAAAAAAATATGTAAAAAAAAATAGAGATGCGATATAACTCAAAATAAGATAAAAACCGCCAAGTTTCCAAACAATTTCAAATGGTGGCTACCCAAAGAAATTTAGGTGCGACACAAACCCTATTATGACCAGTATTGTTTTAATAAAAATATAACATGAAAAATTAAATAAATAATTAATATGGAATAGTTAATACCTCATTCACAATTTTAATAGACTTTAACATAAAAACATATATATAGTATAATCGGTGGTGCTACATGTCATTATTACTATATATACGAGTGTACCAATTAGTGTTATGTCATTATTATTGACTCCACATATTATACAAATTATAGATACCAAAAACTTCTAAATTTATGTAACATCATCTGTTAGTATACTAGTGTGTACATTAATTGGTACATATAACACTATCACGGTGGTGATATTAGATATCTAGCATTTCCTTACAAGTATTGTTTTAATAAAAATATAACATGAAAAATTAAATAAGAGTTTGTCGAGGTATGTTATATAAGTGCACAGTTTAATTTTTTTTTAGTCACATCATATTTACTATTCTATACATCTTTTAATAAAAAATTAAAAAACACATTTACCTAAATTATCCAAAACAACTAAATAACCAGTATGGTAATACCTCATACACAATTTTAACAAAGCATTCATCCATGTGAATGGATACAACCAAAACTTCAACAATTTCAAAGGATGGCTACCCAAAGAAATTTGGTTCCACACAACCCTATGTAATATAAAAAAATATTATTTTTTATAAGTTAAATCAACCTTCCTAATATGTGGAGAAAGAAATAGGGAGACTTTACCAAAACAAAGAAAGAGATAGATGGAGAAAAGTTAGAGAGAGATTGTAACAAATGGTTTTCTATTCAATATTTTAAAATAAAAATCTCAAGCACTTGGGTATCATTATTTTTTTTATTTGTTTTTAGCGCCATTAACTGAATACGAATTCTTTTATCAACCACTACTAAATTACTAGATAAGCTTAATAATAAAGTATAATGTTAGAAATTTTAAAATATTACATCTAAATTTATTCATATTGGCGTGATAGGGGTTGGCTCTTAATTTGTTAATTTTAAATAAATCAACAATTGATATATAACAATCTATAAATAACATTTATGAATAATATTTTAAAAAAATTATTTATTTTTAACAATAAATTAAGGAACCTTAAAGAATATAATCCAAACCTCTCATAATTTGACAAATGACAACTCATAATTGTTGAGTCAGAATAATGGGTCATTTTGGCACTTGCTGTGCTGCCAAGAGAAAGGAAAGTAGGCATTTCCTTTTTTGTTTTCTTTTATTTTGGCTTATTTTGGGAAGATGATAAAAATCAGTTTTTTTATTTTTTATCAAGTTTTTTGGGAGTGATTTAGGAAGTTGGTAAAAAATTACTTTTTTGTTTGGATTAATATTTATTTATGGTGTCGCATCACACTAAAATAACTAAAATACCCTCACCTAACTAAAAAAATTACATAATACCCAAACTTACTTTTTGTGAATATTGAGGGTAGTTATGTAATTTGTCAACTTACTTTTTCAACTTTCCAAACCAAAGGAAAAAGGGAGCTTCTATATACACACACCCTTTCCCCTCAATACACACACTTAATGATATTTAATATTATTACAATTTTATCCCTAAGTGAAATTACTATTTTAGACACCACTGTTATTTGAAAACATCTCAATGCACACCTCACATCTGTTGCATCGTGTGTGAAGCTTGTGGAGTGTTGCATCGTGTGTGAAGCTTGTGAATGCTGATTCATAGCTTCTTCTAGGGAGTGTGTGTAATCATTCATAGCTTCTATCTGTTGTGTAGCTAGTGACACCATTGGTTTCTGTATATGATGTTCATTGAGGTAGAAGTGAAACCAAAGGGCTTTGGCATTTCCAAGTTCATCAACCTTCGTCATTCGTAGGGAAAACATCACTGTGATGGAGGATTTGCCTTCTGAAAATTAGCAAATTAGTGTTCATGTGAAGCAGAGCGAAGGAAATGTGAGTTCAAATTTTTTTTTTTTTTCCCGGCGTCGTTCGGATAACCAGAGCCGAAATGTGTTATTTGGTTCGGAAGTATACTACCGAAATAAGTATGTATATTCGGAAGTTGATGTCCGAAAGAAATAAAAAGTTTCGGAAGTTGTTGTCCGAAAAAATCATTTAAATTCGGAAGTTGCTGTCCG
This sequence comes from Camellia granthamiana, assembly GCA_036172215.1. Classification (NCBI taxonomy): domain Eukaryota; kingdom Viridiplantae; phylum Streptophyta; class Magnoliopsida; order Ericales; family Theaceae; genus Camellia; species Camellia granthamiana. The sequence continues at coordinate 5,229,880 of CM069911.1, read as the reverse complement.
AAAAAAGTTAACTTATACAACAATCAACTTCCGAAATTTTTTAAAAAATTTGGACAACTACTTCCGAATGAAGTAAATTTTTTTTTTTCTATTTTATATTCCAAATTTGCAAACTGCATACCAAATTTACAGTTTCAAATTGCAAATTAATCATTATAATGCCATTAAAAATTTGTAATGTTATACAAAACATGCAGGAATATGTGTCAACTCAAGGAAGTCAGGTTTGCGCGGATTTTGTGTTAGATTACACCACTCAATTCACAACTGAACAAGTTCAGTCTACGAAATTATAACGATTATGTTTCGAATTGCTCACCAAATGTAAATGTTTGATAATATTATTTAACTTTGTAGGTATTCAAAAGTAAGGATGAATTGCTCAACTGGGTACGTGAAGTTGGAAAGAGAAATGGTTTGGTTATTGTAATCAAAACATCAGACTATGGTGGAGGGAAAAAAAGACCCAGGATGTATCTTGCTTGTGAGAGGAGTGGCCAATATAGAGCAACAAAGAAGTTAAAACATGATGGCAACAATACATCAAGAGTAACTGGTACGAAGAAGTGTGGTTGTCCTTTTGATATGAGGGCTCACAGGTTTACCACACATGATGAATAGACATTGACCGTAGTATGCGGATTGCATAATCATCCACCTGCGGAGCACCTCGAGGGACATTCATATGCGGGGAGGCTATCAAAGGATGAGAAAGCATTGTTAATAGATATGTCAAAGAGCATGGTTCGGCCAAAAGAAATCCTAGTAACCTTGAAATAGCGAGATGCCCTAAATGTAAGCACACTTAAAACCATTTACAATGTACGCCATCGAAACAGGGTGGTACAGAGAGCTGGAAGATCACAGATGCAATACTTATTGGGTGAATTGGCCAAGTATAATTACATTGAGCGCCATCGGTCTGAAGAGTCCACGATGACTGTGACAGACTTGTTTTGGGCGCATCCTACCAGTTTGGACTTATTCCGGTCTTTCCCACGTATATTAATTATGGATTGCACATATAAAACCAACAGATATCGGCTTCCTCTTCTTGAAATTGTGGGAGTGACATCAACTGAAATGACATTTTCTGTAGCTTTTGCATACTTATAGCATGAGAGGGTCGATAACTATTCGTGGGTGTTAGCTACATTGCGTGATGTCATGGATGGGTTTGTTGTGCCAACAGTTATTGTTACTGACAGAGAGCTAGCCTTGATGAATGCCATACAGAAGATATTCCCGAGTGCCAGACATTTATTATGTCGTTGGCATATCAGTAAGAATGTGTTGGCCAAATGCAAGAAAATGTTTGAGACACAGCAAAAATGGGAGAAGTTCAACCATGAGTGGAACTCTGTAGTGTATTCATCTTCTGAAATTCAATACGAGGAGCGTCTTAAATCATTACTTAAGGAATTCAGTAGTTATCCTGATGCAGTCAAATACATCATGGATACTTGGTTGGTTCCTTACAAGGACAAATTTGTGGCGGCATGGACAGACACGTGTATGCATTGTGGCAATGTTACAACGAATCGGTAAGATTACTTTTCTTCAATATGTTATTAATAAGTGCCATGTACTTGATTTTAACTTGACTGTCATTGAATTGAACAGGGCTGAGAGTGCACATGCAAAACTTAAAAGACAATTGGGTTCATGTCAAGTCTCATTTCAGGCATCATTTGAGAAAATACACAGTCTGCTTGAGTTGTAACACACTGATATCAAGGCTTCATTTGAGAAAAGTCTAACTGTTGTGCAACATCAATTTAAACCTTCTCAATTCAGGGAGCTACGGGGTAATGTGTCTATCTCTGCCTTGGAGTATTTGCTTGTCGAGAGTAAGAGAGCCAATTCCATTGGTATTGATGTTGAAGCTTGTGGATGCGTCTTTCGCCACACTCATGGTTTACCTTGCGCTCATGAGATTGCTGACTACATCAGACAAGATCGTCCTATACCACTTGCTACCATACACTCACAGTGGAGGCAACTTCATATCTCCATATGCAAGAAAGAAGAGGAAACCGAGGTGACTTGTCATGCAGAAGTAGAGTTGTTTGTGAACAAGTTTAATGAAAGTGATAGAACCATGCGATTGGAGCTTTTGAAGAAGTTGAAAGAGATTGTATATCCGGGAAGCACTTTTCTTGTTGAGCCGGAGGTGAAGCCCAAAACACGTCCTCGGGATCATAAGAAGATCAATGTTTCTACCCGTCGTGACCCGTGTGCATTTGAGTTAGTGCAATTTGGACATGATTCCTTCTCACCTAGGGACACTCAAATCACTACATTAGCTTCTACTCTGCAAACCAAGAAGAAGTGACCTGTTAAGGGAAAGGAGAAGGTGAACCCGAAAGGGAAGGCATACATTACTAGAACAGTGAAACCTGGTGCATATGTTGATGCTTTCCCTGCTGGGTTAAAACCATACATTAAGTTTGTCAAGGATGTAGCTGCAGATGGGAATTGTGGTTTCCGGGCTATAGCTGCTTCAATTGGTCATACAGAAGATGATTGGGCTCAGGTTAGGCGTGACCTATTGGGTGAGCTGCACACACACAAAGAGGAATATATTACACTTTATGGGTCCTATGAAAGGTTTGAAGAATTGACAAGCATATTGTCATACTTTGAAGACAGTCCTGGATACTCACATTGGATGACTATGCCAGACATGGGGCATCTTGTTGCATCGTGCTACAATCTTGTGTTATACCACTTGTCTTTACAGCAATGTCTCACCTTTTTACCTCTTACAACAGTGCCAGTACCTCAACTTGATAGACGTGAGATTGCCATTGGGTTTGTCAACGGAAATCATTTCGTCCAGGTATAACAGAAACTTATCAATTGGGTTTGTGCATGTACAAGAAGTTATGAGGTATGACCACTAAGTCAATTGATATTTGGTGTAGGTTTTGTTGCAGCCAGGCCATCCAGTTCCTCCTATTGCCACTAATTGGAGGAAATACCGTCACCCTTGCGCTGTGGACTGGGATGATGCATATGTGCGTCGCATTCAACATTTCAAGGACATTATTCATGATAATGTAGCTACGCGAGAGACTTTTGATGTTGTTGATGTCGCATGACACATGTATGCATTTGACAATGTTAGAATTATGGAAGAAATTAATGGATGTGTTTTTGATGTTGATGTGTTATGTTTTGCAATGTGGATTGAATGTTATCGACCATTGTTACCATTCCATTGTAATAAGAAAGTATCATTTACAAAATCAACGACCATTGTTACCATTCCATTCTAATAATAAAATGTTATTACAATGTCATTACAATACCATTGTTGCCATTCCATTCAAATAAGAAAAACACCAAAAAATAATGTCATCTTACAAAAACACCAAAAAACACGGCCATTACAACAATGTCATCTTACAAAAAACACCAAAAAATATTCATCAACTAACAAAATAACATGTAACAAGAGAACATGTCACGAATCAGCTATATGCCTACGCCTAGGCCTACGACTGTATGTCAATGTCGAAAATGGAAAGCGACCTCCACCAGAACTAGGTCCAGCTTCGTCAATGTGCTGACCTTCAAGAACATGTGTCATACTCTCGATAGCCTGGTAAAGTCGATAAGGATGGCGAATCCCCTCCTGATAACCAGCGTCAATAATAGGATGTGAAATCTGCAGTGCATGTGCAATACGCTGCATTTGAAAAAAATATCACATTTTAGGAAACATATAAGAAAAAAAACAAGTAAGTTACATATGCATAAGAGAGGATAATAGATTACATTCGCATGTTCGCTGAAATCTTGATGGTCATGGACACGCGGTTCATCAGTGTGCTCGACATAGAGGTGCGTGATATTCTTATACCAATCCATGTAACCCGGTACACATTGCCAAGGCTGACGAACTGGTGTGCTCCTCCGTTGCTCAGATAACACGTGGTTATCCCAAGCCTCCCAGATCCTATCCAAGTATCTGTACATTACTGTATATCGCGCAGATATGTTGCCTCGCGCACCACGAATGGGAGCTAGCGGTGCATCTGGGATGGTTTGAACCCTGCCAAATTGCCTCAAAACTCTATCTGAATGATAGGGTTCGACAACGTCTAAGCACTTTAAGCATCCATGGTAGAATGTAACCGGGTTACATGGATGCCGGTCTCTGCAGCTGTGGTATGGATCCCAAATAACCTGTAAATGTAAAGTGTTTTTGCATTAAAGAACATAAATGGTAAGATAAATGGAAGTGTTAAAATTATCGCAGGATGAGTAAACTTACATCAGTAGCTACTAAACTGTCAAGGTTGGCTCGAAAAGATTTCAAATGCTCAATGGAGGAACCCGCCTCTCTCCTAGATGCCCAATGGTACACGTGTGGCATGTCTTCATTGTAGCCCATGTTCTGATGAGGTCGGAATGCTCGGAAGTGCTCATAAATCCACGCCTCCAAAAGAGTCATATAACCACCCATCTGCCTAACCCCAGACCGGCTAGCAAACCCCAACTGTCTATATAAAAATGCTAATGCAGCAGCACCCCAGGCATAAGTATGTATGGATCCCAAATCCATCAACAAGCCAAGGTAAACAACGGGAACCCTGCCGCCACTCTTGTCACTGAAGAGTGTACATCCCAACAGGAACAACAAATAAGCTCTTGCGGCGCACTGTATAGCCTCCTCGGGGTCTGAATCTGTCACACTAGCAAACTGACTTCGCAACCATTCAAGCCTGACTGAATTGCCACCAGCAGAAGAAACCTCTTCATGTGCTGCACGTTCACTAATCCCCAAGCCATAAACGAGTAATGTAACTCAATGATGATCTGTCACATCTGGTATGCTGACTGATTTGCCTACAATGGGAAGGCCAAGAATAGTGCCAACATCATCCAGGGTCACGGTCATCTCACCAACTGTCGTGTGAAATGTGTTCGTCTCAGGTTGCCATCTCTCAACAAAACTGGAGATTAGAAGCTTGTTGACGAACCGATAAGTGCAACGAGCTAACTGTGACAGTCCAGACTGCTCAATAATGGCTTTGAATCTGGTGTTGTTCTCTACTAACCACCATGGCCATGCAAGGATCTTGGAAGAGTGATTATGACACTTTAGGGACCCTCGTTCCTACAACACAAATGATATCTCATTACAAACTACCATACAACACAAAAAAAAAAAAAAAAAAAACTCATATACAAATGAATTTCAGTTTTACTGAGGAATGTTTACCTCCCCGTGCCAAATAGCTGCAGCCACATGACTATTGAAACTCCGCAGTATTGACGGATCAGTCGGTCCACCTGGAAAAGCATGAGTAAGGTACTCTTCCTGGACAGGAGGAGAATCAGGTAAAGAGGTATCCTCCATAGCAATGTCAGGCATATCATAACCTTCAAATCGTCTTTGGCTTCGGCCCCCACTTTGACTGGCACTTGGAATATCATATTCTACCTCAACTGGATCACGACCTCGACCACGACCTTGACCTCGTCCGCGCCCACGCCCTCGTCCCCGTTCATGGTCTGCATCCAATTGACGACGTCGTCTATTTGAAGCAGTAGGTGGGACACGTTGTTGATATTCAGAATCCATATTATCTGCAAAAAATACTAAGTGTGTGTGTAAATAAAGAGAGTGTGTGTAAAATTAATGAGAGTGTTTTAAATTATAAGTGTGTGTGTAATGAGTGTGTGTGTAAAATTAATGAGAGTGTGTGTAATGAGTGTGTGTCTAAATAATAAGTGTTTTAAATTATAATGAGAGAGTGTGTGTAAAATTAATGAGAGTGTGTGTAATGAGTGTTATAATTAAGTGTTATAATTAAGTGTTTTCATTAAGTGTTAGAAGGGAAAAAAAAAAAAAAAAAAATTGTGTTCGGAAGTTGTTGTCCGAAAACACCTATTCTGTTCGGAAGTTGTTGTCCGAAAATACCTACACCATTCGGAAGTTGTTGTCCGAAATTATAGATAATATTCGGAAGTTGAAAACCGAAAAAAAAAATTATTTTCGGCACCTGAAAGCCGAACCAAGTAAATGTTTTCGGAACTATAATGCTGAATACAAGCAAAAATTTCGGAACTCTAATGTCGAACAAAAACAAAAAAATCGAATAACCAGTTCCGAATGAAGAACTGCGGCAATCAGTTACATTGGTGGACTGAAAATTTCAAAAATGGTAAAAATTAACCCTACATTATAAATAAAATAGGAATGAGAAGATTCTAATCTGTGTAAACTAACCTAAAATGTGAAAATTTCAATGCTCTTCAATGCCCTTCACACAGATGGATGGATGAAGCTTTGGGGAGGAACCACGGTGGAGAGTGTGAGAGATGGGTATGTGTGTGACTGTTGTTCTCAGATGGGTGTGTGTGTGTGAGAGGGGTGTGTGTGTGTATGATTTACATTTGGGGGTATATGTGGAATGATAGGGGTGTGTAGTGAGTCAAATATATTAGGATTTATTTTTTTAGTGTGTGTATTGAGAAGGATGTGTATTGAGGGGAAAGGGTGTGTGTATATAGAAGCTCCCAAGGAAAAACGCAACCTACTATTTGATCAAAAACGCAAACCGTGCGTTTTTCACCCATTCCCAAAAGAGCCCTTTTACTTTTTTATTATTGTTAACTATAATTAATTTTACTAACTAACTAGTATTGGGTTTTTTAAATTGTTAAAAGAAACAAATCTAGGTAATTAAAATTTTAATTTTCAAATAAAAGTAGCTTTTGACTAGAGTTGGGTAAAGAATTTATAAAATTCATATTTCAATTCGATTCAAATCAATTCGGTAGGTTTGGATTAATTTTTTGAATCCATAGTTAGGTTCTAGATTGAAAATTTGAAAATCCGTAGTCCACGGATCGGCTCCCGATTAGAACCGATCCAAACCGTATACAAATAGCCTATATTTATATTATACACTCTCTCGTACAGTATCTTCTCTTATTCCATATAAAACCTAAACTCGCATAATATCTTTTTTTATTGTTTTTATTTGTTGGTTTTTAGTTTTAATTTGTAATAGTCTAAATACTTATAGTAGAACCAGTTTTCTTATGATTATTTAAATTCTAAAACAGTATGTCGTTATTATGGAAAGACATGTTATTGTGAAACTAATATAATGCTATGTTTATGTTTCTTATGAAATTAAAATGTTCTATATATATATATATATTTTGTTATTTAATTATGTGAATCCGCGGTCGTAAACCGATCCAATCAGTGTTTAAATGGATTGGTTTCACGAATTAAACGGATTGGATTGATTTCAATTTTTCAAGAACTGTAGATGACAGATTAGTCTTAGTTTTATCCTAATCCAGACCATGCTCACTCCTAATTTTAACTAATTTATTAATATTTTGATGAAATCATATTTGGAAAATATTTGATTCAACTCCATTGATAATTGAGATATGTACAATCATTTAGTAATAATACCAGCGTTGTATACATGTATGAATCGCGTATTGTTAAAATTATAAGAAATTACAAATTTTGATTTACACAGTTATATGAGTTAGAAAGTTCTAGGCAATTACGTCAACTTATTTAAATTTGGAAAAATTACAAAAAAAAAAAATAAAAAATTAGAGTTTGAGTTTTATGATAAAATAAAATTTTAGTTTTATCAATTTAAACCTTAATATTTTAATTTATTTTCAATTTAAACCATCCATCTATTTTCGTTAAGTAAGAAAAAAAAAATGCTTATCTTAATTATTAAATTCAATATAAGCGTACAGAAAATGTATAAATTATTTATTATTATTAAATTTAATGACTAATATATATATATATATTTTCAACAGGTTTACTTTAAAAAAAAATAGATGATAATTTATATTGAAAACAAATCAAAAAATTATGATTTAAATTAATAAAATACAAAATTTGAAATTTAGTTCATTAAAACTTAAATCCTGATTTTTTTTTTTTTGGTTTTGTTTTTCTATTAATTTTGTTAAAATAGTTAAAATGACCAATATAAAAAAAATAAAATTTTATCAACCACTCTGATTTGGGAGTGTTTTGGGAATGACTTTTTTATTTTTTATTATTTTCGTCCTTGGTATTTTTTTTTTAAAAATTTAAAAGTTTAAGATTTTTAGATTCAGTTCAATAAAATGAACCGAAAAATTATGCCTGGATTTGGTTTAATTTTGAAATTGTGATTCCAATAAAAAAATTTCAAAACTCATAAATAAATACACAATTTAAAACTATTCAAAATTCAATTTAAAAATTATTTTCAAAACTCATAACCAAACTCACAACTCAAAATAACTCTTTTCATAACTCTATTTTAAAAAAAAAAATCAAAAACTATTTTTATTTTATTTTTTAAAATTATTTTTAGAATCATGTTTTGAGTGTGGAGAGTTTTGAGTTATCAGTTTTGAAAAGAGAAAATTTGTTTGGTTATAAGTTTTGAAAAAAGTTTTGAGTTGTATTTTGATATTTTTTGGATTTATTTTTTTAAATATTTAAATATTTTCTTAATTTTATTTTTTTGAGGTAAATATTTTATATTTTAAATATTTATTTATTTTAATATGTATTGTATTTCATACATTTGTATGCTGTATTTTTTAAAATATATTTTGTAAATATTTACAAATTTATAAAATTTTATTTTTTTTAATATTTTAAATATATAATTTTTATTTTAAATACTTTATTTTATTTAATAAATATATTTTTAAATATTTTAGTATTTTAATATTTTAAATATTTTAAATTTTTTTTTTTTACTTTTTTAAATATTAAATTTTTTTAATTTAAAAAAAGGGAGACTTATTTATAAATCTTTTTTCAGACACTTATGGTAGGCTAAGTCCTATGTAATTTTTTATAGAGTCTCAAGTACTATTTAGATAGGAATGTATTCTACAAGATCCTACATAAACGTAACGTGACGTGACACTTACATAAACGTAACGTAACGTGACACCTATATAAACGTAACGTAACGTGACACCTATATAAACGTAACGTAACGTGACACCTACATAAACGTAACGTAACGTGTCACGTTACGTTTCGCAAACTTAATGAGTTATTATTTTTTTAAATTGAATGTGAAAATATTGCTGGTTTATGTTGGTGTCACGTTACATTTCATATAAATATGATCTATAGTAACTGTTGGCTTTTTGGCTTTCGAAAGGTTATTTTTGTAATTGCGAGCGTGCCAGCAAGGATCAATCAGTCCTTATAGAAAATTAATTGTCAATCAATTATCAGACGATTGTGTTTTAGTTCTTTCAGCCTCAATGAAGAGGACTTTTACTGGTGGCTTGACTTAGGAGAATTAAACAAATAACAATTAAATGAAGAACAGTTGAAGCATTTCATTAAGATGAAAAAACTTACAATGATCCAAACTCAGCCTCGTAGAGGTTTACAGCGACAATCTACTCAAAACTACTCCTATGAATGAAGTGCAGTGCAGGAATTTTAAAGTACAGATACGTAAAGAACTGGAAACGTAAAACTGGAAAGGAAAAACTGGAAAGGAAACAAAGTAGAATAAGACTGGTTTTTTGGATCTGAATCTGGGGGGCTTTTCTAGGGCCTTCTCTGCTATTTATACTGCTCAAGGATGACCATCGAACTGCATTTCTAACCGTCGAACTACTCCTCCATGATCGCTGATCATGCTGCCTCAAGATTAGCTCCATTATGCCATTACTTCCAATTAGGCTTCCCTCCTAAATTTGAATTTGAAATGTGAGTAACCGTTGAAGCCACATCACCTTACATCTCTTTGTTGATCCACTGCTATTCAGATCTCGTAATAACTAAAACTAACTGCCACGTGTACAATCAGGATCGAAGACTTGAATAGTCTTCCTATATTATCCTTATTTTGCCACGCGTCGAATTGTAATTGGCTTGTACAAAATATGTAGCCAACATTACCCCCCATTAATATACCCAATACTTGGTGATATTAGTGGATCAAGGTCCTTTTCCCACGTCTTAGAACGTGCATGGGTTTTGCATTTTCCCAGAAATGCAACTGTTATTCATCATCTGCATTAAACTCTCCTTCAATCTTTTGAACACCCCCACCACCTTAGTATTCGAACAAACCGATACATTTTTTATGGCCGAATCAATTTTTCCCTCCATTGATCGAGCACACGAAGAGTCATATGATGATGCTGTTCTTCCTCGAAAGAACCTCCATGCATTAATTAGCCACCTTTACCCACCTTTCTATATTCAGGTCATGGATGCCTTTGCAAATTATTAACCCTTAGACTTCGAACATATTGCCCTTAATCCTTCGATTCAGAAACTTACAAATATGAACATGGGAAGTTCTTCTTCTGACTCACCCTTGGACTACGAACAAACCGCTCTCAATCCTTTGATTCAAAAAGTCACAAATATAGACATGGGAAGTTCTTCTTCACAACCCTCTACATGGGATAAGGCTGCAACTTCTTTCTCTTCTGGGGCTTCTAATTGGATGAGCTGGTCAAAACCTGAGGCCTGTGATTTGAAGGAACGAATCAACCATCACTTTGTCGAGTTTACTGACCCTTTAGAGTTCCCTTCTTATGCGCAAAGCTCGGTGGTCTATCCCTACGTGCCCATTGACCATCGACGCAGTTTGGAGGGGAATCTGCTTGTGGCATTGTATACATCCTCCATGCTTACAAAGATAGTGCACGCCGCCCGACGACTAGAAGAGGCACAAGGATACAATCCATTATTCTTAACCCAGAAGGCGAAGATTTGTTCTTCTGACTGGCTCAATTATATTAATGCCCTTGTTCCTTCTGCCCTTGCTCTATCTCCTAAAATAGAAGCATCCACACCTTCTCCTCTGCCAAATCCTTGCTGGACAGAGAGACTGAGGCTTGCCCTCTCCGCGGATAAGGTCTTTCCACCTTACAAGCCTCTACCTTCCCCTAATCCAACTGAGCGGAAGCAAGCTCAACTCCTGCTCGCGGCTTTCTCTCACTTGCCCTTCAATGTTCTTGAGGACGAAGTCCTTCTCAAGAACCTTCGATGGGCTTGTGATATTCTGACTCGGGGTCATGTCCTCAATCCCCTCGCCCAAGCAGAGCTTCACATGTTTTTGGACCAACTTCCATTGCTTCTCCACTGGCATCAGACCTCTATGGCCACCACACAATCTTTAGATCAACTCTCGTCCCTTCGAGTTCATGCCCAGTACAAAGCAGAGAACTTCATTGAAGAATTCGATAATTTCAAGAATAAAGATTTTGCGTACTGGGATGACTTGGATATAGACGAATTGGAATAAGGATTGAGAGAAACAGCATTCGAAATAAAGGCTGAAGAGCTCTTTTACGAAGTGAGAGCACATCAACTCATGCAGCCAATGTTAGAAGAAATAGAGGATAGAATAAAGAAAGAACATAAATTCATTGATCATAGCTGGACTAAATTTCATGATCTTGTTATTTATTCCATTCCCTATTTTTATGAGCTTGAGTTTGTACCCAAATAGGGTCATTCGATGTAATTGCTTTTGCTTTAATACCACTAAGACTTCTTTTTTGTTTGGTATGGTTTGATGTTGTCCCCATTTGTCTTTTAAAGTAAATTCAGGGCTTCGAACTGAACAATATTATCCTTCAAATTTGGGCTCAATCGTTTTAAATGAAACACTAAAAAGAACCAACAATGAACCTGTCCAATTTATGGAATATAGTCAACGATTTTTGCTGATTTTCATTTAGAATTAGTGCTTCAAATTTAACAATCTTACCCCTTAAAGCTTGTTTTAATCATAACCAACTTATGGTCATGGTTAGTATGATCAACCAATTTTAAATTGACCATTTTTGCTTCGAAGAACAGTCCATGTTGTTTTTTAGTTCAAAAGACAATCTCTGTCTGTATGTATACAAACCAACTATTGGTTTTGATATTTCGAATACCAATTCCCATCCTTAAGGGGTCTCAAGTTTTACTTCGAAAGACATTACTTTTATTGAGAAACCTAAAACAGGTCTTCAATCCTTTTAAAGCAAACAAATACTTGAATATTCTTACATCTTTAGGTATGGAATGTGCTTCAAAGCCGGCTTGGTAGTTTCGAAGCTGTTGTTATTTGACTTTTAGCGCCAAAATCTGGTTTTTTATGTTTCGAACATCAATTCCCATCCTTAAAGGGTCTCAAGTTTCACGTCGAAGGACATTACCTTCATTAAGAAACCTAAAACAGGTCTTTAATCCCTTTGAAGTAAACAAATAGTTGAGTATTCTTACATCTTTAAGTATGGAATTTGCTTCGAAGCCGGCTTCTCTGCTTCGAAGCCGTTGTTATTTGACTTTTGGCGCCAAAATCTGGTTTCGAAACCAAATATTTTACTTCGAAGCTGGTATCAACATCTGGGATGTGTTTTTCCCTCCAAAAGTATCAATGTTGAAGGAAACTCTTCGTATTCGTACTTTTAGTACTTAACGAATTACACGATATATCTTTCAGATACAAAGGCTTTTAAAACCCTTTTATTTCGTGCTCTAAAATCACTTGCTCGCTCAACACACAAACCCTTTATCTTTACCGATCTTCCACTTCTTTCTACTCCCTTTCCCAACTTCGTCATCTGAGAAAGCGTTCTATTAATGGCTTCCTCTTCATTGAAAGTGCCAATTATAGAGCGTGCGAGCCCATCTGTAGCCCTAAAAAGGCTCATTGATACAGAATGTGAAAAGTACAAGGCTGGGAAGAAAAGTGCCATCGACGGACGCATCTTCATCCCTCGTCGTCATGTGCAACAAGACTATGTGCTTGGGCCTATATTCAAGGAGATTCCTACTGAGCTTCCAGCTTTATATCCTCGTCTGGAAGACCATTGTCTCCTTTACGAAGGTGGCCTTGACTGGAGGAACTGGAGGACGAACAGCCCCCACCGATGCTAGCCCACGGTGAGGCCGGAGTGGCAAGAATGGTATGATCGAGTTATCCCTAATAGGACCCTGGACCTTCAAGAACTCTGCCTTCTCGACGCCCTCCGACTATCCAGGTTAACCATCTCAGAGGACCCTTTCTTAATCCCTGCTGCCCTGTGCTTTTGGAATTCTGCTTTTAATTTCTTTCAATTTAGATGTGGGATGATGGCCCCTACTATTCTTGACATTTGCCACCTATTAGGATTATCCCCCATTGGACCAGATTATCCTGACCTAGCAGTCCCCTTCTTCCTCCCCTCTCTTAACTCATCCTATAGTGACTTCGTCAAGGCTGAGAATAAAAGAGAGGGTCCTGTGACTGATAGAGAATTCTTTTCTTTCCTACTATATTGGCTTTGCAAGTTCCTTTTCTGCACTTCCTCTCAAAGAATCATGCCTGAATTTGTTCCTCTTGTCAAAGCCCTTGTTTTACAGAAAAATGTGGCTTTAGCTCCATACGTCCTAGGTCACGTATATAGAGCCTGTTCTCTCTTCTGTGAGAAACCCTTAGATGCCAATCAAGGGGGGCTATTTTAGATTCTTCAGCTTTGGCTTTTTGCTTATTTCACTGAGTTACAATCCAAATACCTTAAATTTTTTGAGCCAAATCCTCCTACTCATGGCATGAGGTTAGCCAATACTTCACTTTATCCTTCTACCTTTGCTTTTTACTTCTCTTTCTTCCACCAGCTTTCAGTTTCCCCTCATTCTTACAACTTTTGTCCCTTCGAACCCATTATCATCGGCCCATCTTGGTTGAAGAACTTCCTAAGTGATAGATTCTGTGCTTTACCTGTTCATAAAGATATATGGGCTTCTATTCTGCTTCCTAGAGAATTATTCATTGGAACCATGAACCCCAGAGCTTACAAATGCATTGCTGAGCCCTATTGTCCTGCTCAATTTGCTAGACAATTTGGCTTCTCACAAGGGGTCCCAATACCTCTCTGCAGTAACACCAATCTAAGTCTTACCACCAGGGATTTGAAAGTTCGAAGGTCTAGACTAGAAGAGGCAACTTCTAAGTTTATACAGGACTTGGTCAAATTTGAGTACATCCTTTTCCTTCCTCAAGGTAACCTGTTGAAGAGGTACCAAAATTAGCGGGTGACCAATATGGAAGTATACTTGGCCATTTCTCCTAAAGATCTACTAATGGTGTTGGATGTGCCCAAGCCCAAAGGAGCTGGAGTTGTTACTTCTTCCACTGTCCTTACCATTTCAGTTTCTGTGCCTGCTACCACACAGTCTGCTCCTGCTGCCTCAACTCCTCCTAGAGTTACCCGGGCCGCTTTGAAGAAAGGTATATACCCTTGTCTCTTCTCCTTTTGCCTTCTTTATAATACTTTAAGCCTTATCTTTAGTTCTTTTTTTGTGAAGGTGGTGCGGGTGCCTCACAGGGAGATTCTCCTCAGAAGACCCAAGCTCTAAATCTTCTCAAAAGCAAATGGCAACAAAAGAAAATGAGACTTTTACTTGAGCCTGAAAAGGAAGTACCTGAGGTTCAAGCAGAAGAAGAAGAAGAAGAGGTAACTCAAGAGCAAGAGTCACCCCTGAAAAGAAGGAAAAGAGTGACCGTCTCTTCTTCTGACTTGGTTCAAGATCCCACTCATGAGACAACTGCCAGAGTAGTGGAAGAGGAACTCACTTATGAAGAATCCGAATCCCAAATTGGAGAGAAAGAAATTGAGAAGGAACAGGCAATACCAGTACAAAGAAAAAAGAGAAGGAAGATGACTGTCTCTCCTTCTGATTTGGTCGAAGACCCTATTCATGAAGTAGCTGCTAAGGCAGTAGAACAAGAGCATTCTAAGGCCATAATTGTCTTTGAGAGAGCTGAGAAGAGACGGCAGCAGCAATTCTTAAGAGATGAAGCAGCTGCTGCTGATGCAATCCAAATGGAAACTGCAAGAAGGCAACATACTGCTGAGCACTATTCCCTTCGAAGCTCTCCTATTGCCGCTATCACTTTTGATACAAGTAATTTCTTTCATGCTTCTACTGTTTCTCCCTTATAAAATTTTTGGTATTGAAACTTGACATTACTTTACATCTCTTCTTTTGCAGCAACAACTACTGAGCCTATTCTTCCAATAAGGACTCCCTCAGTTTCAGTTAAAGTTGATCAGATGCAAAATGTGAGGACTATTCAGATAATACTCCCACTTCCTAGGCCTGCATTTAATGTACCCTCATTGAGGCCAAGCATTCATGCATCTCTTTCCTTTGGATTAAATTCGTATCTTCCTTACTTATCTTTGGATCTACCTCAATCCAGTTCTCTTTCGAGCCTTGCTCTTCCCCCTCTTACTAAGGAAATTCTAACTGCTACTCCATCTCTGATGGTAGCTGATTCCCCTACAGAGGGTGCTGGCAGCTCTCCAACCCATGGTTTATTACCTTTACCTACTTCCAGTCCTTCTTCCCTTGATCTATTGGTGGCTAGGACCATAGAGACTGCTGAAGATGCTCCACCCATTTCTCCTATCCTTATGCAGTCCTCTGTGCCTTCCACCACTGCTCTTTCTGCACCCCTCATGTCTACGGATGAGGTAGATATCTTCGAAGCAAGACTAGCCAGTCTCTTTGACATGCCCTCTACCTCTCCAATAGCTAATGATGAGGCTGAGCCATTAGTTCTGGCTGATTCCTTGTTAGAAATTCTTGAGAGCTCCTCTTCCTCCAGTAGTAAGCCTTTTGTACCTCTGATGGACTTAGACAGCTGTCTGGAGTTACTGATATCTTTTTCAAGGATTCCTTTCGAGGCTTTACAAAGGCCTATAATAAGAAATGGCTTCCTTCAGTGCTGCAAAGTTGTTGAGCAATCCAGTATAATTGTCTCAAGTCATCTATCTCAGGCAGCAGCTACTATTGACTTTTACATCAACATTTGTCATGCTGCCAGGGCTGCAGAGGAGAAATTAGTGAAAGACCAGAGCTTTGTTTCCACAGTACATACTGAAGTCTCAGGGCTAAAGGAACAACATTCCTCTGTCTCCCATTTTCGAACTCAACTACTGGAGAGGAAAGCTCAACTTGAGGAGGAGCTATCTGCAGTGAACCAGGCCTTGATCCGAACTGACACCAAACTGCAGATCACCAACCAAGGACTGGCTGACCGAAAGTAGGAAATGACCACAGCCATTCAGTTGTTTTCATCTTTTAATAATAGAGCATCCATTGTAAAAGAACAACTGAGGCATTGTAATGATTTTTGGGCCAATTTATGACAGAATGTATTCAGCTCTTTATGAAAGACAAATTCTTATTTATCATTTGAGTATTTTTGTGTTCTTATACTTGGCATTTATTTTACTCATTGTGTTTCCCATATAGTTGGAAAATAAGGTTTCAAATACCTGCTATTAATCTTTTTGGGATGTACATATCCATTCAAATTTCTCAAATGGTATGCTCCAAAAGGAAGGACTCTATGGACTTGGTATGGTCTTTCCCAGTTAGGTGACCATTTGCCAAACTTATGGCTTTTAATCCCTATTGGGAGTATGGTTTTCCACACCAAATCACCTTCATCAAAGCCAATGTGTTTGACTTTTTTATTATAGTTTTTGGCTGCTTTCTTCTTTTGGAAAAGAATGCCATTTAATGTCAGAATTCTAGCTTTATCTATGCTTTCTAATTCCAAGCACATACTCTGATGGTATTGCTCAGGATTTAACTGGTCTTGGCATCTTACCCTCTAGGACTTAACATTAATTTCCACAGGTAACACTGCATCATGCCCATATACTAAGGCATAAGGAGTGACTTCTATGCTTGACCTTAGGAAAGTTCTATAAGCCCACAATACATCTAACAACAAGTTATGCCAATCCCTAAGATTGTTTTCCACAACCTTTTGTATTCTTTTTTTCAAGGATTTATTGAATGATTCAGCTTGACCATTGCCTTGTGCATAATATGGAATGGAATTCATAAGGCTAATTCCAAACTCTGCCACAAAAGACTTTACCATTTTCCCATCAAACACAGTCCCATTATCAACAGTTATAGTCTGTGGGATACCAAATCTGTGGATTAAATCCTTAATGAATCCAATAACCTCAGTTTGGTCTACAGCCTTGTATGGCTTAGCTTCGACCCATTTAATGAAGTAATCAGTGGCCACTAAGATGAAACAATGATGCTTCGAAGAAAGTGGATGTATTTTCCCCATCATATTCATGGCCCATCCTCTAAATGACCAAGGCTTTATTACCGTATGCAGGTTAGTTATGGGCATATGCCTGATTGTGCCATGCTTTTGACATGCCTGGCAACCCCTTGCATATTCTATGCAGTCTTTAAGGATAGTTGGCCAATAATAGGAATGCCTTCGAAGCAACCACCTCATCTTCACACCTGGCTGGTGAGCACTACAGATACCTTCATGAACCTCAACTATAGCTGTTAGAGTTTCTTTTGGGCCTAAACATTCTAGCAATAATCCATCTCCCCCTCTTTTGTAGAGAGCATTACCGTATATGATGTATTGCATAGACTGCAATTTAATTTTTCTGCTAGCCTTCAAAGATGGGCCAGCCAAGTACTGCATTATTGGATGCCTCCAATCTTGTTCCTGTAAGTCATTATGATTGACTTCCAGGACCACATTCCTTTTATTTAAAGGTGGTATTGATTTCTGGTATGTTGTTTGGCTCATGTCCCTTTGAGTATTATCCCTTCTCTTGAAATTCGAAACTTTCTGAGCCACATCATTAGCTCTATTATTCAAGAATCTTGGGACATGAGTTACATTTGCAATTTGAAATTGAGAAAGCAGATGTAATGCAACAACATAGTATGGCAACATGCTTATACTTTGACATTTGAAAATCGCTTTTACTTGGTTAACCACCAATTGAGAATCTCCAAATATGTCAATTGCATGAACTTGTAGTCCAATAAGAATTTCCAATCCCACTATTAAGGCTTCATATTCAGCTTGATTATTAGAACAAGTAATTTCATCCACTCTGAAACCATGTGTGGTTTCTATTCCTTGTGGTGACTTAATCACAATACCAATTCCAGTTAGGCCATTGGCTTTCGATCCATCGAACCACATTTGCCATAGCTCAACACTAGCCATACCAAGTTCCATTATCTCTTGGCTTTCTGTTTAAGATGGATGGTCTGCCAAAAAATTGGCTAAAACTTGTCCTTTTACTGCCTTTTGGGGAACATATTCTAAATGAAATTCTGATAAGGCTAATATCCATTTGTCAATTCTTCCCCTCAACATAGGTCTAGATAACATATACTTAACCAAATTTGTGGTTGCAATTACCAAGATAGTTGTAGGCAAAAGATAATATCTCAATTTCATTGCAGCAAAATACAATGCAAGACACAGCTTTTCTACAGATGAGTATTTACATTCACAAGAATTTAAAAACCTACTAAGATAATAAACAGCATGCTCCTTGCCTTCTTCATTGGCTTAGGCTAAGAAAGCTCCCAATGAATCTTCTGCTGCAGCTATGTACAACTTCAAGGGTATATCACCCTTTGGTGGCATCAGCACTGGAGAGTTGGCCAAGTAGGCTTTGATACATTCGAAAGCAATTTGATGCTCTGCTGTCCACACAAATTCCTCTTCATCTTTTAGTTTTAATAAGGAAGAAAATACTTTAGTTTTCCCTGCATTGTTAGAAATGAATCTTCGAAGAAAATTAACCTGTCCAAGGAACTTTTGTAATTCTTTCTTACTTGATGGAGGTCTGGCTTCAATGATGGCTTTGGCTTTATTCTGGTCAATCTGTATTCCTCTCTTGTGTACTACATAGCCCAAGAAGTTTCCAGATGATACGCCAAAAGCACACTTAAGAGGATTGAGTTTCAACTTGAACTTTCTCATTCTTTCAAAAGCTGCTTCTAAGTGAAACAGATGCTCCTCCATGGATTGGGATTTAACTACAATGTCATCAATATAACACTCTAAATACTCTCAAATGAGGTCATGAAAGATAGTGTTCATAGCCCTCTGATATGTAGCCCCAGCATTCTTCAGGCCAAATGGCATTTTAACCCATTCGAAGGTCCCAATATTCCTAGGACATTTGAATGCTGTCTTGTGAACATCCTCCTCTGCAATGCAGATTTGGTTATAACCAAAGTGCCCATCCATCATTGATAAAATTTGATGCCCTACTGAACCGTCTACCAACAAGTCTACTATAGGCATAGAATATTCATCTTTTGGAGTTGCTAGATTTAAGTTTCTGAAATCAATGCATACCCTAATTTTACCATTCTTCTTAACTACAGGCACAATATTGGATAGCCATTCAACATACCTAGCTGTCCTGATAAAGCCTGCCTTGAGTAGTCTAAGAATTTCTTCCTTAACTTTCTGAATCACTTTTGGACTCATTCTTCTTGGTTTTTGCTTATATGGCTTGAAATTAGGCCTCATAGGGAGCCTATGTTCCACTAATGATCTATCCAGTCCTGGTAGTTCAT
This sequence comes from Camellia granthamiana, assembly GCA_036172215.1. NCBI lineage: Eukaryota > Viridiplantae > Streptophyta > Magnoliopsida > Ericales > Theaceae > Camellia > Camellia granthamiana. Next base: position 5,210,463 of record CM069911.1, on the reverse strand, counting down.
CATAAGATCATGTAAAACAATCTTTATATTTCTTCAGAAAAACTAACAACTGGTCCCTGTCCAGAGCATTCAAACAAGCACTTATATAGGTGGGCTGTTGTATAGAACCTTCCCCTAAATTTACTTCTTCTAAGGGGTCTTGTGTCTAAGAACTTACTGAAGCTTCTTCTTTGATCCCTTCTGGCTTCGAAGCAATCTTCTTGCTTTGTTCTGCTCCCAGGTTCTTTAATTCAACATCTTTACCCTCCTCCTCATAGACAAAGTCTGTCCATAAGGCTTCTTCTTCCTGTATCTCCTGGACTTTTGTTTCAATGTCCAATGCACAGTATTTGTCAAAGGCCAAAACTCTGGCCTGTTGTTGCTTCTGCTTGCAGCCAATTATCATGGCTTCTTTCTCTTGCTCTTGTACTCTCTGGACTATTGATTTTACATCCAATGTTGAGAACTTAATTAGAGCCAAAGACTTGGCTTCTTGGACTTCATTTCTTTGCCTACAATCAGGCATCATTGTCATCCTTAACGACAACCTTTTCATCAGCACTCTCCTGGACTAAGTGCTTCAGGTGTGTCACTTCCTCATCAACCGTCACATCAGCTGAGCCATCAGGTTTCCTCCGTATACTGAGTGGTGTCACTCCCTCAATATACAATTTGGCCTCTGCGAAGTCTGCACAGGCTATGAAGGGTTGAGGATCTGCATCAAGTTCCTCTGTCTCCCCATTGCCCAAGGCCATCATTATTTTCTAATGCAAAGAGAAAGGCACACACTTGTTAGTGTGAATCCAATCTCTACCAAGTAAAGCATTGTACTTAGCATTGTTGTCGATGACGAAGAATGCTGTCATGCAGTCCTTGGTTCCCACACTCAGGTTAATAGGCAAAATTCCCTCAGCCATCTGTTTGTCTCCGACGAAACCAGCAATGGTTGTGCTGGTTGGGATTAACCTGGGGTTCCTTTTCCCTAGTTTCTTCAAGGAAGATTTCGGTAGTAAGTTCACCGCTGCCCCATTATCTATCAAGACTCGGTTCAATTGTATCCCATCGAAAAAGGCCTTGATATACAAAGGCTTGACATGCTGTGTCATAGAGTTCGAGGGATATTCAAAAGGATATGAGAGGTTAATGCTCACCTCTTTTTCACTCTCATATTCAGTTTCCATTGGGGTAACCATTCCGAAATCATCTTGCACCATACTCACTTGTGAGTCTTCACTAGAGACTGGAATTGGGTCCATTTCTTGCCCCTCTTGGTTCTCATCTCCAGCTTGGAATTCATGCGGTAGTATGTGTACCATATTCACTGATACTGAGCCAAATTGGATGGCTGGCTGTGCCTGTTTCTCCTCTTGGCCACCTTGTTCAGTTACTTCAGAAGCATCCTCCATACTGTATTCTGACACTTCCTTACTAACAAGCTCTTTCAAATGGTCTTTTCTGACTGGTTTTTCAACCAAAAATGTTTGTTCAGCCATGAAGGCTTCGAACATTTCTTCTTCAACCATTTCTTTTTTTTGGCTTAGGCCAACTTCTTTCTCTGCCTCGTTATCACTCTCCATCAACGCCTTCTCCAATCCTGCCAAACTGGACTTCTCTCTAGCTTTTAGTTCAGAGTGAACTTTGGCCAATTGTTCTCTACTACAACCCATTTTGTCTTGTAGAGTTGGTCTTGGAGAATGGTCTGACCTTGGATTCTTCTTTCCTTCTGTTTGGACCAATGAAGAGCTCTCTCCACTCTCTTTCAGGTCTTGCTAGTACTAAGTGTACCTACGCTGAATTTTCCTCCTTTGTGATCTAGAAATTACGGGGACCATATCTGCTTCCTTTGTTTTTGGATGTTTAAGCAATACCCAATTGTTTGGAGCCACCAAAGGAGGCTTGATCATCCTGCCTTGGTTTCCAATTACATCTCTTTGGGTAAACACTTCCCTAGGTTTGTTCTGCATCACAAACCAATCTGGGACCCCAGGTACCCACGAACTTACTGACCCGGCTGTTGAACTACTTCTTTCTTCCTTCGAAGTCACATTCGAAGCTGGCTGTGAAGGCCACTGTTTGGCCCTGACTTGATGCTTTGGGCCTAACTCAGGCCTTTAATGAAAGTGTCCATTTTCTGTCCTGTGTGAGGCTGGTCTAGGGGGCCAATCTCTGGATTTGATCCCATAAACTGAACCTCTCTCCAGTCTCTACTCAGAATGACTGCTCTCCATTCTGTAATAATTAGGTGGCCTGGACTCATATAAAGGCCTCTTGCCTTTGGAATGCATTCTATCAACTGTTGGTTCAACCATCAATGGTTGCTGCCTAACACCACATGGATATGGCCTTTTATTGTAAGCGTTGGTTGGTTTGGGATGTCTCTTCACATCCCTGTAATATTGTTTCCCATCAATTGGAAGCCCTTTCAACCATTTGTAGCTCAATCTGCACCTGGGACACATCCTTTGCATTACAGTTGCTTCTAAGGAGTCATCATCCAGTGTTTCTTCATCAGAGTATTCCTTCTGGTGTGAGAAACCTTGTCCAATAGCTGGTAGATTTCCTGTGTCCTTCTCGATAGTTGTCTGGTTGGTAACATGCATCTGCATATCGACTTCTCCCAATTCTTTTAAGGACAAGCTTCGAAAGTCTGGCATTATGACATTGGTTGCCACCTCTCCAATTTCTGGAAATGGATTACTGTCGATCCCCATGGCCTTTTCAGCTTTAGCTGGGAATTTCAAACTTCATTTCCGAATTTGTTCTTGAATCTTGTCTCGAAAAACAATACAATTCTTAGTCGAGTGAGACCAAGAATTATGCCATTTACAATATACTTTTCCTTTAAGTTCATCAAGAGATGGAATTTTGACTCCTTTTGGTAACTTAAGGAAGTTGGCCGCAAGCAAATGATCAACAATGTCATCTGCCTTAGTTAAATCGAAAGAGTATTTCCTGTGAAGGTCTTTCTTTTTAAATTACTGGTCAATTATTGTATCCTTATGAATTAATGCTTCACAGATCACAGGTTCTTTCTCCACAATCTCTGCCGCATCGATCTCATAATTAGGATCTCTATAATATGTCTTGTACGATGCATTATTTCGATCTTGTTCCTCCTCTAGTAATGCTTCGTACCTAGACAACTTATAAGTGAGTTCCACTAAGTCTCTGAACTCAGTTGAGTCAAACTTCTTTCGAAACCTAAACTCTAAACGATTTTGAGCCAATCTCACAAATTCTGGCTCTGGTAAGATGATTCTACATTTATTTCGAGCCCTTTTAAATCTGGCAATAAACTGAGTAGCCTTCTCATCAAGCCTTTGACTCAATCTTGCCAAGTTTGCCATGGAAACCTCTTGCTCTGATTGGAAGAATTGGGCATGAAATGCCTCTTCCATCTGTTGCCAAGTCTGGATAGAGCCAGGTATAAGGTCAATATACCATACAAATGCTCCCCCAGTTAGGGAATTTGGGAATAACCTTAACTTCATATAGTCATTATTAGTAAATTCACCGCATTGAGCAGCAAATCTAGCAATATACTCTACTATTGATTGGTTTCCATCCCCATAAAAAAGGGCAAAATCTGGTATCCTAAAACCTCTTGGGTATTCATGTACTCTGTCTACCCATTCTGGGTATGGTTTCCTGTACACTGGAGTCTGGACCCCCTGAGCCATTGGTCCACACATCTCTCTAACAATGTCAGCAATTTGGTCCCTAGGGACCATATTTTGTGCCTGCTGAACCACTACTGGAGGAGCAAACATAGGATTTGGTGGGCAAACTTGTGCCTGTGGTCCTCTTGGTCCATAAGGTGGTATATTTGGGACTAGTTGTCCCTATGGTGTAGGTTGCTATTGGGGGTGTGGGTAACCCCTTTGAGTCTGTCTTGCGAAAGGACCTGCGAAAGGTGCTGGAACTGGTGTTGTGTCTCTTCCATTTGTAGGAAAACCTTCCAACCTCTCTGGTGTAAATTCGAATAAGGGATTAGTGAACCCCCTTGTGCCAGGTATGGCTTCGAACATGGGATTTGGAATTATTCTTATGCCATTTTCTTGTACTGGGCCAAATCCACCAAATTGCATGGCTTCACTGTTAAGTACTGAGGCATTTTGACCTGCTGTAGGCCTCGGAATAGGCTCGTACCAAGACTGAGGTGATGGTCTTTCATAGTTCTGATTACTAGTTTGACCATTAGAATGTCCATTAACTTGCATAGGCTGTTTATCTCTAGGCAATCTTTGCTGAGGGACATTTGGAATTTCTTCCATGTGTCTTGCATTTGTTGGTTGGTGGTTATTCATTCGATCCAAAAAGAATGTTGTCCACCTCTCCATTGTGTTCATTAATTGTTGTCCCATAGCATCTACTAGGCCACTCCATGGATTTATTGGCTGAGTAAATGGAACAGTGGATGGTCCAATTCCTTGGTCTCGTCCAATATTATGAACATGTGGTATTTGTTCTGAAGTGCTAGTCTGTTCGACCATAGGTTCTGATAAAATGGGAGTTTCCACAGGATGTGTCATTGTAACAACCCTCGTTACTGTTTACCGAATAACCACTGATTACCGCTAAACTGAAACTGATTAAGACTGGAAATGGAACTGATTAAAATACTGAACTAACTGACTGAAAACTGAAACCGATTGACTGACTGTATCTGTTTGAATTGCATTCTATCTGTTCGACTGTTTGAATATCTGTTCATGTTTATATGTTTAAACTGCAAATTGAAGGCCTTATCGGCGGCCGAACCCGAAATTGATTAGTGTTTTATGATCCTTAGAATTAATGTGATTTTATGGTACATTTATCTGAAAATTGATTTAGTATGATTAAATAAGATTAAATATTGATGAATTGCTAGTCTTGGACTAAATTACCAAACTAACCCTTAGTGTCCCACTCAATGCAATATATTTGAGCCTCATTATACACTTAGGCAACATTTTGCTCAGCCATTTTCATGCTCTTGCCCACTTGAGAGGGAGAGAGGGAGAGAAAGCTTGAGTTCTTCACAATTTGCTTAGAGACTTGAAGAATTTGTAGGAGATTTGCATATTTGAGCTTGTGTATCTTGCATTCAAGACCCAGGTAAGGATTTCAACCTCTTAATTGTGTCTTAAAGTTGATTCTTGCATGATTCATGTCATATTGATGGAGTTTAGAGCTATAACATGGGTTAAATGTTGAATTGTAGCTTGATTGTTGCATGCATGTTACCATTCTTGAGTTTTGAGGTTGTAAGTTCATAATTCCTCACATGCATGTCCATCTTTTGATCATACTCCATGAGTTCATCTTGTTTTTGGAGGTTTGAGCTCTTTTGAACCAGCATTAAAGCTTTGAAAGTGATTTAAGCCCATGCATGTTCATTTGAATTGTTGCTCTTGAAAAATGGTTTTGAATTGGGGTTGAATTAAATACCCTTAGGCTTTGATTTCTCAAATTAAGCTTCAAATCATGTTATTCTATGTGTTTACAAGAGTTTTCCAGAAAATGGACCCAAGAGGATCGATTTTGGTGTTTGAAAACTCGGTTTTGAACTTGGAGTTTGAATCTGGGTTTTCCAGATTTTGGTCGTCCGCTCGAGCGGGGGAAGTGCCGCTCGAGCGGGGAAATCAAGCTCCCAGCACTTTGGCCTTGTTTACAGTCTGCTCGAGCGGGGAAGTTGGTGCTCGAGCGGGGCCTTGTGTCTCATGCTCGAGCGGGAGTCGAGCGGAGAATTCACCCATCCAGTACTTTTACAGTACGCTCGAGCGGGATAGTTGCCGCTCGAGCGGGTACCTTTGTTGCATGTCCGCTCGAGCGGGGGAAACCTGCGCTCGAGCGGGACCCTGTTTCACTGAAATTTCTGAAAATGTTTTCTGTGTACATATTTGCATCCTCATTCCATCCTAGGCATTCTTAGGCCTAGTTTTAGACATCTTGATGAGGATATAGATGTAGAACACACCGAGGCATAATAGAGAGTTAATAATTATCTTTCCCAACTGTGAAACTTAGAGTGTGTTCAATCTATTAACTGTCTAGGGTTGGCATTCCGAGGAGACGCTCTAGCCTACTGTAGCCCAGAACTCTGTGAGTAACAATTGTGTAAAGATATGTTCAAAATGATTATCTTCTGAATACTGAACTGAACTGTTTACTAAACTGTTTACTGTTTACTGAATGAATGTATATCCTATATTCTGAACTGTACTGTGGCATCCTTAGCACCTACTGTTTACTGTTACTGTTACAGAGATCTCTGTCGGTTCCCTTGTGGAACCACTACTGTTTACTGATTGATGGCCATCATTACTGTTTGGTCTTGAAGACCTACTGCTTACTGTACTGTTATGCTAACGGATGTACCACATATGACTGATTGACTGAAAGACTGGAATACTGATTTAATGAACTGTTTTCATTACTGTAAGGACATTCATTCTAAACCTCTTTACGCTTTATGTTATTCACTAGGCTTTAGCTCACTGCTCATATATATATATATATGTAGGTGTACAGGCACCAGACCGCAGCTAGGAGCGTCGGGGTAACTCCAGTTTTGTCAAGCCAACCACTGTGCCTCACTGCGAGGTTCCGAGCCTACCAAGCTATGGCTTAGGAGTGTTTTTATTTCCCCGTCTGTCTTGTACTGTTTTTGTAATACTGTATAGACTGTTACCGTACTGCTTAATAGGGATTAAGTCCCTGTACTGTATATTGTAAATATTGTGCATATTGTTTGGTACTGTTCCGTGTAAATGTATGAAAAATCTTTTTGGCATTCAGACTGTCACAGTTCATTGAACATTGTTTATTTACTGTATTGGCTTTAGGAATGGCAACGGGGCGGGGCGGGGCCGGGGACCACCCCTCCCGTCCCCGATCCCCGAATGTAACACTCCCCCCCGTCCCCGCCCCCGTCCCCGCCGGGGACCCCAATCCCGGCCCCATCCCCGCCCCCGATCGGGGATCGGGGATCCCCGACCCCGGAAAATCCCCGGTTTTTTTTTTTTTTTTTTTTTTAATGTAAAAATCTATAAACATTAATAAACATTCTCAGTTGGAATATCAATTGGAATATCAACCCTAATAGTTTCATTTTTTTAATTAATTAGAACTGTAGCAACACCATAAATTTGTAGCAACATCCATCTGTTGGAATATCATTTTTTTTAATTAATTAGAAAAATAAATATCAATAAACATCCATTTAAAAAACATCATCTATAGCAACATCATAAATGAAGCTATCTATCATCAATAAACCTGTAACATCATAAATTCAGTAGCACATACAAGAAACATCCATAAATTCACATCTATAAATTCATCAAAAAACATCACCTATAACACATCTATAAATTCACAACATAAATACACAACATAAATCTGTAGCAACATCCATAAATACACAACATCCATAAATTCAGCAGCCCATACATACACAACCCACACACAAAGCATCCTGTAGCAACAAAATAACAACCAAAACATGTGTCCAGCAGCACACACAAGAAAATTCAACAAGTAGCAAAAAGAATAATTAATCCCAAGCACAACCCGCAAGGGATAGGTTACCCAAAAATTGAAATTAAAAATTAAAAAAAAAAATCCATTGCAACATAAAAAAGCAACTTCCATCAAACCACACAACTTCTATCATCTCCTTCAACTTGAACTCCTGTTAAATAACAAAAGGAAAAAAACAAATAATTAATACTAATACTAAAATGTAAAAAATGTTAATTACAACAAAAAAGATGACAACTAACACAAAAGTGGCACATGATTGATCCGACTCGATCTCATCATCATCATATATAGTTGCATAGCCCACCGATTCCAATGTTGAATTTCCTAATAATATAAATTCAATAGTGAAATTATTCCATGCTAATATAAATAATAAAAAGTGAAATAATAATATTTAAATTGGATAAAATAATACATTTCATCTCTTCACCCCACAACCAACTTTGTGCACACATTAATGCTTCTAATGTGTTTGGATGAAGTCTACTACGATGTGGACTCACCAACCTTCCACTAGTACTAAATGCTGACTCTGAAGCAACAGTGGATACAGGAATAGCTAAAATGTCCCTAGCTATTGCCTGTAAAGTCGGATATTTTGGCCCACTAGCTTTCCACCAATTCAAAACATCAAAACCTGAAGTTCTTGGCAAAACATCATCTTCTAGATAATGGTCCAACTCTGATCTTACATTCTTCATTTTTTTACTTCTCTTTCTACTAACAAACAAATCAAATTCTGAAAGGGTTTCTGGAACAATTTCTGCACGGGCAAAAGAGTCACCAACAACATCGGTCTCCATACCAACTCGGTGCTGATACTCTTGCAACAAATCATAACAAATATCACGAACCCTATCAACTTCTTCTTCAGCTTTGTCTCCATAAAGTTTTTCAAAATAAAACTCCAATACACTCATCTTAAACCTAGGATCAAGTACAACTGCAACCCCAATAACACCATGTATCACTAACCAATATTTATCAAATTTTTCAACCATTTTTGATGCCATTGTTTTGATCACTTCAATTTCACACCTGAGCCATTGAGACAGTGTCATCCTAATCTCACATAAAGCTAGAAAACAAACATTGGCTGTGGGATACTTTGTACCAGAAAACAACTCAGTGATAGAAAAAAAAATCTTAAACCTCCCACTAATCTCTCTAGCAAACTCCCATTCTTGCTCAGTTGGCACAGTCTTATATTGGGGCTCTCTAATTTTCAACCTAGAAAAGACATCCTTATACAATAAGGCTGTCTGAAGCATCAAGTAGGTCGAATTCCACCTAGTTGCACAATCAAGTCCTAATTTCTTAGTATGTGGAATACGCAATTGGTTTACTGTTTCTTCAAATTTTTCTACTCTTTTTGGTGTTGCTGTCCAATAAACTACACTCTCTCGAATTTTCTCCACACCAACTCGTATGACATCTAATCCATCTTTCACTATCAAATTCAAAATATGCGCACAACAACGCATATGAAACAAAGTACCACCTAACAAAAGCGATGAATTACTTAACTTATCCATCAACATGGTAATCGTGGCATCATTTGTGGAATCAACAGTAACAGTCGAGATTTTTCTATCAATATTCCAATCCATCATACACTTAAGCAAAGTATCACAAAGAACTTCTTTTGTGTGTGGACATGGCACATAAATAAACCTAAAATATGATATTCATAAACAAGTATTAATAACATGCAAATTGAATAAGATAGAATTTTTAAAATGATTTGCAAATTTACAAAAATATACCTCAAAATGCGACTTTGCAATATCCATGAATCATCAATGAAGTGTGCGGTGACAGCCATGAATCCTTTCTTTTGATTGCTAGTAGTCCACATATCAGTTGTGATTGCCACCCTACTTTTATTATGCTCCACCAAACTCAACGTCTTCACCCTCTCATAATCATAAATCTTTAAAATATCACTCTTTATCGTATTTCGAGAAGGCACTTTAAACAATGGTTGAAGTGCTGCTGAATATCGTTTAAAACCAACATGGTCTACGATAGAGAGGGGATACTCATGCAAGATTATGGCATGTGACAACTCTTTCCTAGCAAAATCTTGATCAAAGATATAAGAATTCATTTTTGGAATCTCTCTATTAAAGTTGTTAGTTAACACTTTTTGCCTCATGTCCATCACTTTTTTCCTAGTACAACTCTTATGGTGATCATGCAAATGCCTTGTTCCATTTTTTGAATCACCTCCAAGATGCTTATTACAATAATTACATATTGCCTTCCACACCCCATTGACTTGTTGTTTTTTAAAATGTTCCCACACAACACTAGGTTTTCTTTTACTTCCTCCACAAATAGTATTAGACTCTTCTAAATCAATAACATGTTGATTAGAGAGGGGAGACGGTGAGTTCGGTGGTGTGTTCGTAGCTGGCGATGAATGTTGTGATGCGTCACTCTCAAATGGTACTTGAGAGTTAACGGGTGCTTCGGAGTTAACGGGTGCTTCAGAGTTAACTTGTGCTTCAGAGTTAACATCTGACATTTTTAACCTTTATAAAAATAATATGGATTGAATTAATATAAATAAATTAAGTACTCATCATCTTTTAAACAAACTATGACATGATTGAAACAATTAGAAGATGAATGAAAAAATAATACATGATGCTGTGAGTGTCCTAGCAAATTATTTTGAGCATGAAAAAACAATTAGTGAATCACTATTGCAAAAATTGCTTGTGACATGGAAGGGTGTCTTGCAGAAACAAGCTCAGAAAACAAGGTGAGGTATATATTCACAAAGACATAAAGCTACTGGAGAAGCATGTTGAACTAAGTTCCTATACCTTTATGAATAATTGAGCCAAAATATAAGAAATGATCACTATGTATTTCATGCTCATCAAGTTATACTGTAGAACACCCAACTATCCCACAATGCTCATCTTTATATAAATTTCAAATTTATTCAAACAAAGAACAAATAGACAGATTATGAGATATATTTTAATAGACAGATTATGAGGTATATTTTCATGCTCATCAAGTTAAATTTAACAAGTTCTAAAGTCTGTCACAAGGCAACAAATTAACAAGATTATAGACAGATTAATAGACAGATTATAAGATCATCATCTTAATAGACAACAACTCAATAATATAGACAGATTATGAGGTATATTTTAATAGACAGATTATAAGATCATCATCTTAATAGACAGATTATCAACAGATCAACCATTGTTTATTAATCTGTCTATTTTATGCAACCATTGTTTATGTGGACTCATCAACAGATTATCAACAGATTATCAACAACTCAATAATATAGACAGATTATCAACAGATCAAACCTGATGTACAAGCACCGATTATCAGGGTCTGAAGTGGAGGTAGATCTGCATAAAACATACAACTGATTAATAATCAGATGATCTAAACACTGATATATAAAATAAATAAATTTAGAAACAGAAAAAAAAAAAAAAAAAAAAAACAGAACTATACTATATTTTTTACAGATCTATACTCAGATCTAAACACTGATATATATATATATCTAATATACATATATATAAACGAAATGCCGAGAGAGAGAGAGAGAGAGAGAGAGAGAGAGAGAGAGAGAGACTATTTTTACAGATCTATACTCAAATCTTAGATCTAATCTAAACACTGAGATATATATATATAATATACATATATCATATGAAACCTAGGTCGAAATCCCGAGAGAGAGAGAGAGAGAGAGAGAGAGAGATACCTAAACAGAGATGTGAGGCGCGGTGGTGACGGAGGAAGGATCGTCGGTGACGGTGGGAGGATCGCCGGTGACGGAGCAGGCGCGGCGGTGACGAGAGAGGGACAGACGAGAGGGACAGACTGAGTGAGACGAGAGGAGAGGCGTGTTTATTGTGTGAGTGTGTGAGATCTGTGAGTGAAACCCTAATAAGACCAACATATGCGTATATATATATCAGGGACCAAATCGTCATTTCACATCGGGGACCACGCGGGGCGGGGACGGGGACGGGGGGCCGGGCCGGGTCCGGTTCTGAAAAACATATCCCCGTCCCCGGCCCGGATATAATCGGGGATGAAAATTTGAATACCGTCCCCGGCCCGTAGGGGATATTTTTCGGTTATTCACCGCTTAATTCGGGGTCGGGGGGTCGGGTCACCATCGGGCCGGTTTCAGATTGCCATCCCTAATTGGCTTCCGCCATGCCCCTGTATTCTGTTTTACTGTATTACTGTTAAGCAGGCCTTCGGTAATCTTGGATTACTGGCCGGTTACGGTACTAAACCCATAGGGGCGGGTTTGGGTCGTGACAGAGTGGTATCAGAGCGATACTTAACCACGAGTTATACCGCACACACGTGTCCAGATGAGCTATAGGGTGTCCTAGAAAAGCAATAGGGCATTTCATGAGCATGAAAAGTGTGTGGTTATGACATGACTGATTATATGCTAATGTGTTAACCTGCTTAAAGAAATGACTGTCTATGTTGATAACTGTCACAACTGTTATAACTGCCTATAGTGAAATGGATAATGCAAATGAAACTGAATCCTCATCCACTGAGGCTAGAATGGCAAGAATGGAAAGAATGATGGAACTGTTAACTGCAAGATTAGATCAACAACAGAACCAACAGCCCCCACCTCCTCCTCCGGTACAGTCGGACTAGAATGTGAATGATAATGATGGGGACATAATTGCTCTTACCCAGAAGTTCAGCAAACTGAAACCGCCATCCTTTCAGGGAGGCCTTGAACTGTTAAAGGCTGAAGCATGGGTTTTGGAGACCGAAAAATTGTTTGAGGTGTTTCCGTGCTCGAAGGCACATAAAGTAATGTTGGCCACTTTCACGCTGCAAGAAGAGGCTAGAAGGTGGTGGATGCTTACTCGTGATGGCAACACTACTATGACTTGGGCTCAATTCAAAGTAGCCTTCTTTGAAAAGTACTTCCCTCAGTGTGTCAGGGACAGAAAGGTCACTGAATTCGAACAGTTAAGACAGGGCATAGTGTCTGTTGCTGAATATGAAACGAAGTTCACCAGGCTTGCTAGATATGCACCACATATGGTGGACACCGAGTATAAGAAGGCCAGGAGGTTCGAAGGCGGCCTGAATGTTGCGATACTGGATAGAATAAATGTTCTGAAATTACCGACTTATGTGAATGTCCTTGACCGAGCCTTGATGGCTGAAGCAAACATCGAGGCACTGAAAACTGAAACACCAGCGTCTGAATGGTGTGGTAAAAGGCAGAATTTTAAATTCAAGAAAGGCAAGCATAACCCATTGAGCAAGAAACAGAATACGGGGTCAACGACTAGCTCCGGCCAGGGGAGTGGTTTCATACCACCCTGTTCTGAATGTGGTAAGAATCATAAGGGAGTTTGTTATAAAATCTCTGGTGCTTGTTACAGGTGTGGCAAGGTGGGCCACATGGTGAAAGATTGCCCTTCCACTGCTTCGAGCAATAGTAAAGCTGCAGGCAGCGCCGCAGCATCAACCGTGGCACCAAAACCGAACCCCAAAGCTACCGGGAAAGAGCCTATGAGGCAGGGCCGTGTGTTCGCCCTAGTACCGGGAGACGTGAAAAATACCGAGACCGTGGTGTCAGGTATTCTTTCTATTTGTGCTCAGAATGCATATGTACTGATTGATTCGGGGTCGACACATTCTTATGTATCACATGCTTTCTCGCGAAAATTGAATAGACCCTTAGAACCCATGAATTATCTGCTAGCTGTATCATCACCTATTGGGGGATCCATGACATGTGTATATATGTATCCTGCTTGTGAGATTATTGTTGGGGATATGCATCTGTTTATTGATTTACTGCCATTGAACATTGATCATTTTGATGTAATATTGGGGATGGACTGGTTAACGAAATATCATGCCACCATAGACTGTGTAACGAAACAAGTAGTTTTCCATCCACCGAGTTTGCCCGAATTTGTGTTTAGTGGGAGTGGAGTGGTACCTCCTCCGTATTTGATTTCATCTGTAAAAGCTGTTAAATTGATTAGAAAGGGGTGTAAAGGGTATCTGTGTTCTGTATTAACTGTATCTACTAATGATAATGCTAATGTGAACAGCATTCCCATAGTCAGAGAGTTCCCAGATGTTTTTCCAGATAATCTGCCAGGGGATTTGATTGACAGGGAGATTGAATTCACCGTTGATGTGATTCCGAGAACACAGCCAGTATCTAAAGCTCCCTACAGAATGGCTCCAACTGAACTGAAAGAATTGAAAATGCAACTACAGGAACTGTTAGACAAGAAGTTCATCAGGCCCAGTACTTCACCGTGGGGCGCACCGATTTTGTTTGTGACAAAGAAAGACGGCTCACCGAGACTGTGTACTGATTACCGTGAACTGAACAAGGTAACCGTGAAGAATAAATACCCATTGCCTCGTATTGATGACTTATTTGATCAGTTACAGGGTGCTCAAGTGTTTTCTAAGATTGATCTCAGATCCGGATATCATCAGTTGAAGGTTAAACCAGAAGACATTGATAAGACTGCTTTTAGAACAAGGTATGGACATTACGAATTTTTAGTTATGCCTTTTGGAGTTACCAATGCACCAGCAGCATTTATGGACCTCATGAACAGAATCTTTAAACCATACCTTGATGACTTTATTGTTGTATTCATTGATGACATCCTGATTTATTCTAAGACTAGAGAAGAACATGAACATCATTGTAGACACCCCATTTTTGACCGTCCTCAAGACTTGGACGTCACCGTTGGAACACTCGGTGATTATCCATGTTTGTGTTCGTTTGGAGCTCCCGGAGGTCTCGGCTACGCGCCTTGCCTCAGGATCTCCGAACTCGACCGTTTTGTGTCTGGTTTTGCACCAAACACTTGTGTTTTGCCTTGGAGGGGCAGGGAATGCCTTGTGGGGCATCCCCACACATCACCGGCCATGGCTAGAGGCCACCAGCTGTTGTTTGTGTCCACCGGCAATGTATATTGCCGGCCGGCACTCTTTTTGGCCGACCAACCATCAACTTTGTCAAAATGGCAATTTTGAGCGGCCGACCACTGTTCATCTACTTTTTGTAGATATTTTGTGGCAGCTGTGATAGCTGGCACCCACCCCTTTCCCCTCCATACACGTGTATGGGGGGATTTCCCTCTTGAATGGCTTGTTTTGTAAGCCTTACAAGAGGGAATTGCCTATATAGGAGAGCCTCTTCTCTTTGGCCAAGGGTTAGACTCTTCTTAGACATTTTAGACAGCTTTTGTAAAGCTTGAGTTCTAGGGTTAGGGTTAGATATATATTCTATCTCTATAAGTGTGTGTTTTGTCCTACTTTTGCTCACAAACACTCACCAACACACCATCTCTTGGACTTGAGACCTTTGGAGGGTTGTTTTAGTGTTTTGGAGCTGGATTGAAGCCAAAGAAGGCTGTTGGAGCATTGTTTGTGAAGGTGGTCTTCAAGGGTAAGAAACTTCCCTTTTATTTCCCATTTTTGCATTGCTTTTCTACCTATCTTAGAACTATTTTTGTGCTTAGTGTATAATACAAAAAAGTTCTGTTTTTAAGCCCTCTTGATTGTTTGTTAAGGGTGTTTTGTGGTTTGGAGGAGTTTGACCCCTCTTAAGCCTTGTAAGGCTCCTTTTTGTGCTATTTTGTGCAAGTTTCGGGACTTTGGTGTTTGGGCCTCTTCACCACTGAAATCTTGAGGGATTTCAGTGGTGAAGATGGTGCCTCAAAGTCTCAAAAAGAGGAGGGCCACCCCCTCTCCTTGTTGTCCTTGAAAATGACCATTTTTAGCCTCTTAAGGGAGCATCTAGCTTAGGCTTTTGTTGATCATGTCTTGGCTGTTTTTTTTCATGCTTATATTGTCATGATTTAACTTTGTATTAAGTTGGTTTTGGTACACCATGCATGCTTAGCATACCTACCATGTAATGCCTTGTTATTGCCTTAATATGCCTTAGGTTGTTAGTCTTTGTTCTAGCATATTTTAGGTTTAGCCTTGTGAAGGTTTTGTGCTTATTTTGCCATGTTTTAGGTCTGTCCATAGTTGCTTGGGTCGATCTTGGCATGCTTAGTATAGCTCCTTTGTATTATGGCTTGTATGCTTCAAGTAGGTGAATGTGTAGCATGCATTGCTTGCATTAATTTAGTGGTTTAGGACCATCCTACATGTCATTTCAGTCCTTAAGACATGCTTGTATGCTTGCCTTGGTTGTCTCTTTGTTGCTTTAAAAGGTTGTGCCTTGTGCTCCATGTTTTGGCCATTGTATATGCCTTTAGACTTGAGCCACTTAGATGCCATCTAGGGGCACCCTTGGCTTTGTTCAAGCCTTCTTTTGACCTGTTTGAAGTCCCCTTAGCCTTGTGAGGCTTGGTGGGTTTGACCTTGGTCTAAGCCTCTTGGCTTGCCTCAAGTACTTGGACCATTTGCATGCTAATGTTTGTCTTGTTTAAGTTGGTTTAGCACCTCCTATAACATGATTTTAAAGCTTTTCATTGCATGCTAATTGTCTATTGTTCGGTCTCTTTAAGTGTGCTTAAGAGTTGCCTTTATATGCCTAAGTGTTGGATCATGAGTGCTTGCATGTTTGTTTGCATTTTGGCCTTCACTTCCATGGTTTTGGCCACTGATTTTGGGCCTAGTTAGAGCTGCCTAATTCATGTTTAAGACCATCATTTGCTTGGTTGCATGCTTACCTTACAAGTTTGTACATTGTCCATGTTCATGCTTGCATGCTTGCCCTCATGATCATGTTGCATATTAGCTAACATGCCTAGGATGCATTGTACTTTGCATGCATACCTTGTCCCTTGATTTAGTGATAGGGATTGGGCCTTGGTTTGATTGTTTGCATTGCATTTGAAATCAATGTGCACAACTTGGTTCTTTGGGCCATCACGCATGGAAATGCGTGATTGATGGTCCGAGAATCGAGGCACATGCCCCTTTGAGTCGCAAACGTGATAAGGGGCATGATTGGTGCATACATTGCTTGAATTGTATTGCCATGCAAGATTTTGCCCTCTGCTGCTGTGAGTTGCAAGTTCTGCGGGAACTTCTTGCCGGCCGGCAATATTCAGTGCCGACCGGCAATGTATTTGTGGCCGATGGCCTCATTTCCAGCCGATGATCACATGCTGCAGCCGGTGGCCATTCTACTCAGCCGATGGTGATCCCAAGTATCTGAAGAAACATCTCTGAGACTTTGGCAGTCTTCAGAAGGGCAGAGCAGGGAAGACAGAGGCAGTCTATGCATGGCAGTGCAATTCCGAGCAGGACCCGAGCATGCGTTGCATCAGGCTCTCCTCCCGAGGCGGTTTACTGTTTTTTTTCCTAGTTTAATTAGCTTGCGTAGTTAATTAATTTGTATTATTCTTTTGGTCCCTCCGAGCGAGGGCGAATCTGTAATAAGTGTGGGTGCGTGTGTGTGCATGTCTTCCAATCCCCACTTCTTTCTTCCCTTTTATTTACCTGCTTATGATGGTAGATTAGGGCACGTTTAAATTAGCATACCTTATGCTATGCATGCGTGCATCCATGCATTTGTCTTGCATGTACCGGGCTCGGTACATCATACAAACTGCATTGTATTTTCAATTCCAAATTGAATACGTGATAGTTGTAGCATTTCACATGCCACTTTAGGGTTTGCCGAGCCCATCCTAATCACATCCTGTATGTGTTGCATTAGCCACTTAACATGAACTAGGACATGCATGTTTGCTAACCAGTTTATTGTTTCGGCACGGAGTACGATATAAGTATTTATGCTTTAGCATCTCGCATGCGTGTGAATGTCAACATGACAGCATGATTACCATGTGGCTAAATGCTTATATGAGATAAAATGTTTGAATGCCTGTGGGTGGAGGTTGGATTGTTTGAGTTGAAAAAACTCGTTGAAATCCGTGTTTTAGCCTACTTGCGAGTAGCAAATTCCAAAGCATTTTCAAAACAAACGGATATACGATGCTTGTTTCCAAATTAGGCAATCTAGTCTATACTTGTTTGCTGTGCGCATAACATAGTAATACTAGGCTAATAACCGGAACAAGAACACATAATGTTTTCAAAATCGGATATCACGGTTAGTAGAGGTCGGTCTTCGGACCGGGCGAAAGAGGGTGCTCATAGCTAACCTTCCCCGATCGTACCTAAGCTCCCGAGCCAAGACAACTTTGGTGATGACGGACACGTGGCCTTTGGCGCCGAGTCAGGGTTTCCTAAATTTCCCAAAATAAAATATTTAGGTGGCGACTCTGTATCTGGCAAAGCAGTCCATGTTTGGCACTTCTTTTCAAAATCTGTTTTTTTTCTCAAAACGATTTGCCAGAGTTGGACTCTTTGGTTCAGATTAAGAACCGCAACAAACACAAAAGGGGAGTCCGAACTGTAGCGAGGTCCCTCGCGGGCTTGTTACAGTTTCTGGCGACTCTGCTGGGGAATTCAGAGAGCTTGACTCGAACTCGTGATATCCTGTTTTGATTTCATTTATGTGTCTCTTTGCATTGCATGTGCATTGGTGCGCCTAGGACACCGTGTTTGCCATCTGCCATTCCTGAACGGCTTGCCGGAGGCTTGTCTTGTCAAGGCATGACCATAAGGCTGACTGGTTATGGGCTCTGACAGTATGGGAACACAAACCCCGATTTTACCGGGGCACCCTTTTTGACCATTCGACCTAGTGCATATTCGGAATCCATAGTGACCATTCCAAACTAGGGCAGGTTGCTTACCCGATGATAGGTTGTTTGAAACCGCTGTGTGCATAGTGAAACCCTAGCTCCTGACAAAATAGGACAGGGAAACCCTACCCCAACATAGGGGTGTATTGGCTCTCATTTACCTGCTATGTGCGTTTAGAGTGTATCTCTACAAGAACACACATATCAGTTTGCGAGATTGGGTATCAGGCCCGAGGGCACCAGTATCAGTGTTGTTGAGAATCAGTTATGTCTGCGGGTATCAGTTCAGTTTTGAACAGTGATTCTGGGGAACAGTGATCAGTAGTAGAGTGCAGTTGATCGGCTACACCCGTGTTTGATCTGTTTGGGGCTGAAATACTGCTTGTTTTCCGTTTCAGTTCAGAGATTCAGAGAGTTGATCCAAAATAGCTAGTGTCTTCTCCTTGCTGCGGCAGGACTTACGATGACGCAGAATTCAGAAGAGATCGTGGTCATGACGGCCGCGTTGGATCAAGGGATCACCCTACACAGTGAGATTGCTGTTGATATGCCGCATCCACCCAGATCGCCGGTTGCGCACCCGGTCTGGGCCCCCCAGCTATATCAGGCTCGTGAGCCTACTACTTTTGAACTAATGGGGATGATAGGTGATCTCTAGAGGTCTGTGGCGGATCTCGCCTATAGAATGTCAGCTTCACCGCCAGCTGCACCGTACGCCGGGAGCTTTGTACCCCAGGAGCCCCCGCTGTTAGGCCGAATTGTTATTGAACTTAGTCAACCGGAGATGGCCTCCAGTTATAATAATGATGTGTCAACATCAACCCAAACTCTCAATCAGGCTGAGGCCAGAGGTAAAGACAAGATGAAGGCAGATGCCGATCCTATCGAACAACTGCCGTGGGCAATCGAGGCTTTGAAAGCCGGAGGGATGAACAAGCAACAGATATCTGCAGTTGTAACAAAAGTCGTGGAGGATGCTTTCCCCATTGCGCCTGAGGGTATTCAAGTCAGCCAGAAAGCCGGGATAGGCCCCGTCATGCCGGAACAGTTCCTCCCATTCCCAATCCTGTACCTGGGAAAGATTAGAAAGTCAAGGCCGCACCTGCCGACCCTTTCGCTGGTGCGTCCAGCAAGAATACGAAGTACCTGCCCCGAGGGCGCAGGGTCTTCCATGCTCTCTACATGCCTTTGTCCAAGGCACTTCAGATCCTAGCTGAAAGAGGGCATCTTAAACCCTTGGAGCCTCGACCTCTACCGAAGAATCTCCCTGCTACACGTGATGCTGCTCTGTACTGTGCGTACCACCAGCAAACTGGCCATGCTACCGACAATTGTTTCCGCCTCTGTCATGAGGTGCAAGATTTAATTGTCAACGAGGTTATCCTCCCGCCCACCTCAGCCAAGTCCGTTACTACCTAGCTATTGGATTTTGAGGATGCAGATACTGTG
Source organism: Camellia granthamiana (assembly GCA_036172215.1). NCBI lineage: Eukaryota > Viridiplantae > Streptophyta > Magnoliopsida > Ericales > Theaceae > Camellia > Camellia granthamiana. Next base: position 5,190,805 of record CM069911.1, on the reverse strand, counting down.
AGTATGTGATCAGGGTTGGACCACTTGTGAGCGGTGCCCAGTGTTTTTGATGTGGCGTCTGGCACGCATTTTTGAGCATCTGTGAATGCTAGTTTTGTAAAATCTGGCTTGGGTGTCGAGTCAGTCTTTGTTTTATTTTGAGTCTGTCTCGTTGTCTTGAGTCAGTCCTTTTTGCTCACGGGTCTGTCTTGTTGTAGCGAGTCAGTCCCCTTTGTATAGAATGTCAGGTGATTCTGGGGTTGTTGCCTCGAACACCGTTTTGTAATTACCCCTTTTTGTTTTCCTTTTGAGTCTGTCTCGGTTGAGGAGCCAGTCACAATCAGGGAATCTGAATGAAACAGCTGCGGCTACCACGTTTCATTACTTGTTGCTGTTTAAGCTAGTTGTGCCAGAGGATGTGAATAGAACGATAGTACATACCACCTACTCTCTTGTGCCTTCAAAATCGTTGTAATGACCTAAGCTTTTCATAAAAACCCTTTTCGAACACTGCGGTGATAAAAACGAAGATGAAGGAATTCCTCGGGTTTTGCAAAATTTTGATCATTTTGGGAGAAAGAGAGGCATGCTAAACTTTTAATGAATGAAATCATGCTTGCTAGCGTGAGTACTGAGAAGGACCCTGGCTCGATCCAGACTGGTTCCACACTATCTTCTGCGCGAGCGATTTGTCGCTTTCTTAAAAACTTTCAAAAACAAAATGTTTTGCGCAGTCCTGCGAAGACTTGTGTGGAGTTGCTCTTGAGATTGTGCAGCCTAGGATCGCTCTCAGCCTCGAGATTCAATTTATCTGTTTCGAACCTGGAATCCGTTCAAAACGTTCAACAGTTAACTGCCGTGTAAGGCCTGTGTGGCCCAATTTGAAGTTGCCCTCGAGCAAGAGGCGCCAAAACCAGATTAAGAAGATCAGATCTCACCGGAAGAATCTCGTGAAGCAGCTGTGATGGATTCTTCTGCAAATCAACCCAACAGTCACTCTCCTGGATACAGAGGGCTTCAATTTCAAAAACCATTTGGCATGGACTTGTTACACTTTTACCCTTTGAGAGGCTCGCTGGACCGAAAACCCGAAAGGGCGACCCAGGCAAAAGTTAGAGCAAGAAAAAGAAGAAAAAGAAAAAATGCAAAAAAAAGAAGAAAGAAAAAAAATGCGAAAAAATTTGAAGAAAAAGAAAAAGAAGGAAGAAAAGAAATAAAAAATGAAGAAAAAAGAAGAAAAACATAGCTCGCAAGGTCGAAAACCCGCATCGGGCACCTTGGTAAAAGTTAGAGCCTGAAAAAGTGAAGGTTAAAATACCCGAGTGTACCTTAACCGGAACTACGTAAGGCTTGATTCCCATGTTTGGGATACGTAGGCAACTTCATCTTGAAGTCCAGCCCCCAACACTTTCATAGCGTCTCAGTCCATGTCATGGTTTTGACCACCTGTGTCTCCTCCGAATCCGATGTCTCGGTCACAGCAGCTGGAACTACGTAATCAACTTCCTCCTAAAGCCTAAACACCAACACCTTCCAGGTGACTGTGTCCATATATTGGTTCAGACCGTCGCTTTCGGAGTTCAGTCGTCATCGATAAAGACCGTTTACAAAAAATGCCGCGGCATCATCCAAACAAGGGGCAACTTTCCGTTGCCATGCATTGCCATAAGTTGCCCTGAGTTACTGTCCAAACCAGGGGCAACTTTCCGTTGCCGTGTTCCCCCCTTTGAGCAAGGGGCAGTTTCCCATTGCCTCCGATCCGAGGTTGCGTATCTCGAGGGTAAGTGCCGTGCTCGTCGAGCATTGTCTGTTTGCAAAATTAGTTTTTGAAAATTTTTACTAAGGTTGACTATTTTCTCGAAAACTATTTCATTTTCCAAAACCGGACCATCTTCTTGGACCCAAAAAGGAAAATTTTTAGTGCTCACAGCCTGATTTGCATGATTTTGAATCAAAAAATCGAACAGGTATGTTAACTCAACTCTCATTTTGGTCAAAATTGTTTTAGGAAGAAAATAAAAAAATGGTCAAAGTGACGAATTAGGGGCGCAATTGAGTCAGGTCTTCTGTCTGTTCCCCGCCGACAACATACTCGCCAGAAGAGCACTCTATCCACCGGAAGAAATAGCCGTGAGCCAACAGTGTTGGGCACGAACCCGCAACTTCCTATTCATCCATCAATCACCCTGGGGAGGGATAAAAAACGAGAAATTGAAGAATAGAGAGGTGTAAGTTGAGAGAAAAGTGAGCAAGTAGGTTTTGAGAGAAAAACCGAGCCTGAGGGCCGAGCGATGTGAGAATCACAAATTAGAAAGGGTGGGAATAATACCCAGAGGAACTGGCTCCTCGAGATCTGAGGTCTTTTGTTTGTAAACACATCCGTATGTCGTGTCTTTTGATTTGTCGGTCTCAATTTTTGTCTTGAGTCTTTTCCGAGCATGCCTCGTTGTGTCCAGGTCGCTCACCTTTTGCTTGAGTCTTTCCCGCTGTGTTCGGTTTTAGGCTCGATACCCCGGTTGCAGAATCCCTCTTCAAAAGTTGAAATCGTTTATGCTCAGAGTGCTGTGCCATTCTCTACATTGTGTGCGAAACAAAAGAAGAAAAGGGAAAATTTGGGGCATCCGAGTGTGTTTCAACTGCAACCGTTTCGGCTTTCGTAGTCCGTCTTGTCAGATCGGGGCTATTTGTTCAAGGTTTGCTGTGTGCAGAATGAATCGAATACTGTGTTATGGGCTGTATACAGATTAGTCCCCAGTGGAGTATGGGCTGTGTGTTCAGGTTAAGCAGTCGTTTGCTTGGGTTGTTTTGCTATTTGCTGGTTGGTCGTCCGATTATTACAGTACAGGTGCTCAATTTACAAGTGCTCAATTTTCAGACAACAAGACCAATTTCATTTACATTGAGATGTAATATGATGTAATGCGATGCAAGGCATGGGATACACAAATGTAACAACTTTTAGACAAAAACAAAAAATTTGTTTCATTTCATATAATCTTTTTCAAGTACAAAGTTTTGGGAACAAAAATCTGCCCGCGGCAGTACAAAGTACCCTGACTACTAACAAAAAGAGAAAAAGTACAAAAAGAAGAAAAACAGCAAAAATCTGTATCAAATGTCAAAATGACTCCGGGGCTGTCAGTCCGTCCTCGCCCTCTTCCTAGGCAGAAGCCCAGGAGCATCACCAGGCGCATCGTCGTCTGAGCCTGAGTCCAAGCCATCACCGGTCTCCTCCTCCGACGACTCTGCCTCCGCCTCTGTCTCCGCCTCAGACTCGTCATCTGGAACTGGAGCCCGCGAGCTGCTCCCAACATGAGTGCGCCCCCCTCTGGTGCGGGGATATACTCTGCCATCCCGGGTAGAAATGGAAGGTCCAGCCGGAGCACCACCCACCGGAGGAATCTGGAAGGGAGGCTGAAAAAGCACGAAAGGCAAATACATCAGAGTGCCGTGAGCAGTTTATCAGTATAGAATACAGTGTATGAGTACAGTGTGTGGATGCCGTGAGCAGTTTATCAGTACAGAATACAGTATGTGAGTATAGTGTATGTATGCTGTGAGCAGTGAATCAGTGCGGGATGCAGTGTGTAAGTATCGTGTATCGGATGCCGTGAGCAGTTTATCAGATGTTGTGTTGTGCATCAGATTATGTAAAGCAGTTTGTGTATGGTTTGAGGCTGTGGTCAGAAGGAACATACCGGAATGCTGTAAAGGGCTAGGAGGTCGAAGGTCCGCTGTAGCATCCCCATCATGGAGGCATTCATCTCCAATGACTGCCGGGTGTACTCGGAGGAAGCCTGCAAAAGTATCGGATACATCAATATTCTGTGGAATATCAAATGAGCTGAAATGAAATAACTGTACAAGAATGAAGTAATACATACCGGAGGCAAGTCGAGGACACCGACAAACTCGTGATCAGCCGGCGGAGGAGCAAAGGGGATCTGGTAGGTCGCCCCACCCTGCCCTCTGAAAGTCAGTGAAACGGGCAGAGCAGGCCAACCGGTCCCCCGTCCTCGCTGGACTCCGCCCCTGCCACGGACTCGAGCTCTCCTCGGCACCCCCTCTCCAGCCCCTGCTCCCGCTCCAACCGCTGGCACCGCAGGTCTCTCTCCCTCCGCTCGACGGCCGCCGCTCAGAGGTCGCATGATGAAGGTCCGAACGTACTCCAAGTAATCGCCCTCGCCTCTGAAGCCGTCCGCCTCCCAGCCAATGGTGTAGTCCGCCATCTGCTCGGCGGTGAATCTCTCGGTATCCCTCATATGCTCAGGAGGGTGCACCGGGACTATCTGCTCCGGTAAACCCAGGGTCTGGCGCAAGAAACGCTCACCCAGGTACCAAGCCCGACAGATCGGGCCCTCCAGCAGAATCCGGAAACGCGAGGTCTCATCGGCATCGGCAAACCGATCCCGCATCACGGCTGGCAAAGGAGCCCAAGGCTGCCAGGTGATCTGAAAATGAAATACAGTTTGTTATCTACTGTTATTGAAATATGCAGTGGAAAGATGAAGCTTAAATGAACTGCAAGTAAAACATACCTCTGTGGGGGTGATGGTGTCGAAATAACGGTGGAAGAAGATGAATGACTCTCGGGGCCTCCGCACGCACCTTCTATCGAAGCGACGCGAGAATGGGATGACGAGAGGGGTCTCTGCGTCGGGTACGGGAGCAAGCCTAGGAAAGTAGGCATAAACCCACAACTGCAAGATAAATACCAGTGCATTTTATCAGATAAAGCAGAATATAGAATAAAAGCAGAAATAGCAGAGCCATGTTTTGTACAGTGTCTTGTGCAGTGTGTGCCGTGTGTACAGTATACAGCAAGTATAAAGCAGACTACAATGTGTGCAGTATGCAGAGTACAGCAAATATAGAACAAAAATGAAAGGCAGAAAAAGAAATGTACCTCCCAAACACGCCAGTAGCCCCCGAGCAACTGTCTGCTACCGCAGGAAGCTGAGCTCATATATCCGTAGAGAGTGGCTAGAGCAGCGCCACCCCAGTCATAACGTAAGATATCTCTGACATCCACCAGTGCGCTGAACAGGCAGAGAGGCACGGTGTTCGCCCAATTGGCGAAAATGGTCGTCCCAAATAGGAACATGAGAAAGCCGCGTGCGTATCTCTCCACGGCCTCCTGAGTCATCGGGGCTGCACCAACAAGGGTGGCTGGACCCTGAACTGCACCTCGAACCAAGAATATCGGACGAAGCCGGGACGCGCCAGAGGCGGCAGCTCGCCGAGCAAGTAGATCTGAGCTGCGGTCCACTCATCCATATCCGTATCGAAAGGGATCGGATCACCCCCCACCCCGATGCCTGTAAGCATCGAGAAATCATAAGGGGTCATCGTCATGTCCCCTGCCGCAGAGAAATGGAATAAACCGGTGGTGTCCCACCACCTCTCCACCAGAGTGGCGAGGAGAGGTCTGCATGTAGTGAGCCTGGAGAGTCCTCTGCAGAATGCGCCAAAGCCGGACTGGTCCACGATGTAGCGAACTGCGTCAGGAAGCTCGGCGTACCACTCACGAGCGACAGTGTTTCCATACCCGCGGATGGTATGGGAATCTCCCTGTTTTCAAACAAGTAGTTGCGAAGCAATATAAAATGTACAGTTTTGAAGAAACCGTCAAAATCAGTGCAAATTTGGCATGCGTGCATATTTTCAAGTTCAGATAGATACCGAGTGCCAGTGTGCTTACAGTGAACTACAACGTGTGATGCGTCAGCGTGTTTGAGTGGTTCAGTGCAAATGTGGCATGCGTGCATATTTTCAGATTCAAACAGGTATCGGGTGCCGGTGTTTGCAGTAAAATACGGTGTGTGCCGTGTGTTGAGCGGTTCAAGGCTAGTGCAGTGTGTGCGTACGTGTGAGTCTTGAGCAGATAATCAGTTGCAAGTGTGTTGGTAATCAACTACAATATACAGTGTATCAGTGTATCGGAACTAAGCAGTTAAAGACTGTAATCAGCTATGGCAGCTGACAGTTTAACCTTCTACGTTACGGAAAATAAAACAGAGAAAGAAAGTTACCTCGGAAGCGCCGAAGGATAGGTGAGAGGCAGGCTCACGTAGCAGAAGCTCGGGATCCAACGCCATGTCGAAACTCCTGAACTGGCGCAGTCCGTCGGGTGGCAGAATGTGAATCGCCGGCCGGTAGGTCGCCGGGTCGAACGGGCGCTCGCTCAAAGGTAGGAGCTCAACCCCGGGATCCATCTCATGATCCGAGGGAGTCCCACCGCGTGGAATATCGTCGGCCATGTCAAGAATGAGGAGAAAATAGCCGGAGAGAGGAAAACCGGGCTAGAATATGGAAAGTCAACCGAAAAGTCAACCCCGAGAGGGTCGGAAATGGCCGGAAAAGCCAGGATGTGAAAAGGGTACGGAAATCAAGAGGAAAGCGAGGGGAGCAAACCCCAAAAAGGTGGAAATGGTGAAAAAGGTACCGAAACAAAGATTTGTTCGGTTGAAAATGTCCGAAACGCGAAGGAAATCGCGAATCCGACGACGAAACGGGCGTAAAACGCAAAGAAAGCGAGGAAATGAGGAAGGAAAAGGGCTCTAGAGAGAGAGGAGTGTTTTTCGGCTAAGGAGGAAATGAGAAATAGGGTTTAGAAACCCTATTTTAAAAGACCCTTGGTGAAATGTCGAATCTGCCCCGACTCAGGGACTTTTTGCCGGTCGGCAACATTTTGTGCCGGCCGGCAGAATATTGTGCCGATGAAAATATTTTGCAGCCGATGGCTTCCCCTTCCGGCCGGTGGTGTTCCCAAAGCCTTGTTTAGGCCATATGAGTAGTTTTTGGTCTTCATAGCTCAAGAAAGTGCAAGAAAGAGCATCTCCGACGCTCAACCGGCCTCCGTTTTGACCTCGGACCGCGTCTTCTGTGCGTGGCACTCAAATTCATGCAATGATGTGTCCTTCTGTATCCTTTTGCCTTTTGCAAGATTCACAAGTTGCCCCGTGTGCGTTGCACGCGTTCATCACACTGTTTCGGTGCATTGCATCGCGCCGTCATGTGCCTCACAGTTGCATTGTTATGCATGTACTACACGCGTTGTAACACGCACCCCTTGCTTTGTCATGCACATCTCTCATGAATTGTCATTGCATTTTTATTATGAGCATTGTCGTGCATTTCAATACATATGTCGCCTTGCGCATCGTTCGCGTTGTCGTGCATTCCCTTACCATGCATTGTCATGCTTTCCAAAATACATGCGTTGTTACGCATTTAAGTCCATTTGCATTGTCACGCATTTCAAAAGGAAAACATGCGTTGTCACGCATTTGAACTCATTCACATTATCATGCATTTCATTTTACATCCCTTAAGGTACGCGTGCCTCAAATCCTTGAGGCATGCGTGTCTCATTTGCATTATCTTTACAATCCTTGAGGCATGTGTGTCTCATTTGCATCATTTCACAATCCTTCGTGGCATGCGTGTCACATTTGCATTATCTTTACAATCCTTGAGGCATGCATGTCTTATTTGCATCATTTTACAATCCTTCGTGGCATGCATGTCACATTTGCATTATCTTACAGTTCCTATGAGGCATGCGTGTCCCATTTGCATCATCTTACATTCCTTTGAGGCATGCATGTCTCCTTTGCATTGTTTTACATTCCTTGGGACATACGTGGCTCATTTGCATCATTTTGTATCCTTGAGGCACGCGTGTCTCATGTGCATTGTCTTGCACCTTTGAGGCATGCGTGTCTCATTCACATATCATTTTACATTTCTTCATGGCATGCGTGTCTCACTTGCATTGGCATGCGTGTCTCACTTCCATTGGCATGCATGTCTCACTTGCATTGTGCATCGTTTTGCAACACGGTCTAGGAGACCTTAAATCCTTAGAGGGTGCGAAACCCTTACCGCATTGCAACACGGTCTAGGAGACCTTAAATCCTTGGAGGGTGCGAAACCCTTACCACATTGCAACACGGTCTAGGAGACCTTAAATCCTTGGAGGGTGCGAAACCCTTACCGCATTGCCACGGTCCAGGAGACCTAAAATCCTTGGGAGGTGCAAGACCTTCACTCGCGTTGTTTAACGCACTGCGCTGTTTTGCGCACCTCATTGCATTTGGCATGCATTCCATCACGCGATCTTGCGCATCGCACTGTCTTGTGCACCGCATCTCAATTCATGCATTGCCCCAATTGGGTCTGGCGAGACCTTAAACACGCACGGTCTAGGAGACCTTAAATCCTCTAGAGGTGTAACTCCTTTGGTGTTTGTCGTGCCCGAACAACTGTCGATGGTCTGGTAAAGCCACCTGCCTGTGTTTGCGGTGAGTTCCTAGAAGACCAACTGGGACGGTGGAAACTAGAGTTCGAACGGCTTATGCCTAGAACGCAAAGGTTCGGGAATTCCGAGACTAAAGTTTGGTTTAAATACCCAGGGGTGTATCCTCGGCTTGAAATCTGTATGGAAGCCCCATAGGTTGAGGCAGCATGTCTGCGCCTCAGTCCTGGATACTGAACCAACCTAGTATATCGCCCTCTTGGTAAGATAGGGAAAGCTGCAATCATAGCCGTTGCATCATACCGCAACAACATGCATCATTGTAAATACTGCATTGTCATGCATTGCATTATAAATACTGCATTGTCATGCATCATCGTAGGTAGTGCATATGTCATGCATTTCAAAACAAAAACACAACAAAAACAACATGCATCATTGTAGATATTGCATATGTCATGCATTTCATCGTAATATAGTGCATTGTCATGCATTTTCACTGTAAATATTGCATTTACATTCCATTGCATTTTCCCCAACAGATCGCATCATTTGCATTGACATGCATCATTGTATCCATTCCTATTGCATATTTGTAAATATTGCATTTTAGTTGCATGCATCCACTGCATCACCCTCCATCTATGGCTTGCGCCTTTCCTTGTTGAGCTTGGTCTGGTATGTGCCCTTACTTTTCACGTCAAAACGCAGTTTTGCATGTGTACGCGCCTATTCCACGTTGGTATGTTGGTTTGAGGGTTGCGGCATCTTTTCTGTGTCAGACACGGCTTGTACGTGTACATGCCTTTCCTAGGCAAGATTTGGTTTGGCCCGCGTGCCATATCCGTTGTATCCATCTCCATTGCATTTTAGTTGCATGCATCCATTGCATCATCTTCCATCTATGGCTTGCGCCTTTCCTTGTTGAGCTTGGTCTGGTATGTGCCCTTACTTTTCACGTCAAAACACAGTTCTGCATGTGTGCGCGCCTTTCCATGTTGGTATGTTGGTTTGAGGGCGGCGGCACCTTTTCTGTGTTAGACATGGCTTGTACGTGTACATGCCTTTCCTAGGCAAGATACGGTTTTGGCTACACGCCATATCCATTGTAGATATTACATTGTAGTGTAATTATTGCATCCGGCATTAGGATCATTATTCTTTCCCCAGCGAGTCGTCACCCCACTTATGTCATTCCACCCAATACTCGTTCTTGCGTCCGTCTACATTACCCATAATTCTGCATGTGTGCGCGCCTCTTCCACGCTGGTATGTTGGTTTGAGGGTTGCGGCACCTTTTCTATGGTAGACGGACTTGTTACCTCCATCAATCTATTTGACTTTCGAACTGCTCATGATTGAATCATGATTCGATTGCATTGCATATCATTTGTATTGTTTATACGTAGTTTAGTATATAGTGCATATCATTTTGCATTCATCATTGCATTGTCATGCATGTTGCTAACGACATTGTACCTGTTAAGTTTGTTTTCTTTACAGGCACGATATTGTATGTACGGCTCATTTGAGGCCGGCGCAACCGGACGAACCGGACAGGTATTGTATCATCCGCGTGAGACGTATCGAGAATTGCATAATTCTCTTACATCCTTTCTGCATTGTAGTGTAGTTTGGTGTATACTAGCTTAAAACTGTCACATGCGTGCTTCGTTACAGCTTTCTTTGCATGATCATAAGTTATGCTCGGCTTCTTGCATTTTCCGTTGCATTTTGCCCCTGCCTTCGGGCGCATACCTTGTTTGTCTTGCATGATTGTCCAAGTCTTCGGCCTTGTCAAAAATGGGTCGTCTCTGGGCTTTGACATTCACTCCCATCATTGTTATGACTTTCGAGTTCTGTCAAAGAGGGGTAACTGTAGACACCCCATTTTTGACCGTCCTCAAGACTTGGACGTCACCGTTGGAACACTCGGTGATTATCCATGTTTGTGTTCGTTTGGAGTTCCCGGAGGTCTCGGCTACGCGCCTTGCCTCAGGATCTCCGAACTCAACCGTTTTGTGTCTGGTTTTGCACCAAACACTTGTGTTTTGCCTTGGAGGGACAGGGAATGCCTTGTGGGGCATCCCCACACATCACCGGCCATGGCTAGAGGCCACCGGCTGTTGTTTGTGTCCACCGGCAATGTATATTACCGGCCGGCACTCTTTTTGGCCGACCGGCCATCAACTTTGTCAAAATGGCAATTTTGAGCGGCCGACCACTGTTCATCTACTTTTTGTAGATATTTTGTGCCAGCTGTGATAGCTGGCACCCACCCCTTTCCCCTCCATACACGTGTATGGGGGGATTTCCCTCTTGAATGGCTTGTTTTGTAAGCCTTACAAGAGGGAATTGCCTATATAGGAGAGCCTCTTCTCTTTGGCCAAGGGTTAGACTCTTCTTAGACATTTTAGACAGCTTTTGTAAAGCTTGAGTTCTAGGGTTATGGTTAGATATATATTCTATCTCTATAAGTGTGTGTTTTGTCCTACTTTTGCTCACAAACACACACCAACACACCATCTCTTGGACTTGAGACCTTTGGAGGGTTGTTTTAGTGTTTTGCAGCTGGATTGAAGCCAAAGAAGGCTGTTGGAGCATTGTTTGTGAAGGTGGTCTTCAAGGGTAAGAAACTTCCCTTTTATTCCCCATTTTTGCATTGATTTTCTACCTATCTTAGAACTGTTTTTGTGCTTAGTGTATAATACAAAAAAGTTCTGTTTTTAAGCCCTCTTGATTGTTTGTTAAGGGTGTTTTGTGGTTTGGAGGAGTTTGACCCCTCTTAAGCCTTGTAAGGCTCCTTTTTGTGCTATTTTGTGCAAGTTTCGGGACTTTGGTGTTTGGGCCTCTTCACCACTGAAATCTTGAGGGATTTTAGTGGTGAAGATGGTGCCTCAAAGTCTCAAAAAGAGGAGGGCCACCCCCTCTCCTTGTTGTCCTTGAAAAGGACCATTTTTAGCCTCTTAAGGGAGCATCTAGCTTAGGCTTTTGTTGATCATGTCTTGGCTGTTTTTTTTCATGCTTATATTGTCATGATTTAACTTTGTATTAAGTTGGTTTTGGTACACCATGCATGCTTAGCATACCTACCATGTAATGCCTTGTTATTGCCTTAATATGCCTTAGGTTGTTAGCCTTTGTTCTAGCATATTTTAGGTTTAGCCTTGTGAAGGTTTTGTGCTTATTTTGCCATGTTTTAGGTCTGTCCATAGTTGCTTGGGTCGATCTTGGCATGCTTAGTATAGCTCCTTTGTATTATGGCTTGTATGCTTCAAGTAGGTGAATGTGTAGCATGCATTGCTTGCATTAATTTAGTGGTTTAGGACCATCCTACATGTCATTTCAGTCCTTAAGACATGCTTGTATGCTTGCCTTGGTTGTCTCTTTGTTGCTTTAAAAGGTTGTGCCTCGTGCTCCATGTTTTGGCCATTGTATATGCCTTTAGACTTGAGCCACTTAGATGCCATCTAGGGGCACCCTTGGCTTTGTTCAAGCCTTCTTTTGACCTGTTTGAAGTCCCCTTAGCCTTGTGAGGCTTGGTGGGTTTGACCTTGGTCTAAGCCTCTTGGCTTGCCTCAAGTACTTGGACCATTTGCATGCTAATGTTTGTCTTGTTTAAGTTGGTTTAGCACCTCCTATAACATGATTTTAAAGCTTTTCATTGCATGCTAATTGTCTATTGTTCGGTCTCTTTAAGTGTGCTTAAGAGTTGCCTTTATATGCCTAAGTGTTGGATCATGAGTGCTTGCATGTTTGTTTGCATTTTGGCCTTCACTTCCATGGTTTTGGCCACTGATTTTGGGCCTAGTTAAAGCTGCCTAATTCATGTTTAAGACCATCATTTGCTTGGTTGCATGCTTATCTTACATGTTTGTACATGTCCATGTTCATGCTTGCATGCTTGCCCTCATGATCATGTTGCATATTAGCTAACATGCCTAGGATGCATTGTACTTTGCATGCATACCTTGTCCCTTGATTTAGTGATAGGGATTGGGCCTTGGTTTGATTGTTTGCATTGCATTTGAAATCAATGTGCACAACTTGGTTCTTTGGGCCATCACGCATGGAAATGCGTGATTGATGGTCCGAGAATCGAGGCACATGCCCCTTTGAGTCGCAAACGTGATAAGGGGCATGATTGGTGCATACATTGCTTGAATTGTATTGCCATGCAAGATTTTGCCCTCTGCTGCTGTGAGTTGCAAGTTCTGCGGGAACTTCTTGCCGGCCGACAATATTCAGTGCCGACCGGCAATGTATTGGTGGCCGATGGCCTCATTTCTAGCCGATGATCACATGCTGCAGCCGGTGGCCATTCTACTCAGCCGATGGTGATCCCAAGTATCTGAAGAAACATCTCTGAGACTTTGGCAGTCTTCAGAAGGGCAGAGCAGGGAAGACAGAGGCAGTCTATGCATGGCAGTGCAATTCCGAGCAGGATCCGAGCATGCGTTGCATCAGGCTCTCCTCCCGAGGCGGTTTACTGTTTTTTTTCCTAGTTTAATTAGCTTGCGTAGTTAATTAATTTGTATTATTCTTTTGGTCCCTCCGAGCGAGGGCGAATCTGTAATAAGTGTGGGTGCGTGTGTGTGCATGTCTTCCAATCCCCATTTCTTTCTTCCCTTTTATTTACCTGCTTATGATGGTAGATTAGGGCACGTTTAAATTAGCATACCTTATGCTATGCATGCGTGCATCCATGCATTTGTCTTGCATGTACCGGGCTCGGTACATCATACAAACTGCATTGTATTTTCAATTCCAAATTGAATACGTGATAGTTGTAGCATTTCACATGCCACTTTAGGGTTTGCCGAGCCCATCCTAATCACATCCTGTATGTGTTGCATTAGCCACTTAACATGAACTAGGACATGCATGTTTGCTAACCAGTTTATTGTTTCGGCACGGAGTATGATGTAAGTATTTATGCTTTAGCATCTCGCATGCGTGTGAATGTCAACATGACAGCATGATTACCATGTGGCTAAATGCTTATATGAGATAAAATGTTTGAATGCCTGTGGGTGGAGGTTGGATTGTTTGAGTTGAAAAAACTCGTTGAAATCCGTGTTTTAGCCTACTTGCAAGTAGCAAATTCCAAAGCATTTTCAAAACAAACGGATATACGATGCTTGTTTCCAAATTAGGTAATCTAGTCTATACTTGTTTGCTGTGCGCATAACATAGTAATACTAGGCTAATAACCGGAACAAGAACACATAATGTTTTCAAAATCGGATATCACGGTTAGTAGAGGCCGGTCTTCGGACCGGGCGAAAAGGGGTGCTCATAGCTGACCTTCCCCGATCGTACCTAAGCTCCCGAGCCAAGACAACTTTGGTGATGACGGACATGTGGCCTTTGGCGCCGAGTCAGGGTTTCCTAAATTTCCCAAAATAAAATATTTAGGTGGCGACTCTGTCTCTGGCAAAGCAGTCCATGTTTGGCACTTCTTTTCAAAATCTGTTTTTTTTCTCAAAACGATTTGCCAGAGTTGGACTCTTTGGTTCAGATTAAGAACCGCAACAAACACAAAAGGGGAGTTCGAACTGTAGCGAGGTCCCTCGCGGGCTTGTTACAATCATCTGAGACTTGCCCTACAGACCTTAAGAGAACAGAAACTTTATGCTAAATTGTCTAAATGTGAATTTTGGCTGGACCATGTTATGTTTTTGGGACACATTATTAGCAAAGATGGGATTTCAATTGATCCACAGAAAATTGAAGCTGTAGTGAACTGGCCTAGACCAACGAATGTGACCGAAGTCCGAAGCTTTTTGGGATTGGCTGGGTATTACAGAAGATTTGTCAAAGATTTCTCCAAAATTGCCTTACCATTGACTCAATTAACTCAGAAGGGGACATCATTTGACTGGACTGACCAAAGGGAATCAGCATTCCAAGAGTTGAAAACTCGACTTGTGACCGCATCGGTCCTGACCCTACCTTCAGGTACGGATGGTTATACTGTATTTAGTGATGCTTCTCATAAGGGTTTGGGATGTGTGTTAATGCAGAATGGGAAAGTAATTGCTTATGCTTCCCGACAACTGAGGCCTCATGAAAAGAACTACCCAACCCATGATCTGGAACTTGCTGCAGTGGTATTTGCATTGAAAATCTGGCGTCACTATCTGTATGGGGCGACATGTGAAGTATACACTGATCACAAAAGTCTGAAATATTTCTTTACCCAGAAAGAATTGAAATGAGACAGCGGAGATGGCTAGAACTGATTAAAGATTATGACTTACAGATATTGTATCATCCGGGAAAAGCCAACACCGTTGCCGATGCTTTGAGTCGGAAATCGATTGGGAACTTAGCCTGTTTGTTTACCGGGCAGAGAGAGTTGCTTTGTGACCTTGAAAAATCTGAAATTGAAATTGTTTTGCGAGAACAAGGTGGAACCTTAGCTGCTATTTCTGCTCAACCGGCTTTGATTGAAGAGATTAAAGAGAAACAGCAACAGGATGACTTCTTGAGAAAGATCATCGAAGAAAGAAAATCTAAACCGAGACCGGGATTCAAATTTGAAAATAATGTACTGAAATTTCAAGAAAGATTGTGTGTACCGAATGATACTGAATTGAAAAGAAGAGTTCTGCAAGAAGGCCACAACTCAAAATTTTCTATCTACCCAGGAAACACGAAAATGTACCAAGATCTGAAACAGAACTTTTGGTGGCCGGGGATGAAGAAAGAAATTGCTGATTTTGTATCGAAATGTCTTCATTGCCAACAAGTCAAAGCGGAACATCAACAACCCGCAGGCTTACTGCAACCCTTACCTATATCGGAGTGGAAATGGGAACATATTACCATGGACTTTATCGTTGGATTGCCTCGCTCCAGTAAAGGTATGGACTCGATTTGGGTTATTGTTGATAGACTGACTAAATCTGCTCACTTCTTACCTGTTAAGACAATTTATAATGCGGACAAATTGGCTATACTCTATATTGATGAAATTGTTAGACTGCATGGAGTGCCTGTGTCCATTGTTTCTGACAGGGATTCGAAGTTTACATCGAGGTTTTGGCAAAGCCTACAGACTGCATTGGGAACTGAACTGAGACTGAGTAGTGCCTATCATTCTCAGACAGATGGTCAGTCAGAAAGGACCATCCAAACTCTGGAGGATTTATTGAGAATGTGTGTCCTTGATTTTCAGGGAAACTGGGAAAGCCATTTGCCATTAGCTGAATTCGCCTACAACAACAGTTATCATTCGAGTATTGGTATGGCGCCTTTCGAGGCATTGTATGGCAGAAAATGTAGATCTCCGATTTGCTGGGCAGAAGTTGGAGATGGGCCTTTGCTTGGGCCCGAGATTGTATATGAGACGACTGAGAAAGTAAAACTGATACAACAGAGACTGAAAACTGCGCAGAGCAGACAGAAAAGTTATGTAGATATCAGAAGGCGAGACAGAGAATATGAAGTGGGTGATCACGTGTTTGTGAAAGTGACACCGATGAAAGGCCAGACTCGTTTTGGAGTCAAAGGCAAGTTAGCGCCAAGATATGTCGGACCGTATGAGATTATTGAGAAAATCAATCCGGTGGCGTATCAGGTTGCACTTCCTCCTGAAATGGAGCATATGCACAACGTCTTCTACATTTCGATGTTGAGAGATTATCTCCGGGATCCTTTCTATGTGATAGAGCCTACTCGGATAGTGTTGAGTGATGACTATATTTACGAGGAACGGCCCATACAGATTGTAAACAGACGGATCAAGAAATTGAGGAACAAAGAGATCCCGTTAGTGAAAGTTGACTGGCAAAATCATGGTGGCGTGTATGCCACTTGGGAAAGGGAAGATGACATGGCTAAGAGATATCCTGATTTGTTTCCACTGAACCCTATTTTTCTTCCAGACTGAAGGTAACTCGAGTTTAGAGGACTAAACTCTTTTTAAGGAGGGGAGACTGTAACAACCCTCGTTACTGTTTACCGAATAACCACTGATTACCGCTAAACTGAAACTGATTAAGACTGGAAATGGAACTGATTAAAATACTGAACTAACTGACTGAAAACTGAAACCGATTGATTGACTGTATTTGTTTGAATTGCATTCTATCTGTTCGACTGTTTGAATATCTGTTCATGTTTATATGTTTAAACTGCAAATTGAAGGCCTTATCGGCGGCCAAACCCGAAATTGATTAGTGTTTTATGATCCTTAGAATTAATGTGATTTTATGGTACATTTATCTGAAAATTGATTTAGTATGATTAAATAAGATTAAATATTGATCAATTGTTAGTCTTGGACTAAATTACCAAACTAACCCTTAGTGGCCCACTCAATGCAATATATTTGAGCCTCATTATACACTTAGGCAACATTTTGCTTAGCCATTTTCATGCTCTTGCCGACTTGAGAGGGAGAGAGAGAGAGAAAGCTTGAGTTCTTCACAATTTGCTTAGAGACTTGAAGAATTTGTAGGAGATTTGCATATTTGAGCTTGTGTATCTTGCATTCAAGACCTAGGTAAGGATTTCAACCTCTTAATTGTGTCTTAAAGTTGATTCTTGCATGATTCATGTCATATTGATGGAGTTTAGAGCTATAACATGGATTAAATGTTGAATTGTAGCTTGATTGTTGCATGCATGTTACCATTCTTGAGTTTTGAGGTTGTAAGTTCATAATTCCTCACATGCATGTCCATCTTTTGATCATACTCCATGAGTTCATCTTGTTTTTGGAGGTTTGAGCTCTTTTGAACCAGCATTAAAGCTTTGAAAGTGATTTAAGCCCATGCATGTTCATTTGAATTGTTGCTCTTGAAAAATGGTTTTGAATTGGGGTTGAATTAAACACCCTTGGGCTTTGATTTCTCAAATTAAGCTTCAAATCATGCTATTCTATGTGTTTACAAGAGTTTTCCAGAAAATGGGCCCAAGAGGATCGATTTTGGTGTTTGAAAACTCGGTTTTGAACTTGGAGTTCGAATCTGGGTTTTCCAGATTTTGGTCGTCCGCTCGAGCGGGGAAATCAAGCTCCCAGCACTTTGGCCTTGTTTACAGTCCGCTCGAGTGAGGAAGTTGGCGCTCGAGCGGGGCCTTGTGTCTCACGCTTGAGCGGGAGTCGAGCGGAGAATTCACCCATCCAGTACTTTTACAGTACGCTCGAGCGGGATAGTTGCCGCTCGAGCGGGTACCTTTGTTGCATGTCCGCTCGAGTGGGGGAAACCTGCGCTCGAGCGGGACCCTGTTTCACTGAAATTTCTGAAAATGTTTTCTGTGTACATCTTTGCATCCTCATTCCATCCTAGGCATTCTTAGGCCTAGTTTTAGACATCTTGATGAGGATATAGATGTAGAACACACCGAGGCATAATAGGGAGTTAATAATTATCTTTCCCAACTGTGAAACTTAAAGTGTGTTCAATCTGTTAACTGTATAGGGTTGGCATTCCGAGGAGACGCTCTAGCCTACTGTAGCCCAGAACTCTGTGAGTAACAATTGTGTAAAGATATGTTCAAAATGATTATCTTCTGAATACTGAACTGAACTGTTTACTAAACTGTTTACTGTTTACTGAATGAATGTATGTCCTATATTCTGAACTGTACTGTGGCATCCTTAGCACCTACTGTTTACTGTTACTGTTACAGAGATCTCTGTCGGTTCCCTTGTGGAACCACTACTGTTTACTGATTGATGGCCATCATTACTGTTTGGTCTTTAAGACCTACTGCTTACTGTACTGTTATGCTAACGGATGTACCACATATGACTGATTGACTGAAAGACTGGAATACTGATTTAATGAACTGTTTTCATTACTGTAAGGACATTCATTCTAAACCTCTTTACGCTTTATGTTATTCACTAGGCTTTAGCTCACTGCTCATATATATATATATGTAGGTGTACAGGCACCAGACCGCAGCTAGGAGCGTCGGGGTAACTCTAGTTTTGTCAAGCCAACCACTGTGCCTCACTGCGAGGTTCCGAGCCTGCCAAGCTATGGCTCAGGGGTGTTTTTATTTCCCCGTCTGTCTTGTACTGTTTTTGTAATACTGTATAGATTGTTACCGTACTGCTTAATAGGGATTAAGTCCCTGTACTGTATATTGTAAATATTGTGCATACTGTTTGGTACTGTTCCGTGTAAATGTATGAAAAATCTTTTTGGCATTCAGACTGTCACAGCTCATTGGACATTGTTTATTTACTGTATTGGCTTCCGCCATGCCCCTGTATTCTGTTTTACTGTATTACTGTTAAGCAGGCCTTCGGTAATCTTGGATTACTGGCCGGTTACGGTACTAAACCCATAGGGGCGGGTTTGGGTCGTGACAGTTATCACATTATCCTCTGGATTAGGTATTTCTACCTCTTCTTCCACGCCTTCTTCCAAGCGTTTATTTTCTCCTTGTTTTCTACGTCTAGCCATTTAAATATTGTTCCACTGGGCGTGCCAAAAATATATGTTGGCTTTTTGGCTTTCAAAAGGTTATTTTTGTAATTGCGAGCGTGTCAGTAAGGATCAATCAGTTCTTACAGAAAATTAATTGCCAACCAATTATCAAACGATTGTGTTTTAGTTCTTTCAGCCTTAATGAAGAGGACTTTTACTGGTGGCTTGACTTAGGAGAATTAAACAAATAACAATTAAATGAAGAACAGTTGAAGCATTTCATTAAGGTGAAAAAACTTACAATGATCCAAACTCAGCCTCGTAGAGGTTTACAGCGACAATATACTCGAAACTACTCCTATGAATGAAGTGCAGTGCAGGAATTTTAAAGTACAGAAACGTAAAGAACTGGAAACGTAAGACTGTAAACGTAAAACTGGAAAGGAAACAAAGTAGAATAAGACTGGTTTTTTGAATCTGAATTTGGGGGGCTTTTCTGGGGCCTTCTCTGCTATTTATACTGCTCAAGGATGACCATCGAACAGCATTTCTAACCGTCGAACTGCTCTTCCATGATCGCTGATCATGTTGCCTCAAGATTAGCTCCATTACGCCATTACTTGCAGTTAGGCTTCCTTCCTAAATTTGAATTTGAAATGTGAGTAACCGTTGAAGCCACATCACCTTGCATCTCTTTGTTGATCCACTGCTACTCAGATCTCGTAATAACCAAAATTAACTGTCACGTGTACGATTAGGATCGAAGACTTGAATAGTCTTTCTATATTATCCTTGTTTTGCCACGCGTCGAATTATAATTGGCTTATACAAAATATGTAGCCAATAGTAACATTCAATTTCTTATATAGGAAATTGAATGTTGCCATAGATCATAGGTGTCACGTTACGTTTATGTAGGTGTCATGTTACGTTACGTTACGTTTACGTAGATATGATCTATGGTAAACATTCAATTTTCAATTTCCATAGATCATAGGTGTTATGTTACGTTTATGTAGATATGATCTATGGTAACATGCAATTTCCTATATAGGAAATTGTATAGGAAATTGCATGTTACCATAGATCATAGGTGTTACGTTACATTTATGTAGGTGTCACGTTACGTTTATGTAGGTGTCACGTTACGTATAGGTGTCACGTTACGTTTATGTAGGTGTCACGTTACATTACATTTATATAGATATGATCTATGGTAACATTCAATTTTCTATATATGGTTTTACTATTATTTATGATATTAACAACTAATATTAACAACTAATATTGAGGGTAAATGTATTAACAAACTTCCCACAGGACTTATGGGAACATAAATTTTTTAGTAGGACTATATGTAGCATAAATCTCCCTAATAGGGCTTACAAATAATTTTTCTTAAAAAAATTGCATCGTCATATATATAAATCATAACAAATTATTTGGCCAATAATTAAAAAAAGTATTTTTAATTTTTTTTTAAAGTTTTGAAAAGAGTTTGGTTATGAGTTTTGAATTATGTGTTTGATTATGAGTTTTAAAAATAATTTTTGAATTGAGTTTTAAGTTATAAGTTTGGTTACGATTTAAGTGTGAAGTTGTGTTTTGAATTTAAAATATTAAAAAAATTTAAAATATTTGCAAAATAAAATAAAATATTTAAAATTTAAAATTTTTTAAATAACAATTATATATTTTAAATAAAAAATAAATTTTCTTAAACATTTTTAAAAAATAAATCTAAAAAATTTCAAAATATAACTTAAAACTCTTTTCAAAACTCATAAACAAATATATTTTTTCATTTCAAAACTCAACTCATAACTCCACATTTAGGCCAAGTTTGGGTAGTATAAAAAAGTCAAAAAATTAAAAAGTTACTCAAAAAGTTAAAAAGTCAACAATTACGGTTGCACAACTCCCAATCTTAATTTTTCCCTACAAATCAATTTTTACAATTTTTTATTACACATTTTTCCATAAAAAGTCAAAAAGTTAACCCAAACATCCATATTTTTTCCCTCAACTTTTTAGTCGAAAAAGGCAAAAAGTGCACTTATTTAGGACGCCCCAAACAACCCCTTAAATCACAACTCCACATTCAAATCACAATTCTAAAACTAAATTAAACGCACCCTATAATTTGTTTAAAAAAATTAAAAAAATAAGAAATTTTTTAATCTTATTTTTCTCTTTAGTGATTTTTTTCTAGGTTTTTTTAAAAAAATATATTTTTTAAGGCCAAGTTTGGCATCTTTTAAAAAATTTAAAAAGTCAAAAAGTCACTATCCTATTTAAGTCACATCATCTTATTTAAGTCACATCACCTCTCTAACACATCACTTCAAACCCAACCCATATTTCATAAAGAGTCAAAAAGTACACTTATTTAGTCTTCCCAAACTTGGCCTAAATTCATCTAATCTCGATGGATAAAAAAAATTAATATAATTTTTAAAAAAGTCACTAAAGTAAAAAAAAAAAAGAGGAAAAATTATTTATAAGTCCTATTAGGGAGACTTATGCTACATATGGTCCTACTAAAAAACTTAGGGGTACTTACCAATTAGTCCTATTCACTAGACTTATTTACCTACAGGTCCTAACTAATAAATTTAACACTATAAAAATAAGAGAGTGATAAATTTATCACTAAAAATTTATTCATAAAAACAAAGAGAGTGATAAATTTATCACTAAAAATTTATTCATAAAAACAAAGAGACTGATAAATTTATCACTATAAATTTATTCATAAAAAAAAAAGACTGATAAATTTATCTTTATCACTTAATAAATTTATCAAATAGGACTTAATGGGTATTAAATCTCCAAAGTAGGACCTAGTGGGTAATAAGTCTCCAAAATAGGACCTATTGGTAGTTTACCCTAAAACTTATGTTCTCATAAGTCATGTGGGAAGTTTGTTGACACATTTACCCTCAATATTAGTTGTTAATATCATAAATAATAGTAAAATCATATATAGAAAATTAAATGTTATCATTATCATATCTATATAAACGTAATGTAACGTGACACCTACATAAATATAACGTGACATAGATCATATCTACATAAAACGTAACGTAACGTGACACTTATATAAACGTAATATAAGAAATTGAATGTTGTCATATATCATATTTATATGAAACGTAACGTGACACCAACATAAACCAGTAACATTTTCACATTCAATTTAAAAAAATAAAAACTCATTAAGTTTGCGAAACGTAACGTGACACGTTACGTTACGTTACGTCACGTTTATGTAGATGTCACATTACGTTACGTTTATCCAGGTGTCATGTTACGTTACGTTTATGTAAGTGTTACGTCACGTTACGTTTATGTAGGATCTTGTGGAATACATTACTATCTAAATAGGACTTGAGATTCTATAATAAATTACACAGGACTTAGCCTACCATAAGACCTAGTTTGGCATAATACAAAAAATTTAAAAAATCAAAAAGTCACTATCATATTTAAGTCACATTATCTCATTTAAATCACATCATCTCTTTACCACATCACTTTAAACCCAATCCATATTTCATATTTTTTCTTAAAAAATTAAAAAGTACACTTATTTAGATCATCCTAAAAACTTATAAATAAGCCTAAAAAAAAAAAAAAAAAAAATCGAAAGAAGCTGTGATTTATTTATTATTATTATTATTTTCTGCCAAAATGGGCAAAAAGCTCAACTGGACTGTTACAGTAGCAGAGAGAGAGAGAGAGAGAGAGAGAGAGACAGTGGGTAGATATAGATATACATGCGTATAGAGAGAGAGAGCGAGACGGTGGGTAGATATACATGCGTATATCTCTCTCAATCACGCACACTAGTAGTAGTAATGTCCGTGTCTTTGGAGTTCGGACCTTGAAATAAATACAACTGCTTTTCTGCCACCGACGCCAAATCAGAGAGAGAGAGAGAGAGAGAGAGAGTGGTCGGTCGTTGGTGGTCAATCTGATCATGTCTTCCGGCAGGTATATGGCCTACTCCCCCTCTCCTTCCGCTCCTCACTCTCCTCACATCGCCGGTCTCCGCTCCTCCTCCTCCTCCACCCTCACCCTCGTCGACCAAGACAAGTACGTCCCCTCCCCTCCCCTCCCCTCCCCTCCCCTGCATATCCACTAACTTTTTTCTCTAGATCTTCCTCAATTTCACTAATCAATTATTGATCCCACTATTTTCCCCCTTTTTTTTTTTGGTTGTTATTTGTGATTTAAATTTTGTGATCTGTCGTGTAAGAATTGATGATATCACCATGGCATTTGTTTGCTAAACGTGTGGTGGTTTTGAGATCGAACGTGATTTTCCCCTTTGGTATTAGATCTGAAGATTTTGGTTTTAGGATTGTGTTTATTTATAGCTCTCAGTAATTTGTTGTTTTTGTTGTTTTTAAATCGTCTTTGAAATTATTATTTTTAATCGGCCCAATGCTACAAAAGCAAAAGTGCTTTCTCTTGTGAACTATTGACAATATGCTTCACGCACCTGGAAATCAGGGAATTTAACCTTGTTATTGCAAGAGATGTGTTTGTTGTCCAGTTGGTATTTTAGTGTGTGATGGTGATTAATAATGTGCTCCTTACATACATAGTGATGCAAGCAACTAAATTGATCTGCCAAATTTACTGCCTTTTTAAAAATAAAAATTAAAAATCTGATCCCGAGAAGGTAAATAGCGGCATGAATGAAAAAATGGTATCAAATCTCTCTAGTGGAATGGATTAGCGTTAGGAGCTAGGAAGACACTCTTTTAAATTTAGACCTTTTTTTTTTTTTTGGTTGGTTGTTGTTGCTGTTGGCTTCCATTTCCTTGATGATCCTGGCGATGATGATGGAATTCTGTTAAACAATCACATATAAAAACTTAGTGGGATAATTCAAAAGAAAAATTCATTGTGTTATCATTTCGTCGCTCCTTTTATGTTTTTTGGGCGTTGTTTTATTAGTGTTATTTATTTTGGTTTGAAAGGCACAATCATGATTATGATCATGCTTAGGTGCTTATATGCATTGTTCCTATCAATAACTGCACAATTAACTTTATTTGTACCATTGTTTTTTTCGACAGGTATCTCTCTGAGCTACTTGCAGAGCGTCACAAAATTAGTCCATTTATGGCCGTGCTTCCTCATAGTTATCGTTTGTTGAATCAGGGTGAGTGTGGAAATCCATTGTTGTTACACACGTTATTGAAAAAGTTGGGTAAGGTTTTCAGATTTTGTTTTATATTTTTTGTCATGGGAGAATAGATGAAAAGCTGAAAGAAGGAGGGTGACTCCCATGGGTTCCATAAAGAGTCAACTATAAAAGTCATCAAGATTAAAAACATTCTCATGAGGGCAAAGTAAAGATGCAGTCCATTTTAATCTCCTATAGCCGTAGGTTAGCAGCATTAGGACCACATATTTCAAACATTTGATGTTGCATTTGCTCAACTCTTGTGAATGGAAGTTTGGATTTCCATATTTGTTCTGCATAAGGCAAATTGATGTTGTTAGGAGCCCCTAAGTCTGAGTTTACCAAGTATGTTTATCTCATTAAGTTTTTTGCATTATATGTTCGCTTTAGTTACAAAGTTGGTTGAGTTATTTAGTTTCATTCGCTTATGTTAAGGTTACTATTTTCTTGTTGTAATGAAACAATCATTGAAACCAACCAATCTGGGGATACTAGAGGATACTATTATTATTGAGGGGATGCTTGAGGATTTTGTCCTTCGAATTCCATTAATGTCAAGGAAGTGAAGAAATGCTTGAAAACTGTTGTATGATCAAATTATAGGGAAAATTTACCAGAGTATTGCAGTGTCAATATTGCTATACAGGTCAAATGCTAAGCAATTGAGAAACTCATACAAAAAGCTAGTGTGATAATATGGAGGGATTTATGATGGATGAGCAACAATATGAGAAAGAAATGTAGATGTGAGAAGCTGATGATTGCACTAGATGGAAAATGCTAGTGCATAACAAGGAGTTGGATCACTGAAATTGAAGATGGTAGATGGTAAAAAGGAAGTTCACACACTGGGAGTTTGGTTGGTCAACAACATAGATCCTTTTATTGTTCCGATTGTTATGTGATCGTTCTTTTTAATCCTTGAGAAAAAGTGGAAGTGAAAGTGAAAGTGAAAAGGGCCGCTTAGTCACTTGATGGATCTTGGGGATAGATTTTTGTGCAGGGTTCTCGTGATCATTTTGATTGAATAATGGGATCTTGTGGGTACAGACGTTCAGGCTCTTCACATTAGGTTCACTGTGGCGACTCCATCATTTTATCTCCAAAGGAATTTGACATGTGCCAACCTGGGTAGGTAGCACTTGGGCCAGTGGCAGGCTCCACACCCCTTCTCCAACGAGGATGAGCCACTCTAGCTAAGGCTACGTAGTTCAAGCCTTTTGTGTGGGATGGTTCTGACGGGACAAAATATGAGGCTATCCTATATAATTTGGGGGAGCTAAAAAGATGAGCCCTTTTAACCTCTACATGATAGGATTTTCCTACAATGTTACAAGGTAGAATTGAGGGGTTTTTGGCGGTCTCTTGGAACTTGTTTTCTGGTTGAGAAAATTGTTTGCATTTCTGGATCTTTGGCCTTCAGTTTTGTGAGTTTCGAGTTTTGTATGTCTGGATGCTTTTATCTTAGCAAAAAGAGGTACTTCAAGTGAAGCAGTATTATTTGGATTGGAATTGCTTTGTATTGTTAAATAGTTAATTCTTTTTCTTTTCTTTTTTTTTGGGTTCTTTTTCCTAATCTTTATCTTTTGCTGTTGAAACCTTTTGTTCCTCCATTTTATATTTGAATAGTGATATCTCATAATAATATTTTATTTAAAGTCGTCAAACTTTGTTGTAAGATGTTTGAGATTGTGCATTTTTTAAATAAGCAGCTGATTTATTGGAGATGTATTTTCTTATGCACCCTTCTCCACATATCAATAATTATGTTACGTTTGTCAAATCTTTTGTGAATGAGTATTGACCATTCAGTTATAATAGGATAGAGCTTAACTACATGTTTTTTTCTCATTTTCTACCAGGGTACATTCTTTTTGAAAGATTTGAGTTTGTCACATAGGGGGAAGCATTGATTATGACTAACCCAGTAAACAATCAGTGTAGTGTGTCGATTTTGTGGTGACTGCTGACTAATTTGTTAACAAATGCTAACTGGTACATTTTATTCTTGAAAATTGACATTTTTGGAGCAGAAATATTGCGTGTAACCACACTGTTGGGGAATGCGTCAGTTTTAGATCAAAGTGGGCTTGAACATGCTAGCCCCCTGGCTTCAGGAGGAATATTTTCAAATGGAGGAGCCAATGTGAACAGATGGGCATCACCGTTTCAATCAGAAGTACGGATACTAACTATTAACATAACCTTTTGTTCCATCTAATTTTACTGTTTTTCAGAAGCATTCCTGACTCATTTTTTAAACATTTCATTCTAACTTCATTAGTCTATTTGAGTGCTTGTACTGAAATTCCGTGTCTTTCATGACGGTTAGTTTTAGGCTAACATCATTAAGAATAACACATAGATTTAATCAAGTGTCCTAATCCACCATAACTAGATAGTTAACACGATGTTGGAAAGGACATTTACCTATAAGGGCTGAGACAGACAGTTGGAGGACTTTTGTTCTTACTCCTGACTTCTCAATTAACATGGTGTTTAGTGGTGTACATTACAAGGGGAGACTTATTGGCAGAGACCAATTCATTGGTTTTTGGTTCTAAGAAGCGGCTAATTTATTATGTTGCTGATACAGTAGTTAAATATGCTATCATCTGAATGCAAAGAAAAAATTAACAAAAACAAAACAAAACTCATGAGACCTGGTAATATTTGCAAAATGATTTATATATCTTGGTTTCAATACTCTGGAGTCTGGTTTCAGATTTTTAGGAATAAGTTCAAGCTCTTCTATGATTTGTGCTCAAACGTGAGCATATGTTTTTGGTGTTCCATTCATATATATGTTGAGGTGCACCTATTTACTTCTGTGGGTTATCTTAATTTCAATGTTCAGCAGTTCTAAGGTACTTTTCTTTGTGATAGTTTTTTGGAAATTTGGTAGTTCTTGCTTTACAAAACAGTATTACAGCTGTATCTATCTTTTACGTTCTTTTAACATTGTCTGTGTTTTTATTACACAGATGTCAGGTTTATTGCAGCCCTCATCTGCACAAAACTGGCTTGGTTCTCAAGGCAGTTCATCTGGTCTTATAGCGAAGAGAACAATGAGGGTGGATATCCCAGTTGATCAATATCCTAATGTACGAGTTATTCTCTTATTCCATTGCATCTTTTTCATGGTGTAGTTTACTGCATTTCATGTTTGACTTCCTGTTACCCACTTGCTGTTGCAGTTCAATTTTGTTGGCCGCCTCCTTGGTCCGAGAGGGAACTCACTCAAGAGAGTAGAGGCAAGTACTGAGTGCCGTGTTCTAATCAGAGGACGTGGCAGCATCAAGGATCCTGTTAAGGTAATTTTGATTGTCTTTTCAACCAGAGTGCTTGTGTTTCTTGGATACTTTCTGAAGTGTTTTATGGTTTGATGTGTTAATACATGAAATGCTGAAACCATAATATTCTGGATACTGAATAGAGCAATGCCACACTTTTAATCTCTCTCTCTAAACGAAAGCTATAGGTGTGACATGGGCTATGCTCATGTTCTTAACTTATGTTATCTTCATCTCATTTTCAATTCATTTGTTTATTTCTTTTTAGTGGTATCCATTTCCTGATATCATTTCCAGAGAGTTTTGTTTGTATGATAGTCTACAATATTGATCAGGTTTCCAATTTCTTCTGACCTCAACCAAAAAGTAAAGAATTTATTTTTTGGGATCACAACAGCTCTACATGCCTGTCAATTTTACTTGTAGAAACTGTGAACTTTCACTAGATGCTGCAATTAACCATTACATTATAGTTCTTAATACCTTGTCCGATCATGAGGTTAACATGGTTTGTCTATTCATATTAATGGGTGTTGCATTTTTTTCTCTCTCTAAATGTTCTATTTTACTCTGAATTACTTTTTATAATTTCTGCCCCATGGGTCTTTAATCAAGAGAACAGTGCGATGCTCTAGCGGTTGTTTTTTTTAGGAATTTTGATTTTTTATATAGCAGCCAATTTCAGCAACTGAAATCAATTTGTATAGTAATATTGATGGCAAATATGTACTGTGAATTCTTGCTATTCCTCTTTCTACTGATACATGCCTCACTCTGTGTATGTTGTTTAACTCAATCAGGAACCCAGTTTATAAATAATTCGAATCATTTTGTACATCTGTGTTTACTTCTGTTTCCTTGTTCTGAAAATGTAATTAGTTATGTTTATGACTTGAAGGAAGAGATGATGCGGGGGAAACCTGGGTATGAGCATCTGAATGAACCTCTCCACATACTTGTTGAGGCAGAATTGCCAGTAGAGATAGTTGATGCTCGTTTAATGCAAGCGCGTGAAATACTTGAAGATCTGCTCAAGCCTGTGGTAACTTATTCTTATCCTCCTCCACAACCCTCCCCCTGCCCCCACCACCCCCCCCCCGCGCGGCCGACCCTGATTGGCTATGTTTCCTGGAATACTAGCATCTGTATTAACTTTCATCTTCTTTTATGCAGGATGAATCTCAGGATTTCTACAAGAAACAACAGCTCCGAGAGCTTGCAATGCTTAATGGTACACTTCGTGATGAAGGTTCTCAAATGTCGGGTTCTGTATCCCCCTTCCACAACAGCCTCGGTATGAAGAGGGCCAAGACTAGGGGGTAAATGGGTGGGTCTCTTTTATTAGTGGGCTTTTGGAGCTTGTGTGTTATAGTCTCTGCCATTAAACAGCAGTTTCCACACCATAGGTGTTGCTGCTGGGCTAAGCCAATGCCTCCAACTGCCATCGGGGCACTGGCACCATTTGCGTGCCAGTTCTAACGTGTTTCTATAATGATAGATTATGAAGTGTGTGCGCATCTTGTATTTGGGGGCGTTTTAATGAGATGGTATATATATATGTCATGGTAAAAAGGGCCATCCGGGTCTAGGGGTTTGCTTCCGGATGTTGTTTCTTTAGGCAGTTTTGGTTAGAACATTGTCTCTCCAAGACCGTCCTTGTATTGTATTATTGGATTTATTGTAAGCGTGTGATTACAGTTTTGACAGAGTGGAGAATTCCGAGTTAACGTATTTTGTATAGAGAGTGAGGTGAGTGGTGATCTATATAGGTAAATGTTACTTGGGAATGTAGTGTTCTGTGCTTTCAAGTGTAGATGGTGTACTTAGATGTGTTGAAAATATAGCTTCTTTTTTTTCGTTCTTTTTTTTTTTGTGTCAATTTTTATTTTGAATTTCAGTGTGATTCTAGCCCCCTACTAATAACCTTTCATATTAGAGTTAATCTGTTTGTCTAGTCAGAAAATATTTTCAATAGCCTATGGTGATTATAGTCGGGCTTAGGTAAGATTTTGGTATTGTCTTGTTAGGTTGGAAAACATTTTTTCTTCTTAAATTGATTTATTTTTCATTGACTACAGAAAATGCCTTCTGCATTATAGTTGGCCTCTATTTGGAATTCAAATCTTTAATTGCTTTCTTTTACAGTTAATTATGGGTGGTTATTCAGTATTCTCAGAATATGGATGCGTGGTGTTCCATTAGATTGTGATTGGTAGATTGGGGTAGGAGTTCATGATTTATGTTGAGAATAGGAGAATAATATGAGGTTAAGTAATTGTTGCTTGACTTGAAATATGATCACATGGTATTTTGGGATTATTAAATAATTCTGTTAATTACATTGACGTCTCTCTAATAATACCAAAATTATAATTGGCCTTATTATTTTGATGAAATTACATTGACTTCTCATAAATTATAAACGTGTTAATGGAAATGATAAAATTAGTATGTTCGGTTATTCAGATATGGAGGGTCAGTATTTAGGTGCACAATAACGAAAGATAAAATAAATATTTTTATCTAAAAAATAATATCATCATTTTTATACTTTTGGCAATGGTATGAACAAACATGTTACTGTTTTAATATTTTAAAAAATATTATGGAATTATATCAAAATTATAAAATTAGTGTTAATTTATTAGTACTTAAAGAGGTCAACGTAATTTTTTTAGTTATGTTTCTTTTTACAAGAACTCAGCGTACATTCCAGATGAAGTTACAATTGTATATAATAATGGGTTAATTTAATTACACTTATTTATCTTTATATTTTCACTAAAATATTACTTAAACCCTTTTACTTTTTAATTACAATAGTCAATTTGACTTTTATAAAATTTGAATGTGAGCCATGATATTTTTCTTCATTTATCAACATTTTTATAATTTTATCAAAATTTTATTTTAGTCTTTACATGTCCACTAAAATCTCACTTTAGTCCCTTCCCTGTTATTTTTGTCAAGTATTGAGACTAATTTAATTCTTTGTATCAATTTGCCTTGACTAGTTAAAAAAACAAATCGTCTCAACTACCAATTTGTCTGTCAATCTGGTCCATTCAGAACAACAATGAAGGCTAGAATCTCTGAAGTCTCCTAGAAAACAATTCCTAAAAAGCAAACCCCAGTCAACTCTACAAAAGCAATGCTTTCCCATCCAATGGATCCGAACACGAGAGAGGTGAGGTGAGCCGAACAGACAAACATTTCCAAGCATGAAGTAGTTCTGTTTATGTCACTACTGAATATAAATGCAAGAGGTTCTACTGAACTCAAAAAGAGTCTTTAAAGACTATTCACAATACAAACTTTAGGGGAGAATTGTGATTTGATCCTGCATGTTTATATATTCACCTTGTTGCGGGTTTGACAGATCTGAGAAGCTTTAGCTGTGCAGCTCATAATCACTGTTGATAGACAGATAACGATGCTCTAAAATTTTGAATTCAGACATTCTCTTTCCCTTCTTCGTCATCCTCGATATCATCGATACCAACCCAACGAGTGAAAGCAAAAAGAAATTCCTTGAAGTTCACCATTCCATTTCTATCCCAGTCCATCTCCTCTGCAACAATTAGACAAGACTGAGCGACTTGAACAATATACATTAAAGAAAATGAAGAGATGAACATCAAAGTTTGTTTAAGAAAAGCATCTAAGAAGATCAACCCCCCAATCCACATGAAAGCATTTATATGTTTTTAGATTGTTGAAAAGCGTGAAATTTCATTGGTTCATTAGTCCAAATACTTCTAGCCAGTAGCATTACAACAGTTACCGTATGCTCTATCAAAATTGATCTTTTATGAGGAACTATTGAATGAATGTTGATGATCTGAAGATGAAGATTTTCTTTTGATCTATTACATACGTCATGCATGTTTATGAGAGAGAGAGAGAGAGAGAGATCTGACCAAATCTTTTCATGGCTATTCGACCAGATGAGCGCTCCCCTGTAGTGGTTTCATTTATCGCATCAATCATCTCACTCTTGCTTACATAACCATCCTTGTTCTTGTCCAAGAACACAAACGCATTAACAAGTGTTTCGAATGTGGCCTCCAGGCTTGGCATCCCCATCCGTGATTTCTAAACATGTCATGGAAGATAACAATAGACAGAGATACAAACACAGATTTGCCACTAATGTTACTCACAGGGATGGCTAGACGACAAAAAACTTTTTCATTGTCTTTTGGATTATAAATGGTAACAAAAATAAGTCCAACATAACAACAAATTCTAGGAGAATAACGAGACACGGTATATGACCAGCTAAACAGTTAAAAAGCAAATGAAGTTGTTTTGTGCATATATGTCACAGCAAGTGATGGATATTTTGACATAAAACCAAAAACAAGAAACTTAGAAAACAATGACGGTGACATAGATATTCAGATTAACATGTTGTACGAGATACACTAGTCTACAATGAGGAAAGGGTGCAAATATTGCATTCTATATCTACGAGTCAATTGTGATATGTTGTATGAATCAGCTAAAAGAAATGGTTCCATCTAAAATGATAAAATATAGGTGCAGTATAGTATTCTGGATACAGCGTGAAGGGCAGTGGGATTCTCCTTCAGAAGATAGACAAGGCAGAGAAGCACAATGAACTCATTAAATTTCATTCCCAAATTCTCATATATATCACATGCCTCAAAGAGATCATTGATTTCTTCCTCCGGCAAATTAATCTCAAGTTTAAGGAAACAGCGCTTCAATTCTTCTGGATCAATTGTACCATTTGCATCCTCATCTACAAAGGAAACAGACAAGTTCTACTCTTTAGCAGGCGAAAGGAAGGAAAAAGAGAGCATATGTCATAGAAAAAACAAGCACAATGACAACCCAAAATTACATAACAACCTGTATTTCATAAGATGATGTTGAAATGCATCCAATGCTTAAATTATTTGATTTTGTACTAGAATTACAGCATCAGTTAAAAGGGAATAAACTGCTGCCAACTGAACTTGCCCTTTTCAGAAAACATTACTTTGTATGGGCCAAGTTTGAGCACTTACCAAATTGCTCAAAGATAGCTTTGCACTTTCTTAAGCTCTCATCGATTTTGGGGAACTTCAAGATTATGCTGTTAAATGATTTCATGGAACTTCCTTCAGATGCTCTTCGCTGCATAGCTTCAACCATTTTGGCTTCAAGCTTTGTTTCTGTTATATTATCTTTGGGTGCATCACCCGTGCTCAATGCACCTCCCATTGTCAATTACCGAAATAAAATGAGACGAGATAATACCTGAAGTGTATCTGCCCAATTACATAAGTTGTTGGAAATAAGTATATATAAAAACAATAGCATAGAGCAGATAATGAAGCCTGAGAAGTAAACAGATCAAATTTGTGTAGTGAATATGGCAAGTCATAGATAAAACTAACTGAACACCCGAAACATGGTTTAACCTTTGAAGCTTCAAAAACTTTTAAATATGAGGACAAATAAGTTACATTTTGTTCCAACTCCAAGTTTCTATACTAAATGAGACATAGGCATAGCGTACTCCAAAGGATTAATTCATGTCAACAAAAAAATTTAAGCTTTTCCATAGCATTGGGTGCTGGATTTGTGGGCAATTTAGATCTTGACCTTCTTGTGAAAAAATCTTGTTACTACCAACTTTAAATACTAACTATGTGTTTACATGTACATGATGTTTAATCACATATTTTTACAGTCTTACAAGAATTTGTAACAAAATCTTGCCTAATATTATGATCACAACTTGAATCTTAGAGACCAATTCTCAATATAGACTTTCTTGGTTGCCATTGTTGTTTTTCAAACTTAACTGATACTTGTATATATGAAACGCAGAATTAGAAGTTTATTTCCAGTATATGAACCATTATATGTTCTAACCCAATGCATTCCTTCTCCTCCTGGTTGTCACTGCAATAACTCTTTTTTTTTTTTTTTTTTTTTTTTTGAGGAAAAATAAAAAGTCATTCATATTAAATTTGTCGACTACATGATTCATTTTCGCCTGTCAAAGACTATATGCTGAGCCCTCAAAATATATATTTCCAAACCCAAGGGAATTTGATAGGTGATATGCTTATTATGTGTTTGTGAATACATCCATGAGAAAATACAAATTATAATCAAATGCGTGAAGTGGTCATCAGATCAAATGTTTAATATAAATTTGAAGACTTTCCAAACTTCAGGGCAGGATGGCCCTTCAACCATAGTCAAGATTCCCCCTTCTAAAGATTCCACAATTTTCTCTTAATTTCCGTCTGTTTTCTCAGCAACCAAACGGAACCTGCCGTGCGCCTTTAATAGCTATAGCTCAAATTACAATTGACACACACAATACATACATAAATACATACATACATACAATCAATCAATCAAAATAATAATAAAATCCACAATCCATGGAAGAGGAAGCTCTTACCAGGACTTGATCAAAACAAAAGCGATGCAAACAGGGGTCTTTTCAAAGTCGAACTCAACAGATTTCACAAGCATCAAAAACCCATATGTATCGATCACTTTTGCAGAGCATTGAATCGTTTTCAAACTCGATACGGCTGATCAAGAACGAGAAAAAAAAAGGGTAATCAAGAAACCCAACAAAAAACAGGAAATGAAAAGAGAGACCCAGAAGAGAGGGATCAAAACTGAATAAAAAGAAAAAAGCAAGCTGGAAAAGGGTTGATTGTTTAGTAGAGTATACGAGGAAAGTGTGGTGCATCGATGGTGGGTTTGTCAACTTTCTTCGGAGTTTGTTTTCAGTTTTTTATATTTTGGAAGCTCTTTTGATGCCAATTTTTGTGCTGTGCCCACCACGTACTTGTATACATTTTAGTCCACTTGAAATTACTATATCACCCCTTGGTCCATTTCGAAAACGATTTCTTGTGGGTTGGAGAAGTTATTTGGCGATCTGAACACCGCCGCGTTATATTTCAGGTGTAATATGACCGGCGGAGGTGGAGGTGGAGATGGAGGTGATGGGTGAAATTTATAATTTTCAGTTAAGTGATTTGAAAACATAAAAGATATAGTCATTTATGATTAGTCAGAGATGTAGTTACGTGGTGCTCCTAAATCAAAAATTTTTTTTTTATAAGTTTAATTTTTTTTTCTTTTGGAAAATAATAATTTAGTGTAATTTTTAAAAAATAATCACAGTAATAAATTTTATAACAATTGTGAATTGTGGCACTAATTTTTTGAGCATTAATGGCACTAATTTCTATATCAGGTAAAAAAAAAAAAAAAAAACAAAGTTATCAAAACAAGATATTAGTGCCATTAGTGCCAGCAGTTTTAGTGCCACAAATCATTTTTCATTTTATAAATATTAATAATTAAACTCTTTAGCTTTTTTTTATGAATCTATACTAATTTTTTTATTTATTTAAATATCACTGAATATTAATTTTCCTTTTTGTCTTTTTCATCTCTTCTTTAAATTTCTTCCTAACCCCTTATCTTAATCTTTTGTCTCGCGGCCATTGCTCAGTCATGTCTCTGTCACTATTCATGGCCCAAAATTTTAGATAATTAAATATTAAATTAGGATTAAATCTTAATTAATATTTCATTATTCAAATCTTAGGGGTAAAATAAAATTTAAATGTTCTTGTCTCCATAAAATTTAAGTAAATTTCTATATTCAAAAGATAACAAGGAATTAAAAAAAAAATAATAATTAATAAACGCCAACCAAACTATTAATTATAAATTCATAACTATCTAATACCTCAAACATTAAAGTAGCAACAATTAGTCAAAACAACTTAAATAATGTAACGTTACAAACCATGTCAAATTATCAAAATACTAAGGTCATAAAAAAATAATAAATACATAAACTAATATCAACCCTAAACTCAAAAAAATCAAAAGAAGTCCAAAAGATATGTCTTACGATCATAGTTATTTCTTCTCACCACCATAGTCCCAACTAATCTTGCAAAGAAAGTTCGGCTGCGCTCAAACAGAACGTACCCGAGTTGCCAAAAAACAAAACGAGTCAGTATATAAGTATACTGGTATGAGTACAAGATTTGACATCCATGTGTCCACCAGATACCAACAAAAAGTACATTAATTCTTATTATGAGATAAGACAAGTAATTTCACCCGCACCGAGACGAAGGGGTAGTTTCCTGAGATACGGTGACATTTAGTTTCTTGCCTGTATACAACTAAATATAAATTGAGTATAAAATAAACATAAAAATATGGTGGGTTAGTCATGCATAAAAAAGTTAGTAAGACCCATCATTCTACAAAAAAAATAAAGTTAGTATAATTTAATCATAAGTAACTTGCTGAAGAAATATAAATATGTACCGTTTCATGCTTAAATAATTCGAATTAAGCAAAACTCAAAGAACAAAAGTTGTACAGAATCAAATTTCATAAAAGGAAATGAACAAATAAAATAGAAACTAAACAGGTTGAGAGAAAAACTTGATAGAAAAACCTAGACGGAATTCCACCGAAAAATCTGAAGCTGAAAATGAAAAGAAACTGCCCTAAGATGATTTTTTTCTGAAAAGTTCAAAACACGAAAAGTGTACAGAATAATATTTTATTTCAGTTTATGCGAAATCAATAAAAATGAGCTCGTTTCGTAGTTAAAACAACATCTAAAATCTGTACTGCTAAAATGAATAAAAACTATTGTAACCAAGATCATCTGATTACAAGTTCTAATCGATATTTTTAATAAAAATTTAAAACACAAAAGTTGTCTAGAATCACGTATACATGCCTCTTCTCAAATTTCATAATTTATCGAGGTTGTTTACTATTTTTTAAGATATACAAATCAATACAATTCAAACTATACACATAAGTTCATATTTAATTCTTTGTACCTTAACTCCACCACTTCGGCCTCCACTTCTAACCTACACATATATCCCATGTACCTCTCGTATACCTAATACTGCTCCGAAACCAAACTTGCATGGGGATATTGTCTCAAGTTTGACCCACACTCCCCAGATGGTTAGCATATATGTACGCACATAAATCAAAACACTTGTCTACTCATGAGAACGAGGCAACAATATATATACAATCTCTCATCTACTCATGAGAACAAATATAATAATACCAAGCCTAAGGCATTTAAACAAATATCATAATCCTCACATTTTTTTTATACACTCTTCCTCACCAACACTAAAAAAAAACAACAATCCATGGAGTCATGGTAGAGTATAAAGAATTTATCTATGGATTCCTAATTTATTTTAATTTCATATGTCCATGAGTGTGATTACAACCATAATATAAATCCATATAAAAACCCTAAACCTTACATACACAACTAATCAAAATAATTAAAATCAAACAATCATCTTCACATAAATACCATATCAAACCAACATCAAATATATATAAAAATAAATAAATAAATAAAATTAAAAAAATAAACATAAATCAAAGAAAGTGGATTTTGTACTCACAATTATTTTTTGAAGATCAAAGAAATATTTAAAAAACTAATGGAGCTACCAAAAACAAAACCTAATCTTTTTTTTTTTTCCCCTGCTCTCATCTTTCTCTCTTGGCTTGCTTGCTGAGAGCTCTCTTTTTTTCCTTTGATCTCTCTCTCTGTCACTCTCTATTTCTCGGCTGCTCTCCGCCGCACAGCACACTTCCTTCTCTTCTTCTTTTTTCTTTTTTTTTTAAATTTGTTTTCTTATTATCTAAATGAACTTCTAAACCTAATTGACTTCTTATATAATATAACACCCTTTTTTTATATATAATATTATATTATACAAATATAATATATATAAATATACTATATATGATCAACACACACATATATATAGATATATACACACATATTTATAAACACCATTTATATATGTATAAAATATATATAAACATTTAGATTAATTATATATAATTAAATATCACATTAAATTAATTAAATACCACATTAAATTCTCATGTAACCACACAATTAATAAAGCGAAACATAAAATAAAGTAATAATAAATAAATAATGACCTACGAAAAATTAAGGTCGCTACAATATACACACCTCAAAAGAATCTCATTCCGAGATTCGATAGGAGAGAGTACTAGGCAAAAAATTCTGGGTACATACGCCGAACTTTTTCTTCTAATTCCCAAGTGATATTGTTCTCATCCTCGCTCTATTGCACTTTCACCAAGTTCACTTTTTTGCATTGCAACTGCTTTACATCTTGGTCTAGAATAGTAATGTAACAACCTCAATCCATGATTAACGTTAATCCATGCTTAAGTATGCCTAACAAGTAATTAAGAAGAAATTCTAAATTAATTACATGAGCATTGCATTATTTGTGTTTATATCTGTTTAACGTAGAAAGATCTGTTCATATTTCCGTTTCGATTTGCGAAATTGAAGACCTTATCAACATCCGATTCAGAAATTGACTTGATTTACATGTTATTTAGAATTTTTAGAATTTTATAGTAGGTCCAATTGAAATTCGATTCGGAACGATTAAATTAGATTAATTTAATGCCCACTTAATTAGCCTTAATTAACTATCATTAGGTAAACCTATATAAGGCTTCTTATGTGCTATCACTCACTCTTTTCTTTCATTTCAACACATTTTGAGCTTACACACACACATAAACGTGTAGAGAGAGAGAGACTAGGGAGAAGTCTTCAAATAAGGAAGTCGCTAGAGAATTAAGGAGAATTGAAGAAATTGAGCAAGAATTTACTAGGATTCAAAGAGTTGAGAACCTAAGGTAAGAAATCAAGCCTTTAATTGGGTAATTAGGGAGCTTAACTCATGTATTCAAAAGAATTAAGTGAGTTGGAGCATGAATTAAGCTTAATGAAGTAGTAGAATAAAGTATACATATATGTATGTCCATTACATTGCATTTAGAGCATGTTGTCTGAGAATTTGTCTTATGTATGTTCATATTTTGGTTGTAGTCTAAGAATTCATTATGTTTTTGAGTGGAATATCTCATGTGATCATGTTTTGGAAGTTATGAACTCAAATAAATACATGCATGACATATTCACATCATGTTCTTACATTTCAAGTTGAATATTGCACAATTGACATACTTTTGGGCCTTGATTTCATGAAATGATCTTTAAACCTTCATATTTTACAATTTTACATATGTTTGCTCAAGTTTTGGGCCCAAAATGATGTGCATTATAGCTTTGGGGTTGAATTTGAAGCTTGGAAGCAAATCTAGAAATTCCAGAATTCTGCTTCTACGCTCGAGTGATAGATCATACGCTCGAGCGACCACCTTCATTCTCACACTTCCGCTCGAGTGACCAAAAGTTGGCTCGAGCGTGAAATGCATGCTTCCAGAAGTTCTTGTGTTTTGCAGATCGCTCGAGCGAAAAAAGTTACGCTTGAGCGAAGGCATGTCTCTCACGTTGGAGTGAGCATCGAGCGGAAAAAAACAAGCAACTAGCATTTTTACAAAAGTTTACAGACCGCTCAAGCGACAGATCTTACGCTCAAGCGACCACTCACATTTTGCATGTCCGCTTGAGCGTAGGAAGTTACGCTCGAACGAGGACCCTGTTTTCATCAATTTTTGTTAAGTGTTTTCAAGTATATTTTTGTATCCTCATTCCATCCTAGGCATTCCTAGGCCAAGTTTAAGACACCATAATGAGGATAAAGAAGTAGAAACACACCAAAATAAGAAAGATTTAAGTTAATGATTCCGGATGTGTAATTCATTACGTATTCGTTCTGTATCTATGTAGATCACGCGTCTCGAGATATCTAAATTGCCTACTCTGTCCGTTACTTGGAGCCATCTGTTATCTGTGAGTAATAACTTAGTAAAGTTATGTTCAAGTTAAATTATTTTCTGTATATGGAATAAGATCTGTTCTATGAAATGCCATGTCTACTACTATGAATGTGTCCAACTCTGACAAATGTTTGTGGTATTTATGTTATGATTCAAGTGTGCTATCTGTACCCGGACCGGAGGTTCCTTTATGGAACTAACAAGTTATCCGTACCCGGCCGGAGGTTCCTCTATGGAACTGACAAGTATGATTTATGATGCTTTGTAAATGGTCTGTTAGCGTTAATGGATGAACTATGTATGATCAAGCATGAATTCTGAATTCTGTATATGCATTGAATAAGAACACGAATATGAATTTATTCTATGTACAAGCTTAGTCATGTGACATCATTCATTTAACCTTTTACTCTGTTATTATTCACTAAGCTCCCGCTCACTATGTATACTATATATGTAGGTAATCAGGCATGTGACCAGGCTTAGAGTTGAGGACTTGGTGTTTCAGTTTTTGTCAGCTAACCTTTGTGCCTCCCGAGGAGGTTTCAGATTAAGTCAAGTCCGGTGGCTGTGTTATTATGATTGTATAAGACTTTGTTCCTTTGCTCCATGAATAAGTTTCTTTGTTTTTATGTACATGAAGTGACGTGTAAACACTGTATCTTTTGACATCACTCGTATGTTTATAAAAGTTTAAGATTATCTGTCCCATGTATGTCTTCACAGCTCGATAGACTATGTATATTTTATGTATTTGCTTCCGCAGCCCCTAATTATTCGTTATTATGTTAAGAGGCCTTTGGAAATCCAAGGATTACTAGCCGGTTACGATGCTAAACCTATAGCGGCAGGTTTGGGTCGTGACAGAGTGGTATCAGAGGACGTGTTTTACCATACACACGAGTCTATATGAGCTTAGGACGTCCTAGTAAGAAGTAGGGGCATTCCATCTGAATGTGTAAATGTGTGTTTTTAAAAGTGAAAGCATAAATCTGATTATGATCACATGATATGGAAACAAATAATCTGAATAATGTAAGGGGTTTGCCTATGTTTATGATATTCCGTTTACCTATAGCAAATAGAAGATACAAGAAGTGATGGAACAGCCGAATCATCTGAGGCTCGAATGAGCCACATGGAACAAATGTTTGCAGTTTTAACTGAGGCAATGACTCAACAACAACAGAGGCAACAACCCTTACCTCCCCCACCGGTCCAAGTTGAGCTGGATAACAATAATCTCATAAATTTAACTCAGAAGTTCCTGAAAATGAAACCGCCGACCTTTTTAGGTGGCATTGAACCATTAAAAGCAGAAACATGGTTGCTTGAAATGGATAAATTGTTTAAAATATTCCCTTACTCTGAAATTCAAAAAGTCCTTCTGGCCATATACACTCTGAAAGATGAAACCCGGAGGTGGTGGTTACTAATCTGAAACAGTAATGAGAATATGATGTGGGCACAATTTAATGCGATCTTCTATGATAAGTACTTCCCTCAATGTTTTCGGGATCGAAAAGTTTCTGAATTCCAAGAACTTAAACAAGGCAGGATGTCTGTGGCCGAGTATGAAGCCAAATTTACTGAGTTGGCTTGATTTGCTCCACATATGGTGGATACTGATTACAAGAAGGCACGAAAATTTTAAGGCGGACTAGATCTGGAAGTGTTTGACCGAGTAGGCGTCTTGAAATTGCGTACATATGTGAAAGTTTTAGACAAAGCGATAATGACGGAAGCCACAATAGCAACAATGAAACAAGCCAAGGCACCAACAACAGAATGGAGAAGTAAAAGATCTGGGTCTAATTTTCGGAAGGGCCATTCCTTCTTCGCAAATAAAAAGAAAAATACTAGATCTTTAAGCATCTCAAGCCAAAGTAGTGGGTCTATGCCAATCTGTTCAGAATGTGGAAGGAAACATAAAGACATGTGTCATCATGCATTGGGTGCGTGTTTTCATTGTGGCAAAATCGATCACATAATTAAGGACTGCCCAATGAGGTTTGACAATGCAAATCATCTAGCAGCAAGTTCAGTCGGATCTACTTCTGTAACGAGGCCCAATGCAAGAACTAATGTCATGAATAACATCGGAAATGAAACACTAAGGCAAGGGAGAGTGTTTGCTCTAGTACCCGAGGATGTACAGAATACTGAGCCAGTAGTGTTAGGTATAATTTCTATCTGTGCACAGAATGCCTATGTATTGATTGATTCTGGTTCTACGCATTCATTTGTATCGCATGCTTTTTCTCGGAAGTTGGCTAGATCATTAGAACCGATGAATTGCATACTATCTGTGTCTATACCATTGGGAAGTTCTATGATGTGCACCCATGTATATCCTGTATGTGATGTTTTGATTGGTGATATGACATTGTACGCTGATTTGCTGCCTTTGAGCATTAACCACTTTGATTGTATATTGGGCATGGATTGGTTGTCGAAATATTATGCCACTATTGATTGTGTGAATAAAACTGTCACGTTTAAACCACCTGGTATGCCTGAGTTTGTTTTCATTGGGAATGGGGTAGTTCCTCTACCGTACTTAATTTCATTTATGAAAGTCAGAAAATTGTTGAGAAAAGGTTGTCGGGGTTACTTGTGCAGTGTAATGCCTATATCTTCAGAGAGTACCAGTGTGGAAGCTATTCCTGTGGCTTGTGAATTTCCTGATGTGTTTCGTAATGACCTACCCGAAAATCTAATTGATAGGGAAATGGAGTTTACCATTGATGTAGTACTTGGAACACAACCTATCTCTAAAACTCCAAATAGAATGTCGACTTCTGAACTGAAAGAATTAAAAGTTCAACTCCAAGAACTCTTAGACAAGAAATTTATCTGTCCGAGTACCTCACCTTGGGGAGCCCAGTGTTGTTTGTTAAAAAGAAAGACGGATCTTTGACGTTATGCATTGATTACCGTGAGTTGAATAAAGTAACCGTAAAGAACAAATATCCATTACCCCGAATAGATGACCTATTTGACCAACTTCAGAGAGCCTAAGTGTTTTCTAAAATTGACCTTAGATCTAGGATATCACCAGTTAAAGGTCAAGGCAGAAGACATAAAGAAAACTGCATTCAAAACTAGATATGGACACTATGGATTTTTGGTAATGCCATTTGGGGTAACTAATGCACCTGCGGCATTCATGGATTTAATGAATAGAGTGTTTAAACAATTTGTGGATGAATTTAATGTTGTCTTTATTGATGATATATTGATTTACTCCAAAAGCAGGGAAGAACATAAGAATTATTTGAGAACTGCCTTACAAATTCTAAGGGAAAAGAAGTTATATGCAAAATTTTCCAAATGTGAGTTTTGGCTGGATAACGGGCCTTTCTGGGTCATGTAATCAACATGGATGGCATATCGGTAGACCCACAGAAAATTGAAGCTATTGTGGATTGGCCTAAACCGACGAATGTGTTAGAAGTTAGAAGTTTTTTGGGACTTGTAGGCTATTATCGCAGATTTATGAAAGAATTTTCAAAATTTGCTATGCCATTGACCCAGTTAACCCAGAAAAAAGTATTATTTGATTGGAATGATCAAAGGGAGTCTGCCTTTCAAGAGTTGAAGACCAGATTAGTAACTGCATCGATTTTGACTTTGCCTAGTGGTACTGATGGATTTCAGATTTACAGTGATGCATCCTACAAAGGTTTGGGTTGTGTATTAATGCAAAATGGAAAGGTAATTGCTTATGCTTCTCGACAACTCCGACCACATGAAAAGAATTACCCGACTCATGATCTTGAACTAGCAACTGTGGTGTTTGCTTTGAAAATTTGGCGACATTATTTGTATAGTGTGACTTGCGAGGTGTAAATCGACCATAAAAGTTTGAAATACTTCTTTACCCAAAAAGAACTGAATATGAGACAGAGAAAATGGCTGGAATTGATTAAAGACTATAATCTACAGATTTTATATCATCTGGGAAAAGCTAATACTGTGGCAAATGCCTTGAGCCGAAAGTCAATAGGAAATTTGTCATGTTTGCTTACTGGTCAAAAAGAATTACTATGCGACTTGGATAAGAATGAGATTGAAGTTGTATTGCAAGAACAAGGTGGCATCTTAACTGCTATCTCTGTGCAGCCTGCAATCATCGAAGAAATTAAAGAGAAACAATTGCAAGATGAGTTCCTGAAAAAGATTGTGAAT
Source organism: Camellia granthamiana (assembly GCA_036172215.1). Classification (NCBI taxonomy): domain Eukaryota; kingdom Viridiplantae; phylum Streptophyta; class Magnoliopsida; order Ericales; family Theaceae; genus Camellia; species Camellia granthamiana. Next base: position 5,147,680 of record CM069911.1, on the reverse strand, counting down.
GAAATTGACTCAAAACCAAGGCTCGGGTTTGTATTTGAAAACAATGTGTTGAAATTTCAGAGTCGTCTTTGTGTGCCGGACTGTTCTGATTTAAGGAAACGAATTATGACAGAAGCTCACAACTCCAAATTTGCCATGCATCCAGGAAACACAAAGATGTATCATGATTTGAAATAGAACTTCTGGTGGCCCGGAATGAAAAGAAACATTGAAGATTTTGTAGCTCGATGTTTGTATTGCCAACAAGTTAAAGCTGAACATCAACGACCCGCTAGTTTATTACAGCCACTTCCAATACTAGAATGGAAATGGGAGCACATTACCATGGACTTCATCGTGGGATTGCCTCGCTCTTCTCGAGGTATGGATTCTATTTTGGTTATTGTTGATCATTTAACTAAGTCTGCTCATTTTTTGCCTGTTAAATCTTTGTATAATGCGGATAAGTTGGCTAATTTGTATGTCAATGAGATTGTGAAATTACATGGAGTTCCAGTATCCATAGTGTCTGATAGAGACCCCAAGTTTACTTTAAGATTCTGGCAGAGTTTGCAACAAGGTTTGGGGATTGAATTGAGACTAAGTAGTGCTTATCACCCACAGATAGATGGCCAACCGGAATGAACCATTCAAACATTGGAGGACTTGTTACGGATGTGTGTGTTAGACTTTCAAGGGAATTGGGAAATTTACCTTCCTCTGGCTGAATTTGTGTACAATAACAGCTTTGTATGGTAAGAAATGCCGTTCTTCGATTTGTTGGACCAAAGTAGGTGATCGACCCTTATTGGGACCGGAACTTGTGCAAGAGACGACTGAAAATGTGAAATTGATTCGGCGAAGGTTGAAAACTGCACAAAGTCGCCAGAAGAGCTATGCCGATATTCGAAGAAGAGACAGGGAATATGAAGTCGGGGACCACGTATTTATCAAAATGACTCCAATGAAAAGCCAAACACGGTTTGGCGTAAAAGGCAAATTGGCACCAAGATATGTTGGCCCCTATGAAATCCTTGAGAAAATTAATTTAGTGACGTATCGGGTAGCGTTACCACCAGTCATAGAACATATGCACAATGTATTTCATATCTCTAGGCTTCGAGATTATTTGAGAGATTCACTACATATGATTGAGCCGACTCATGTACTTCTAAAAGATGATTATACATACGAGGAGAGGCCAATGCAAATTGTGAATCATCGAATCAAAAGATTAATAAATAAGAAAATTCTGTTAATGAGGGTTGATTGGCAGAATCATGGAGGACCTTATGCAACTTGGGAGACAGAAGAAGATATGATGAGAAGATACCCTGAGTTATTTTCTTTGAATCCGGTGTTCTACCAAAATGAAGATAACTCGAGTTTGGAGGACCAAACTTTTTAAGGGGGGAAGACTGTAACAATCCCGACCCATGATTAACGTTAATCCATGCTTAAGTATGCCTAACAAGTAATTAAGAAGAAATTCTAAATTAATTACATGAGCATTGCATTATTTGTGTTTATATCTGTTTAACGTAGAAAGATTTGTTCATATTTCCGTTTCAATTTGCGAAATTGAAGACCTTATCAACATCCGATTCAGAAATTGACTTGATTTACATGTTATTTAGAATTTTTAGAATTTTATAGTAGGTCCAATTGAAATTCGATTCGGAACGATTAAATTAGATTAATTTAATGCCCACTTAATTAACCTTAATTAACTATCATTAGGTAAACCTATATAAGGCTTCTTATGTGCTATCACTCACTCTTTTCTTTCATTCCAACACATTTTGAGCTCACACGCACACATAAACGTGTAGAGAGAGAAAGAGACTAGGGAGAAGTCTTCAAACAAGGAAGTTGCTAAAGAATTAAGGAGAATTGAAGAAATTGAGCAAGAATTCACTAGGATTCAAAGAGTTGAGAACCTAAATTAAGAAATCAAGCCTTTAATTAGGTAATTAGGGAGCCTAACTTATGCATTCAAAAGAATTAAGTGAGTTGGAGCATGAATTAAGCTTAATGAAGTAGTATAATAAAGTATACATACATGCATGTGCATTACATTGCATTTAGAGCATGTTGTCTAAGAATTTGTCTCATGCATGTTCATATTTTGATTGTAGTCTAAGAATTCATCATGTTTTTGAGTGGAATATCTCATGTGATCATGTTTTGGAAGTTATGAACTCAAATGAATACATGCATGACATATTCACATCATGTTCTTACATTTCAAGTTGAATGTTGCATAATTGACATACTTTTGGGCCTTGATTTCATAAAGGGATCTTTAAACCTTTATATTTTACAAGTTTACATATGTTTGCTCAAGTTTTGGGCCCAAAAGAATGTGACTTATACCTTTGGGGTTGAATTTGAAGTTTGGAAGCAAATCTGGAAGTTCCAGAATTCTACTTCTATGCTTGAATGACAGATCCTATGCTCGAGCGACCACCTTCATTCTTACACTTCCGCTCGAGCGACTAAAAGTTGGCTCGAGCGTGAAATGCATGCTTCCAGAAGTTCTTGTGTTTTGTAGACCGGTCGAGCGAGCATCGAGCGGAAAAAACAAGCAACTAGCACTTTTACAAAAGTTTATAGACCATTCGAGTGACAGATCTTGCGCTCGAGCGACCACTCACATTTTGCATGTCCGCTCGAGCGTAGGAAGTTACACTCGAGTGAGGACCCTGTTTTCAGTAATTTTTGTCAAGTGTTTTCAAGTGCATTTTTGTATCCTCTTTCCATCCTAAGCCATGTTTAAGACACCATAATGAGGATAAAGAAGTAGAAACACACCAAGACAAGAAAGAACTAAGTTAATGATTCCGGGTGTTTAATTCAGTATGTATTCATTCTGTATCTGTGCAAGTCACGCGCCTCGAGATATCTAAATTGCCTACTTTGTCCGTTACTTGGAGCCATCTGTTATCTGTGAGTAATAACTTAGTAAAACTATGTTCAAGTTAAATTATTTTTTGTATATAGAATAAGATATGTTCTATGAAATGCCATGTTTAATACTATGAATGTGTCCAACTCTGACAAATGTTTATGATATTTATGCTATGATTCAAGTGTGCTATCTGTACCCGGACTAAAGGTTCCTTTATGGAACTGACAAGTTATTTGTACCCGGCTGGGGGTTCCTTACGGAATTGACAAGTTATCCGTTCCCAGACTGGAGGTTCCTTTATGGAACTGACAAGTTATCTGTACCCGGCCGGAGGTTCCTCTATAGAACTGACAAGTATGATCTATGATGCTCTGTAAATGGTCTGTTAGTGCTAACGAATGAACTATGTATGATCAAGCATGAATTCTGAATTCTGTATACGCATTGAATAAGAACACGAATATGAATTTATTCTATATACAAGTTTAGTCATGGGACATCATTCATTTAATCCTTTACTCTATTATTATTCACTGGGCTCACGCTCACTATTTATACTATGTATGTAGGTGATTAGGCACGTGACCAGGCTTAGAGTTGAGGACCTAGCGTTTCAGTTTTTGTTAGCCAACCTTTGTACCTCCCCGAGGAGGTTCCGGATTAAGTCAAGTTTGGTGGCTGTGTTATTATGACTGTATAAGACTTTGTTCCTTTGCTCCATGAACAAGTTTCTCTGTTTTTATGTACATAAAGTGACGTGTAAATACTGTATCTTTTGACGTCACTTGTATGCCTATAAAAGTTTAAGATTATTTGTTCTATGCATGTCTTCACAGCTCGATAGACTATGTATATTTTATGTATTTGCTTCCGCAACCCCTAATTATTCATTATTATGTTAAGAGGCCTTTGGTAATCCAAGGATTACTAGCCGATTACGATGCTAAACCTATAGGGGCAGGTTTGGGTCGTGACAAGTAACTAGTCGTACCACATACGTTAGATTGTCACTAATCTCCAACACTTCTGGTGATACTACTTGGGAAGGGTCTTGCACACACTTCCGCAATAAGGATAAGTGGAACACATTGTGAATCATAGCTAAAGCAGGTTGTAGGGCTAATTTGTAAGTCACATTACCAATCTTCTTAGTGATCTCATATGGTCCCACAAATCTAGGTGCCAACTTTCCCTTCTTTCCAAGCCGCATGATACCCTTTATCGGCGAGACCTTCAAAAACACAAAATGTCCAACATTCAACTCAACCCCCTTACGTTTTCTATCAGGTAACTCTTTTGACGACTTTGTGCAGTCTTAATATGTTCCCGAATAATGTTCACCTTCTCCGTGGTCTCTCTCACCAACTCTGGCCCTAACAATGGTGCATCTCCTACTTCCATCCAACAAGTAAGTGATCGACATGGCCTTCTATACAAAGCCTCAAAATGTGCCATCCCGATACTGGAGTGATAGCTATTATTATAAGCAAACTCCACCTATGGAAAGTGTTCTTCCCAACTACCACCAAGATCGAGGACACAAGCTCTCAGCATATCCTCAAAGATCTAATTTACCCGTTCAGTTTGCCTATTCGTCTGAGGATGATAAATCGTGCTCAGGTCTAACCTAGCACCCAAAGCATGCTGAAAACTCTCCCAAAACTCTGCCACAAATAAAGGATCACGATTCGAAACTATAGAAACTGGTGCGCCATGAAGTCGCACCACCTCTCGAATATACAATCTAGCTAGTTTATCCGCAGTTCGGTGAACACTGATAGGAATAAAATGAGCAGACTTGGTCAGTCGATCCATTATCACCCAAATAGATTCATTACCTCGCTTAGACCGCGACATTCCATCCACGAAATCCATAGAGATGTACTCCCATTTCCAAGTAGGGATCTCGAGACGCTGCAAAAGTCCAAACGGTCGTTGGTGTTCCACCTTAACTTGTTGACACACATAGCATCGAGAAACATACTCTCCTACGTCCTTCTTCACACCCTCCCACCAAAACGTCCTCTTTAGGTCATGATACATCTTGGTCCCACCAGGGTGAATAGTATATCGAGACCTATGGGCATCATCAATAATCTCTTTTTTTAATTCAACAATGTTAGGTACATATAACCTGTCCTTAAATCGCAATCCCTCATCTGAGTCCACAGACTAATCAGTAGGACAATCGTCGATCAAATCCACTACAAGGTCATCGAGCTTGCTGACGAGAAACCTATCTAAATTCTGCATTTGACGAATTTTACTTAGTAACGTCGGCCGCACGGTCAAACTACCAATGTATGCCCTCTCAACATTCTCTATTGGTTGAATATCATGCATCGAAATTAACTCCAAGGACTTCCATTCCTGAATCATCAAAGACGCTATAACCCCATGTTGTCGACTAAGTACATCTACGACCACATTTCCTTTTCCCGGGTGGTAAAGGATCTCGAAATCATAACTACTGATGAATTCAACCCACCTTTGTTGTCTCATGTTCAACTCTTTTTGAGAAAAAGATATTTAAGACTCTTGTTATCTGTGTATAACTCAAAACGCTCCCCAAACAAGTAGTGTCGCCATACTTTTAACACAAAAACAACTACTGCCAGCTCCAAGTCATAAGTAGCGTATCGTCTCTCATGAGGTTTTAACTGTCGAGAAACATAAGATACAACCTTCTGATGCTGCATCAACACACATCCCAACCCAGTTCCACTCGCATCTGTAAATACTACTAACTTTTCTGCTTGTACTGGTATAGTTAACATCGGTGCTGTAGTCAATCGCTGTTTTAATTCCTGGAAAGCTTTTTCACAATCATCTGTTCATACGAACTTTACATTCTTGCGAGTCAACTTGGTCATGGGTGCTGCAATAGTGAAAAACTTCTCTATAAATCTCCTGTAATAACCGACTAGTCCTAAAAAACTTCTTACATCTGTAGGGTTCGTGGGTTGCCTCCATTCTTTGATCGCAACAACTTTTTCAGGATCTACGACTATCCCCTGATTGGACACAACATTCCCCAAAAATCAAACTTCTTTCTCCTAAAAGTGACACTTACTAAACTTAGCATATAACTGCTGCTCCCTCAAAGTCTGCAACACGACTTTCAAGTGTTCTCTGTGCTCTTCCTCATTCTTAGAATACACCAGGATATCATCTATGAAGATAATCACAAACTTATCTAGATATGGTTGAAAAATTCTGTTCATCAAGTCCACGAAATAGGCAGGAGCATTTGTCAAACCAAAAGGCATTACAGGAAATTTGTACAACTCATACCGAGTCCGAAAAGCAGTAAGCGGTATACTTTCCTCTAACATACCTATCTGATGGTAACCCGTTCTGAGATCAAACGAGAGAACATGGCTACCCCCTTCAATTGATTAAACAAGTCATCAATTCTTGGTAGCGGATACTTGTTCTTGATAGTCACATTGTTTAGCTTTCTGTAATCTATGCACATACGGAAAGTGTCATCTTTCTTGGAGACAAATATCGCAGGTGCTCCCCATGGGGACTTACTTGTACGAATGAACCCTTTCTGAAGCATCTCTTCCAGCTACTTCTTCATCTCTACAAGCTCTTTAGGCGCTATTCTGTATGCCGCCTTAGAAATCAGTGCAATTCCCGGCACTAGGTTAATGCAAAATTTTACTACCCGTTGAGGTGGAGGTCCAGGTATTTCCTGAAATACATCCTCAAACTCATGTACCACATCTACCTCACTAATATCCTGCTTAGGGATTTTTACCGAGCACAGAAAACTCATCATCACCAACTCTTCTCCATCGCTAGAAGTGTGGATAAGTTGTGGCATACCGGGAATATCTATATTTATAGTCCTTCCAGCATAATCTAGAGTCACAAAGTATTTTCGCAGCCAATCCATACCTAAAATAATTGTAAACCCCTCAAACCCTAACATAATTATGTCTGCGTACAAGACTCTACCCGCAAAGTCAATCTCAAAATCTTTACACATCTCATAAAGAGTAACTACCCCTTCTAAAGGGGTCTTAACACGAATAGGTCTAGACAAGGAGATAGTTACAATATATTCTCTTTCTACAAACTGTTTAGATATAAAAGAATAAAAGGCACCAATATCAAAAAATACTCTAATAGGTTCTTGAAAAAGATTAAAAGTACCTTGCACTTTGTCATTTCCTGGCATCACTACAAATGCCCAGGCTGGAGCTACCTGACCCTGTCGTGCCTGCTGTCTCTGTGGGCAATCCTTGATTACATGCCCTAACTGCTGACACCCAAAACACTTTCTATTGATCGGTTGAGGTGCTATTGGTCTGATAGGTAGGGGCCCCTCTAACTGAGGTACAGAAGGATGATAACCCAACTGTGGCACTTGCTACCGCTGTCCTTGATAACCCTATGGACGCAGACCATCCTATCTCTGATAATAGTGCCCCTGGGGCTGGAAATTGCCCTGAGGCCTGAAATTACCCTGAGGCCTAAAATTTCCTTGACTACCCTGTTGTTGTGCCCTCTGAAATTGCTGACCCCTATGCCTTTGATCGTAGGGTCGGTATTTGTTCGCATCCCGCTGCTGGAAGTAACTTCCTCTAGAAGTCTCTTCGACCTTGACCTTCCCTTCTTTAAACTGCTTCTTCTTTTCCTCATACTTCAGTGCCAAGTCAAGAACTCTGTCAAACGGTTCAACATCAAAGGAATAAGGGACTTAGACAGGTAATGATTCAATCCCTTAATAAACTTCTCATTCTTCTTCTCCTGCATGTCGACCAAGTAAGGGGCATAACGAGACAACTCATTAAACTTGGTGACATACTCAATCACTGTTCTACCCCCTTGAGTTAACTTTGAAAATTCATCACTCAGTTGAGACCGAATAGCAGCAGAAACAAACTTTCGATCAAAACGAGTCTTGAAATTTGCCCAAGTCAAAGTCATCAAATCTAGACACTTCTTCCATGAGTTCTATCAAAATAGGGCTGCTTTCTCAAGCTAATGTTTCGCCAACTCCTGTTTTTGGACCTTAGTGAGTTGCATACGACCAAACACCATCTCACATTTCTGAATCCAAGCGTCAGCTGCAATGGGTCCTCCATCTCCAAAGAATTTTTGACCTCCCAAAGAACCAAAGTCTTTGTTTCTCTTCGCAAAGGGATCTCCCTGCTGGCCTAGATTATTGTTCTGTACAACCTGAAGTAATTGAGCCATCATCTCCCCCACATTAACTTGCATCGTATTGGTTGCCCCGGTAGCAGTCGTTGCCGTCGCCGCTGCCACCGCATTAGCAGTTGTTTCTTCCCTTGTGCCATTGGGCTCAGCGTTTCTCAAATTATACCTTCCAGCCATCACCTTCAAGTTAAACACACAAGAAGAATTCGTTCATAAATACTTAAAATAAATTCAACTACTAACCTAAACCAGCTAACCCATGTTTCCATAATCCGAGGATCACCTAAACTCTCACAAGTCTAGGGTAACCTAGAGCTTTGATACCAAACTGTCACGCCCCAAAATTTTGGACAATTAAATATTAAATTAGGACTAAACCCTAATCAATATTCCGTCATCCAAATCCTATGGGTGAAACAAAATTTAAACGTTCTCGTCTTCATAAGATTTAAGTAAATTTCCATACTCAAAAGATAACAAAGGATTAAAAATAATAATAATAATTAATAAACGTCAACCAAACTATTCATCATAGATTCATAACTATCCAATACCTCCAACATTAAAGTAGTAACAACTAGTCAAAACAACTTAAATAATGTAACGTTACAAACCATACCAAATTATCAAAATACTAAAGTCATAAAAAAAATTATTAATATATAAACTAATATCAACCCTAAACTCAAAAAACCAAAAGAAGTCCAAAAGACATGTCCTACGATCATAGTTATTTCTTTTCACCACCATAGTCCCAACTAATCCTACAAAGGAAGCTTGGCTGCGCTCAAACAGAATGCACTCGAGTTGCCAAGAGACGAAACGGGTCAGTATACAAGTATACTGGTATGAGTACAAGATTTGACACCCACGTGTCCATCAGACACCAACAAAAAGTACATTAATTCTTGTTATGGGACAAGACAAGTAATTCCACCCACACCAAGACGAAGGGGTAGTTTCCCGAGATACGGCGGCATTTAGTTTCTTGCCCGTACACAACTAAATATAAATTAAGTATAAAATAAATATAAAAATATGGTGGGTCAACCCTGCATAAAAAAGTTAGTAAGACCTACCATTCTGTAAAAAAAATAAAGTTAGGATAATTTAATTATAAGTAACTTACTGAAGAAGTATAAAAATGCACCGTTTCATGCTTAAATAATTCGAATTAACCAAAACTCAAATAACAAAAGTTGTACAGAATCAAATTTTCTAAAAGGCAACGAACGAATTAAGTAGAAACTAAACAGGTTGAGAGAAAAACTTGATAGAAAAACCTTTCCATCGAAAAATCTGAAACTGAAAACGAAAAGAAACTACCCTAAGATAATTTTTTTCGAAAAAGTTCAAAACAAGAAAAGTGTGCAGAATAATATTTTACTTCAGTTTACGCAAAATCAATAAAAATGAGCTCGTTTTATAACGACCCAAAAATTTAAGTTGTCCCTTAAATTTTATACTAATATTATGATTGTATGTAATAATATATTATTAAATAAATAATAATAAATACATAATCTAATTTGACATTGGATTATCAAATATGAGATTAATTATAAATCATTATTTGGGGCCAAATTAATAGAAATATGAAATTATAATACTAGTTGGGCCAAATTAAAGTTAAAGATAGTAAAAAATAAATATAAAAGTAAGAGTAAATAAACAATAATATTGATAACAATAATAATAATAATAATAATAATAATAATAATAATAATGAATGATCTTTGATACCAAGAGGACAGAAGGAAGTAGGAAATAGCACCAATAATAGTAAGAAGTAAGTAATTATAAAATCAAAATAATAATAGCAAGAAAAATAATGAAACTCAAGAAGTAAGTAATTGTAAAATCAAAATAATAATAGCAAGAAAAATAATGAGACTTAATATTTAAAACATTAAACTTACAATTGTTTATTGGAATGAAGCAAGTAGTTTTTCAAAATACATAACTTAAAAACAATAAAATTACAGAGATAGCTATTCTTGAGGAAGGAATGCTCTCAATTTTTTCTAGCTCTGCCTTATTCTTGACTGAAGAGACTCTTTTATAATCAAAAGAGATTACTGTTAGCCTTGTGAATGAATGATTTTGACTTGAAAGGAGCATCAGGAGCATATGGGAGCTGTCTGCTGCTTTCGGTGAGTGACTAAAGTTGATGGCTGCCTTTTACTGTATCGAATTTGTCGGTTGGATGAATCATGACGAATGAGGAATAGTAATGTTGACTTTTTGATGAATAGTGAATAATAAAGTTGACTTTTTTCACTATTCATTGCCTAGAGGCATGTGACTGAGGGAATCAATATAGATATATATATTAGCAACTTTTCTCAAAAGACGAGTATTGATTGAAGCTAATAATTATAGCTATATAGAATCCAATAACTGAATTTAAGCATATGGGTCCTGAACATCTTGAAACTGGGGCCCATAAGGATCTTGATTAGTTGAACCTTCAGAAGAGTTTGAACTGTCTGAACTGTTTTCTGAATCACTATTATTTGAATCTGACGTGGCTTGGGCCATAAGAAGACGAGTCATTTGAAGAAGCTCATCCTTGGATGACTTGGATTTAGGCTTAACCTTGGACTTGGATTTTTCTTTTGATTTGGGCTGATCAGTGATGGACTTTGCTGACTTGGACTTAAGCTTTGACTTGGATGACTTGGGCTTGGAAGAATTGGATATTGGGCTTCCAAGATTGACTGGAGGAAGTTGGCTTCCTTGTGTTAATGGAGCAGCTGTGATCTGCTGAGCTTTAACCATAGCAGGAGTTGGAGCACGTATGTTGATTGGGAATTCAGTTTGAACAATTTCAACAATGCGTGGAATTTTGAAATTATCCCACCATTTAACCATGTGTTGACGGTAAATAACATCATCAAAAATATCATATTGCCATTTGAATATCCAAAGGATTTTGTATTTGTATATAAAAATAAACAATGGAGGGAATTTCCTTTGTTGAGGAGTGAATGAGAAAATAGTGGAGAAATAATTGACTTGTTCCATAATTACAGATGGGAAGATTTCTGAAATGGCACCATACTGAGTCCACCATTGCAGAAACCAAGTGGATAATTCAGATTTGAACTTTTGATCAAATTGAAGAAACCAAGAATGACTGTTTGACTCATTTTGATACAAGAGGACTTTAAACCAAGCATCAATGTAATCATAGTAATTGTATTGCATTGAATGTCCAGGCAAATCTCGTAGTTGGTAAGGAGAACCCCAATCAACCAGAGAAACAAAGTTGTGAATATAGAGTGAATGGTACACAATTTTACTTGTGTAAGTGCGATCATAAATAGGTTTAATCACAATTGACTGATGGTTGAACATGATGTCTTTATAGAAAGTAATTGTTTTTTCTGGATGGAGAGGAATAAAATGCCATCTAGGAGGGAAATAAGATTTAACCAGATCATGAAAAGTATGACTCTTTAGGTAACTAGGTTCTTTGAAAAAGAGATTAGTAGTGGTGGATTTAACATAATCAGATCGGGCTGATTTAATAAGATTAGGAGGGTATGGAGTAACTGCTTGACTGGATGAAGCAAAAGGATCAATAGCCAAAGCAGATGTATAACTAGGTTTAGGAATGTTACCAAGAATTTGGTAATGGTTAACCAATTCAGCAGGATGGTATTTGGTGACTAGCTCCAAAGGAGGATGAACAAAAGGTTGACTAGAAGGCACAAGAGCCTTGTTGGATGGTCTCAAAGGTCTTTGATGAGACATCTGTAAAATAGATGATTGTAAATCAGCATCCACTGAGGATATCTAATTGGTCAGTATGAGAATGCAAACAGTTAAGATAATGTGCAAGTTGTTGTCTTTGAGCTTTAATACGATGGTATTGAATGCATTGAGCACGTTTAGTGGGTGAATGGGTTGATTTGAGAAAGGCAAGGCGAGAAGCAGTGTGTTTGACTAAGGTTTTATAGTGTTTAATCTGGTGTTTATAATAAGGAATAGAGGGAATTGGCATAATGTAACTCACTATCCACCCTGTAAAAATTTTCGGGTAAGAAAATCAGGAATAGAATTTTGACAACCAGGTATATATTCAATTTCAAAATAAAAAATTACTTAAAATAGATTGCCATCGAGCAAAAATTTGCTTACTAGCAAGATTTTGAACATCTTTTTCTAAAACATATTTAACAGATTTGCAATCAACACGAAGTAAAAATTTTTTATTTAAAATATCATCTTGAAATTTACTAATACATAAAATAGTAGATAAAATTTCTTGTTTAATAGTACTATAATTTTTTGTGCTTTATTCCAGACACCAGAATGAAATCGAACAATTTGTTCAGATGATTGAGGAGTGATTTTTTGGAGAAGGATGCCACCATAACTAATATCAGAGGCATCGGTTTGAATAATTTTAAAGGAATTTTCAGTAGAAATACCGAGACAAGGAAGAGACTTGACATATTGTTTGACTTATTTAACAATAGCAGTACGAGTAGGAGACTAAGGGGGAGGATTGTCTTTTAACCGATCAAATAAGGGTTGACAAGTTTTCGTAAGGTCTTGATAAAATTCAGCAATATAATTAAAGGATCCTAGGAAACGTTGTAATTAGGTCTTCTCAAGAATTTCATCAGGAAATTTAGAAGCAAATTCAATAGAGCAACTAATAGGTAGAATTGTATTCTGATGAATATCATATCCTAAAAATCGGACTTTAGTTTGGAACAATTTAATCTTAGGAGCAGATATGACTAGACCATGACTTTTAATAGTGTAAAAGAAAGCGGTAAGATGTTTCCAATGTTCACTAATTGATTTTGAAAAAATAAGAATATCATCTATATAAACGATGGAAAAATGACTAAATGGATTGAAAATATTATTCATTATACTTTGAAATTCACTAGGTGCATTTTTTAGTTCAAAAGGCATAACATTCCATTCATAATGACCAAAGGGTGTAGTAAAAGCAGTTTTATATCTATCGTTAGGATGAATTTGGATTTGCCAAAAACCACTTTTTAAATCAAATTTACTAAAAATAACAGCTTGACTAAGTCTTTTGATTAAGTCTTTTTTATTAGGAATTGGATAGCGAATCCATTCTAAAACTTTATTTAATGGTTTATAATTAATAACTAAGCGAGGGACACCTCGTTCTAGTTCAGCATTTTTACTTACATAAAAAGCAGGACAAGACCATGGTGATTTACTGGGACTAATAATTCTATTTTTTAATAATTCATTGATTTCTTTTTTGTACATTTCAATTAATTTATGATTCATTTGAATATGTCGGGATTTAGTAGGGATTTGTCGTTCATTAAAATTTTTAATATATGATAATGTAACTACATATTTTTTCCTATACCAGAAGGCAGTGAGTAAAGTAGAACAAACAGTTGTTTCTAATTTTAATTTAAATTCTTCAATTTGAGATATAATAACAGGATCAGTAAATTGTTGTTCAATTCTTTTATAATTGACTTCTTCTTTAAGAAAACGTAACTGACGAGTTAATCGATTAATAGATTGAGAAATAGAATAGTCTTTTAACTGATTTAATTCTAAAATTTCAGGTGGAGATAAAAATTTAAAAATAACTGTTTGATCAAAAGCTTGAGTAGTTATTCCTTCACTAGATGTAGTAAATGGATATAATAAAAATATAAATGGTGTTCCTAGAATAACTTTATCAGTCATATTTCTGACTAAAACAAATGATGTTTTAAAACAAACATTATCTTGACATATATGAACTTTAGGTAATTTATATTTAATATGCATTTTACTACCATTAACAGAAGTTAACTGTTCACTAGTTTTCTCATAATATTTTGTAGGGAGTAAACTTTCTTGAATACAATTAAGATCAGCACCAGTATCAACTAGGGCAATAATATTTAATTCAAAATCATTAATAATTAATTTGACTTTTGAATACCATTTTTGAATATGGATTTTATTGATAAGATTTAATCTATTAGATTCAAGATTATGGGATTGATGTGATCTATTATCAAACAAAAGATTATCCGGGTTAGTATGTTCAGATTCATGTTTAGATTCATGTTCAAATTCATCGGGAGTTTTATCATCTTTTTCTTGGAAATTATCTAAACATTGATTGAGTTTTAATGTAATAATTTCATCTTCTAAAGTTGTATCTTTACTGTGTAAATCTTTAATAGTTTGTTTAATTTGATAAATTTCACATTGTAAATCTAGTAATGTAACTTCTGTTTGTTTATTTTTAAATCTTTCTAAAGTTTTAGATAAGCTAATAATGGGTTTATCATGCTTTGGTTTATTATCACTGTTAGTAAGTAAAGATTTTAATTTGTCAGTATACTTTTGTTTTAACTGGGGATCGTCTAATCGACCAATTAATTCAATAAGAGCAGTTTTCTCTTGATTTTGTTTAGTAAGGACAATGATTTGTTTAACTGGTTTGCAACAAATATCATTATATCCTAATTCAATGTTATTAGTAGAATTATCACTAGGTGAATGGTAATCATATGAGGTATTAGGATTATCAGAAGAAGAATTATTATCAGATTGGTTTAATTGGAAGATTTCAAATAATTGATGTTTGGATTCATCATTAATTTGGAGTTGATTAATTTTATCTTTTAATTTTTGTTTTTCTTTACATTTATTAGAATAATGACCTTTTTTACCACAATTATAACAAGTAATATTTTTATTAGATTTAGATTTTTGATGGGATTTTTTATAATATTTCTTTTTGGGTTTAGTATAGAATTTATCATTTGATTTTGAAGGTGAATAATTCTTTTTATACTTATGAAAATATTTGTAAGATGATTTATGTTTATTGTACTTATGTTTTTTACGATGAGAATGTGCGACAGGAGGTAAGTCATATTGTTCACAAAAATTACCTAATTCGTATTTAGCCTTATATTTATCTTTAGCAGCTTTTTGACAAAGTTTTAGGTCAATACACATTCTTAGGCCTTCTTTTTTAATAGTACTAATAATGTCACTATAAGTTAAATGATCATATTCAATAACACCTGTAGGTTGACTAAGAGCATCTTTAATTTTACGAACAAAAAGACTAGGTAAGCCATTAATGAATTTTTTTTTCCAAAAAGATTTAGTACAATTTTCTCTTAACATAACTCTCGAGGTAAAGACATCTTTATACCATCAAAAATCACTTCAGGTTGGATAAGTGAGATTACTAAGTTGATCATGTATGCGAGAATAGATATTAGTAGGTGTTCCTATAAAATGGTGAACTATGGTGTAGATTAATGTATTTATACCATCAGGTTTATAATAGCCAATAGTTTCATCAAAGATAGGTAAATCATTTTCATCTTTTTGACTGGCATGTAAAATAGATTCTCGTTGATCTTTAGTTAGATATTTTTCCCACCAAGATTTGAGCATACCAGTAAAGTCAGAAGTAATTAAGGAAACAATTTCAGGTTGAGTATAATCAGGGTAGTTACTAAGATAACTATTTGCAACCATAGATAAATAATTTAATTTTTGAAGTATTTGATCTTCACTGAGACCATCAATATTCCATTCATATAATTTTTTAGCAGATACAGAAAATTGATTATTAAGATTAGTTTCTTCATATTGGAGATTAGGGAGAGTAGGTCATGAATACCCAATTTTTGTGAGTGTTGTAAGATTAGGTTTAGGATAATGAAGTTTATTCAGAGTAGTTGATTGAAATTGTTGAGCTAAATTATTAATTTCATTATCAGTTATGTCAGGGTCTGAATGAGTAGAAACAGATTCAAGAATAGGATGTTGGTTTAATATAGTAAGACCTTTCTCAGTAGAGGGGGAAGTTTTTTCAAAGATAGTTAATTTAGTAAATAATTGTTCAATGGCTTTGACAGTAGAATTATCTTGGGTGACTAAACTATTACGTTTAGAACGGTTACTAGGTAAATTAAGCAATGGTTGGGCTAAAGATTGTTTAATAGATGTATTGTTAGCTAAATAATCATCTAAATTGGTTTCTATTTTATTTAATTATTTACTAATTGTTTTTAGATATTGATTAGTATAATTATTTTGTTCAATAACTTTTTTGATTTCAAGGTTAGTACCAGGTAACTTAAAAGGAGAGGCTGGGACTTCGGAGTCGTGATGATCAATAATTATAGTAGATAAATGAGGATGGCTAGAACTAATAGTAGTAGTAGGAGAAGTTTTCCATTTATGTTTGGTAATTGTTTGAACTTCTTTGTAATGGTCTTCTAAATATTCAAAGAAAGGAATTTCAATTTGATGTTCAATCATAAATTTGTACCATTGACGAGTAATTTTAGATTGTTGAGTCAAATCATATTTGGTACGATATACATAACGTTAGTCCTATTATCTTGAGATTTAAATTCAATATGTAATTTATCAAGATCAGGAGTAAAGAGTCTACTAATAGTCATTAATTGAGGATTTATTAGAGGTATAACTTCGAAATCAGTTTTAGTTGGAGAGTCTTGCGACTCAGTATCTTCTTCATGTAGATGTGTGTGAGTAGAATAAACAGGTTTACTAATTTGGGAAGTTGTTGAATTATCAATTCCTTTCATTTTACTATGGGAAGTTTGACCAAGATGAATTTGATTATTTTTTCTGAATAAAGGTGTATTAGATATTTCATCTTCAGTTTCAACATCAGTAGGTATACTAGAAGTACTATGACGAGAAGATTGAGATCGATTAAATTTAATCCTAACAGATCCATCAATAAATTGTTGAATATCTTGACAAGTAGATTGTCGTTGATTATATTTGTAATTTTCATTAACTGTAATCCATTGGTCGGGGAGAGTAATATTTTTCCATTCAATCATTTGAGGAATATTTATATTAGTATCATTATTACTACTTTGGATTAGTAAGGTTTTGTCTTTAAGACTTTTATGTAAGGCTTGAACATTCAAATTGGTTTTAATACATTTGTAATGAACCCAATAAATTAAAGCAATATTATGAACCTTTTCTTGCATATTTGTAAATGAGCCATGTAATTGAATATTTAGAGTTAAAGCATCTGATATATGGGGGTCTCTAAGACTAAGAGTGAAATCAGGAAAACAATTAAAATAGACGGGTCCTTTGTGAAGACTAGTTTCCATCATACCCATTAAGCTATCATTATAATCAAGAAAACGAGCATCTCTTAAACATAATAAAACAGAAGTATTTTTACCTTGTTGTGCTAATGGTTTGATTCCAACCTGAATGAATCCTAAATGAATAAAATTGTGACCAGTTTTTAAATGATGTTTAATAGTATTAGCATCAAATAATTGACATGTTTCTCTAGGTTTTTCTAAAGCATAGACTTGTTCTAAAGTTTTAACATGAAGATTAACATTAAATGTATTTTGTATAAAAGTAGTTTTATAAATTTCTTTGATTGGTAAACGTGGTATATTCCAACTTAAATCAATCTTATCATTTTGTATTTCTACATCTTCTTCATTGATTACTAAACCTTGATTAGGTATAGAAGGCAAAGTTGTTGACCTAGAACTAACCGAAGAATTACTTCTAAATAAGCGACTCATTTTAGCTTGAAATAGTTTACAGTGAGCTCAATACATTGTCTAATTTTATCATGTGTTCACATACGATGTTTTCACACGTGCCCAGTTCGGAGAACCCCTAAAATCCAACACTGCCTAACCAAAGGACTTACCTAAGACTTGGGACAAAGGATGGGTGGCTAATAGCTACGTGGAAAGACATGAATATAAATTGGACAGATTAAGACGGTAAACTATAAACAATTTCAACACAAGAGAATAAGTAGACACTGAAATAATGATTCAGTGAGTGACAGAATACAACATAACTTGGCTCTGATACCAAGAGGACGGAAGGAAGTAGGAAATAGCACCAGTAATAGCAAGAAGTAAGTAATTGTAAAATCAAAATAATAATAACAAGAAAAATAATGAAACTTAATAACTAAGGGTGTGTTTGGTAACGTTTACGTTTTCAGTTTATATTTACAAAAATTTTATAAACTGATTTTTGTTTATTTTTTGTTTATTTTTAGAAAAACATAAACTACAAACGCGTTTGGTAATTGACAAAATATTTAAAAAATTTTAAAAATATAAAAAAGAGTGAGAAATGGCAAGTGGTAGCAAGTGGCGGCGGAAGACGATGGTGGAAAGTGGTGACGGTGGGTGGTGGGTAGCTGGTGGTGGTGGGTAGTGGCGGGTGGGTAGCGGTGGTGGTGGTGGTAGTGGTGGCGAGTGGTAGGTGGTGGTAGGTGGGTGACGGATGGCGGGTGGTGGTGGTGGTGGGTGGGTGGGTGACGGTGGCCGGTGGTGGGTGGTAGCGAGTGGATGGTAGTGGCAGGTGGGTGGCGGGTGGTGGCAGGTGAGTGATGGGTGGTGATGGTGAGTGGGTGGGTGATGGTGGCGGGTGGTAGCGAGCGGCTGGTGGTGGTGGTGGCGGCGGCGGGTGGTGGGTGGTGGTGGCAAGTGGGTGGTGGCGGGTAGGTGGAGGGTGGTGGTGGGTGGGTGGGTGGGTGACGGTGGTGGGTGGTAAGTGGTAGCGAGTGGCTGGTGGTGGTAGTGGATGGTGCGTGGTGGTGGCAGGTGCGTGGTGGGTGGTGGGTGGTAGCGGCGGCTGAGTGATAGGTGGCTGGTGGTGGTGGGTGGTTGGTGGTGGCAGGTAGGTGGTAAGTGGTGGTGGCAAGTAGGTGGCGGGTGGTGGTGGCGGGCGGTGGATGGTAGCGGCGGGTGGTGGGTGGTGGCGGGTGGATGACAGGTGGGTGGTGGGTGGTGGTGATGGTGGCGGCGGCGCCGAGGGGTGGGTGGTGGTGGCGTGTGGGTGGCATGTGGGTGGTGGGTGGTGGTGGTGGTGGCGGGTGGTGGGTAGTGGTGGCAGGTGGGTGGTGAGTGGTGGTGGCAGGTGGTGGTGGTGGTAGGGATGGGTGGTGGGTGGTGGTGGCGGAAGACGATGGTGGAAAATGGTGGCGGGTGGTGGCTAGTGTGGGGTGGTAAAAAAAAAAAAAAAACTAAAAACTCAAAATGAAAACACATTTTTTGTGTTTTCATTTTTTGGCCAAATTTATAAATTGAGACCACTGATTTATACATCAAAAATTTTACCAAACAAGTTTTTATTTGAGTTTTTTAAATTTTTGTAAATATAAATAGAAAACTGAAAACGTAAGTGTTACCAAACGGCACCTAGGTAATTGTAAAATCAAAATAATAATAGCAAGAAAAATAATGAAACTTAATATTTAAAACATTAAACTTACAATTGTTTACTGGAATGAAGCAAGCAATTCGGTGTGGTAGTAAAATAAATAAATAATTTTCTGTTGGTATACGATAGAGTGTAATTTAATTAGGAATTAAATTATTTATATAGTTATATTAGAAAATTGGGCCAAAGTGTAATTATCTTAAATATTTATTAAAGATAAGTATAAATCCAGGTAATTTATTATTAAATCTGGAGAGGGCTCCGACCTGGCCACGTGTTGGCCTGATGATGCCTTTATCTCCCTATAAATATGGAGGAGTGGATCAAAATCTAGGGGAAAGAAAGGAAAAAAAAGAAGAGAAATGAAGGAAAAGGAACTAAGAAAGGAGAAGGAAATATTGGAAGTCAACAAGATCTTTGATAGTGGAAAGGAAAAGTGAGGTATTAATTTTAAGGTGAGTTATATTATACCTTGAGTCACCATAATATATTTTACATATGTTTTGACTTACCATAATTTATTTTATACAAGTTATGTTTTATAAATTATATTAATATTTCAACTACTTGGGTTATTTTTTGAACTCTATTTGTTTAAAATGAAACTCATGGATATGTTTGTTTAAATTTTAAAGAATATTTGACTATAACCTTATAAACAATTATGTTTTGTAAGTACCACCACGAGAGTCCCACGCCTTGGAGGACTTAAATAACTATTGGCCTCTGTTTGGTCACTTTGTGGCGCTCTGTTGTCATAGATCTATTGACCTCTGTTCTATACGGAGTAAAGTGCTATGCGGAGATAAGTGTTACACTATTGTGGGAGCCACCTCTATAATGCGTACGAGCCACCTCTTAAATTCGTATATCTGTTCTGACTGTCACTTCTGTGACCTCTGTTCTATTTTGTTCGGTACTGTGGTTGTGGTTATTTATTTACATAATCTCAGTTTTGTTATTTAAATGATTATTTGTTCAGACCAAGTGATCTTAAATATTTTAGTTACATAACTATCCATAGTTATTTTGTGTCCCTTATATTCTTGGTATAATATTTCTCACTCTGCCATGTGCTTATAGTTGTTTACCAATTTTCAGGAAACAATGCAATTCAGAAATAGCTTTTGGAAAGTCTTAGACGCGGGGCTGCGAAATAGACACACACAATACTTTATGATATTTTTATATGTAAATATCGGCCTTTTGGTCAATAAATTTTGTAATAAAAATAGAAGTTGCAATGATTATTTTGGTACCCTTACTTAAATATTATTTTCGCTCGTGTTTGTTTATTCGTTCAAGAATTGGCTGGAGGTAACTTCAATTATTGGCCATCACGATACTTAACCCTAGGGTACGGGGAGCGGGTCGTGACACGTTTCGTGGGTTAAAACATCATTGCAAATCTGCACTGCTAAAATGAATAAAAACTATTGTAATCAAAATCATTCGATTACAAGTTCTAATTGATATTTTTAATAAAAAGTTAAAACACAAAAGTTGTCTAGAATCACGTGTACATGCCTCTTCTCAAGTTTCATAATTTATCGAGGTCGTTTACTATTTTTCAAGATATACAAATTAATACAATTTAAACTATACATATAAGTTCATATTTAATTCTTTGTACCTTAACTCCACCACTTCGGCCTTCACTTCCGGCCTACACATATATCTCATGTGCCTCCCGTATACCTAACATCGCTCCGAAGTCAAACTTGCACAGGGATATTGTCTCAAATTTGACCCACACTCCACAGATGGTTAGCATATACGTACGCGCGTAAATCAAAACACTCGTCTACTCATGAGAACGAGGCAGCAATATATATATACACAATCTCTCATCTACTCATGAAAACAAACATAATAATGCCAAGCCTAAGGCATTTAAATAAATCTCATAATCCTCACTCTTTTTTTTTTTTTATACACTCTTCCTCACCAACACTCAAATAAAATAACAATCCATGGAGTCATGGTGGAGTATAAGGAATTTATCTATGGGTTCCTAATTTATTTTAATTTCATATGTCTATGAGTAATTATAACCATAAAATAAATCCATATAAAAACCATAAACTTTACATATACAACTAATCAAAATAATTAAAATCAAACCATTATCTTCACACAAATACAATATCAAACCAACATCAAATATATATAAAAATAAATAAATAAATAAAGACAACGAAATAAACATAAATCAAGCAAAGTGAGTTTTGTATTCACAATTATTTTTTAAAGATCAAAAAAATATTTAAAAAATTAATAGAGCCACCAAAACAAAATCCTAATCTATTTTTTTTCCCTCTTTTCCTCTTTCTCTCCCGACTTGCTTGCTGAGAGCTCTTTTTTTTTTTCCTTTGGTCACTCTCTCTCTCTCTCTCTCTCTCTCTTTCGGCTGCTCTCCGCCGCACAGCACACCACCATCTCTTTTTTTATTTGTTTTCGTATATTTAAGTAAACTTCTAAACCTAATTCACTTCTTATATACTATAACACGATTTTTTTTATATCTATATAATAAGGGAGGAAGGTTTTTGAAAATGTACAAAATGTATGTGAGATACATTTAGGTTCAAAGGCTCAGATCAATTTTGATAAAGATCAATGATTCGGATGATGATTTATTCCCGCCCAAACCCTATGTGCTCTCTCCCTCTCCCACCTACCCACGTCTCCTCCCCCATTCCCTCTTTATCTCTCTCTCTCTCTCTCTCTCTCTATTCTTATTTCCTACCCTTCCTCTCCAACTCGGCCTCGATTTCTGCCTCTCCCCTCTCCCCTCTCCCCCCTTCTCTCTCAGTGCTCGCTGCGCCCAAGGTAGGGTTTCAGATTGAGAACTCCCTCCCCCTCTCCCCCATTCTCTCTCAGTGTTTGTTGCTTGCAAGATAGGGTTCCGATTGAGAACTGGGTCATCGAGTTGGCTCCTCTGTTCCACGACCAACTTCACCACCACCACAGATTCTTTCTCTGTTCGACGCCGTCGTCTTCTCTTTCTCTTTATGCTTCGAACCCCCTTCGGTACCTCTCTCGGTGAGCCAATTGTTGTTTGTTGGTGGAATTAAGGTCTATAATGGTTTAAATTAATGTTTTTGTTTATCATCATCAAAGCATCATTTGAACCTCCATTGAAAACAGTAGGTGATGCTTTGGTTCAGATAATTTTCTTTTGGGGGCATCGCAATTTCTTCCCCTCTCTCTCTCTCTCTCTGTTGTGTTTGTTCTTTGTGGTTGTATTCGTTCTTTGTGGTTGGTACTTCAATTCATTGTGTATATACATATTTTTGGTTGTGTTATTATATACATAAGTTTGTATGCTTGTGGTTTGATTTGAAAATGGGTATGTCTTGGTACATTGGTTCTGCTCTTATCTACTCTTATCTACTCTAAGGCGGCAATTGAATATGGGTATACTCTTAATTCAAAGCAATTGAACATTGGTTCTGCTGTTGATTTACATGTTAGAAATTCAAAGCAAAAAAAAAAAACAGCTTTGAATAATCAGAGCATATAATCACATACTTATTATTATATTGTTACAATATAATAATATACACACATCTCATACTGATTATATGTGAAAAAACATGCTCTGATTAGTATACTAATCACATATAATCAGCTTTGAAAAACAGCTTTCAATATAATAATAAGTATGTGATTATATGCTTAGAGCTGTTTTTCAAAGCAAAGCTGAAAGCATGTTTTTTTTAAGTAGAATCAAAGCTGAAAGCATATAAATTCTATTGAAAGCTTTGATTATATGCTGATTATATGCTCTAATTATATATGCTCTGAAAGCATGTTTTGTAGAATTTGTTTAAGTATGTGATTGATTTAAAGCAATTTCATGTTTTTTTTGTGTGTGTATATAATTTACGATTTTTGTGTTTGTTTTCCTTCCTTTCCTCTTCTCTCTCTGTTTTTTTTTTTTTTTTTTTTTTTTTTTTTTTTTTTTTTTAAATTGCTTTTTGTGTTTGTTTTTAAGTACCATGTTTTCATGAATTAGTCAATACATGAATTTCAGATTTGTGGGTATTTATAGATGTTATAAATATGGTTAGATTTCTCAAGTTTACTGCTAATCGTTATACAGAAAGTATGACATTTTTTAACACAAATTACTGCATGAGTCATTTGTACTTTCATGAATTTTAAATTATTTTATGATCTTTTCATTTTTTTGATATTTCCCCTATTTTGTTTCGCCATTAATCTTGAATTCTTCTTTCCTGCACATTAAAATATGGAAACAGTTTCTCAGTATGTTGGAAGTAAAATTGTATACATTTGATTGTTCCCAAACCTTAGCTTTTCTTAGATAGTCAATAACTCCTACTTTTGATGTGTACAGGGAATACATAATAGCAATCAAATTGGCAAATTAAGGAAAATTTCAATTCTTTGCTTTGTTTTGTGGACCCTTGGGGGTCTCAAACAAGTTAGCACAAATAAAACAGAATTAAACTATAAACAAAAGAAATGAGGTTTAATGATAAAGCTGGATTTCAACCAGTAACAGAGAAAGGAATTTAATGTGGGCATTGTTTTATCACTTTTCCTCCATGTTTGTGCATCTTTATTGCAGGATATGAAAACAGAAAATACATGAAACAAAAACACAACCATGCCATTGATTCCGATTCTCTCCTTTTTTTTTTCTTTTTTTTTTTTAAATTATTAAATGAAACTCAGTCTCCCATATGAATAGATGTACACTTAATTTTCTGACACAAGTTTACACAAATACACAAAAAAGAAAAACCAATTCCTACATGTGCTAGCTATAATTCTCAGAATTCTTGTACGCTTGAAACTGGGAAATTATTGATTTATACAACTTAGAACATGACATCCATTTGTGTACACCTGAACTTACTGGAATTGGGTCAGAAACGATCCCTGGAGAGGGTCACTCTTTCTGCACAAGCTGCTCAACATCTCTAAGCTCCACTCCACTCCCTTGCCGCTCATGTTCACTCTGAAACAATGCCTCAATCTGCTCCAATGATTTTCCTTTTGTTTCAGGAAAGAGAGAAATCAGATTCTAAGAATTTTTTAAACTGAAATGGAGTACTTGGGTTTTTTAACTACTTTCATGTTGTTGCTTTGTAAAATATTCTCAGTCATTGATGTTGTGTAAACTTATATAGATTTGGTTTGGTGTGGATGTTTGCTATGTGTATTTTGATCAAAAACACCATTTTCGTGTTGGCATGGGGTGCTCCAAAGGGAGAATAGAGAATTCTCTATACATGATTCCAGTATGTATGTATATATATGATTCCAAACCCCAAACCCATCTATATGATAAGGGAGAAGGATTTTTGAAAATATATAAAATGTATCAGAGATACATTTGATATTAACGGATAAGATGAATTTAAGTTTATATCGATGGTTCAGATGAATGACGATTGCCGCCTAAATATACCCACGTCTGACCCTTACAGAGTAACAGAGTACTCATTTTGATTTTGATTTTTGTTTTTCTAAACCTTAAATTGATTTGTTAATTAGGTATTTTCTGGATATCATTTTTAGGTATTTGGATTGCTTTAAAACAATTCGGTTTCAAAGCATTTCGGTTTCAGAGCTCTCTGTATACACCGCTTCCATAGATTGGTGAGTGTTTTTGTGTTTTATTTTTTGATAGTGACTTCAATTCCATTGTGGGTTTCGATTAGTTTGTAATTGTGTTTATGTATAGTTGATGTGTTTCAAATTATGTTGATTTGTTTGTACCCAATTGATTTGTTTACCAGAAAAAAGAGAATTTTTATTGGGTTTTGAGTTTTAAGACTTAATAGAAGTAGTTTTGTTGGTGGGTTGGTGTCATTGGATTTGTTTGATGAAAACTTAGGAGTGCTTCTACGTTTGGAGCTAATTTGGTGAGCTGGGTCTGAATTTGGAGGTGAATTAAGGAGTGGTGAGTGGTTGTCAAGCTTTGAAGAATAAGTTATTCTCTTACTTTCTCTCTCTACCCAACCCCGAACCCCCTATTCCTCGGTTTCTTTCTTTGAATTTATTTGGTCTAATGTTTAGTTTGGTGTGACTTTGATTGACTTTTGTTAGGTTGTTGTTGCCTCAAGCTGTTGCCTCAAGTTATTTGGTGTGATTTTGATTTTGCTATTGCCTCAATTTGATTCATGTTAATTTTGATTTTGATTTTGCCTCAATTTTAATTTTGATTTTGTTGTTGCCTCAATTTGATTTTGCTGTTGGCCTTAATTTAACTTCTTTCTTCTAATTTCTCTCTAAACTTGGGAATTTGATTCACGAAATTTTTTTTATTTCAACACAGTCAAGTTTCTTGAGGCAACAACAAAATCAAAATCACACCAAATAACTTCTCTTTTCTAATTTTATTGGGGTGCATTTATGGCCCAATAATTTTACAAAATTCATTTAAAAGTCGAAACCAAAAATTATATTTTAACCTCAAATTTTTAGCGATGAATTTAATAAATTACATTTTAATTTAATAATTTTATATTCTGGTGGTGGTTTCCAAGTTTCCCTTTTCTCTGCAACAGAAACGGTGGTCTCGCCATTGATCAACATCAAGCTCCGTGACTATCCACCCTCCCTCGGCTCCCACCCTCTCAATATGAGAGGTATTTTATTTCTTCAGTTCTTTGAGGCTTCAGTTTTAGGGCCAATTTTTGAATCAGTCTATATATATGAACTGGTTTCCAATTTTCTGGTTGTGGTTTCCAATTTTCCCTTTCTCTGTCTTCAATCAGTTCTTTGTCTGGTTTGTCTGATGTACACAGATTTCTCCACCATGACCACAGTAGCAGATTTGCCTCTTCCTTTTCGTAGGCACCCACACTCCTCACAACCATCTTTGCTCCTCCCTCTTTAGTGACCCTTTGTCGACATCTTGATCGCAACAACTGTAGCAACCCCACTCCCCATCTCAACCATCGCACAGCTACACCATCTTAGCCTCATGCAACATTGCGAAGGGTAAACACATTTATTTATATACATGCTTCAGTTTGATCAAGATTTTTAACTGCATTCGCATGATGTAGCAGAACTAGGATTTATTGAGCTTAGGTGTTAATATTATATCGTATGGAGTCGAGACACTCTTTCCATTGATGTAGCAGAACTAGGATTTATTGAATTGTTAAGCTCTTTCGACCTTCATATTTGTTGTTTTGAAATTCTTTAGTTTTGATGCTCATTTTCTTTGGAAAAATTCACATTGATTGAAGTTTGTAATTTTTTTATTTACCAGTGTGAACTCTTCCAGATTGAGGCATGAGTTATAGTTATAAAGGTAAATTCATGATTTAATTATTGAGCTTCGTTGGAGGTTTTATTTAATATGATTTGAATTTTTTGGCTAGGGGATCATGTATATTTTTGGATCTGAATCAAAATATTATATTGTTTTTTTATTTTTATTTTTATCATTTATATTTATTTTGTATTTTTTAACCTTTATAATTAACAATGTTTCCAACTGGTTTGTTTTCTTGATGGGAACTCAAAGCAACATATTCATCCAAAAATGAATATTAAACACAGGGTAAACTTTAATTGCTTTTTGAATTTAATTATGTGTCGGTTTACAATCTTAAAAAATTCTTATCCATTATAACGTTTAATCATGTTCCAATTAATAATGTAACTTTTCTTTTCTATGAAATACATGTCTCACATTCCTTTTTTTGGGTTTCCATTGAACAATACCCTCAATGAGTTAGAAGAGTGTAGGAATAACCTAAACTCTTACATTAGGAAAAAATACACAGATACTCTCCAGGTTTTGCTTTAAAGTTAATGATTTTGGTGTAAACTATTTTAATTTGTTGAGGTTTGATGGGTTTTGATTTCTGAAATTTGAAATGGATTTGATGGGTTTTATTCGCAGAAATTCGTAGAAATTCGAAGTCGTTTCGCTTGAGACATCACCCCCGGGAACAAGTTTTCCGGCTTCAGCGCTTTCTGGCACATCCCCTTGAGTTTACTCTCTCTATCTCTCCTAGAAATCTGTATAGATATATGAATCTATAAACATATGAATTTGTGAGTAGAAATGGTATGCTCTCTTTACGTCTTTCTCTTATTTTGCTTTCTATGGATATCTATGAAAAGCCATGAAATTATTGTTGTATTTTTGTTATCAAAATCAGACCAAATTGAATAAAAGATTCTGCCATGATTACTTAAACTTCCATCGGATTTTAGATTTTAGAATTAGATTTTAGATTTTTCAAACAACCCATTGTTTTTTCAATGTGTTGGGTTAGTTTTAGGTTCCTTTATCAGTTCAAATATTTAAAATTTCATCATATTTTTAAACTTTCATCCCATAAATATGTCGAAATTCCACCATAAATTAGTAGTTTCATCATATTTTTATCAACCCATAAATCAATAGTTTGTACCAAAAAAATTATATCTTGTTTGGTTGGAAAGAAAGTGGGGGAAATTGGTTGTGCATTTGATGATGGCTGTGTTCCATTGTATTTTCAATGTGTTGGGTTAGTTTTATTTAGGTTTTCTATGCCATTTGTGGAATACTTGATAGTTTTACTTGGGTTTTTTCCTTGCTGCACTTCCTTGCTGCACTTGGTGTAGAAACTTTTATCTGATAAAATTTCTGCCATGAACACTTTCATCCCATGAATACTTAAACTTCCATCAGATTTTAAATTTTAAATTTTTCAAACTTTCCATTATTTTTCAATGTGTTGGGTTAGTTTTAGATTTTTTTTATCAATTTAAATATTTGAACTTTCATTAGATTTTTAAACTTTCATCCCATAAATTTGTCAAGTGTTCCACCATAAATCAGCCCATGAATTAGTATTCCAACATAATCTGTAATTTCATCATATTTTTATTAGCCCATGAATTGGTAGTTTGTACCCAAAAAAATTATGTCCTGTGTTTGGTTGGTAAGAAAGTGGGGGAAATAGTAAAGAAAGTGAAATTTGGGCTAAATATATATATATTTTAGCTTTCTGAGAATGAAAAGAGAGTCTTCGTTTGAGAAGAGAGAAGAACGAGGGGATATCAGTTGGTGAGAGAGAGAGATAGTTGAGAAGATTAATGTTTTACAGTCTTTGGGGGAGAGACACTGAGGTAATAGAGAAGAGGAGAGAGAGTGGGTGAGAAAATTGAGAGATTGCAATTTGGGGAAGTGCAATTTATCTTGGGAAGATTTTTTTTATTAAAAATATAAAAAATGCTACATCTTCTTAAAAAAATACAACTTTATAACTTTCACTCACCTATGATTGGTCCAGGAAGGAAAGAAAAAAAATAAAAATATATGATTGGTTTACATCATTTTGGGAGTCATGTAGGTTCCTAATTTTGGGGGTTCCTGAAATTTATTTGGGTTACTAATAAATTGGTGTTTCATTTAAATTTCATGTCTTCATTTAGGAATTTTTCTCTTTCCTGTGAATTCATTACCTACTCTTTGAAAAGAAATGAAAAAAAACAAAAAACAAAAAACAAAAAATTTGAATACATTCCTCTATAATTTTGATTTATATTTTAATCTCATAATTAATTGTACCGTGCCTTCAGGCATGGGCATATGCTAGTAATATTATATTATACAAATACAACATATATAAATATACTATATAAAATCAACACATAGATATACATATATATAAAACACCTTTTATATATATATATAATATATAAATATTTAGATTAATTATATATAATTAATTAATGACCTACAAAAAATTAAGATCGCTACAATTAATTATTAGTATATGACAAATTGGTGGTGAATTTTATTTTATTTTATTTTATTTTTCCATTTTGTGGACCCAAATAAAATAAATCCTTATTGAACCTAGGCATATAAATTTAACAAGATTAAAAGCAAAAATATAAGAATAATGGGTCAAAACGATTAGATACTGATTAGGTAAGATACAGATGATAATCTTGTTGATAAATTAAAAGATCACAAAGCTTTTCAATTTTTAAGAAAACGATAATAAGCTTTTCAATGTGTTGTCCACGTAACCATTTTTCATTTGGTTTTTACATAATGGGTATCTATTATTTTATATATATGCACTATCAATGGGTAACCATTTTTTTTAAACACAATTATATATATTTGGTTGATGACTAACACCACCAAACCGTAGTTCTAATGGAAGCTTTAGATTCTTGCTTCTTACTTTCTTTGTCCACTGCTAAAATGTCGTTGTAAATTTTGAAGAAACTATATGGATCTTTCAATAATGCTCGTGACCTAAATTCAAAGAGTGTATAAAAGGATAGACATCGAGTTAAATTGTAAAAATAATGTCCAAGTTTATCTTGTGAATTTTTGTTTTTGATGGGCCATGTTGATCTGACTTAGTCTCAAAAAGATTGAACTCGAATCCTGTCTAACAAGTTTCGCTTAAAAAGACTAATGGGCCAATTCATAAGCTAGTCTTATCTTCAAGCTTACTTTTGGACTTTTTATTTATTTATTTATTTCTATTTTGTGTTAGACTCAATAACCAAGTTGCCGGGTCAAAGAAGACCTAACCCAAGTCTTATTATTGAGTTGAATAAAAACCCAATGAATCAGGTGGACCTATGTGTCACAAACCTTCCGATTGAATGCTTGCTATTACATGAGAGCTTCAAAAGGTCGGGGAGGGATTGGTCGGTAGGGTTTACAAAGGGAAGAGGGATTAGATGGGATTGAAGGATGATTTAATTATTTCATAGAATATTTACATAATTTTATATAGTTTTTATATGTAGTGCAATCATTTTTAATCTTCAATTAATTTATTAGTAATTTTTTTGAACTTTTTATTTATTAGTAATTTCAATCAGTTAGATTAGGATATCAATTTGAAAAATCCCTTTACTTGCATTGAGTTTGGGTTTGAGGCCATGGTTGATTGATGAATTAAAATAAATGAAATTGTAAGTATAGTTGGATTGAGAGATAAGATCGTGTTGATATTAAGTTGAAAAAATAAAATAAATTATGTTTATTTGCACACCAATATAGTAATATTAGTGAGTTGAAATTAAATTTATAAAATGACATAAAAAAATTCATTATATAAAATATTACTTTGTTATTTTTATAAAATAGGGACAAAATTATATCTTCATGGAATTGGATTGTAAACTCCAGTACTAAGATGAGACTTTTATACTATATTTGATTCACATAAATAAAAATAAAATAGAATAAAATGTTTAATAAACAGCTTTTGTACGGAATTTCGTGATGTGTTTTTCATTATTACATTTTTTAATAAATTAAATATAAAAATAATTATTTTAATAAAATAATTATTTTATTTCACCTTCATTTGAACAAACCAAGCACTACTTCACTCCCAATAAATTTTCCCAATCATCATTTATGGAGCTGAAGATACTGATTTGAGTTGTCCCAAATAGGTTGTTCAGAGAATTTGTTAAAATTTGATTTTTTGATTTTTATTAAAAAAATATATAAAAAATAAAAAAATAATGTCACCCAAAATAAATTAAAATTTTAATTTAATTTTTGACCATCTTCTCAAAAAAAAAGTCTAAGCAACCTCGGATCTTCCTGCGTCCCGGAATTACACATTACACATTAAACATTAAGATAAATTACAAATATACTCCTGAGTTTTACTTAAATTATAAATTATCTCATGTAATTCTAAAAATTATATTATGTCCTCTAAGATTTCTAATTTTATAATAAATAGATCATTTTATTAATAAATCATCAAGTTAATTAACAGTTTTTAATAATTTATTTCAATTAATAATTCAAATAATTTTATTACTGTATAGGTGAACAGTTAGAAATTTTACTTTTTTAATTAATTCTATTAAATAAAAAATTCTGATAGGGAGATATTTGTATTTTTTTAAATTACAGAAAATAATTCGTATTTTAAATAAATTTCAATATGTATTTATAATTTACCCAATATCTAGACCAGATCTCAACACGTGGAAATACAAAAATCTATCCACGTCAGCAAGCCAGCTTAGCCCTAGCCTTGCTGTCAGCCGCACTTTGGTAGTAACCACCTCAATCTGTAACCAGGTTTCCTAAGTACAATATTATTTTTTATTTTTTTCACACCTAGTAATGTATTTCGCACACGTAACTAAAAATTTTAGTCTTATTTTGAATACTTATATTATATTAAGTTTTGTGTAATTTTTTTATAGAATTTTAAATTTTATTTTAATAGAAATATATTTCACAAGATCTTATGAGTTGTAAATAAATGGTATTAAAATATTATTATACATTATAATGACAAAATCATATATAGAAAATTGAATATTATCATAAATCATATCTATATGAATGTGAATTTCAAAATACACGAATAAATAATATTTTCACATTCAATTTAAAAAATCAAAAGCCTAATAAGTTTGTAAAACGTAACGTGACACGTTACGTTACGTTTATGTAGGTATCACGTTACGTTTATGTTTATGTAATTCAATTTAAAAAATCAAAAACCTAGTAAGTTTGCGAAACATAACGTGACACGTTACGACACGTTACGTTTATGTAGGTGTCACATTACATTTCGCAAACTTAATCTATGGTAGTATTCAATTTCCTATATATAGTTTTACCATTATTTATGATATTAACAACTAATATTGAGGGTAAATGTGTCAACAAACTTCACACAGGACTTATGGGAACATAAGTTTTTTAGTAGGACTATATGTAGTATAAGTTTCCTAATAGGACTTATAAATAATTTCTCCAAAAATTTTGGTATTATAAATAATTTTTGTTTTTTTTTTTAAAAAAATTTTTGTAAAAAATTCAAAAGAAATGAATTTCGTAAGAAGTGGCGGGGCCACATGCTGGTCACGTGTCCTTTGAATTTTCTTTTTATATATGTATGTAAATAAAATTTTAAATACAAAAAATACTTAGAATAAAATGTTAAGGGTATTTTTAAATTTATGAAAATAATAGTGATTGTTTTATTTAAAATGAAGTAACTACAACTAATTATATTTTATATATGAAAATTTTGTAAAAATATCTCAATATAAATGTAATATCTATCATTATTGATATGAAAATATAATTAATCTCACTATATATATGTAAAAATTACTAGACTGTTAGTTATATTTACATGTGGAGTTCACCTTTCATATGTTGTTTTATTATTAATTGGTGATATCATATGTGAATAATGACATGATATAACTATTATATGAAATTTTACTCAAATTTTGTAAAAAAATTGATTTATCTTACCATTATATAATTTATTTTACGATTTAAATATATGACTTTTTTACATTGTCCAATGTCCATGATACAATAGTTACACGCAATACTTTCTTTTTGATTTTACTTGAAATTAATTGTAAAATTTTATGTGAAATAATTTTGTAATAATTTATTTAAATTTTTATACTTAATATTAACTCAAAAAATATTATTATATTCTTATTATTAGTTATGGGGAAAAAAATTTAAAATTATGATTAATAAGTATCTTTTTTAATTTAGTTTTTTGACTCCGCTACTATTTGTAAGTAATTATTTTTTGGGGCACTTACCAATCAGTCCTATTAATTAGACTTATTTACCTACAGGTCCTAACTAATAAATTTAACATTATAAAAATAAGAAATTGATAAATTTATCACTATAAATTTATTTATAAAAACAAAGAGACTGATAAATTTATCACTATAAATTTATTCATAAAAATAAAAGACTGATAAATTTATCTTTATCACTTAATAAATTTATCAATAGAACTTAATGGGTAATAAGTCTCAAAAGTAGGACCTATTAGTAGTTTACCCTTGTTTTTTAAACTCATACAGTAGTAGTCACCTTAGGTGTTATTCGATAAAATTAAAAATAGACTTAATTTATTTTTATGGAATATATTCCAGTTGTAAGTGTTAAGTTATTAAATACCAACTTTTAATGGGAATCAATCCATCTCAAATTTCCCAAAAAAAAAAAAATTATAAATTGAAAATTAAAATTAAAGGTGAAAATTTAAGAGATGTGTATAATTTAAAAATTTTTATTACACAATTTATATATAAATTTTCACATTAATAAAGTAGATCTCATTTTTGCATTTCAAAAATATTATTTCAACATTGTCATAGCATATATTGGTATATTAATTGGTGTGTAACACCGCTATATCCTAATAAAATGGTAAGACAAAATATATATAAGGAGAGTCTTGAAAGAATGTTTAAATGTAAATTGATTTTTTAAATTTTGCTTGCCATTGCCAAGGAAAAAAATGATGTAGATGAATCATTTTTATATTATTTATAGAGTTTTGTTACATTTTTTTATCTTATCATTCTTAATAATACTTTTAATAAAGTGATAAATAATTATGAAAAGAAAGAGAAAATTTTGAAAAAAAACTAATTAATTGATATCATTTATCATTCCATGCAATTGAGAATGGTAAAATGAGAAAATGAGACTTTTCTCTTATTTATACTACTTATATAAAAATTTAATTTAACCTAATTTGATTTGTTTTTTCTTTTGTTTTTGACAGTTACATTATTTTGCATTCTATAAATATCTAAGTATTAAACGCAATGAAGAAACGACACGTAACGCAAAACATAAGGGGACAGCGGTGACAAGTAAGCAAAGGGGGCAAAAGGTGGCGCTGGAACCTTCACAAATTGGTTTAGTGAGAGAGAGAGAGAAAGAGAGAAAGAAAGAGAGAGAAAACGTGAAAGAAAGTTGAGATTTACACAATCACCCAGATCTTCCCCATTTCACCACCTCCATTGCGTATCAGCTTTCACCGGCAACAATTTTCCCGAGAAAATTTCAATTTTCTCGGCGAAATTCGATCTCGTTTGGTGTTTGTTCAATTACCTTCCTTCCCCCTTTTTTTTTTTTTTTTTTTTTTTTTGTGTTGGCAGCGCGCAGTTAAATCAATGGAATAGCTCTGCCGATCCAGCTCTCTTGTTAGGGTTCCCAGGATGGTTCGTTTTCGATTCCGTATTGTCTTATCTTATGTATATACATGTTTACGTTTCAAGAGAGTAGTGCTTTTTTCTCTTTTTTTTTTTCTTTTTTTTCCCGTTGGAGATGAATTCAATTGTGAGATCTGAGGGATTGTTAACTGGCATTGCTGAAATTGAATGTTTTTCCTTTAAATTGGAGCGTCACTGTTATATACACATTCAGATTTTCTGAGTTGTTTCGTTCTTCCTAATAGTTGCAGACCTCTTTGTGGTAGATTTTACCTGATTTTGGGTTATCTTCAACTGGTTTTTAGGTTTGAATGACTGCAAATCTTTACCTTGTGTTGAATTCTTATCATGACTGATCTATTAAATATAAAATTGAAAACAATTAGCTTGAAAGATTGTCAAAAGAATCCGAGATTTTTTAATTGCTTTTTTCCCCAATAAAACGGATAAACGTGTCTTCTTCTTCTTTTTCTTTTTCTTTTTTGAGATTTTGCAGATAATTGTTTTTGGATGTTAGAGGTGAGTTATGAGGGAAAGTAGAACTGAAAATTAAAGAGAAAAAATATTTCTCGGGTTAGTTTGAGCTTTCTCTGAAATTTGTTGGAAACTATTTGGGGAAAGTTGCAGTGAAAAGAAAGGGATCTTACTGTTCTATTTCTTTGATGGGGAAAACTTTATTTTTATGCTTTTTTACTGTCACATCACATCACAGTGAAGAACCCAGTTCCATCATCACTAATTGACAGTCCAAAAGAATGTATTCTTCTCTTCACATTATTGTTTTCTAGTTCATGGCTTTGAACCCTATTCATCATTTTATGATTAACATCTAGATATGAACTTACTTCTTCTGCTTTTGATTGTACAGAGCAGTAATTGATGAGTTTGCTGGGAGAATCTTTTCTTCTTCCGAAACCAAGGACCAAAACTCTTCTTGTTGCACCTGACTAAAATGTCAGGTATGTGCTATGTAAAGCAATTTCCAAGTACAAAAAGACATTACCGTAGGGTTAGGTTGGCATAATTCAAGCACTCAATTATAATCTCACATTAGACACGTGAGGATGTATTAGTGGTTCTTATTTTACTTTGTCATATTGTAGGTTTAGAGGGATGGGGGAATCATGATGAAATAAGAGAAAGAAGATCAGATTTTGAGAACTCTGAAGATGAGCGTCGACGATCGAAAATTGGGACTCTAAAAAAGAAGGCGATTAATGCTTCAAATAAGTTCACTCATTCTCTCAAGAAACGAGGAAAAAGAAAAATTGACTACAGGTTTCCTTCAATTTGCATAGAGGACATACGCGATGCAAAAGAGGAGAGTGCAGTCCAGGAATTACGCCAAATACTCCTTGACAGGGATTTGTTGCCCCCTGCACATGATGACTATCATACATTGTTGAGGTCAGTTGATTTTGTTGGAATAAGCAGTTGTAACATATTGTTTTTATAAAAAAAAAAATCATAACATCTGATTGGTTGTGTTGGCCCTATTGGCCCTATTTAATCAAACACTTGAATCTCTGTGTATATTGTCTCATTAAGATCATTTCAATGCGTCCGTTTTTGGTTTTTCCTTTTTTTGCCCTTTTGTGGAGTTATTTAGGATTGGGTAGTTTATGAATCTATGAATTTTGGTCACATCTACATATTTAAGTGCCACTTTGTTTGTTGAGATGCTCTGCAAAACAGTGGACTAATTTAACTTTTATAGATAAGTAAATTTACTGATGTGAAAAATATTATCAGTGAAGAATTATACTTCCATACATTATAGAAAGCCAGAGGGCCTTGTGGTTTCCAGCTTGAGTTACTAAATAACCCATGCCACATCACCCTACATATCTGATGGCTATTCTTCATTTGTGGATCGCTTCCCTACTCCATCTAACACACGTGTGCTTGCATTGTGCGTGGGACACTTACAGTATGGTGTTTAAATGTGAGGTCAAAGTATACAATGTGGTGAATTGGTGAGGTATTTAGGGTTCCCATGTCTAATTATTTTGTTTTAACTAATCACTGAGCTAAATTCAACTTATTCATGTCTTCTATGTAGATTCTTGAAAGCTAGGGATTTTAACATTGAAAAAACAATCCAGATGTGGGAAGAAATGCTTAGATGGAGGAAGGAGTATGAAACAGATACCATACTGGAGGTAATGGCATTAATGCCCCCCTAACTCCATAATTACAAAAGCAATTTTTTTCACTTGTAAGCTTAGATGTCCTTGGGCAGCAGTTACAGTTTGCAGTGCCATTCTTGCTTTCTGCGAATGCAATTGGTCTATTAATACTGTAAAATAGAGTATAGTTGTGCCCAAAAAAAATTTAAAATAATTTTCTCATGATAAATTCAACAACAGACCTGTACTAATGACACCATGATATACTATATTTCTTCCAATAATTAAGGCAATATGTACTTTTATTGTAACGTTATGTTGTCTACCCTAAATTGTGCAAATGAATGTATGAATGCTCAGGACTTCGAATTTGAAGAGCTGGAAGAAGTCTTGCAATATTATCCTCAAGGTTACCATGGAGTTGATAGGGAAGGAAGACCTGTTTACATCGAGAGGCTTGGGAAAGCTCACCCAAGTAAGCTTGTGAACATCACCACAATTGATCGTTACTTAAAATATCATGTCCAAGAATTTGAGAGGACTCTGCATGAGAAATATCCTGCATGTTCAATTGCTGCAAAGCGGCGGATCTTTTCGTCAACAACAATTTTGGATGTGCAAGGATTGGTATGTAGATTCTTTACTGGGCACTGGGCAGCCTTAGCCAAAAGCCCAAAACAATCAAGACTTCTGTGTGATACAATGTAAATTTATCTGCTTTAAAATGAATTAGAAAATTAATATGAATGTCTCAGCTCACAAATGCTCTAAGATTAATTAGAAAAAGGGTTCTGATAATCCTGTCCTGGTCTCAAAAATTTCTTCCCAGCCTTTTAATTCATTACAAATGTTTCCTGCAGGTCATGGAACTTATTATAATCTTGATATGACCCCACCCTAGAGGGTGCTTTATCACCTAGTGAAATGTCTCTTGCATAATAAAATTATATATATTCAAGTCATAGTTAAAACAAATATACATGTTTTCCACATATTTTAAGTTAAACTAATACCCAATCCAATAATTTGAATATCTAAGAACAAAAGTTCTCTTGTGTTTTGTTAATATCTAATTGAATATTCTAGATACCTCTGTAAACTACTTGACGTATAAAACATTTTGATTTTCTTAGAAATTAATATCTAAGATAGGAATTATGAATATGGTATATGCTTTATATAATTTTCGACCTTTGATATTAGAAGTTTGAGTGACTGAAGTAAAGTGCTTGTAATTATGTCTTTTTTAATTGGATATGGGAAAAGTTTAATTCCCTTAACAGTGACAATGATTGTTTGTTATCATTTGTAGCTTTGTTTGGCCACGTCTCTTAACAGTGACAATGATTTCTGGCTTTTAGTTGTCCTCATTTGTAACCAAAACCAATATAAGTGTTGTGGATGCACAATTGATGGAATGGGGCATAAAACTATGATGCATATTGTTTACTGATGAATTATTAAAAGCTATTCTTTTGGTAGCTGATTATTGCAGTTGCAACTTTGTAGAATTTTACATAGGAAAAAACTTTCATTGTAATGCACAGGGAATCAAGAATTTCACAAAAACAGCTGCAAGTCTCCTGGCGGGTGTGTCAAAAATTGACAACAGTTACTACCCTGAGGTATCTTATCATTCAGTGATATTTCTTTTCTAATGTTGTGTTCGCCTTCTATTCGCTCTGCATTTATTTTGCTAGTGGAGCTTGTTTTTGTAGAGCCCTATACCTTTGTGTACAAGGGATACTATGGGCCTATGGGCCCCTTGTGTGGCACCATTGCAATAACATTATACATATCATTTTTCCCCCCCTGCATTTATCTATAGACACTACATCAAATGTTCATTGTCAATGCTGGTCCCGGCTTCAAGAAGATGCTTTGGCCTGCTGCACAGAAATTCCTTGATGTGAAGACAATTGCAAAAATACAGGTAAAGGTCATCTGCATAGTCTTCTGGATATTTTTTCTACATCTGCAGCAATGTTTACTGACTGCACATTCATGTTCTGAATTTGAAGGTGCTGGAACCTAAATCCTTGTCAAAATTACTCGAATTCATTGACTCAAGGTTTGTTTTCTACTTATTCTGACATTTAATTTCAACAATATGGCCATCTGACTACTTGATTTTTTATTTTTACAAAAACTATTCCTTCAGTCAATTGCCTGACTTCTTTGGTGGCTCATGCACATGTTCTACTGAGGGAGGTTGCCTTCGGTCTAACATGGGTCCATGGAATGATCCCGAGATAATGAAGGTATGTATTCTTTGGGCTGAACTGTCTTTTTTTTCTTTTTCTTTTTCTTTTTCTTTTTCTTTTTCTTGCATGTACTGATTATGTACTTCCAAAGGTTGACGGTTTATCAGATTTGCATGTAAGATTAGATTATATTTTGAATATTAATGAAGGTGATTCTGAGCAGAAATCCTTCGTTCCATTGTAGCTTGTATATAATACAGAAGCAACATTTGGGAGGCAAATCACAAGAATGTCTACTGACCAAGAGAAAATGAACTTTTATGTTCAGGGAAATCCACATAAGGCAAGTTTCAGGCTTTTGATATTCTGCTCATTGTCTTTACATATCTCGTTCCTTTCTCATATATCTATCATGTTAACAGGGGAAAAGTAGTTATATGTCAATGTCAACAGCAGAGTCGGCCTCTGATATTGATGATTCATGTTCCCCAACTAGACAAGGTAGCTCTAGATGTCCACTTCTGGCACCAGTTCACGAGGAAGTGAGTTCTGGAACCTGTGGTTCACATGTTTGGTATCAACCATGCATACCCATGATCTTGTTAATTCTAAGCAATTATGACTTCTGTGATACATTTGTCATCCTGTGTATGTCATATGCAAATGCCCATGCACGTTCTTGTGACATGAAAATTGTTATTTCTGCAGGCCACGGCATCAGATTCAAGTGTCTACTATAGTTGCGATGATGATTTTAGGCAGGTTGATAAAGCTGTTGAGGCTGACCAAGGGCTGGGACATTATCACATTGATAGTGAGAATTCATATAGTGAGGCAACACCCAATCTAGAAGGTGAAAAAATACTCTTCATTTTGGTGAAAAAATAATAAATATTTCCAAAACACTCGTCATTTTCATGTTTTTTTTGGTGCAAAAATAGTTTTTGAAAATTCAAAAACATCTTTTTGGGTGTTTATTTTCACAAAACTAGTTTTTACTATTTTTCAGAAATTAGATTCCGAAAAGGAAACCGAACATCCTAGTACTAAATAGCAAATTTTAATGCTTTTAGGATGAATATTTTGTGTGGATTGGATTCTAACATTTTTTTTTGTTTTATCCTCCCCAATGTTGGGATTTCTACCTGATAACCATTCCAGGTACTCCAGTGATCCAGTGGCTTGACATAATCCAGGAAAAAATTGTAAAAAGGAGTTTCCAGTGTGTGGGAAGAGTGCTGACGTCTTTGATGGCCAAACTGCCGAGCTCACCCATTGAATCTTGGAGAAGACAGAACAACATTTATCCATCTAATGTGACAGAAGACACAATGGAGAGTCGTCCAACCGGTGCTGAAGCTGTCAGCGTAGAAGATCCCGTCCTTCCATGTGTACAGCGTCTTCAAAGACTAGAAAAATTATTGGAAGAGCTTAACAACAAACCTGCTGAAATTCCTTGGGAGAAGGAGCAAATGCTTGACCGATCATTGGATAGGATCAAGTCTGTGGAGGTTGACCTTGAGAAAACAAAGAGAGTAAGCCTTGTCCTCTCTGGTTGAGATGTTGGTAACATCAAAGCTTAGTTATACTTAATTGTGGCAATTTTTTCACAGATATTACATACCACGGTGGTGAAGCAAGTTGAGATTGCTCAGTTGTTGGAAAATTTGCAGCAGTCGAAATTCCATGTAAGTTACATAGCAAATTTTTATATAGTCCATGATAATATTTGTATGCATCGATTGATTGCCAGCTCTGTAATTTGTTACAGTAGTTTTTGTTGGAATTAGACATTCTACAGAGAGTGGGAGTATCATTTTTTGATGTATATCTTTATGTATACAATATCTTGAAGGATTGCTGCCAAATAGCCTTGCCTTTTTTCTTTGGACCCCACACTTCTATGGACACCCACCTACATAAATTACTCCCCACCTTTTTTTCTTTGAACACCCACCTTAATCTCAACTATACCCCAGCTTTCTTTGGACCCCCACTTCCGCCACCCCTCCCCTTGCCATCTCCCCACCTCCGGCAGCCCCTTTCCCAGCCTTCCCAAATAATAAGAGATGCAAGGGAAAACAAGTATGTTCTCAAATTGTTATGTAAATGAAAGGAATTTGTGCGTTAACCATGCTTTGGGTTCTCTGAATCTTCATGCATCACTTCATCCATTTGTTAATTGTTGCTTCGACACCCTTGTCTTTACAGAAAAACTGTGATTAACGTTGAGGTTTCTTCTTGCAGCGACGGAGGTTATTCTGTTCTTGAAGATCAGAATTGGAACAAGCTACATGTTGGACTGGTATTATAAGAAATATAATGCACAGGCAGAGTACATACAAGGAAGAACCGCACGGAAAACAACTTTTATTGTTTCTTTTTTTCTTTCCTTTTTTGCCCTTTTGCCACGGGGTACTTGGTAGAACCTACTTCACAGATCTTTTCCCTACTCAGATTTCAGACAGCGCAGCATATTCCTTTGTCTCATTTCTCTGTTGAAATAACTGCACAGCATTTTTCTCACTTAAAGAGAACACACGATGTAGATCAGACTTTGATATATTGCAGTCAATAATAAGGATTATTGAAATTCTTTAAATGAACCTGGGGGTACGCTGCTTATACGATGGAGCATAGGACTATTTGTCGTTCTTTCTTTGCAATGATCGTGTTGTGGTCACTGAAAGATATAATCCAATGATCAATGCGGGTGCAGTTCCTTTGCAACCAATTGGTTTTCCAAATCTTTACCTCGTGTTCTTCCATCTTTATTTGAAGGTAAAATAAACTCGACTTTATGTACAATGATACCCTAAACATACAAACAAAAAAATTTATATACAATGATTCGGATGATTTGTTTTCTATCTTTCCAAACTAGAATCTGCATTATTAAGTATTCTGTATAACATTTGTTGAAGAATAACAATTTTTCTTTAAATATCATAAAAGGAGTGGTAAAGTGGTAGTGGTCAGGAGCAGAGCCAAGAATCTTTTCAAGGGCCAAGAGAAAGGCATGGGCAAATTTTGCACAAGCGAAAGTTCAAAAGGATTAGATAATTATTAAAATATAAATCAATATTGGACGATTAGCCTAACAAAAATTTGTAAAAGGCTAGTCTAAATTTACATATGCTATCTAATTTTTATAAGCCGATGGTCCAATTTTTAGCTTTTGCATTTTTAATTATCAATTTTAAATTTATAAAAAATTATACCAGACAAACTCTCTGTAATTATTTGAATATTATTATAAGTGATCTAATTAAACAAATTATAAATAATTGCATAAGAAATCAATTTCAATAGTTACATATGTAAATGGGTTTCCATATCTAGAGAGAGTGTGACAACAAATTACACTGAATCATTCAAAATTTATGGGCAAGGAAAATCAGAGCCAACTCTCAACGAGCATCCAACGCACCATCCCTATGCAATTCACCAGCAAGCCCTCTGGAATCCCAACCGAACAGAAAAGTATGTCTAACTCTGGTTTAACATAATTTTAATTAGGTTCGTAAGGAACAACTCATTGAAATTTATTTAGATATTGGTCTCATTTGACGATATTACTTTTTAGTTTAAAAGTTAAAAAGTCACTAAAAAAATCAAAAAGTCAATAACTTATACCAAAATGTCAAAGATTTTATTCTCTATTTTTTGCACATTTTTTCATAAAAAATCAAAAAATTATCTCAAAGATACTAATTTTTTTTACATCCTATTTTAACTAAGAAGTCAAACAATTACTAAAAAAATATATTCCCAAACAAGGCCTTAGACTTATTTAAACCGCTTTCAGATGAATGTAATTAGGCAGGTCCACAGCTGCTGCTGTGCAGGCACCTAAGAGCATTCGCATCAAAATAGTTAAATTTTTAGACAAATTTTACCTTAAAAGCTAATTTTCTATTTTAGCTAAT
Source organism: Camellia granthamiana (assembly GCA_036172215.1). Taxonomy (NCBI): domain Eukaryota; kingdom Viridiplantae; phylum Streptophyta; class Magnoliopsida; order Ericales; family Theaceae; genus Camellia; species Camellia granthamiana. The sequence goes on along the minus strand of CM069911.1, from coordinate 5,105,124 downwards.
CACATTTTCAAGTACATTCTTCAACAAACTCTTTAAATTTTTTTTTTTATATTTAAATATTATTTATTTATTCTTTTAAAAATCATGTTTTTTTCAAATGGACATTTTTTTCAATTGTCATATATTTTAAGCGGACAATAATCATATTTTTCAAACAAAAAATGCAAAACTATTATAATGTTTATATAGGGTTTATCTAAAGAATAATGTAGTAGTAACATATAAATAAATAAATAAAATTTATTTTACAGAGTCTGTTGGTTTAAAATAAAAAATTTATATTGAACCACATTATTTTATATAAATTTTATATTTATATATTATTACTATTCCTTTCAAACCAACACTTTTTAAATGTCTCATATTGTTTTTGAGGTTGTACTCAAAATATACTACTGTTGCTCCAATTTCATTGAAACTTTGAGAGAATTCTTATTAATATTTCATCATTTCATACCAAGAACCGAGTCCACAACCGCTGGCTACATGTAGTGATGGAGTTAGGCTCAATTAAAGTGACGATTGTGCTGCCATACTTGATGGAATGCAATTTATGTGAATTTTCTTGTTAAAGTAGCTAAGCAGCGGGTTTAGCACTTTTGATGTTGATTCTCTAATAGAAAATGTTAGAGACCCTAAATAATCTACCAAATATTTTACCAAAGACAAACCTACATATATATAGATCCTACACCCATGTGACAGGTTTAGTAAAATATTTGATAGATTATTTGGAACCTCTAGCATTAATCTTCTCTAATAACTTGTTAATGAAAAACTACAACCCAAATTAAAAATATTTTGCCATTTTGAGGACATTGCCTACTTTACAACTGTCTTCCTCGGAATAGAAACCACGTCACAATAAATGCTTCTTCTAGTAGTAGCAGAGTATAGTGGTTTTATTGTTTCTGTAACAATGGTTTTAATTCATTTTGCTCTCTACTCCCATCTTCTTCCAACTCTCTCTCTCTCTCTCTCTCTCTCTCTCTCTCTAATCAATCTGATAAAAAACTGAGATCCAACAATTCCCCTCTCTTTTTTTTTTTTCTTTTCATTCTTTCCCTAACAAAAAAAATGGAGCACAATAATCGCCATTGTTTATCTTCTCATCCTGGGAGTCTCTTTCTATTTATCTTCCTCCTCCTCACTTGCCTCTCTCTCTGCTTTTGCTTCCACTTTCATTTCAGGTGTGTAAGGGTGTGTTTGGTTTAAGAATTTGGGAAAAGATTTAGAAAGAAAAAGAGAAAAAATGTGTGAAATTAAATGAAATGTAAATATATTTTACTCACATTTCACCGTCATTTTCTCTTTTCTTTTCAAAATCTCTTTCCAAATCCTTAATCAAACGCAGCCTAAAAGTTCAAAGATTTATCTCTCGATATATATAGAGAGTGATATGCCTACCTATAATTTACTTATATATGTTGGTGTGTATAATAATGCAGATGATATATTTGGGGATCCAGCTTCAATCAGTCGGAACCTCCTTCAGACCAAGAAATGTGCTTTTTTCCCTCTTTTAATGAATGCATCTGGGGATCGGTTTTCAAAGAACACAATTCATGAAGTTTTTGCATTCTATTTGGGGTTTTAATACACTCATATTTCAATGTATACAGAAAAATGTTAGATGTAAATCATAATATATATATATATTACTGTCTACCCAACAATAGATTTATACTTTAATCTTCTTTCAATATAGTGAAATTGGTATGAATCATGACAATGTTATCAAACCACCTATATATTTGTGTGTTGAAGTAATTGTGTCTATTGAAGGACAACATTGCAAAGAAAAGGAAAAATAAATAAATAAATAAATCTGATTTTGAAAGTTGGCATACCTGAAAGATTGGTTTAATGATATCTTTGCCTTGTTTCGTGTGATTTGCAGCTTGCCCTGTAGACTTTGAGTTCAAAAACTACACAATCATCACTAGCCAGTGCAAAGGACCAAAGTACCCACCCAATATCTGCTGTGCAGCTTTCAAAGAATTTGCTTGCCCATATGTGGATGAATTAAATGATTTAACCAATGATTGTGCCTCTACCATCTTCAGCTACATCAACCTCCACGGTAAATACCCAGCCGGCCTTTTTTCTAGAGAGTGCCATGAAGGGAAGAGAGGGCTTGAATGCCCTCCAACTTCATCAACAGAATCAGCCAATGTTTCCAGTGGGAGTCGGATCATCTGTAATCCATCTCCTCTATTGGCACTTACAACAACAGGTACAACAACAGGCTTCCTAGTACTGTTATTGTGGTTTTTCTGAAGGCTTATGTAAGGTTCTAGCATTTCAACTTACGATTGTTAAAACTATTAATATCACACAAAATGTAATTTTATTTAATTGATAGGACACTAAAAAGTCTGAATTACAACGAGAAAGACAGAGAGACAGCTCTGCTATTAAAACCATTACAATATCAAATCAAGTTGAACTTATTGATTCATGTGAAGTTTTGTAGAAAGTAACTTCACCTAAAAATCTATGCTATACAATGCATGTTTTATTTGTGCCACTTATGGTACATCAAACTACAGGGCCCAACAAAAATTCTGGTTCAAGGATGTTTACAGTTTATACTTGTGAATAAATAGATTCAGGTGATTTCAGATAATAACAGAGTGATTTCACCTCGCATTTTACAACTTGATAGCTTGTTTTTCTTGGCAAACTGAAAGTAATTTGTCGAAGATTGCCAGGACAGAGATGGGTTTCGACACTTTCACCACAAGAGGCTGTGCCTGGACTTATACCGGAACTGCTTCTTTACCATGCACCAGGGGCCAGGGAAGGTGCTCAGCTGCGTCAACACAAATAGAAATAGATTCACCTCACAGAATGGTGATAAAAAATAAAATAAAAAATTAATAAGTTGCAACTTAATGCACAAGAATCCTGTTAAAATGGGGTCTGGGGAGTGCAAGCATGATGATAACCAAACCAAACCAAGCCTTAAATCCCATCAAATGGGGTCGGCTACATGAATCCTTCTTCTCCACGCGGCTCTATCAAAGGCCATTTGGCTAAGCATGATGATAATGCATACAATTCATATTTATTGCATTTGGCTAAGCCCTAAGCTTCAACTGCACAAGTCACTTCACAAGAACCAGAGTCTATTTCAACTGAATATTTGATCCTGTAATTGCATGAAGAAGTGTTTAAAACCTGTGCTGCTCAATCTTTCTTTTGACTAAATATTGTTATAACCCCACAGAATTGCAGCGATAACTTCACTAGTGCTCATATCGGAAGAAGTTAGCATAGAATGTCTCTTGCAGCTTGACAACTTCACTAGAGCTCATATTGGAAGAAGTTAGCATAGAATGTCTCTTGCAGCTTGACAACTTCACTAGAGCTCATATTGGAAGAAGTTAGCATAGAATGTCTCTTGCAGCTTGACAAATGCTCTAATTTATCAAAATAAAAGATAAGTATGCACTAATATATGGCAATGTGTGTTGTTTCGGTATGTCCAAAGATGTTCAGTGATTTAGTGCAGTAGCTTACATTGCTGATAAGCTTTGCCCCAAACCATGCAGAATCGGCACCATAAACAGGAGGAATCACTATTATTCCAGTGGACATGGATTGGGAAATAAGTCCATGGAGTTCCTTCTCTAACCTTTCTGGGAAACAAAGATCAAAGATAAAGTCAAGAGATTTTCAACTCAATTTATATGTATCTCATTTTAATTTATTTATTTAAGGCATTGTTTCTGTACTATTATTTCTTCACCTGTCTTTTTAATACAGTATGATTAAAAGAACTTATATTCCCTCTCATCTCATACCCTTGTCACTGAAATTCACATAGATAACTGAAAGTTACCTGCTAATCCTGGTAAACATGCTGTCCCTCCTGACAAAACTACAGTCTTGAACCAACTGTCATCGCCTGTCAATTCCGCAGCTTGACAATGGTCCATGCAAAGTGCTACTGCCTGTTGCAAACTCATTGCACGCCTGTACCAGACACAGACAGTACATGATGAATTAATCAGAAAATAAGTATAAAAGCACAGGAAAATGGAGGACACGGTAAAGTATGAGCAACAATATCTACCATTGATCAAATCACCACATATTATAACAAGATGTAAGAAAACTTAGACTTAGAAAATATGAGGAAGAAGGAATATATTGCTGTTATATTCAAAACTTCTTATCTTGTGAAGAGAAAACTACACTCCTTATATAGGAGAGAACAAGAGTTACTATTTGTGCCACTAAGATCCACTATCACCACTAAGAGATCCACTATCACCACTAAGAGCCACTACCTATCTCCTTACATAAAATATACATCCATTATAGCCACTATCTAGATTACTATATACATCCATTATAGCCACTATCTAGATCACTAACATAGTGTATATAGACATTATCATAACCCACTAACAGCCACTATATGTCCACTAACAGCCAAATAATAATCAGATTTCCAGCACTCCCCCTCAAGCTGGTTTGAAGATATCTTCCATAGCCAGCTTGCTAGTCAGCTTATCAAATTGCTTCTTGTGTAGTCCCTTTGTTAGCACATCAGCTAATTGTTCACCTGTTGGAAGATAGGTCATACAGATTATGCCAGCATTGATTTTCTCCTTGATGAAATGTTTATCCACTTCTATATGTTTTGTGCGATCATGTAGAACTGGATTATGAGCTATAGATATAGCTGCTTTGTTGTCACAATAGACCTTCATAGGTGTCGGGTGAGAAAGCTTTAATTCTTCAAGAATTCTTTTAATCCACATTACTTCACAGATTCCATGGGCAACAGCTCTGAACTCTGCTTCTGCACTACTTCTAGCTACCACATTCTGTTTTTTACTCCGCCATGTAACTAGGTTCCCGCCTACAAAGGAGCAGTATCCGGATGTTGATCTCCTGTCTGTAACACTTCCTGCCCAGTCTGCATCTGTGTATACTTCAACTTGAAGATGTCCATGTTTCTTGAACAGTAAGCCTCTCCCTGGAGTTCCTTTCAAATATCTTAAGATCTTATAAACGGCCTCAAAGTGCTCTGCCCCTGGTGAGTGCATGAACTGACTTACCATGCTGACTGCAAAGGCAATATCAGGCCACGTATGAGACAAGTAAATCAATTTCCCTACAAGTCGCTGATATTGTTCCCTCTCTTTGACTTCTTCAGCCTTAGCAGCTTGTAACTTCAAGTTAGGCTCGATCGGAGTCTCCACCATCTTACAACCAAGCATACCTGTTTCTCCAAGGAGATCAAGAACATATTTTCTCTGATTAACGAATATACCTTCCTTGGATCTTGCAAATTCCATTCCGAGAAAATACTTGAGGGCTCCCAGATCCTTAATGTGAAATTCTTTTGCGAGTTTCTCTTTGAGGGCTGCTAACTCTGCTTCATCATTACCAGTTAAAATGATGTCATCAACATAAACAATCAAAATTGCAATTTTACTGTCTTTTGAATGTTTATAAAATATTGTGTGATCTGCTTGACTCTGCGAGAAGCCACAACTAATAACTGCCTTCCCAAAGCGTTCAAACCACGCTCTTGGTGATTGTTTGAGTCCGTATAATGACTTGTTCAATCTGCATACTTTGTCGCTACTAAGTCTCTGCTCAAATCCCGGCGGTAGGCTCATGAACACCTCCTCTTCAAGATTACCATTGAGAAATGCATTTTTAATGTCAAGTTGATGTAGAGGCCAATCTGAATTTACTGCAAGAGATAACAGTACTCTGATAGAATTTATTTTAGCAACAGGAGCAAACGTCTCCTGATAGTTGATCCCATAAGTTTGAGTGAAGCCTTTAGCCACCAGTCTCGCCTTGTATCTCTCAACGCTTCCATCTGCGTTACATTTTATCGTAAACACCCATTTACACCCAACTGTTTTCTTGTCTTTGGGTAGATCAACTATCTTCCAAGTACCACTTCTCCTTAAAGCATTCATCTCCTCCATGACTGCTAATTTCCAATTCGGATCATCCAATGCTTCCTGTATATTCCTTGGAACAAACAAGTGTGAAATCCTAGATGTGAAAGCTCTATGGTTTTTAGACAGTCTTTGATAGGAGAGGTAATTTGCAATAGGATGTTTAATGCAATTTCGGACACCTTTCCTAATTGCTATAGGACTAAGAAGCACAGGTACGGGTACGAGTACGGTACGGGTACGAGTACGGGTACGTCGATACGGCAAAATCTTAAAAAAGTAGGGTACGGGTACGGCTGCGGTACGCCAATAAATATATATTTTTTATTATATATGATAAAAATTATAATTTATAAAATTTATTATATATATTATATATGATCAATTATATTATATATTATATATTTTTTTATTATATATGATAAAAATTATAATTTATAAAATTTATTATATATATTATAATTACATTATATATAAAAATTTATTATATTATTATATATTATATGTATGACTAATTATATTTTTTAAATAATTAATTTTTTTGTTTTATTTTGTATACATATGTTTATTTTTTTATTTATTAATATGTATTAAATATATTATATAATAACTATTATATAATATATAATAATATGTTATAATATATAATAACTATTATATAATAGTATATAATAATAATATAAACCCTAAATAGCAGATGCGATGAAGGGAGAGAGAGAAGGAGAGAGAGTGAGGGATACAGGGTCTCGGTCGGTCTCGGTCTCGATCGCGATCGCGATCGCGATCTCGATCTCGAGAGAGAGATTGTGAAGGCAGATCGCGAAGGAGCTTGGAGCTTGGAGCTTGGAGCTTCAATCTGAGAAGGCAGATCGCGAAGGTGTTCAATCGACTATGGAGCTTGGAGCTTCGATCTGAGAGAGACAGATCGCGATCGTCTGGGGTCTTCGATCGTCTGGGGTCTCCCTCCTTGCCATGTCTCACGCCGAACAGGGAAGGTCGTCGGAGCCGTCGGAGTTTCAAAGCAGGTACTCCTCTCTTCTCTCCTCTCTCCTCTGTTTCTTCTCTTCCCTGTTCGGAACAGCTGAGGTCTGCCGTACCCCGGCGTACCCACGGCGTACCCAAGCCGTACCAGTTCTCCCAAACGTACCGAGACACTGTTTGCCGTCCCCGGTACGCGTGCAGCCGTACCGGTACGCGTACCAGCACCCGGTACGTACCTGGTACGAGTACGCCACCATTTGTGGCGTACCCATGCTTCATAGCTATAGGAACATCAAGGTCGGAAATAGAAGGAATAGGATTACCTAAAATTTCGATGCCAGAACTCGGGTGGACATTCGGGTCATTAGGATGGACATTCGGGTCATTATTCCTCAGATGAAATCGCTTCCTAGTATAAACCTGAAGCTCAGAATTTAGATCATTTGGTAGTACTTCTCCCCCTAAACAAGAATCTTCTTGACTAGGCACCATAGAACTTGGTTCTCCTAAGTGATCATTATCAGACAGATGTGGTTTTGTGTAGAATAAATGACATTGGGGAGCGGGATAGAAATATCCCAAAAATTGTCTTTTACTCCACTTGTCTCCCCCTGAAGAGAAGTGTTGGGGAAATAAGATTTTGTTTTCACAAATGACACATCCATACTCACATGAAATTTCTTGGTTTGAGGATCGAAACACTTATACCCCTTTTTGTTTGAGGAATAACCCAAAAAAACACATTTTATAGCACGGGGGTCAAGTTTTGAACGAAATTGACTGGGAACATGAACATAGGCAGTACATCCAAAAACTTTGGCGGGTAAATCAGAAAACAACCTCGTGTCAGGAAAAAAAGTTTTAAGACAATCAAAAGGTGTTTTGTATGTTAACACCTTTGTAGGCATCCTGTTTATCAAATAAGAGGCTGTTAAAATTGCTTCACCCCATAAATATTTAGGAACATGCATGTAAAACATTATAGCACGTGCTACTTCAAGTAAATGTTTATTTTTTCGTTCTGCAATGCCATTTTGTTGAGGGGTATCCCGACATGTAGATTGATGAAAAATCCCCTTTTTTGCCAAAAACTCACCCAACTGCTCATTGAAATATTCTGTTCCATTATCAGAATGTAAAATACCAATTTTGGTTTGAAATTGGTTTTCAATCATATTGTAAAAATTTGTGAATAAATTTTTCACGTCAGATTTTTTATGCATCAAATAAATCCAACATAAGCGGGTATGATCATCAATAAATGTAACAAACCATCTTTTACCAGAAAGAGTAGTGATTTTAGAAGGGCCCCAAACATCACTATGAATCAAATAAAAAGGTTTGGAAGCCTGGTAAGGTTTTGGCAAATAAGTAGAGCGATGAAATTTTGCAAAAATGCAACTTTCACAATGAAAAGAAGAACAATCAATCCCTTTAAATAATTCTGGAAATAAATGTTTCAGATAAGGAAAACTAGGATGTCCTAGCCTATAGTGCCATAGCATTATTTTTTCTCGAACAGAGATTGAACTAGTACTATTAAAGCTCTGAGCTTTTTTATTACTAACAGGTACTTCATCAAAGTAGTAAAGACCTTCAAGCATCCTAGCACGCCCAATCATCATCCCCGAGTTCTGGTCCTAAAATTCACAATGGGATTCAAAAAATGTAATACGACAATTAGAATCTTTAGATAGTTTACTGACAGACAAAAGGTTACAGGCTAAGTTAGGGACGTGAAGAACAGCATTGAGATTAATTTTCTCAGTTAGTTTAATAAATCATTTTCCTGCAATAGGTGAAAAACTACCATCGGCTATTCTGATTTTGTCATGACCAGAACAAGGGAAATAGGTACTAAATAAATGGGAAAAACTAGTCATGTGATCGGAGGCACCGGAATCTATGATCCACGGAGAGAAGTTTAGGCAAGAGAAGGCTTTAGGATTTCTACCTGTTTGTGCCAAAAAAACACTAGGAGTACCGGATGAGGAGTTGGATTTTATCAGCTTTAAGAGTTGATCAATCTGCTCTTTGTTGAAGGGACCTGAATCGGCTTCATTAGCAGTAGGAAAGCCACGATTCTTCTCTCCTTGTTTGCTGCTTTTCCAGTTGACAGGTTTTCCATGGATCTTCCAACACATTTCGCGTGTATGGCGAGGCTTGTTGCAAAAATCACACCAGACCCGTGGCTTATCATCAAACCTGCGCTGGTAATTTGCAGCCTTGTTGGCCGCAGCATCGCTAATTAAAGCAGAAATTTCAATTGACTCACCAGTACCTTTTTTCTTAAGCATGACGCTCCTTCGGCTCTCTTCCCTTCTGACTTCGGCAAATACTTCGCCAATGGATGGGAGAGGAGGTCTGCCAATAATTCTTCCTCGCGCTTCATCGAACTCAATGTTAAGGCCGGCAAGAAACTTGTAAATACGGCTGTCTTCCACAGTTTTCTTATGGTGGTTGCAGTCGTCAACCGATTTCCATTCGTATGTGTTGAAGATGTCAAGATCCTGCCACAACCTTTTCAACGAATTGAAATATTTGGTGACGGAATCATCTCCTTGACGAATCTCTCCCAACTTCAAAGTCAATTCGAAAACTTGAGATTGATTTCCTAGGTCAGAATACATCTGACTAACATTATCCCACAACTCTTGTGCAGTAGTATAGCACATGTAATTAGAGCTTATATCCTCCTCCATGGAATTGACCAACCATGTCATAACCATGGAGTTTTCAGCGTCCCAACTGTCGAACAGCGGATCATTAACAGCAGGAGCCTTCTTGTCACCAGTGATGTAACCGATCTTTCCTTGCCCACGGATATACATCCGGACAGATTGTGACCAGCGGAGAAAATTATCACCATTTAGGCGGATGGTGGTGATTTGGACAGAGTGAGAGTTGGATGTTTTCACCGGAATGGCAGCGGCAGGGGTTGAAGTGGTTTCGGACATGACTTCCGACATGGCTATGACGGTTTTAGGACTGCTGTGTTTTTGTTGCTCTGATACCAACTTAGAAAATATGAGGAAGAAGGAATATATTGCTGTTATATTCAAAACTTCTTATCTTGTGAAGAGAAAACTACACTCCTTATATAGGAGAGAACAAGAGCTACTATTTGTGCCACTAAGATCCACTATCACCACTAAGAGATCCACTATCACCACTAAGAGCCACTACCTATCTCCTTACATAAAATATACATCCATTATAGCCACTATCTAGATTACTATATACATCCATTATAGCCACTATCTAGATCACTAACATAGTGTATATAGACATTATCATAACCCACTAACAGCCACTATATGTCCACTAACAGCCAAATAATAATCAGATTTCCAGCACTTAGACTTACACTCCTGCAATGCATGGCTGAAATAGAATCTCCCCTGTTTGAAATCGTTCTTTCGAAAGAGTAAACCAACCTTCTGCTGCAACTTCAAATGACCCTTCTGTATCTTTGGATAGTTCAGCATCATAATCAAGAGCAACATAACATAGGTTCTGTGAGTGCATTAAACCCAGACAAAATCAGGCAATATGTATAGTGTGTGATAAAGCAGGAAAGTACGGTACAATTACCAAAGTGAAGTCAAACATATGCAGAAAATAAGTAATAAACATTATACTAGGCTTCAGTTGTTATTTTGTGGAGAACCCTCTGGCAACTGTTCAAGTGTGAAAAATCCACTTGAAAATCTTATTAGCAGGATTCATATACTTCAGTGAGGGGATTCAGCAAAACCCTCCCAGCATTTGAGACTGTGCTGCCAAAATATGTCCTGATCAAATCAAATTAAGGGCTAGAAAATAGTTGGTGTTTTAGAGGGGTTTAGTGGTCCTATGAGCTATCAACCTGGCTATTGGGGGACAAGCTGAACTAATTATACCATCAAAAAAAGTTTAGAAAAGCTAAAATCAGTAATTGAATTTACCCAAAAGCACTAAGAAGTGAACTTTTCATGGATCAGCATCAGCTGTAAATGAAATTTTCATGGATCAGCATCAGAAGTGAAATTTTCCAGGGCTTTGAATTATCAATCGGCTTTCATCAATTAGACAATAAAAAAGGTTGTCCCTAGAAAGAGAGCTAACCATATGGGTGTCTTGCCATAGACTTGAGGCTCCTAGAACTCATCGAGTTGTAGGCATCCCTTTTCTCAACTTTCAGTCTGGCAAGGGCAATCCATTTCGATCCTAAAACCATACCATACCCCTGCCTGTTTGAAGAGCTGCAGGAGAAAGAAGCTGGAGGAGGGAAGTTTACGGATGTCTATACATACGAAATCCCAAGTACAGGACAAAACCCTATGTTTCCAACATTACTTACTGCTATTTCTTCTTGGATTCTAGGGGGGAATTCACGACTTCTAGAGCCATCCAGCTGACTAGAACAATCAATTGGTGAATGTCACATTTACTCTGCATGCTGACAAGCCAGCAAGACTTCTGGCCAAACTTTTCCTCATTGATGAGAAGGAAAGACAAATATCAAAGTCCACAGAGCAAAGGGCAATGTCAATACCTCTTTTAATGTGCGCACAGTGTACAGTGACTCAAAATGTATATTTTTCTGCTGCATTTGTTCCCTAAGGAATCCTGTAAGCTTCAATGCTCCCATTCCCACAACTTCAACACCCACCTTGCGCATGACTTGACCATGTAAAACTGTAGAATAGAATCCAAAACTTAGAAAACTGAGTCACAGGTAACCATGCACAATTAGGAAAAGAGAAATTCAACAGAAATCATTTAATAGAGAATAAGAAAACAGCAGTGAACACCTAGCCATTTTTTATGCATAAACAAGAATAGAACAGAAAGAGAGAGATTAATGAGATTAATGAGATTGCTGAAAAAAATTAAAGCAACAGGTAGAAATGCAGGATTTCTAAAACTGATGTAATAATGACATCAGTTGAAGGGAAAGTATAAGCATTCTGTGCAACTGTAAGTAATCAATTGCATTTTGGAAAGTTTCGTAAAGCTTAGGCCCACTTGCATAGTACAACTGCAGGACAGTTGCTCAAATATCAATTTTGAAATTAAAATGAGATCCTATAGCTTACTTGGAACAACAGAGGTCTGGTGGAAACCAATGTTAACAACAATTCCTGAAGTTCGTCTTGCTGCATACAAAGCTAAAGTTGCCTACACATTTAATACGATAATTGCATTAGGGGGTAAGAGAGAACAACAACAAAACAGTTTTATTGGTCATTCTATACAGAAATAAACTAAGGAATCCAAGTTTGATAACCTCTTTGCTTTTCTACCTTATAAAAACCATCAAAATATGCAGAAAATAAAATACATAAATACTCTACCTGATTGATAGCACAAACAGCAGGGACATTCATATCAAACAGAACTGAGTAAATGGTTTCTTTTAGCTGCCTTCTAGCCGCTTTAGCAGATTCTGTATCTAGAATAATACATTTAAAAATAAAATATATATTAAAAAAAAGACAAATCAAATCATCGGAAATGCTATTGCAGGAGTGAAAAGGAGGGGAAAGTAAGAAGGAGAATAAAAAGTGTGATCAACCCCAATCATGAATCCATTTCCTCATCTACCATATCACCAAATCTCACAAAAGTAACACTGGAAGGGGGTAAATATAAGGAAAAGGATCATGCAGGTTCTTTTTCCACGTAAAGTGGTCAGCTGGATGCCAACATAAAGTTTAGTTATTAGTAATCAACAGTACACGTATTACATGTTCCCATAAGTTTTGGTGATTATTAAGAAGCTATAAAAACCCAGTCGGTCCTATGCTTCCAACATAAGCCAACCAAAATAAAATTATTACAAAGGAATGATCTAAGAGTTTTTCCGTTATTTTGAATCCAGTCTCTAAAAAAATTGTGACAGAGGGCCTAAGAACTTCAGAACACTCTTGTGTGTGTGTGTTGGTTTAACCCACATAAATATGACAATAACAAGAAGCAATGAGTTAAAATGTGAATTGTGATGATCGGTTTTGCTATATGTCTCTTCATTTTCGTTTTCATTGGGATTGTTGTGTGTCCGGACATTCCTTCTCAAATTCTCATCCTTGTTTATTTCAGGTTGGCTTTCCTTTTGTTTTGGAGGGTGCGGGGCCGAGTCCGGAGCGTCCGGGAGCGAACCGGGGAAATTCTGGGTGGCTGGACCAGGGCCGCACGTGCGGGGTGGGGGCCGCACGTACGGGGGGTGAGGCCGCATGTGCGGAGAGAGGTGAGTTCTGAGGGCAGCACACTGTCTAAAAGGCAAAAAGGCAGATGCGGATTGGAGTGCGGAAGGACCACTGCACGTGCGGGGGTGAGGGCCGCACGTGCGGGGATGGGCGTCGCACGTGCGGCAATCTGGGCAATCCAAATCTCTGTTTTTTTTTCTCTTTTTGGCCGAGTGTGTATCACATTTTGGGCATTTCCCTCTCACTCTAAACATTATTTTTCTCCTCCTCCTCTCTAAAAACCCTCATTAAACACCAAAACTCTTTGATTTTCCTTGCAATCCCTTGGGTGTAGAGTCATCTCCTCTCATTAATCTTGGAGATCAAAAGCTAGAGCTTCTTTTGTGTGGTGGAAAATCAAAGATTTCTCATCTTTTGATTCTAGGGTTTCTTCTGTCATCTTCTCCAAAAACTTTGAGGTAGGGATTTCTTGAGTTATATATACATGTTTTGCTATATTAATGTTGTTTTAAGAGTTTTCTTGAAGTTCTCATGTTGATTTTTATTTTGAGATCTAAAATGTAGAGAGTTATAAATGTGGGTTTAAATCTCAACCCTTTCGTTAATCCTAGAGGGTTTTCCTTTTCATTAAACATAAGAAAGATGTTTTTGGGTGGGGTTTCACCAAGAAATAGGGAGATGTTTTGTTTTGACAAAGAACCCTAGAAATTTGGAAATTTTGGGACATATAGACATAACCTATGGATTTCTTTCTTTCTTGTGTTTAATGAATTAAGGAGTGTAGATTTTATCATAGGTTTTGTTAAATAGCAATCTTCTAGTATATGAACAATGAGAAATTATTTTAACATTATTACTAAATACATGAACATGTATAGTTGAGAAGTGGCAAATTGGTGTGTACCATGGATTATGGAAATTGTAAATTCTTAGAGATTAATGTTGAAAATATCACATGTAGTCTTGAAGAAACTAAATTGTATGAATAGTGCATGATGAGGAATTGTTGTTGCAATGAGTTAAGGGCATATGGTTATTTTGTGAAATAACATTGAAGAGAGGAAATGAGAAATGTATTTATTTGATATTGTTGTCGAGTTACTTGAATGCTATGAGGCATGGAAGAACATTGCATTGCATTCGCATGAAATTACTTATTATGCATTGTGAATTTAGATTGAAAACATTTACTTCAAGAAAAGATTTCTTTGTAATAAGAACTATGGAAATGTGTATGAGGTAAATCCGTTGGTAAGTCCAAATAGGAGGTGTAGATGAATTGATAAGTTGGCCTGAGTGTTCGGGGTGAAAGACTGAAAACACGCGCGGAGGAGGTACCACTTCCCTTCTGGTTAGCAACCGGTAAAGTGGGGTTATTGGTAGTGCTTGTTGAACCTACTTGCAGACACCAACCTAGGAATTACCTGTGTTGTATTTACCCCTCCTTTGATTGAAAATTGGAAGTTTAAAATTCATGAGATTGCAAATATTATTGAAAACATGGTGATTTTCAAGTAGTGCATGAAATGAAATTTTCCTCTGCTAATGGCATTTGCATGGCATCACATTTGCATTTAATGATTGGGGAAATTTACATAACTGTATATACTTTGTAAGGATTCTCTACTGGGATTTATGCTCACCCCTATCGGATTTTGGTGTAGGTAAAGATGTAGTGATCCCGTCGAGTTGAGGGCGTGAATATATTTTGTGAAGAGTTGATTGCTCTTTTATTTTTGTTGTAAATTTTTTAAAGCCAGGGGCTAAACATGTATGGGTCCAATGGACCATTTTGGTGTAACCAAGCTCATGCCTTGGAAATTGTGAGCCCTTGAGGGCCTTTATTTGTTTTGGTTAAATGATAGATTCATGCACTAGTTTTTAATGAATGTATAATCGCATGTGAGAATTACTTTTGTATACACATTTGAAGTTATGTAATGGAACATGGTGAATACGACCTTCCGGCATCACTTGTGTGACGGGATTATGATCTAGTGTATGTGGGTTGATGCATTTTATTTATGCTGAATTATTTCGGGGCGTTACATGAATTGAGTTGGAAAAACCTTAGTTACACGAAGTGGGAGTGGGAGCGGGAGCGGGGAAGCTTGAGCGGATAGAAGTTTCTTAAGTTAGGAGTGCCTCAGGGAGCGTTAATGTATATATATATATTTTAATACACATTATAAGTTTTTTTATAAATATTTTTATTTTAATACACATTAATTATTTTTTTATTTATTATATTTTTTAAATAATGTGTTATTGTTAATTTTTTATTTATTTATTTTACATATATGCGTTTGTGTTTTTTTATTAATATGTATAATATATACTCATATATATATATATATATTATATTTATATGTGTTGATTTTTTTTTATTTATATATATTATAAAGATTATATATATTAATATTTTTATTTTTTTTAATTAATGTTTTTTTATTATATATTTATATTTTTATATATGATATATATTAAATAATAATGTGTTAATGTTTTTTTTTTTTTTAAAATATATATATTTATATATATTACTTAGATATATATATTGTGACAGAAGGCCAGAGAGAGAGAGAGCGCGAGTGAGAGAAGACAAAGACAAAGGAGGAGACGATGACGATCAGCAAGAAGGAGACGATCTGCGAGAGCGATAGAGAGAGACGAACTGCGAGAGAGAGAGAGAAAGACGATCTGCCAGAGAGAGAGAGATGAACTGCGACAGAGACAAAAAACAGAGAGAGAGAGAGACGACCTTCGAAGTGATGAAAGAAGAAGAAAAACGAAGCAAAGAAGCAGGACATACCCAGAGACGACCTTCAGGTTCTTCACCTTCTTTCTCTTCTCTCTCTTTGTTGACCAACAAGCTAAGGTTTTTGTTCATAGCCACCAACGATCCATCTTGGACAG
Organism: Camellia granthamiana; assembly: GCA_036172215.1. NCBI lineage: Eukaryota > Viridiplantae > Streptophyta > Magnoliopsida > Ericales > Theaceae > Camellia > Camellia granthamiana. Next base: position 5,089,100 of record CM069911.1, on the reverse strand, counting down.
GATCGCGTTTCTCTCTCTACAGAAACGCAATTCTTACACGTTTCTTTCTAAGAAACGCGGAATCGCGTTTCTTACGAAGATTCGTCACTTGGTTGCACGATTCCTACAACTAAGGGAAAAACAATCAAAGGACTTGACTTGGCGTGATGACAAGTGCTATCCAACCCCAGCCTCGGGGTGTGGGTTTGAGTCACGAGAATCAGCCTAGTGGGTGAGGTTGCCTACCTATTATCTCACCTAAACCCTACTATAAGTAGGAGCCTTGTGCATTGGGTATGACTTTTTCAAGTTGAAAAAACCTTTCTAACATAGAACATTGTGAGAAACAACAGATGATCACTTATGAAAGAGGGGAAGGATATCTTCCCTCACAAAAAATGAATATCCATTTATGAGAAACAACAGATGATCACTTGTAGAGGGTTTTAAACAGTTTATTTCCTTCTACTCGCCCTTCAATGCAATTAGCATTCAAGTTTTTAGAACATGTTTTCTGCTTCTCTTAACCTTAGTTAAAAAAATATCATCTCCTCTGATAACATAGATGTAACGACCCCGCCACGTATAATATTTTACATTTAATTAATTCTTATTCTAATTTAATTATGGATTCTCAATAAAGTGAAATTGACGAATTGAATTATTTTAATTTTGAGTATCGAACTATACGAGAATTTAATTAAATATCTAATTCAATTTAGTAATGTTGAAATTTTATTAATTGGGTCCGAATTAGAGTTGATTAAATTATAAAAAGAAAACAAAATAAATAAATAAAGCAAAAATAGAGCAAGTGACAAGTAGCCTAAGATGATGATTAGGCATGCATAGGTGTGGTGAGTCACCTTAAAGGCATATGTTAGATAAACATGAATTGAAGGAGAGGCATTTGGATGTGCCACGTGTACTAGTGGTGGCTTGGGGCTCACGGATTGACTCCCTATAGATAGGGAGAAGGTGTTCAAGGTAAGGCAAACAAAGAAAGGGGAAGAAAATACTAAAGATAAAGGTCTTTGATAGTGGAAAGAAAGAGCGATGTATTAATTTTAAGGTGAGTTATATTATACCTTGAGTTACCATAATATATTTTACACATGTTTTGGATTGCCATAATTTATTTTATGCAATTCGTATTTTATAAATTATATTACTATTCAATTACATTAATTATTTTCTGAACTCTATTTGTTTAAATAGAAACCTATGAATATATTTGTTTAAATTTTAATAATTATTTGACAATAGTTTTGTAAACAATTATTTTCTGTAAGTATTACCATGGGAGTCATATTCCTTGGGGGACTTAAATAAACCATTGACTTCTGTTTGGCTACTTTGTGGTCTTCTGTTTGTCATGGATCCATTGACCTCTGTTCTGATTGTCACTCTTATGACTTTTGTTCTGTTCTGTACTGTGATTATAGTTATTTATTTATATAATTTCCGTATTTCAGTTTCTGCCACTAAAATAATTAAGTTTATTCAAATTAAATTTATTTAAATAGAAACCTATGGATATATTTGTTTAAATTTTAATAATTATTTGACAATAGTTTTGTAAACAATTATTTTCTGTAAGTACCACCACGGGAGTCCCATGCCTTGGAGGACTTAAATAAACCATTGACTTCTGTTTGGCCACTTTGTGGTCTTCTGTTTGTCATTGATCCATTGACTTCTGTTCTGATTGTCACTCCTGTGACCTCTGTTTTGTTCTGTACCGTGATTATGATTATTTATTTACATAATTTCCGTATTTCAGTTTCTGCCACTAAAATAACTAAGTTTATTCAAATTAAGTTGTGTTAATGTTTTAACTTAAATAACTATCCATGATTATTTTGTGGCCCCTATACTTTTAGCATAATATTTCTCACTCTGCCATATGCTTATAGTTGTTAACCACTTTCAAGTGGCATGTCAAAACCAGTGTTTGGGGTAGGCACAAGGCAATTTGTAGTCATAGTACAGTTTTGGTATTACAATCGAATAGATGCTCCAATGTACATATTTTGTTATATTTAAATGAAGATTTTGGTACCCTTTTATTTTACTCCGCTCCACTATTAATTTGTTATGACTTCAGTTATTATCTTGTTGCGACGCCGAACCCCCGGGTACCTAGTTTGGGTCATGACAAATGGTATCAAAGTAATGGTTTTCAAAAATAACATATTGGAGTACAGGACACACGCACAGTCACATAGTGGGATGAGGGTATGCATGATAAGTTTGTGTGATTTTGTACCAAATTTGATATAAACATTACAGGGAAACAAAAATGAAAAGCGTCGGATGCTGCTAATGATGAGTAAGAAAGAATAAGTGTTGTGCACTTTGTGCGTTTGGTCTGCATGTTTGGTCCGCACCTAATAGAGTAAGAGGAAGAATAGGCAAAAGAAGAGGAAAAAAAAAAAAACACAAACCCATCACGTGGGTTTCAAAAAAAAAAAAAGGGAAAAGATTAATTGGCAAGAGTGGATGGCAGGTATAGGAAAAGAAAAGTGACAGGATTTCCGAAACTGTCAAATTTTAAGTTGCTCAAAATCAAGTTTCGAGCATACAGGAGGTAGGTCTCTATAAGAGGAGTCCAAACCCAGAAAGTACAGGCAAAGCAAAGGTCGGGGTGGATTATACGTGCTGGTCAAATCTTTGCACATAAAGTCAACTTGAAATTAGAAAGCAACGCGCAGCCCAGAGGTTGAAGATGACCATTTTGTAGCCAATCTAGATACTTTAAATATTTATTTGGGATAAAGGAATCACAAGAGTGAGTTTGGCTTAGTGATTAAGGCGTATGGTGCTGATAAGGTAGTCAGGAGTTCGAATCCTCTTAGCAGCGTCTAAGGATTTAGACGTTTAGGTAGACATCATCACAGAATATTCTGTTGGTATCAACAAAATATTTTGAAAATTGCAATTTGGATCCCTAAAGTTTTCAAAAATTACAATTCGGTCACGGGATTCTTGGAAATTTTCATTGTGGCCCATGTAGTTGTAAAATCACAGTTTGGCCCCAGGAGTTTGGGAAATTTGCTATTTTATATTTAAAAATGGAAAAAATAGGTGGTCAGTCATGTGTTTGGCATTATAGTTTTGTGTGATTATACATACAGAAGCTGCATGCATCTAGTAAGGCCTCATTTGGGGAGTGGCTATTTTAGCCAAAAAGTCAAAAAGTTACTAAAAGTTGTCACATCACGTCTCTACTTTTCTGCACATCTTTTCGTAAAAAGCTAAAAAGTTACTAAAATAGCCTGTTCCCAAACGAGGCCTAAGTAAGTGATAAATTGTGCATTCAGGAATATGTACATATGTAAGTATTAAGGTTAAAACCTATGAGCTACAGGGAACTTTGATGATTATAAGAGGACCGAGACGTGTTCATTAAATAGCATAAGCATTGGGTTTAAGAATTTAGAGCTGTTATAAAATTTTGATAATTAGGAGGAAACTGAAATGCAATGTTTAGTAAATGTGATATTGAGACCAAGAGCTAAGAACTATTGAGGAATGTCTAATGTTATAAGGATATTAGAATTGTAAACTGGCATATTAGGGAGTACAAATATAATGATTTGTGAAAATATAGTATTATAGGAATTAACGGTTATTACGGAACTTCGACGATAAAAAAAGAGACTAGGATGTGTTTGTTTAGTAAGTTTAGTGTTGAAGTGAAGAGCTATTGTGAAATCTATAAGGAAGACGTAATTTTTGACTTGCACATTAGGGAATAGAAGCATATTGATTTGTATGAATACGGTGTTATAAGGAATTAACTTTTGATGGAAGTGATGAAAGCTACGTGGTTACATGTGAAGTCAAGCTATGAGAACATTTCGGGAAGTTGAAATATCTGATGATCAATGAAGTGCATGGAACAATCGTGATTGGAGGCTAGGAAATTATTTGATATGAAGAAGGTATGTTGTTTTTGGGAGGGACATAATGTCTGAGCCATAGGGTCTCATACTTTTGTTGAGTAACCTTGAAAGTCCGATTGAAATCACGTTCGGCCAACGTAGCTTCACATCTTAAATTCTTGGTCAACTTCATGGAAATGAATAGGTTGCCCCACTGATGACCTTGTATAAGTGTTTGACTTACGGTTGAATATGTCGTGTTATGTTCAACTAACATTACCCCAAGTATTCTCCACCTTTGCCTTGTGACTTAAGGAAAAGATGATGAGAACTATAAATGGTTTGGAAGTTGTTGAATCTCTGTCGGAAAAATTCACAAAGTGGAGGAAGTATTAGAAAACATAATGAAATCTATACAAACATGTCATGAGAAACGGTAAAGATCAAAAGAAAAAGTTAAATGTGGAATTAACAATAGAATAAAAGAAGATATTTAGAAATTTTGTGATATGAGAGGCAAACAATCCTAAGCAAAGTTGTAAAGAAATGAGCCCACCCCCAACATGTCCAACGTATTATAAGCCGCATAGACAGTCATGTCATTGACTTATGAGAGGAAACTTTAATAGGACATCGAATGAAAGATTGTAAAAAAAAAAAAAAAAAAAAAAGGTCAATCAGATCAGATCGAAGATTGGTACTTCATAAATAGATAAAAATAAATAAATAAATAAAAAATGCTAGTCAATGCAAAAAGTCTTGAATTAGAATTGACACCCTTCTTAATAATTTGAATTAATTGTGGGTAAATTTAGAATTCATCTATTTAAGCATTTGAAACTTGATATGAGATTGTTAAGATAAACTCAAAAATCAATCACACACAAGAACACAACAATATTTACGTGGTTCGGCAATTGCTTACGTCTACGGAGAGCTATCACTATAGAATTTTTCCCAGAGGGAGATTACACTCACACCTCACCTTCACTCTCTATAGAACTCTCAAACTCTCACAATCTCTCACAGATGTGTTGTTGTTGTTTCTTGATATTTCTACCCCTCCTCCTCACCTCAATTTATACACAATTGAGGGAGGAGGTGATTGGTTGTCACCAAACCCATTCCACTCTCTAGTGGGTTGGCCATTGGGGTAGTGGAGAAGATGGTGCTGCATTATATATTGCCACTATATGTCCACTAACAGCCACTAACATATTATATACATCACTAACATATTATATACATCCACTAACATAATATTAAGGCAATAATAATCAAATTTCCAGCACTCCCCCTCAAGCTAGTTTGAAGATATCTTCCATAGCCAGCTTGCTAGTCAGCTTATCAAATTGCTTCTTGTGTAGTCCCTTCGTTAGCACATCAGCTAATTGTTCACCTGTTGGAAGGTAGGTCATACAGATTATGCCAGCATTGATTTTTTCCTTGATGAAATGTTTATCCACTTCTATATGTTTTGTGCGATCATGTAGAACTGGATTATGAGCTATAGATATAGCTGCTTTGTTGTCACAATAGACCTTCATAGGTGTCGGGTGAGAAAGCTTTAATTCTTCAAGAATTCTTTTAATCCACATTACTTCACAGATTCCATGGGCAACAGCTCTGAACTCTGCTTCTGCACTACTTCTAGCTACCACATTCTATTTTTTACTCCGCCATGTAACTAGGTTCCCACCTACAAAGGAGCAGTATCCGGATGTTGATCTCCTGTCTGTAACACTTCCTGCCCAGTCTGCATCTGTGTATACTTCAACTTGAAGATGTCCATGTTTCTCGAACAGTAAGCCTCTCCCTGGAGTTCCTTTCAAATATCTTAAGATCTTATAAACGGCCTCAAAGTGCTCTGCCCCTGGTGAGTGCATGAACTGACTTACCATGCTGACTGCAAAGGCAATATCAGGCCGCGTATGAGACAAGTAAATCAATTTCCCTACAAGTCGCTGATATTGTTCCCTCTCTTTGACTTCTTCAGCCTTAGCAGCTTGTAACTTCAAGTTAGGCTCGATCGGAGTCTCCACCATCTTACAACCAAGCATACCTATTTCTCCAAGGAGATCAAGAACATATTTTCTCTGATTAACGAATATACCTTCCTTGGATCTTGCAAATTCCATTCCGAGGAAATACTTTGAGGGCTCCCAGATCCTTAATGTGAAATTCTTTTGCGAGTTTCTCTTTGAGGGCTGCTAACTCTGCTTCATCATTACCAGTTAAAATGATGTCATCAACATAAACAATCAAAATTGCAATTTTACTGTCTTTTGAATGTTTATAAAATATTGTGTGATCTGCTTGACTCTGCGAGAAGCCACAACTGATAACTGCCTTCCCAAAGCGTTCAAACCACGCTCTTGGTGATTGTTTGAGTCCGTATAATGACTTGTTCAATCTGCATACTTTGTCGCTACCAAGTCTCTGCTCAAATCCCGGCGGTAGGCTCATGAACACCTCCTCTTCAAGATCACCATTGAGAAATGCATTTTTAATGTCAAGTTGATGTAGAGGCCAATCTGAATTTACTGCAAGAGATAACAGTACTCTAATGGAATTTATTTTAGCAACAGGAGCAAACGTCTCCTGATAGTCAATCCCATAAGTTTGAGTGAAGCCTTTAGCCACCAGTCTCGCCTTGTATCTCTCAACGCTTCCATCTGCGTTACATTTTATCGTAAACACCCATTTACACCCAACTGTTTTCTTGTCTTTGGGTAGATCAACTATCTCCCAAGTACCACTTCTCCTTAAAGCATTCATCTCCTTCATGACTGCTAATTTCCAATTCGGATCATCCAATGCTTCCTATATATTCCTTGGAACAAACAAGTGTGAAATCCTAGATGTGAAAGCTCTATGGTTTTTAGACAGTCTTTGATAGGAGAGGTAATTTGCAATAGGATGTTTAATGCAATTTCGGACACCTTTCCTAATTGCTATAGGAACATCAAGGTCGGAAATAGAAGGAATAGGATTACCTAAAATTTCGATGCCAGAACTCGGGTGGACATTCGGGTCATTAGGATGGACATTCGGGTCATCATTCCTCAGATGAAATCGCTTCCTAGTATAAACCTGAAGCTCAGAATTTAGATCATTTTGTAGTACTTCTCCCCCTAAACAAGAATCTTCTTGACTAGGCACCATAGAACTTGGTTCTCCTAAGTGATCATTATCAGACAGATGTGGTTTTTGTGTAGGATAAATGACATTGGAGAGCGGGATAGAAATATCCCAAAAATTGTCTTCTACTCCACTTGTCTCCCCCTGAAGAGAAGTGTTGGGGAAATAGGATTTTGTTTCCACAAATGACACATCCATACTCACATGAAATTTCTTGGTTTGAGGATCGAAACACTTATACCCTTTTTTTGTTTGAGGAATAACCCAAAAAAACACATTTTATAGCACGGGGGTCAAGTTTGAACGAAATTGACTGGGAACATGAACATAGGCAGTACATCCAAAAACTTTGGCGGGTAAATCAGAAAACAACCTCGTGTCAGGAAAAAAAATGTTTGAGACAATCAAAAGGTGTTTTGTATGTTAACACCTTTGTAGGCATCCTGTTTATCAAATAAGAGGCTGTTAAAATTGCTTCACCCCATAAATATTTAGGAACATGCATGTAAAACATTATAGCACGTGCTACTTCAAGTAAATGTTTATTTTTTCGTTCTGCAATGCCATTTTGTTGAGGGATATCCCGACATGTAGATTGATGAAAAATCCCTTTTTTTTGCCAAAAACTCACCCAACTGCTCATTGAAATATTCTGTTCCATTATCAGAATGTAAAATACCAATTTTGGTTTGAAATTGGTTTTCAATCATATTGTAAAAATTTGTGAATAAATTTTTCACGTCAGATTTTTTATTCATCAAATAAATCCAACATAAGCGGGTATGGTCATCAATAAATGTAACAAACCATCTTTTACCAGAAAGAGTAGTGATTTTAGAAGGGCCCCAAACATCACTATGAATCAAATAAAAAGGTTTGGAAGCCTGGTAAGGTTTTGGCAAATAAGTAGAGCGATGAGATTTTGCAAAAATGCAACTTTCACAATGAAAAGAAGAACAATCAATCCCTTTAAATAATTCTGGAAATAAATGTTTCAGATAAAGAAAACTAGGATGTCCTAGCCTATAGTGCCATAGCATTATTTTTTCTCGAATAGAGATTGAACTAGTACTATTAAAGCTCTGAGCTTTTTTATTACTAATAGGTACTTCATTAAAGTAGTAAAGACCTTCAAGCATCCTAGCACGCCCAATCATCATCCCCGAGTTCTGGTCTTGAAATTCACAATGGGATTCAAAAAATGTAACACGACAATTAGAATCCTTAGATAGTTTACTGACAGACAAAAGGTTACAGGCTAAGTTGGGGACGTGAAGAACAGCATTGAGATTAATTTTCTCAGTTAGTTTAATAAATCCTTTTCCTGCAATAGATGAAAAACTACCATCGGCTATTCTGATTTTGTCATGACCAGAACAAGGGAAATAGGTACTAAATAAATGGGAAAAACTAGTCATGTGATCGGAGGCACCGGAATCTATGATCCACAGAGAGAAGTTTAGACAAGAGAAGGCTTTAGGATTTCTACCTGTTTGTGCCAAAAAATCACTAGGAGTACCGGATGAGGAGTTGGATTTTATCAGCTTTAAGAGTTGATTAATCTGCTCTTTGTTGAAGGGACCCGAATCGGCTTCATTAGCAGTAGGAAAGCCACGATTCTTCTCTCCTTGTTTGCTGCTTTTCCAGTTGACAGGTTTGCCATGGATCTTCCAACACGTTTCGCGTGTATGGCGAGGCTTGTTGCAAAAATCACACCAGACCCGTGGCTTATCATCAAACCTGCGCTGGTAATTTGCAGCCTTGTTGGCCGTTTTCACCGGAATGGCAGCGGCAGGGGTTGAAGTGGTTTCGGACGTGACTTCCGACATGGCTATGACGGTTTTAGGGCTGCTGTGTTTTTGTTGCTCTGATACCAACTCAAAAATCAATCACACACAAGAACACAACAATATTTACGTGGTTCGGCAATTGCCTACGTCTACGGAGAGCTATCACTATAGAATTTTTCCCGGAGGGAGATTACACTCACACCTCACCTTCACTCTCTATAGAACTCTCAAACTCTCACAATCTCTCACAGATGTGTTGTTGTTGTTTCTTGATATTTCTACCCCTCCTCCTCACCTCAATTTATACACAATTGAGGGAGGAGGTGATTGGTTGTCACCAAACCCATTCCACTCTCTAGTGGGTTGGCCATTGGGGTAGTGGAGAAGATGGTGCTGCATTATATATTGTCACTATATGTCCACTAACAGCCACTAACATATTATATACATCACTAACATATTATATACATCCACTAACATAATATTAAGGCAATAATAATCAAATTTCCAGCAGATAATTAGAATGAGATTGTTATAAGGAAATTTGTGAGTAAAGTGTCTATATGTTAATAGATTCAGAATCCATCCATTCATTTGAAGTCAATTGTCATGAGATGAATGTATCATTAGGAAATTTATTGTGTAAAACTATTTCATCACTAGTCAGAGAATTATATTATTTGGAAACATTGTACAATGAGTAAAGTCCAATACCTTCGATATGGACCCTAGAATGTAATGTTGAATGTGAACGGATTTTTAATCTATCAAGTGAATGTGATCATACACCCAAGTGAGTCAACTTTAACTTTCGAGATTAAATAGTTATCTTGTGGAACCAATGGAGAAAATTTTTCCCCGCTGATTTGACTTGATAGCTTATGAATTCCATAAGAACAAATAACCAAATTATTGTGGTTAGAAAATTTGTGGATTTAAATTTGTTATTGAGGTTGTATCACATGCCCAACCTATTTTGAAAACTCCATATAAGGGAGTCTATGAAGCATGGACATGCCAAAATGAAAGCTGTGGCGGTGTCGGATAAAGGGACACGCCGGGGACACGTACGAGACACGCCATTTGGCGTGTCCCTTTAATTAATTTATTTTTTTGGTACGGGACACGTCGGGGACACGGCGGCACATAGCAAGAGGACACGGCAAGGGGAACAAAACAGAAAACCCTAACTCGAAGAAAGAGGAGAAGAAGAGCTAAATCCAAAATCAGAAGAAGAAAAGAGAGAGGAGACGTGCGAACCTGTTCATCTCCATCTCCATCGATCGATCTCTATCTCCATCGATCTCCATCTCCAATCGAACTCTGTCTCCAGTTGATCTTCCATCACTTCTTAACTTGGTACGTCTTTATTCTCTCTCTTCTTTGGCTCGCATCTCGTCTGTCTCTCTCTTCTCCCTTGTCTGGCTCGCTTCGTCTCGCCTCTTCTCTCTCTCTCTCTCTCTCTCGTCTTCTTTTAACCCTTTCGTCTGCCTCTCTTCTTTCCCTCCTTTCATTTGCCGCTCTTTCTCAAATTGAAATGTTTCGTTGACCACCTCAAAAGATAATATACTATATATATTAATAGTTATTATAGAACATATAATATACTTATAAGATAATATATAATACATATTATAAGATAATATATATTTATACATATTAATAAAATAAATAAAAAAACACTTGTAGGTAAAATAAAATAAAAAAATTAATTGAAACACATTATTTAAAAAATATAATAAATAAATAAAATAATTGTGTATTAAAATAAAAATATTTATAAAAAAATTAAAAAATTTGCCGTGTCCTCTGCCGTGTCTGTAACCGTATCCCCATTTTCTAGAAATTGCCGTATCCCGTGTCCGTGTCCGTGTCCGTGTCTGTATGCGTGTCCGTGTCCGTGCTTCATAGAGGGGAGTACTTTGATTTGTTAAAGCTAAGTAAGATCATGAATATCATTTGTCTATTTGGACACATGTGGATTATTGGAAATATAAAGATTATTAAAAGATATGTGAATAACTAAATAAAAATATATGTGATTGATAAGAGTAGTATGTTGGAATTAATATATTTTGTGGCTTAATATTTTACGAGGATGACTTCGAGATCTGCTATATTTTACTAAATAGCTTTTGATATGAATTAGGACGAATTACAATTTGGGTTATTAACCACTAAATGAAAATGAGCTAAACGCCTGTGATGAGACAATCAAATGATGAGAAAATCGAATGATAAGGAAAGTTACTTGGGAAAAGCAAGGCCATATGATTAGTTTTCAGGTACAAGCACATTAAGTTTGGAGGACCAAACTTTCTAAAGGGGAGAGATTGTGACGACCCCACTATGTATAATATGTTACATTTAATTAATTCTTATTCTACTTTAATTATGGATTCTCAATAAGGTGAAATTAACGAATTAAATTATTTTAATTTCGAGTATCGGACTATATGAGAATTTAATTAAATATCTAATTCAGTTTAGTAACGTTGAAATTTTATTAATTAGGTCCGAATTAGAGTTGATTAAATTATAAAAAGAAAACAAAACAAATAAATAAATAAAGTAAAAACAGAGCAAGTGACAAGTAGCCTAAAATGATGATTAGGCATGCATAGGTGTGGTGAGACACCTTAAAGGCATATGTTGGATAAGCATGAATTGATGAAGAGGCATTTGGATGTGCCACGTGTACTAGTGGTGGCTTGGGGCTCACGGATTGACTCCCTATAGATAGAGAGAAGATGTTCAAGGTAAAGCAAACAAAGAAAGGGGAAGAAAATACTAAAGATAAAGGTCTTTAATAGTGGAAAGAAAGAGCGATATATTAATTTTAAAGTGAGTTATATTATACCTTGAGTTACAATAATATATTTTACTCATGTTTTAGATTAGCATAATTTATTTTACGCAATTCGTGTTTTATAAATTATATTACTATTCAATTACATTGATTATTTTCTGAACTCTATTTGTTTAAATTGAAACCCATGGATATGTTTGTTTAAATTTTAATAATTATTTGACAATAGTTTTGTAAACAATTATTTTCTGTAAGTACCACCACGGGAGTCCCATATCTTGGAGGACTTAAATAAACCATTGACTTCTTTTTGGTCACTTTGTGGTTCTCAGTTTGTCATGGATCCATTGACCTCTGTTCTGATTGTCACTCATGTGACCTCTATTTTGTTTTGTACCGTACCTATGGTTATTTATTTACATAATTTTCATATTTTAGTTTCTGCCACTAAAATAATTAAGTTTACTCAAACTAAGTTGTGTTAATGTTTTAGCTTAAATAACTATCCATAGTTATTTTGTGTCCCCTATACTCTTGGCATAATATTTCTCATTCTGCCATGTGCTTATAGTTGTTAACCACTTTCAGGCAGCGTGTCAAAACCAGTGCATGGGGTAAGCACAAGGCACTTTGTAGTCATAGTACAGTTCTGGTATTGCAATCGCATAAAAGCTCCAATGTACATATTTTTGTTATACTTAAATGCAGATTTGGATACCTTTTTATTTTACTCCGCTGCACTATTAATTTGGTATGACTTCAGTTATTATCTTGTCACGACGCCGAACCCCCGGGTTCCAAGTTTGGGTCATGACAGTAGATGCTCTTGCCAAAATTGAATAATCATAGACCAATATTTGAACAAAAGACAAAGAACAGTGCACATGACCAAAAAGGAGCTTCAATCATAACCCCACACGAAGGCCTTAGGCATAAATTTCTTAGAAAGCTGCTTGTCAATGCAAAAGGGTATAAGCTTTCAAGCATTAAGGCTTTAATAAACAGAAGTCAATAGTGAGAGGTATAAAATGTGGAGATCATAAAATATTAGCTCACCATCATAATGGCAAATTGGAATGGACACAACAATTGGATGCGTAGATGTTTTCACCTGCATCCTGCCAGGAGAAATGGGTTAAGTCTTAAAAAAGGGAAAAATAGCAGAGTCACAATACAAAAAAGAAAGACAATGAGGAGTCAAGTAAAGATGCTTTTTGTTATCAGAAGTTATATATATGTATACAAATAAATCAAGTGCTTGTAATTCATTATAGGATGCCAGGGATCGTAATACAAGCATACATGCCAATATGCCACTGTTAAAATTGCAAATATAGGACAAAAGCAGTATCAATAAATTGTGCAATGTGCCCACAATGACAAATCACAAATATAATATATATATATATCTAATCAGATAAGATCTCAACAACACAGGAAGGGTTAAGATGCAATGTAGTGAAACCAATAAAAGAAAACAGACCTGTTGTAAATTGTTGCAAAAAAATGTCTAAGTCTAGAGTATGTTGGAGACTCGATGTTACCAAATTCCTGCACATCGGACAGACTTATATGTGGTATAAAAGTATGTATATATATTTATCCTGAAAGCTTCTAAACTGCCAAGTTTAACAAGAAGCTCACCACAAATGTTGCAGACCGGCCAGATGGACAAGCATATTTGCTCCATCCAAACTTGCAGTAACCCAAACCAGCTGTTTGCAAGAATAAAAAGATAAAGAAGCACGCATCAAAAACATGATAGTCGGACAATGAAAAACTTTAGCGTATAAAGATGACCGATGTGATTGATAGACTGAATAATCACTTCAATGTTTTCTGTTTTTTATATTTCAAGAGTCTCTCTTGGCAATTCTGAAATAAGTAACCGGACATTACTACTACACTACAAAAAGTTTCTCCTCCATTAACACAGTGGATAGATAAAATGTACTAGCTTTTTTATATGCAGGGAATTAATAATTTTGTCTGCTATCACTTGCATAATTGGGTAAAAAATTTTGAAAACATCTTTCAGAATATCGAAGAATTGCATAAGTGGGTGAAGTTGAAGTGCCACACCGTCAATAATAATAGCGCCAGGGACTTGTGCTCGCTGACCATAGATATGCATGAATGACAACTGAGAAATTTGATTAGGCAGTGCCCTGCATTCACATTCCATCAAATTAGAATTATCAAGAAACAATAAGCTCATGCTGAAGCATGCAGACAAACCTCAAATTAATGGGCATAGAAAAAACAAAAGAATAATACAAAAGTGAGCTTAAAGTGAGTTTGGTTAGGAAGAAAGGCAGAAAGTGTAGCAAACAGAACCAAAAAAAAAAAAAAAACCTTTCTTCTGATTCGTTTAACACGAGAGTGATTGAAAGTGCAAAACACGTAAATTTCTGATACAACCCATACCAGAATGATAATTTGGCTTTCATTTTCTTGCAATAAATACAGGAAATTAGTGATTTTTTTTTTTTTCCCCTCGTGAAAATGGCCAGGACCGAGTAGCCAAATGATATCTCACTTCCCAATTTTCTTCTAACTTTATCAAAAATATTTCAAAACCAAATTCATATGATAAAAATAAAATTTTTTTTCACTTGACTTTCTATTAATTTCACTACCCATCTTATTTTCCACCTAATCAAACAGACCCTTACAAACCAGATATGATTAAGCAATTCAATCTTTAAGTTCAACTGTGCACTTTGTATTGTATAGAAACAACTTCAAATATATGCTACATAAAAACAAAATCATATATATGCATACACATATCCAGAGCTTACTGAAGCGGATAGCCCAATCGCAATTGAGTTTCGCCGAAGAAGATCGAGTCCCAAGACTCCTGCTGATTCTGAAGAAAGTACATCCACAATCGATTCTCGGAAACGATCAATTTCCACGATTTGCAAACAGAGCTGAGCTTGGCAGCTTCTTTGGGACCAAGAAGTTTCAAGATTTGAATCAATATGTCGAAAGGTATTCGATCAAATGCCCCAGTGGACGATTGAGCCAACACCATCTCTCGCCGCCGATCAGACGAGCTCGAATTCGAATTCGGGCGGTTCGAAACCGATCCCCAAACCTTTCGAAGTAACGAAGACATGGGTTTCGAGTTCGGCGATGAGTTCGATGGAAATCGGAGTGGTGGAGAAGAAGCAGAGAGCCACTCGTCATACCTGATGTGGGTCCGAAGGTTGCATTTTTGGACTGACCTCGCGTGATTCGCGTGCCATTGTTTCAACACTTTATGGCTTGTTTAAGGGTGGGATTGGATTAAAATAATTTGTGGTGGGGCTATCTTGTAATAATTTATTTCTTAATTCGTAATCATTAATAAAGGCTAAATTTTATTCACTCAAAAAAAATTACTAATATTAATAAAGGCTAAATTTTATTCACTCAAAAAAATTACTAATAAAGCGAAATTTTGTTTTGTACCTAGGAGATTGGAGATTCGATTCGAACGATAATCGTGATTCATAAAAGCAAATAAGTACATAAGAACCTCTAAGTTCATCTCCACCGCTGCTGAACTAAATTCATCACTAAATTTAAGTTTAGTAAAGAATTTTTTTTTTTATTTATTTCAATGGTTTTATTAAATTTATATCAAATTGAGAATATAAAAATCATTTCACCAAACTGAGGATGTTTGGCATGTTTCGGCATTTTAGGTCTCGTTTGGAAACAGGTTTTTTTAGTAACTTTTTGATTTTTTGACTAAAATATGATGTAAAAAAAAAACTAGTATGTTTGGGATGACTTTTTGACTTTTTACGAAAAAATGTGCAAAAAGTAGAGAGAAAACGGAATCTTTGACTTTTTGGTATAGGTTGTTGGCTTCTTGACTTTTTTAGTAATTTTTTGACTTTTTGACTAAACCGGTTGCTTTCCAAACAAGGCCTTAATATACATAGCTGTTGAGGATTTGACTCACCGGACGATTGGCTAGACGTCCAGCTGGATGTCCACCCGGTCATCCTTTTACTTGAAAAATTCTTACAATAGAGCAATGGTTTAGACGATCGGGAGGATGTCCTCCCAAACAACCAATGTGTCAACAACTTAGCAAAGTTGTTTGCTTTTTGTGGCACCAAGACTAAATTCCTTACCAACAGTGATGCATGGATAGCAGAGACAAATGCATTGCATGTAGATTCAAAATTGTACTCAAATTAGCCGTTGATTTTGCTCTCAAATTGTACTCAATCAGTAAACAAATAAGAAGTTGAGCTAGTCATTATTTTCTACTTTTCAGTTATGGATTGATTCCAGTTACAACGTTGCTTGTTGGGTTTATATAGTACATGGTTTAATCTGTTTATATCTATTTTTTGAGGGAAATTATTAATGGAGGCAAACAGAAATGAAAAATATTTAATGGAGGGAAAAAGAAATGGCAAAGGAATTGAGGGAAATAGAAATGAAGGGAAATAGGTTTTTTGCGTTTTCTTTTATCGGTCGACCAACCGGACGACCTGCATTTTGACAGCCAAAAATTCATCGTTGGAGAGCTGGATATTAGTTACAGGAATTCCTCAAATTTTTAGTCAGATTTAATGAAATATTTGATACACCGTTGGAGATACTCTAAGTCAATGAAATAGAGGAGGATTAACCATCAGTGGAGCAGTAAAAATTATTTTACAAAAAATAAAAAGGATTATAATTTTTATTATTAATATTTATAATATTTTTTACTCATTTGTAAGTATTTTTTAGTGTGGGTTGTTTTGGGAAGATGGTTAAAAGTTGACTTTTTGATTTTTTTTTTTAAACGTGTAAAAAATTTAAGAGATGATATAACCAAAAATAAGTAAAAAGCTAACTTTTGACTTTTTCTTAAAATAAAAGGACATGTGTTTCTTTTTTATTTATTATAACAATTCTAAGTGCTCGTTTGAGAAGTTGAGATTTGAGGTTTGAGGCTTTTTGGCTAAAATAGTCACAAAAAAAATAAAATAGACTTTTTAGCCTAATAAAATAAAATATTACATCTAACCCATAATCATTGCATTATTTCTCTCACAAAAATAAAAAAAGCCAAAAAATCCATCCCAAACGTGACTTTTTAGCCCCAGACTAAAATAGCTAAAAAGTCAAAAAACCAACCCATTTTCCAAACCAACCTTTAACATTGAAAGTTAAATGACTTTTTATTTTTTATTTTTATACTTACATGTACCAATGATTTTATGTTATTTTAGCCCAGACATCTCCTATATTAAATTTTTATTATTGATCTATTTTACAAAAAAATAGCTAGTGATCAAAATTATCCTTTGTTAGTGTATTAATATTTGATTTTGTTAAATTTGACTTAAAATTTAACACACCATTAAAGGATGTTATGTGAGATCATAATTCATTATTTTTTTTAATGAATGATTTATTTGTTGTATTTTAAAATTGAACAACTTAAGTCATTATGGTGAAGTTCATAATAGGTCTCACAAGTCTAAACAATATTATTCACAAAATAAATTGGAGACAAACTGAGCCTAAAATGAAATACTCGTAAGTTGAAGTTAAAATGAAATACTCGTAAGTTGAAGTTACATAGAGGAAAAATAATATTGACAAAATAATTGTAACATTGAGAATTTGGATGCAAGAGAAGGAAAAATGTAGATAAAGGAAGACAATTAAAAGGAAGCAAAGGAGAACGAAGAATATCTATTTATACTATTATATAAATGAGTGTGTGGGTGATTTTCTGACCACACTACTAACTTAGTATTCAGCTGGAGAGCACCAGCAGAATAGATGACACCTGTCTGACTTGCAACAAAAAGAGAAGATTCCGACGGTGGTTCATCCACCCGGGGGCACTCCGACGATCAAGTCAGTATATCTCTCACAGATAATCAATAGGGCTTAACTCACTAGACAGCATATCAAAAGCATACCTTATACCCATGGGGGTGTCTCTCTTTTATAGTTAATTCAATCCTAGTCCCGATAGAAGCCTAACTTCAATGGACTCAGGATTACTGTTAATCTTGGACTCCTAGTAGGATTAGGATAAACTCTCTAAGAGTTTTATCTTTACCCAAACTGAAGTCTTCTCTCATTCTAGGACTCTTGTCCATCATCTGCTTATCTCGGATTCCGGTTTCTTCGCAGATAACCTCGGCCTAGCCGAGATGATCTCGGCATCATGACCAGGACACGTGGCACCTCGGCTGGCATTTCAGTGACACCTCGGCCACGTGTTGTCATTCAAAAATTATGTCCCCACAACTGCCCCCTAGGTTCTATTACCTCGGCATCCTGAGGTGACGGAACCTATATCATTCATTTCTTTAATCATGACGCCGGTTTAACTTCAACTTGTAAATTTTTAAAATTTCAACAAGTGTTAAACATGATCTCGGTTTAACTTCAACTTGTAAACTTTTCTCAAGTTTCAACAAGTATTAAACATCATCTCGGTTTAACTTCAACTTGTAAATTGTTCACAAATTTCAATCAGTGTTAAATAATGATTTCGGTTTAACTTCAACTTGTAAATTGTCCACAAATTTCAACAAGTGTTAAACAATGATTTCGGTTTAACTTTAACTTGTAAATTGTTCACAAATTTCAACAAGTGTTAAACATATTCTTCTTATTTCTGCCCCCTAATGTGAACCTGAGTTCCACTTGGGTTCTCATTATGCATGTATTCTAGAGACAATGTCAAGTATCTTGAAAAGAGAACTAGCTGAATCTTTATTTATTTACTTCGGCAAATGGCAAAGGAACAAAGAAATTCAAATGATAGAAAAATTTCAAATTGCAAGTGTTCCAAGGCCTTGGCAACTCTTTACCCTCATTATCTTCAAGCCGATATGCCCCATTGCCCAGCACCGAGATGATTCTGTAGGGTCCTTCCCAATTTGGGCCAAGCTTGCCCTCTCTGGGATCCTTCTTGTTGCCAACGACTTTTCTTAAGACGAGGTCACCAATCTGAAATTCCCTTGGGTTAACCTTCTTATTGTAAGCTCTGGCAAGCTATTGCTGGTATGCTGCGAGCTGAATTGCAGCTTTCTCCCTTCGTTCTTCTAGAAGATCTAGATCTCGGGCTAAGAGTACATCATTAGTCCCGTTCTCTACCCCTTGGGTTCTGATCCCAGGGATGCCGACCTCCAGCGGAATGACTGCTTCTGTGCCATAAGCCATGGCAAAGGGGGATTCCCCTGTTGATCTTCTCGGCGTAGTCCGATATGCCCAGAGTACATTGGGCAATTCGTCTACCCACTTTCCTTTTGCTGTCTGTAGCCTCTTCTTTATCCCATCCAGAATTACTTTGTTGGATGCTTCTGCTTGTCCATTGCTTTGTGGAAAGTTTGGGATTGAAAAGTAGTTCTTGATCTTGAACTTTGCACAGAAGTTCTTGATTAGCTTACTGTCAAATTGAGTTCTATTGTCTGCAACAATTGTTCTTGGAATCCCAAACCTGGTGATAATATTCTTCCAAATGAAGTTCTTCACATCCACATCTCGGATCTTGGCAAGAGGTTCAGCTTCTATCCATTTAGTGAAGTAATCTGTTGCTACCAGCAAGTACTTCCTTTGTCCAGTTGCTTGGGACAGTTGCCCAACGAGATCCATGCCTCATTGGGCAAATGGCCAAGGACTGGATACAGGGTTCAGGTCTGCTGCTGGCTGGTGTATCAAAGGTGCAAACCTTTGGCATTGTTCACACTTCTTTACATAGGCTTCTGCATCTTTCTGCATATAAGGCCACCAATATCCCTGGGTGATGGCCCTATGGATGAGTGATCTGCCCCCAGCGTGGCTTCCACAAATTCCTTCATGTATTTCATATAAAAAATCTTCGACTTGTAAAGGGTGTACGCACCTTAAAAGGGGTCCAGTGAAGGACCTTCTGCAGAGATGTCCTTCTGTTGTCAGACTGAATCTTACCGACTTCAATCTGATCTTGTGTGCCTCCTTGCTTGTTTGGACATCGCTTATCTTGGCTCAACGGAGCCCGATGTTCGATGGATTCTGGTGTGAACTCGGCCACAAAGTTGGCCAAAACCTGGCCTTTGATTGTTGTTCTGGGCCTGTACTCCAGATCATACTGGCCTAGGGCGACTGCCCATCTGGCTATTCTTCCTGTTAAGTCTCCCTACTGCAATAGGGACTTCAATGGATGTTCTGTCAGTACCACAATTTTATGGACCTGGAAGTAATGGTTCAACTTCTTTGAAGCCATTACTAAAGCCAGTGCCAATTTCTCTAAGGGTAGATACCTCGTTTCTGCATCGGCTAGGATTTTGCTTACATAGTAAACAGCACTTTGCTCTCTTTTTTCTTCTCGGATTAGTACTGCACTTATCGCATGTTCTGAAACTGCCAAGTACAGGAACAGCTCCTCCCCGGGTTCTAGATTCGAAAGAACTAGAGTTGTGGTCAGGTACTTCTTCAGATCGGCTAATGCTTCTTCGCACTCCTTGTCCAAAGAAAGTTCGTGGCTTTCTTCACTAAGTTGAAAAAAGGTTTGCACTTGTCTGAGCTTCTGCTTATGAACCTGTTCAGGGCTGCGGCCCTTCCAGTTAGCATCTGCACCTGTTTTGCCGACGTCGGGCTCTTCAACTCTAGGATGGCCTTGATCTGATCTGGGCTGGCCTCAATACCCCTTTTGGTCACCAGGTATCCTAAAAACTTACCAGATCCAACTTCAAATGCACACTTCGATGCATTGAGTCAGAGCCGATATGTTTTAAGGATTTCAAAGACTGCTTTTAGATCGGCGAGATGACCCTCAGGCTCCTTGGTCTTAACGACCATGTCATCGATGTAGACTTTTACTGTTCGGCCAATCAGGTGTTTGAACATTTTGGTTACCAACCTTTGGTAAGTTGCCCCTGCGTTTTTCAACCCGAAAGGCATTACTCTGTAACAGTACAGGCCTTTTGGGGTGATGAACGTGGTCTTCTCTTCGTCTAGGGGGTACATGGCTATCTGGTGGTACCCCCTGTAGGCATCTAGGAAGCTCATTCTTCCATGCCCTGAAGTGGCATCTACTAGCTGGTCAATCTTGGGTAGAGGAAAGCTGTCTTTGGGACAGGCTTTGTTGAGGCTGGTAAAGTCTACGCAGACCCTCCATTTACCGTTCTTCTTCTTTACCACCACTGTGTTGGATAGCCATGCCGGGTAGTGAACTTCTCTAATGGCCCTGGCCTCCAGAAGTCTGTCTACTTCTTTCTCTACTACTTCGACGTGCATCAACGTCGGTCTTCTGGCTCGTTGAATTACAGGTTTGGCCGACCTGTCAACATTCAGTTTGTGGCAAGTGACCTCGGGGTCAATGCCAGGCGTTTCGTAAGATGTCCAAGCAAACACCTCAATATTTGCTCTCAAAAAAGCTTCCAACTTTTTTTCCTCTTCCTCGGCTAAGCCCGAGCCGAGAAGAAAGAAGCGTTCTTCATCTCGATCCTGGACGAGGATTTTCTTCAGTGCCTTTTTGCTCTTCTCGGCTGGCTCCTTCCCGACGTCTTCTAGAACTTCCACGTCCTCATCTTCAATTTCTGCCTTTTCTGGCTCTCGTATGCTGCAAGTAGATTTCATTGCTGCCATGGAGCAATTCTTCGCCTACAGCTGATTGCCTCTGACTTCCTCTATCCCATGCTCTGTTGGGAATCGCAATAGTTGATGCAATGTTGAGGGAACTGCCCCCATCCCCATCGCATGCAGCCATGGCCTTCCCAAGATGATGTTGTAAGGAGAGGGTGTGTCGATGATAGTGAATTATGTCTTGATCTTCTTGGTGCCAGCCTGCACCTCCAAGCTTACTGCTCCTAGTGGCCATGTCGACGTTCCATTGAACCCAACCATTGGGCCATTGGATTGTTCCATATCATCTGGGTGAAGGCCGAGCTCCTTATAACATCGGACGTACATGATGTCACAAGAGCTGCCTTGGTCAATCAGGATGCGTTTCACTTGGCACTCCCCAACCTGGAGGGATACTACCAAGGCATCATTATGCGGATGCTGGACCATCTCTAGGTCAGCTTCAGTAAAGGTTATTATTTGTAATAACCCCGACCCTAATTAATGCTAATTGGAACTTAATTATGTCTAATAGCAATTAAGAGGAAATCTGGAATTAATTCGCATGTGTATTGTATGAATTATGTGTTTCTATCTGTTCGGTGTCGAAATATCTGTTCGTGTTTTAAACTTTAATTCGCAATTTGGAAGCCTTATCGGCGCCCGATTCCGAAATTGATTAGTGTTTTAGACTAGTTGGATTTTATGTGATTTTATGGTAGGTTCAATTAAAATTCGATTTGGAATGTTTAAATTAGATTAAATAACATTAAACTATGGGTTCTATTATTTACGATAGTGCCATTGAAGCCCACTATCTAAGACAACCATGGGACTTAGCCTTAGAAGATTTGTTTTCATTAGTTTGAGGGCCAAAAACGTGGGAGAGAATTAGGGAGAGGAGAAAAAATTGATTTCTACAAGGTTTAGCTTGGAAATTGGAGGAATTGTAGACAACTTGGAAGAATTAAGCTCCTAGACTTGAAATTAAAGGTTTAAGGTAGGAATTCATCCTCTCATTCATGTAATTGAATTAGTTCTTGCATATTTCATGACCTATTGAAGATTAGAGTCTAGATTTAGCTTGGAATTGTTGAATTGGGTAGTATATCATGCATGCATGTTTACCCTCTTACCATTTGGGTTTGTTTTCATCAAAACTTGACATGCATGCTCATGTTTTCGTTCAAGCCCATGAATTCATCAAAATTCTAAGTTTAATTTTGCTTTGGATCATGTTTTGGAGCCTTGAAATGAAATTGAACTCATGCATGTTGGTTTAAACATTGTTCTTGATGATTTATGGAAATTATGTTCAAATTGACTCACTCTTGGCCCTTGATTTTCCAAATTTGCTTTTGAAACTTGATATACTATGAGTTTAAAGTGTTTTTCCAGAATTTGGGCCCAAGAGGTCGAGTTTTGAGCTTTAGAATGCTTGGTTTGAGCTTGGGAGGCAAATCTGGAAATTTCAGAATTTGGCTTCCTCGCTCGAGCTAAGGATTCCTCGCTCGAGCGACCATCGTTTGTTCAGAGCTCCGCTCGAGCGAAGAAATGGTGGCTCGAGCGTAAATTTCAAGCTCTCAGAATATTGGTGCGCGCAGGCGTACGCTCGAGCGAAGAGACCTACGCTCGAGCGAAGAGCTGTGTCTCACGCTCGAGCGAGCATCGAGCGGAAAAAATCAACAACCAATACTTTTTCATCTTTGCAGATCGCTCAAGCGAAGGATTACTCGCTCAAGCGAACCCTTTGATTTTGCAAGCTCGCTCAAGCGAAGGAAGGCTCGCTCGAGCGAGACCCTTGTTTTCAGCAACTTTTGAAAAATGTTTTCTAAGGCATTTTTGCACCCTCATTCCATCCTAGGCATTCCTAGGCCATGTTTAAGGCTCCATATTAAGGATAAGAGGTTAGGTACACACTTAGAATCATTGATGTGAGTTTTGTACAATTGGATTGCATGTTTCAAGTGTGTATCCGTGATGTGTTATGTAGGTCACGTGTCGCAATCTGTTTGACCCTTTTGACTCCGTCTACCTATATCAACGCCCACAGTGAGTAATAACTCTGTAAAGTTATGTTTAACTTTAAGTATTTTCTGACTGATATGATATGATCTGCTTTCTGTAATGCTACGTTATGAATTATGAATGAATGTCCAATTTTCTGAAAAGTATTGTGGCACCCTTAGTCCCTATGGCCCTCGCCCGGGGGTAACAATACCGTGGCCTATGGCCCTCGCCCGGGGGTAACAATACCGTGGCCTATGGCCCTTGCCTGGGGGTAATAATACCATGGTTACTTGTGCGCAAGATATGGACCTTCACGGTCGTTGGTACTAACTCTGTTTGTGGTCGTTAGACCTGCCTGATTTGATAGCTAATGGGTGTACCACATATGATCTTATGCAAAACCTAAATATGAATATGAATGTGAGCATGTATCTGAATTTACTTCTGATTTGACATTTGAATATGCATAAGACTCTGTTTCTGATATGATTGTGTTTCTGATATAAACTCTGTGATGGACATCATTCATTAAACCCTTTACTCTGTTATTATTCACTGGGCTTTCGCTCACAGTTTATATTATATATGTAGGTGAGCCGGCACAAGACCCTGGCCAGAGTTGATGGCCTCTGTTTTGTTTTTGGTCAGCCACTTGTTGCGCCTCCCGAGGAGGTTCCGCCTGAAGCCTAATGCCATGGCAGTTTTTGCACCTCATGCTAGTCTTTTGTACCTGTTGTAAAGCTGGATCTTGGGACGTACTTTATGTAAATATTTTGTACATATTGGTGTACCTGACTAGCATGTTTACGTATATAAATGAGTTTTGAATTTTCTGTCCCATGTACGTCATCACAGCTCATTGGACCTTGTTTACTTTATGTATTTGCTTCCGCAGCCCCTTAACATTTGTTATTCTGTTCAGAGGCCTTTGGTAATCCACGGATTACTGGCCGGTTACGGTACCAAACCTATAGGGGCGGGTTTGGGTCGTGACATTATTGGTCCCTGGCACTCTTCTGCCCGATGTCTTTTCTCCCCGACTTGGTAAACATGTTGTAGGTGTTTTACCTTCTGGGTCTCTCATCGGATTTCGTTTTCGTTGACCTTTGAGTGGATTACGTTGACTACCTGAGGTCCTTCTGCCTGCGGCTGCTGTGCTGGGAGAGGTGGAGCTGCTGGTGCCTGAGGCAATCTTGCCCGTTCTTCCCTTGTCCTGGTCTCATCGACAAGGTCTCTCAGATGTCCTTGTCTCACTAAGTCTTCCAAGTGTGTTTTCAGGGCTCTACAACCCTGAGTTGCATTTCCATCTTCATTGTGGTAAGCACAATGCCTGCCAATGTTTCTTTCCATGAACTCTTCTGGAGTCCTCTCTGGCGTTCTGAAATAGGGCTGGTTCCGAATTTGATCCAGGACTTTGTGAATTGGGATTCAGAACACAGTTGTCACTGCCTGCACAGCCCTCAGTTCTACCTCTTGTTTGAAGGATCCGTTGTTACCTCGGCCTTGCTTCGGCGAGCCATTTCCTTTCTCGTGCTTTGTTTCCTTATTCCCCGATGTATCTTCCTCGGCTCTGGCATACTTCTCGATTCTGGCCATGAGTTCTTCCATACTTTTTGGCAATGTCTTTGCCAATGACTTCCGTAGTGGACAGTCATCTTTCAGGTTGTTCTTGAAAGATACGACTGCCACCTCTTGATTACATTCAGGTATTCGGTTGAACACCTCATAGTATCTTTTGGTGTAGGCCCTAAGGCCTTCATTTTTGCTGATCTTCAGAGCCATCAATGCGTCCACTCTTAATGGCTGAAGTTTGTTTGTTACGAACCTGGCCACAAACATCTCGGCCAGGCCTTCCCAGGTCTTCACACTTCCCTTTGGTAGTTTGTGAAACCAATCTGATGCAATCTCCCCGAAGGACGACGGGAACACTTTGCAGAGCAACGGCTCGTTCCCACTATACAATGCCATTGAGTTCAAGTATAATCCAACGTGGAAGTTGGGGTCTGACTTACCATCGTATATTTGGAACTTCGGCATACTGAATCTCTTTGGTGCCTCGAATTTGTCTAATTTCGCCGAGAATGGTGTTCTCGGCTTAACAGGTGAAGTTACCTCGGCATCGGCGTTCTGTTGCTTCCTCTTGAGGTAATCTCTCAAGTCTTCTTTGCTCCGCCCAGGAGCTCGGCTATCTTTCGAGTTCAGTCTTTTCAATATACTACTCTCGGCCTCGTGGTGAGCCCTTTTCGATCTTTCTCCATGAGTTGTGTCGAAGCATAATGCCCGCCCTTGAACATGCCGATGTTCTTTGGGGTCGGCCTTCTTGGTGTGTTGTGTCCTTTGTGACTCTTCCTTCCTTGACTCCCCTCTTCCGACCTCCCTTGAAGGCCGGTGAGAGTGTCTTTTGCTCCTGGTGTGCTGGAGGGCTTCTGGGATTGCTTTCTGCCCTCCCTTCTGGGCATTGGCCGCTGGAATCGGCGTGTCCTGCAGCGGGTATGGTGGCTACATGACATTATTTTGCGTCATAAAATTGACGACCGATTGTAGGTCTGCCAATTTGTTTGCCATCTCTTTCACTTCTTCGTCCCTTCATAAGCACCTGTCCTTCCATACCTGGAAGTCGCCTTCGTTGTAGTACCCGCTTCGATCAGGTTTCTTTGGTACGTCGCCAGTCTGGCCGACGTCTTTTACTCCGTGAGTTTGCTCATGAGTTTCTGCGTTGGACCTGTCTCCTTCGACTTCAAGGTCAATAGGTCTCCCACTCCCACCAGGAGTGTCGTCCCCAATCTTTTCCTTCTGTCCGTTACTGGCCATCTATTCTACTTTCTTTCCCACAGATGGCGCCAAATTGTGTGGGTGATTTTTTGACCACACTGCCAACTTAGTATTCAGCTGGAGAGCACCGGCAGAATAAATGACACCTGCCTGACCTGCAACAGAAAGAGAAGATTCCGACAGTGGTTCGTCCACCCAGGGGCACTTCGACGATCAAGTCAGTATATCTCTCACAGATAATCAATAGTGCTTAACTCACTAGACAGAATATCAAAAGCATACCTTAGACCCATGAGGGTGTCTCTCTTTTATAGTTAACTCAATCCTAGTCCCAATAGAAGCCTAACTTCAATGGACTCAGGATTACTGTTAATCTTGGACTCCCAGTAGGACTAGGATAAACTCTCTAAGAGTTTTATCTTTACCCACACTGAAATCTTCTCTCATTCTAGGACTCTTGTCCCTCATCCGCTTATCTCGGATTCCGGTTTCTTCGCAGATAACCTTGGCCTAGCCGAGATGATCTCGGCATCATGACCAGGACACGTGGCACCTCGGCTGGCACTTCAGTGACACCTCGGCTGGCACTTCAGTGACACATCGGCCACGTGTTGTCATTCAAAAATTATGTCCCCACAATGAGTATTTAAATTGATTTCCTAAACTTTTTGTTTTTTTTTTTATGTCAAGTGTTCAGTTATTTATCAAAAATAAAAAAAATAAAAAAAAGCTAAAGAAGAGAATGGGTTGGGATATGAACTCAAGATCAGAAATTTGATAGTGAAAACTCTTATCACTCGAGATTATAGCCAATATACGTAAAATATTTTATTTTATTTTCTTTTTATTTATTTAACTTGCACACGTATTACGTGTGCCAACCGCTAATATATATATATATACACACTATATATCAAATAAAATGAGATTTCTAATGTGAAGAGTATTGTGAAACTCCAAACCCTCATACTATTTTTTTAGAATTCTTATTTTTTAAATAATTTTAAAAAAATTTATTGGCTAACTTTTATTGAATCATTAAAATAAATCTTATTATGTCTTGATTTACACATTTTAAAAGAAAAATTAATTATTTCATTTATAAATTTAAATTCTGAAATTTAAAAAGGAAAGTTAACTAATCAGTTTTAAAAATTTTTAAAAGAAAATCTTATTACTTTTATTGAATCTCCATCTAAAAAAAACTTCTATTGAATTATTTTTTTAAGAAAATCTTATTATGCCTTGAATTATTTCATCCGTATTTCATTTATCTTTTCTTTTCTCATTCTAAATTCCAACCCAAATCTATGAATCAAACATAAAATAAAATTGGGTACATATTTTCCATACTAAAAATTTTGAATTAATATTACTTTTTTAAAGGGAGCAGCTTGCCTCCAGTCCTTAATCAGACTGGACTGTGCTGTTTGGCCTGTGGGGCCCCACTATAGGTCCCGTTTTGATAATCTGAACGGTTCAATGTGTAGAACTCGTCGAGTACTATATGTCTATAAAAAATCATGTTGATCGAATATCGATAGTTATGTGATCAAATCAGTTTTTTGTCAACCGTTAATTTGTTCACCGTCTAATTCTTTTTTATACAAAACTGATTTGATCACATAGTTATCGATATTTGATCAACGTGATTTTTTATGGACATATAGTACTGTAGACACCCCATTTTTTATTGTCCTCAAGACTCGGACGTCATCGCTTGTGCATTCGATGCTTATGATTGCATGTCTTCATTTTGAGTACTAGAAGTTCTCGGCGAAGTGCCCCGCCTTTGAGCCTTCAAACCTTATCTGTTTTGTGTCTTGTTTTGGACCAAAACTTTGGTTTTTCTTGCCTAGACGTTTTGGTGACCTGTCGGCCACCACCATGGGCTGTCGGCCAGAGGTGTGGCCGGTTGGCTACTAGTGGTGGCCAATGGCCACCAATGCCTTTTTCCAAATATTTGTTGACAACTGTGCCAATTGTTGGCACAATAAGCTACATCTCCCCACACGTGTATGGTGGGATGTTTCTAAGCTTAGAGGGTGTTTTTCTATAAATGTTGGGGTTCCTTTCCCATTTTGAGGGGTTAGCAATTTTGGAACAAAATTCTCCCTCTCTTTCTAGATTTCTCTCTCTTTCTTACAATTTTGTGCTTTGTAGTTAGTTTTCTCTACACTTTTACATACACTACCTTGATCAAAGTTACTTCTCTTTGAGCTGAGGTTCCTTGAGGCTTGTTTTGGGCTATAACAAGTGGTTTTAGTTTGGATTTGTGCCTAGAGTTGCTCTTTGCTTCAAGAGGTAGTTTACTTGTTTTGTTCACTTGTTTGGTATACTTGTTCTCTCATCCTTTTAAACTGTTTTGAGGCTGGTTTTGAACCACAAAAGGCTCTGTTTTTGTGTCTTAAAAGGGGTGGTTTTAGCCCTTTTTTTTTAGTTAGGGGTGGTTCACCCTTTTTGCTTGATTAGCTTGTATAGTTTTTGTGCTTTTCATTCATCACTTTCAAACCAACTTTTTAGGCCTTTTAACCACTGAATTTCAGAATATTTTCAATGGTGAAAAACTTATTTTGAAGTCCAAAATTGGAGGGGTTAACCTCCCCTCCTCATGTCTTGTTTGTATGCCTAGTTAGCTTCACATGTTAGCATGTTTTTCTAGCCTAACTTAGCTCAAGTCCAGCATGTTTTAGTCTCTATAATAACCTGCTTTACCTCTGTTTTGGGCTGGTTTGTTCGCTTGAGTCGTGTTTTGCATAGTTGTAGTGTTAATTCCTTCACTAACTTAGTGTTTTAAGGCTTTAACTAGCATTGGTATGAGTTGGTTGCATGTTTTTAGTGATTTTATCACTCAATTTTAGCACATACAATCTCTGCAACCTTCCTCATTTCTTCACTTTTTCATTTGCTTTGAGGGTTGTTTCAACCTTAGGGTTGTTTAAGCTTGAGGTTGAGGTTGAAGCTCGTGCTTAATGGTTTAATCCTCCTTTGAGGGTTCATTACCAACTGCGTGAAGCTTCTTTCATGCCTTAAACCACCCATTGGTTGACACTTCTTTCACTTTAGAAGACACTCACCAATGGACTTGATTGATTAATGAATGGTTTGGTAATTAAAATGAGTAAACAAAAATTGGCAAGTAAAAGAAGCAAGATAAGCATTCTTTATGTTGCATTGCATGTGTTCAAATCGGACGTTAATTTGAACACAAGGAAAATAGGACATTTCATACTCAATAGTGATGAAATAAGTCATTTTCCTAGGTCACCATTGCCCTTGATTATGCATGATAGGGTGGTGGTCATTTTGTTTTTATTTGTGCATTTATTGAACTTGTACAAACTTGGTCCCTTAGCCATCATGCATGGAAATTGCTTGATTAATGATTTGAGGGCCAAGAGTTTCTCTCCTTTGAGCTTGTGTGATAATAAGTAGGGTAAACAGTACAAATAACTTGTGAGAATACACTGTTTTGCTCTGTTTTGCTCTATTTTGTTCTCTGTTGCAGCATGGAAGTGTGAGCCAGCAGTGGCCGACAACGACTATCAGTGGCCGACCGGCCCTTTGTCCTTCTTGTCGGCCATCAATGATTTTTGCACAGTGTATTCCTGAGGTGGAGCAGAGGTGTTCTGGAAGTTGGCATAATTTTCAGTGATCAAATGTGCAAACAGAGGCCTGCAAAAGCAAGACAGTGGCTTTTCAGGTGAAGGACCAAACATGCATGCATTCCTCGCTTCCCGGGATTAGCTAGTTAGTTTAATTGGTATTAGATCAAGCATGTGTTGTAATTAATTAGTTGTAACTAATTAAGGTAGTGTAAATAATTAGTTAGTTTAACTAGTTATTTAATTCCGGATTGTAATAATTAGTTAACTAGAATTAGTTAATTAGTTTCGTTTTGTAATAGTTAGCTTAATTAGCATAGCTAGTTAACTTTTATTCATTTGGACCCTCCTTCGCGATGGCATAATGCTGTAATAAGTGTGTGTACATGTGTGTATGTCTTCCAACCCCACGTCTTTCTCCCTTTTATTTAATCGCTTTTGATGGTTAGATTAGGGACATGTTTCAATTAGCATATCGCATGCATGCTTGCATCCATTCATTTGTATTGTATGCACCGAGGCTCGGCGCATCATTCAAACTGCATCGTCATTTCAATATCTTATTTGAAAACGTGTTTAATCGCATGTTGTTCAAATTGATCCATATGCCATATTAGTAGCCGAGCCTATTAATTGCATATTGCATGTGTTGCATTAGGCATCTTGTATAGTTAGGATCATGCATCTTTCGAACTAGTTTTTGTTTTGGCTCGGAGTACTAGGTGAGTTTTTTTACGCTTTAGCATGCTTGCATAAGTGTGAATGTTGCCATGATTAGCATGCTTGCCATGAGGCTATGTGCTTGAATGCTAAACTGCATGAATGCTTGTGGATGAAGGCTTGTTGTTTGAATTGGAACGATTCAACAAATGTGTGTTTTAAGTCCACTTTATTGTGGCAAATCATGTTTTAAGCCCACTATGTTTGGTGGCAAATCTGTATCTTTAAGCCCACTTGAGGTGGCAAATTCAAACCATTTTCGAAAACAAACATGAGTTGAGTTGTTCCAATTCCTACAATTTTAGTCTATACTTGCTTGTGCGCATCACATAGTAAAGCTAGTTTAATAACCGAAATAAGAGCGCATAATGTTTATAAAATATCATATCATGATTAGTAGAGGTCGATCTTTGATCGGGCGAGCGGGGGTGCTCAATTCAGGACCTTCCCCTCACGTACCCAAGTTCCCTAGCCGAGGCAACTTTGGTGATGACGTACACGTGGCCTTTGGCACGAGTCGGGGTTTCTTAAATTTCCCCCAAAACAAAATATTTAGGTGGCGACTCTGTATCTGGCAAAGCAGTCCAATTTTGGCATTATTTGATTTAAAATTGATTTTCCAAAAAGGTTTGCAGGATTTGGACTCTTTAGTGATTATCAGTTTCACATTACGCTTGTGAGACTAGGTTCAGAATTGCGGGAGTCCGAACTGTGAAGCCTTCCTTTCAAACCCTTTCCGAAAGGCGGGGCACGAAAAAAGGTGAGTCCACAGTTTCTGGCGACTCTGCTGGGGATTTAGAGAACTTGACTCGAACTCATGATATATTGTTTTATCTACACTTACGTGTTTCTTTACATTTGCATTTGCATCGGTGCACTTAAGTCACAGTGTTTGCCATATGTTATTCCTGAACGATTTGCCGGAGGCTTGCTTGGAAAAGCTTACCAAAAGGCTGACCGGTTGCGGGCTCTGCCATGATGGGAACACAACCCTTAGATCTGGACTACCACTGTACCGTTTGATCCTCCTTTCACTTCTCGGTGTTAGGTGTGAGAGGTATATTAGGTAGTCTTGCTGAGGTACCCCTATTGACGAATCAATCCAGTTGCATATCGGAAGCCATAGAGACTGTTCCAAATTAGGACAGGTTGCTCACCCGAATACAGGAATTGTTTAAAACCGCTTGTTTTGCGTAGTGTACCCCTAGCTCCTGACGAAATTAGGATAGGGTAACCCTACCCCATCATAGGGGTGTTTTGACTCTCACTTGCTTGATATGTGCTTTTGGAGTGAAACTCTGCAGGAATATATGTATCAGTTGCAACTCTGGGTATCAGTTTTTGGGCAGAAATCAGTGTTTGAGTACAGTTCTCCAACTTATGATTACAACTGCGTATTGTTTCTGTCTGAGCCGAGGTGCTGTGCGGTTTCTGATTTTTGTTTCTTTTTGCTTTATTTTCTTTTTGCAAGGTAGTTTTTTACCATTGCTTCAGACGATTCTGTCACCCCCCAAGCACTCTGGACCCGAGTTAAAAGGATTTGCAAATCCGGGGATCTAGTCAGGGGATAGCCAGTGTTTGTTTCACTCCTACCAGCTACTAGACGGAGGAAGATTAGGCAGAATTCACCAATCCAGCAATCACGCTTTACCTCGTCTATGCCCAGTTAGGCCCAATCATCTACTTCTACTCCAGACAGAGAGTATTCGCCAGTTCCGGTAGTTCAAAGTCCTCTAGTCAGCATGGAAGATATGTTTCGCCAACTCCAGCAGACCATTGAGACTATGCAGCTAGACGCTGCCCGCCAAGCTGAGACCACAGCTCGCCAAGCCGAGGTTGTAGCCCGTCAAGCAGAGGTAATAGAAAGGCTTCAGCAACAGCAGCCACAACCGACAATAGCCTCTGCATCCCATCCACCCCCAGCGGAAATTCCCGCACCTGAGGTCACAATCAATGTCCAAGAAAATGCGGGCATTCAAGCAGATCTCATCCCTCCTCAGACCTACAAGGCACCAGTTTACCAAATGGAGGCGCCATTTGAATTTGAGGTTGATCCCACCGCATTGAAGGTCAGCAAGCTAAAAAAACTCTTCGAACAAGCATAGGGCATAAATTCAATCCCTGATATTGAGGATGACTATACTGATTCGGCAGTGACTTTGCCAGATAGATTCAAGATGCCGCATATAGCCCGGTTTGACGATTCCGGGGATCCTATGGTCCATCTACGGTTATTCTCTAATATTCTATGACCAATGGGTCTCACCAGACTACAGGAGTTGTCGCTCTTTGGCCGGACCTTGTCAGGTATAACGCCCATTTGGTATGCCAAGCTTGAAGACTCTATGAAAAGAAACTGAGAGGAAATGGCTGATGCCTTCATAACGCAGTACTCTTACAATACTCAGATCGAGGTCATTACTTGTGATCTCGAAGCAACTCGCCAGGAGCCAAAGGAGGGCTTCTCGGATTTTGTGACCCCGGTGGAGGGCCAAGGCCTCTATGATGACTATCCGGCTGTCTGAAAAGGACCAGATCAGAATGGTGGTCCGTAACTTGCAAGGAAGATTATTACAAAAGATGATAGTCTTGCCTTTGTCTACTTTTGTTGAGTTCCACAAAATAAGGGTGCAAACAGAGGACACAATGAAGCAGGGTCTGATAGACCACGAGAAGGAACAGCCCAAAAGGCCCTTTACACGTAGCTCCAATGTAGCCACGACTGGTGGCACCTCTGCGCGGCCCTCGGATGTGAGCACGGTCACTACCACACCTAAGACTGCCAACCCCTTTGCCGACACATCCAATACAACTTCCCGAACCTCAAGCCATCAAGCCAGAGGGTTTTCACCTCGCTCTATATGTCCTTATCCGCAGCCTTGAGGGTCCTGATAAAAAAAGGGCATCTTAAGCCGTTAGAACAGCGCCCACTGCCCGATCCTCTCCCACCTAAACACAACCCAGCCAAATATTGTGCTTTCCACCAACAGCATGATCATGACACTGATCAGTGCTTCAGATTACGTCATGAGATTCAAGATCTCATTGACAATAAGGTGATAACACCTCTCGAAAAACCCAACGTCACTACAAATCCTCTCCCACCACATAACCAAGCGCCTCCACCCCGGCAAATAAACCTCATCCATACACTGGTCGTCCCTTACGACCCCAGTATATACATTACCCCCTCTCACCTACCTAAGCCGGTGTTGTTCATCCCTGAGAGCATAGACTTGTGCATAATGAACATGTCAACAATCCAAACTGAACCCATGGTAGTGACAGTGGAAGATGAAAGGAGATCAACTTTGGTGGAGAATACCAGTCCGTTGCCCGAGGGCTTTGAGGATTTATTTGATGGGATGTACGACTCGAGCTGCTATGTTGTGCCAATCAATCAAGCTAAGCCGGAAGTGGTGCTATCAACTGGAATGGACGTTAGTGTAGTCTGAGAAGATGGACCAATCCAGGGATTAGATGATCTAGCTGATCTAGAGGAGGATATGGACAACTTGCAATTCTTTGATGAACATGATCAAGGGGACGTGCACATTAATTGGTTCGATCTGAACGGGTCAATCGATAATTCAGGGTGGCTAAGCGATGAACCTAATGTAGATGAAGGAGTTGAACTGAAGTTGGAACAACAGAAAGTGGAAACCGCAGCAATGGCTGAAACGGCCGATAGAAAGGGTAAACTGCCGAAGAACACCGGTGCAGAACAAGTGGTTCAGGAACTGGGCATGGTTAGTGTCACGACCCAACTCGCCCCTATGGATTTAGTATCGTAACCGGTTAGTAATCCTTGGATTACCAAAGGCCTCTTGACAAATTAACATAAGTTAGGGGCTACGGAAGCAAATATATATAATATACGCAGTCCATTGACCTGTGAAGACATACATGAGACACATAATTTAAAACTTTTATAAACTTATGAGTGATGTTGAGAGACATAACCATTACATATCACCCCTAGTAGCATAATGTCAGAAATCTTGTTCAAAACTTAACAAACAAACAAACTCTAATATGATTACAAAAACAACCACACATCTTGACTTCATTCGGAACCTCCTCGGGAGGCACAAAGGTTGGCTGACAAAAACTGAAACATAGGCCGTCAACTCTGGGCTTGGTCACGTGCCTGCTCACCTACATACATAATATAAATAGTGAGCTAAAACCCAGTGAATAATAACAGAGTAAAGACTTTAATGAATGATGTCCATAACATACTTCAAATCTCATAGCAAATCAGAATCATATTCAGATGACAGAAACAGAATGATAATCTTATCCATATTTAAATCATGTGTGGTACATTCATTAGCATAATCATGTCTCTTTGGTCAAGCATATCAAGTTCCATAAATGAACCTCCAATACCAGGTAACATATCTCATACATAGGCCACGGTATTGTTTCCCCCGGGCGAGGGCCTGGGCCATGGTAGTATCCCCCAGGATAGGGCCTCATGATCATAAGCCACAGTATTATGTCCCCTAGGCGAGGGCCTCTGCTAAGGATACCACAATTACATTTCAAAGAAAATGGGACAATCATTCATTCGTACAAAACATTATTTCAGAAAACTTATCATCTCATATCATCAGAAAATAATTAAAGTTAAATATAACTTTATAGAGTTATTACTCACAGATAATTGGTAGCTCTAATTAGATGGCAAAGTGGGCAATTCACTTATCCTGAGGCGCGTAACCTACATAACATGGCAGATTCATACATTGAAACACACGCTCGATTGTACATAACTTATTTTGTTTGTTCTAGTGTGTTTTTAGCCTTTAATCCTCATTATGGAGTCTTAATCATGGCCTAGGAATGCCTAGGACGAAATGAGGATGCAAAAATGCACTTGAAAACATCTTTCAAATTTTGCTGAAAACAGATTCCACGCTCGAGCGGATATGCAAGAAATGAAGGTTCGCTCGAGCGTAACTTCCCTCGCTCGAGCGGACTATAAACTTTGAAAAGTTGCTGGTTACTTGTTTTTCACGCTCGACGGACGCTCGATCCCCGCTCGAGCGTGAGACTCAGACCCTCGCTCGAGCGTGACTTATATCACTCGAGCGTGCTGCAAAACAAATGAACTTCTGGATACATGCATCTCACGCTTGAGCGAGCTTCTGGTCGCTCGAGTAGAAGTGTACGCACTCAGAGTGCTCGCTCTAGCGTGAAGTCCTACGCTCAAGCGTGAATGCAAAATCTGGAATTTCTAGATTTGATCTCCAAGCTTCAAACTCAAACCAAACACTTCAAAACTCATCCTTTTGGGCCAAAATTTTGGAAAACACTTAGAAACTCATAAAACAATATGTTTAAAAGATCATTTCAAGAAATCATGGCCCAAAAGCATACCAATTTTGCACAAATTCAACCTAAACTTTATGAATGTTTCAAGAATATAGCATGCGTGAATTCTATAGCGATCTTGGTTTTCCCTTCATTGTTTATTGTATTCCGGACTCGGTTCCGTGGATGTTTGTTATTGTCTATATCGCCTTTCCATCCTTCAATTCTTTGTATTTGAGTTTTGGGATGTGTTAGGTGAGTCTGGAGCAAGTTGGGTGTGTTTTGAAACAAATGGTTGCTATCCAGATTTTCATTTCTTCGCTCGAGCGAGGCTTTTGTTTCTCGAGCAAGCTCTGTGTTTTAGTTCCTTCGCTCAAGCCAGGGTTCCTTCGCTTGAGCGAGCTTTGAGTGGTGTGTCTCTTCACTCGAGCAAGCACTTTTGCGCTCGAGCGTGTGTCTGCGTCTCTTTTTGACCTGAAGGTTGTGTTTCTTCGCTCAAGTGAGCGAGCTCTATGTTTTGGATTTCTTCGCTCGAGCGAGGACTCCTATGCTCGGGCTTGCTTCTGGGTTGCAGACCTGAAGCTTCGCATTGTTTCGCTCGAGCGACGCTTCTTGCACTCAAGCGAGGGTCTTTTGTGTCTGGTCACTCGAGCGACCACTTCTTCGCTCGAGCGAGCCTCGACTATACCAGTTCGCGGCAACGGCTTTCTTCTTCACTTTTTGATCTCTTTTTACCTCCAAACCCTAGATCCGACTCTCTCTCTCTATACACTCCATCTCTCTACACATACACTTGATCTAGGGGGTTTCTACCCTACTCCCTTTGTTAAAAAGCTAGAGTATTGCGTGGGCTATCCTTTAATCCGAAAAAGGTTGGATTTTGAACACTTTGAGTTTCTTCCTTCTTCTCCTTTGAGCTCCGAAATTTGAGATAGGGATAAACTACTCCTTTTTATGAGTTTTAACATAAATATTAGTCATTTTGTATAAATGGTGAATTTGGAAAATTTTGGAAAGTTAGGGTTTGAAATTTGAAATGTTTGAAAGAGGGGTTTTTATGTTGGGGTTCCATGTGGATGTGAGGCCTTGAAATGGGGTTTACTTGTGTTTAATTGATGAAATTGAGCCTTAGGGTTGAAATTGAGAAAATGGGGATAATGCCCTAATTGGACTTAAATAATTAATTTGTACAATTAATCTGATAATTTGTGGGAATATGAAATTGAGTTGGAAATAATGAAATTGGGAGAAAATGTAATCATTTGGTATAGTTGGATTCGAGATCGCTTACCTATGGAAAATATATTAATTTATCTGTTTGATAAATTTAATTATCTGTTTAGATATAACTGTTTTGGGCTATCGGTAGAGGATAGCCATGATTGTTGTAGAAAAGTATGATGATTAGGTGAATTGAAACTAATCAAATGGAATATGTCATTGAATATGACAGTTGGAACAACACATTGAATATGTGCATTAATTGATCATTGTATATGATAAAGTGTCTAAATACATTGCATATGTATATTTGTTTGGGAGGAGATAGGGGATGTACTCCATTGTGTGGGAGGAGATAGGGGATGGGCTCCATTGATAATTAAGTTGGCCGGAGTGTCTAGAGTGAAAGTCCCGAAATCTTATATACGTTTGAATAACGTTGATGACTGAAGTGTTGATAATATGAGTTGTAATCTCATTTCGAATTGTTGATAATTGAAGTGTTGATAATATGAGTTGTAGTCTCATTTCGAATTGTTGATAATTGAAGTGTGGATAAGATGAGTTGTGGTCTCATTTAAATGTTTGGTTAGATAATGAACCATGTCTAAGAATTGAATTGGATAGATAAAAGGAAGTGGATTGAAATATGAATGTACTTGTTGGTGGCCTTGTAAAGGATGTAAATTGGTTTATAAGTGTTAGCCATCTATCGAATGTTAATATTTTAGTTATTTCTCATTTTTGGTTTAACATATCTCTACTAGGCTTAGGCTCACCCTACTTGGGACACTATTTTCAGGTACAGGTGACATGCCGCCTCCAAGGACGTAACTTGGGAGGTTTAGAGGCTGAAGGCTTAATTTTATTGTTACCTTTTTGTATTACATGTAGTTCAAGCCAAGGGCTTAATATGTAAAGAGTTAGAACTCTCTTTTATGGTATCCAAGTGTTGACTTGGAAAGTTTGTAAGCCCGTAGGGCATTTATTTTTGTTGTCAACATGTAATACTTTTGTGAAGAATACTCTGATCAATGAATATATTCTATTTTCCTATGTCTATGGATGTTATAAATGACTGATTTATGCATTTATTTTGAGGGCGTTACAAATTCTCTTGAACTTCATTACTTCAAACACGATCAAACTTGGCAAATTGATAGAAAACATGATGACTTCCTTCCATTAAGCTCAATCTATGACATGCATGAGAGAATTTCTTAGCAAACATGCTCCAAATGTAATGAAATGAACATGCATGCATGGATTAATCTTTCTCCTTACTTCTTAAGCTTAATTCTTACATCTCCTAGCTCAATTTACTTGAATTCATAGATGAATCAACTTAATTTCAAGCCTAGAGACTTGTCTTCTTACCTTAGATGTTCAATTGGGCCTTAGGTGCTAAATTCTTGAGCTAGATAATCAAACCTCCAAGGTTTCTTCTTTTCTCTTAGCAATCCCTCTTGTTTGTGTTCAATCTTTTTTTCCCCTCTCTCTCTCTCACGTTTGAGCAATAAGTTATGTAAGTATGAGATGCAAAGTTGAACTAGTGGGGTCAAAAAGGCTCACTAAATGATAGATAAACAAGGTTAATCAAATGGCATTAAATTAATCTAATTTAATCGTTCTGAACCGAATTTTAATTAAACCTACCATAAAATCCTATAAATCCTAATTAACATATAAATCGAGTCAATTTCTGAATCGGATGCCGATAAGGCCTTCAATTCGCAAATCGAAATCAAAACATGAACAGATCTTTCTACATCAAATAGATATAAACACGAAATGATGCAATGCACATGTAATTGACTCAGGATTTCTTTTTAATTACTGGTTTGGCATACTTAACGTGAATTAGCGTTAATCATGGGTCGGGGTTGTTATAGTCTTCCCCTCTTAAAGAGTTTGGTCCTCCAAACTCGAATTACCTTCATTTTGGAAGAACACCGGATCCAAAGGAAACAACTCAGGATATCTTTTCATCATGTCTTCTTCTGTTTCCCAGGTTGCATAGGTTCCCCCATGATTCTACCAGTCAACCTTCACTAATGGGATTTCTTTGTTCCTTAGTCTTTTGATTATTCGGTTGACAATTTGAATTAGCCGCTCTTCATATGTATAATCATCTTTCAAAAGCACGTGAGTTGGTTCAATCACATGTAGTGGATCTCTCAAATACTCCTGAAGTATAGAGACATGAAAAACGTTGTGCATATGTTCCATTACTGGAGGTAAGGCCACACGATACGTTACCGGATTGATTTTCTCTAGAACTTCATATGGCCCAACATATCTCAGTACTAATTTGCCCTTAACACCAAATCGCGTTTGCCCTTTCATAAGAGTCACTTTTATGAACACGTGATCCCTAACTTCATATTCTCTGTCCCTCCTTCGAACATCAGCATAACTCTTTTGCCGGCTTTAAGCAGTTTTCAACCTTTGCTGAATCAATTTCACATTTTCAGTGATTTCTTGCACAAGTTCCGGTCCCAACAATGAACTTGAGGTAAGAGCAGCACTGGCATGTTTCCTTTCGGATCCTCAGATCAACCTGGAGAACTTGGGGGTGACCTAACCGTTTCCATGATCGGAGACTAATCAGGTCTTTCGGTGGTATCTTGGATGCATCTGACGCACCGTCCCTCATTTGACAGCTGAAGGAGCGTTTTCTGTCCAGTAGCTCTGAGTCAGGTAGTGAACCAGAATCTGATTCCACGGAGTTTGTGGAGTCATAATCAGATTCTAGTTCGTCTGAGTCAGAGTCTAGTATTCTTGGGGTTGATAACCCGGATGTCGTAGTTTTGTTCAGGTCGTCTTTTTCCTTTTCTTTTAAGTCGGTTGTAACCGAGGAACTGGATGAACCAGACTTTGTGAATGAGAATGCCACTGTAATTTCTGAGTACTTCTCTGTGCCACTTGTATATTGCATTGATCATGACTTTCAAAATTTTGATAAAAACAACGAGGAAGGAATTCCTCTAGTTTTGAAACATTTGATTGATCGAGAGGAGGAGAGGTTTGTAAAGCTCCTTGCTGATGAAATCATTCCAATTAATGTGCATACTGAGAATGATCCACGTCTGGTCCAAATCGGGTCCACATTGTCTTCGAAGAAACGCAAGCGCTTAGTCGCTTTATTAAAAGATTTTAAAGATGTTTTCGCGTGGTCCTACGAAGATATGCCTGGAATCGATCCTGAGATTGTACAACATCGGATCCTTCTTAACCCCAAAGCCCGACCCGTCAAGCAGAAGTTGCGGAGAATACGCCCAAATTGGGCTTTGAAGATTAAAGAAGAGGTCACCAAGCAGATAGACGTAGGGTTTTTGCTAGCATCTGAGTATTCGACTTGGTTAGCCAACATTGTTCCGGTGCCAAAGAAAGATGGCAGGATTCGGGTGTGTATGGATTTCAGAGATCTGAACAAAGCTACTCCGAAGGACGACTTTCCTCTACCGCACATCAATGAATTGGTGGACTTCACCGCAAGCCATGCGTTGCTCTTCTTCATGGATGGATTTTCCGGGTACAACCAGATTCTGATGACACCCGATGATAGAGAGAAAACTACATTCACCACGCCGTGGGGAACCTACTGCTACAGGGTGATACCGTTTGGGTTAAAAAATGCTGGGCCTATACAATATATAATTGCAAAACGTTGTGGAGTTATTGAGGTTAAAAGTTCCAATCCTTTTTCATCAATTTTTTGATTTTTTAAAATTTTTGTTGATATGTGTTGTAATCTAATTGGTCCTTTTTTTTTAAATATTATTTTTGTTATTTATCTGATAGTATAGATTTGGTATCTCATTATTATCTCATTAGAATTGAATATATTATATATATATTTTTTAATTTTTTTTTATAAATATAACATTGTTATCTCATTTGAATTTGAATATAGTATTTATTGTTCAATTTTTGTTATTTGTTATCTTCTTTTTTTTTTTATTTGTTATCTCATTCTTATCTCGAATATAGTATTTTTAATTTTTATTTATTTATTTGTCATCATTTGTTATTTATCATGTTATTGAGGTTGAAAATTTCAATCATTTTTTTCTCTTTTTTTTTTATAGATATTTTTTAGATTCCGTTAATATGTGTCGCAATTTAATTGGTACTCAATTTTTATTTATTTATTTATTTGTATTTGTATTTGTTTTCTGGACTGTTATTTGTTATCTCATTAAATTTGAATATAGTATAGATTTTTGATTTTTTTAATTTTTGTTATCTATATATATGTACTCTATACTTACCATATATATTTGCAAAACGTTGGGAGGTCTGTCTTTGAAAGTTCCAAATTATTTTTCACAATTTTTCTAATTTTTAAAATACAAAAATACATCTGTCGAAATATTATTGGCTCTTTCTAATTAGATATTATATTTTTTTTGAAGTCACAATAAATTAATAAAAAAAATACAAGCCCACAACTCTATAACTTAAATAAATTAAAAAGGGTAAATTATACAAATAGTCCCTACAGTTTACACAATGTATAAATTTGGTCTCTGCAGTTTCAATTTGCTCGATTTTGCTCCTTAATTTAACGGATTGTGTCATTTTAGTCCAATAAATGAAGGTTGCAAATTTAATTTAACAGAAGGTCAAACAATTTGTCAATTTGGTCCCTGTACTTTACATGATGTGTCAATTTGGTCCCTATAATTTCAATTTTCTCTATTTTGACAGAGACTAAATTGACACATTGTGGAAAATACATGGTCCAAATTGACACATTGTTTGACTTTCCGTTAAATTAACTTAACAACCGCTATTTATTGGACTAAAATGATACAATCCGTTAAATTAAGGTGTAAAATCAAACAAATTGAAACTATAGGGACTAAATTGGCACATTGTGTAAACTATAGGGACTATTTGCATAATTTTCCCAATTAAATATATGTAAATTAAAATCTACACAATATATAATTACAAAACATTGTGGAGTTATTGAGCTTGAAAGTTTCAATCATTTTTCATCATTTTTTTTTAATATATTTCTTAATTTTTTTGTTATTTATGTGATAGTTATCACATTGTTATCTCATTATAACCTGAATATAGTATAGATTTTTTATTTTTTATTTTAAGTATAACATTGTTATATCATTTGAATTTGAATATAGTATTTTTAAATTTTTTGTTATTTGTTATCTTGTTTTTATTTGTTATCTCGGATATAGTATGTGAAAACTCGCATTTAATTATTCTAAAAAAATAATAATAAATAAATAAATTAATTAATTAATTAATTAATTTTATTAAGAATTTATTTGAAATATATTAGTGTATAAGGTAGTTTTAAATTAACCCAATTCAACCACTAACAAAGATATTATTAAAATAATAATTTTGTGAATGTTTAATATTTGTTGTTTATAAATTATTTTAATAAGGATTTAACATGATAATTATTCTTACTAAATGTCTTAGTTAAAAATCTTAGTATATCAATTTTAAGAAACCCATACGAATATACCCAAAAAAAATCAAACTTTTGCAAATTTTTCAGTGGCAACATTGCCACTTGTTTGTTTGCATGAGAGAGAGAGGGGAGAGCCTCAGCATGTATATATATATATATGCATGCTACTCCTTTGATTAGAAAATGTAAAGGAAATCTGCGAAAGAAAATCTGCGAAGTGGAGTAAGAGAATAAGAGGAGGAGGTTAAGAAGGTTGCATATTTTCCTACCATTTTACTATCCCATTTCAATCATACGACTAAGTAATAAAATCCTCTCAACCCACTCATTTTTTTGAGTTAAAATTTCAGATTGTATTCCTAGTAACATTTATAGATAGAATTTTATTTATAATTATATATAAATTTTGTGATTTGTATATCAAATATTTGAAGATATTGGTAGTTTTAAAATCATGGTATTATTGTGGAAATAGGCTTGCATGTATAATTTATACCATTAAAGAGAGGATTGAAGATTTTATTTGGTCCTTAAATCTGCCAAACAGTTGTACGAATTTTTAGACAATTTTATACTCAAAATTTGGAGATCATTTCTTCTAGAAAGTTGTTAAGAATAATGCCTAATTCATCCACGAAGTTTTCCAACAATTATTGAGTTTTTTACAAATTTATATAAAATTTTAACCAAATCTGAAACTGTAAGACAGATTTTACTATGTGTTTGAAAAATCAGTAAAATTTTATATTAAACCAAATCTGGTAATTTCTAAATAAAAAATGAAATTTGAGAAGTCTAGTTTCATAATAAATTTTTATATTATGGATTTGATTTATAAATTTAAGTATGGAATTAATTTAAGAAAATGTGATAAATCTGTGTCATGAATTTTTTGAGAATTTTACAGAATTATTTATAACTTATTTTTGGGAAATTCTTTCTAAGTAAACATGTTTACTGAATATTCTTTAGATTTTCACGAATTTTAGAATTGCATAAATAATTTATTTATAATTTTTATTACCTAAGGTATATCCTGAAAATTTTTGGGCAAGTTTAAGATCATTACTTCAATTAATTAATTGGATAAAAATTAATTATTGAGTTGGTCTAATTCATTAAATATTGTAAATTAGTAATCTATGTATGGGTGTATTGTGGTTTATTTAATATTGTGTTAGTCTAATAAATTAAAAATCCATGCATGTGTGTGATTATGGTTTATTTTTTT
The DNA here is from genome assembly GCA_036172215.1 of Camellia granthamiana. Taxonomy (NCBI): domain Eukaryota; kingdom Viridiplantae; phylum Streptophyta; class Magnoliopsida; order Ericales; family Theaceae; genus Camellia; species Camellia granthamiana. The sequence goes on along the minus strand of CM069911.1, from coordinate 5,045,597 downwards.
TGTATCTAAATTATTATTTCATACCATGGTTTAAATAAATTGTTTATTTAAATTTTGTACATTTATTTATTATTGCGTGACATGTGTAATATTTTATGTTAGGAATTTTAATGAGTTGGCATAACATTATTTGTGATTAAAAATTGAAATTATTTGTGATTAATATAAAAACTAATTGAAATGATTAACGACATATACAAAGTTAACAATTGAGGATTCATACCGGTTGTTCAGGGTGAGTCCTGGTTTTGAGGATTCTCATGTAAATTGTGTCGCGAAACCCTAAGATGGCACGGGACTTATTTGAACCCTTATCGGTATTCGATTTTGGGATGAGGGTGGATGTGCGGGTGGCACGCAGAAAGGTTACATATGTAATGCCCTCAAAATAAGGCATAACTCATTCATTCACAAGATCCATAAACATAGAAGAAGTATTATATTCCATACATCAGAGTCTTCTTTACAAAAGATGTCACATGTTAGCAACAAAATAAATGTCCCACGAGCTTACATCTTTCCAAGTATTGACTTGGTTACAACAAAATAAAAGTTCTAACTCTATACATAGAAAGCCCTTGGCTTGAATATACATGCAACATCAAAACAAAATAAACAAAAGGGAGTCTTCAACTCCAAAACCTCCCAAGCTAAGATCTTGGAGGCGGCATATCACTTGTACCTGAAAATGGTGTCCCAAATAGGGTGAGTCACAGCCCAGTAGAGATATGCTAAACAGTATATGAGACTTAACTAAAATATTAGCATTTGTTAAATGTTTAACACTTATAAGCCAATTTACATTCTTTCCATAACCAATCAACATTTACAAACCGCTTACTTTCATTTATCCAAATCAATCCACTTAGATTATCCAATATTATCCAAACAATTTAAAATGAGACTACAACTCATATATCAACACTTCAATTTCTTGCCATTTTACGGAACCACGTCCGAGGGAACCGGCATCCAAATATACGAAAGATTTCGGGACTTTCACCGTGGACACTCCGGCCAACTTAATTATCAATGGAATCCATCCTCTATCTCCTCCCAAACAAATGGAGTACGTCCCCTATCTCCTTCCACACAATATATATATACAATGTATTTAAACACATAGTCATATACAATGACCCAACAATTCACATATTCAATGCGTTAATTCCACCGTCACATTCAATGATATAATCCAATTGATTAGTTTCAATTTCTTTAATCATCATGCAGTGTCTACAACAATCAAGACTATCCTCCACCGATAGCCTAAAACAGATATTTCTAAACAGATAAATAAATCTATCAAACAGACAATTTATCACATTTTTCATCGGTGAGTGATTTATCAATCCAAATACACCATTCAATTACAATTTCCCCCAATTTCAAGATTCTGAACCCAATTTCATAATTTCATAATTTATCTCATTATTTCTACGAATAATTTATGTAATCCCAATTAGGGCATTTTTCTCCCTTTTTCTCAACTTCAACCCTAAAGCTCAATTTTATCAATTATACACAAATAAACCCCATTTCAAGGCCTCACATACACAATGGAACCCAAACATAGAAAACCCATCTTTCAAACATTTCAAATTTCAAACCCTAACTTCCTAAAATTTCCCAATTTCCCAATTTATACAAAATGACCAATATTTATGTTAAAACTCATAAAAATGAGTAGTTTATCCTTACCTCAAATAGAGAAGCTCAAAGGAGAAGGAGAAGGAAACTCAAGATGCTCAAAATCCACACTTTTTCGAATCAAAGTGAAGTCCACGTAATGCTCTAAATTTCTTACAAAGAGACTAGGGTAGAGAGACTTGAGAACAAGGTGTATTTGTATAGAGAGAGAGTTTAGAGAGAGGGGCAGCTGGACCTAGGGTTGGGATGAAAAGGAGATGAAAAAGGGATGTATAAACCCGCTGCTGCGAACTGATATATACAGGGCTCGCTCAAGCGAAGGAGTGGTCGCTCGAGCGACCAGGTACAAAAGGACCTCGCTCGAAAGCGCAAGAGTTGTCGTTCGAGCGAACACTGAGAAGCTTCAGGTTTGAACCAACGTAGACGCACGCTCGAGCACAAGAGTTCTCGCTCGAGCGACGGATCAAACAACACAGGGCTCGCTCGAGCGCAAGAAAGCTCGTTCGAGCGAAGAATGCCATCCTTCAGGTCTAAAAGAGACGCAGACGCACGCTCGAGTGCAACACTGCTCGCTCGAGCAAAGAGACACAAAACACAAGGCTTGCTCGAGTGCAAGAAAGCTCGCTCAAGCGGAAGCTGCATCCAAAAAGAAACCTGAAGACCCACAATACTCGCTCGAGTGCACAAACCCTCGCTCGAGCAAAGAAGCAAACACCCAAGGCTCGCTCGAGCGCAAAAAGCCTCGCTCGAGCGAAGAAGGAAAAATCTGGGCAGCAACCATTTGTTTCAACTCACAACCAACCTGTTCCAAACTTAACCAACACAACCCACAACTCAAATACAAAGAATGAAGGATGGAAATAAGATATAGACAACAACAAACACCCACATAACTCGAGTCCGGAATACAATAAATGACGAGAAAAACTGGGATCGCTATAATATGCCCCTGGCAGACTGTTCCCTTGGGGCAGACCACGGATGCCACGGCTTGGGTATATAACTCTGGGTGTGGGCATCCTTGGTAGTTCTTGAATATTTGACCAATGGGGGGTTTCCAAATTAACCGTGGCCATGGCTTAGTGGTTGGTAAGAAAATCTTTTTGGTGAGATTTTGTGTGTCATCTAAACTAATAAAATTTGTTGAAACTATTTTAAATTGTTGTTATATTATCATGCTATTAATTTCGTCATTGTCGTGATTATTATCTGATTATTTTCTCTTAAAAAGAATGGCAGGTTTGTTATGTTTTCTTACTGTATTGCAAAACTCATGGCATATGTATGGGAAAGAAATAAACCTTCTCGTATAATCCTATTGATCAAGTCTGCATTCCTCCGTACGACGTCGCTTTAATACCTGAAAATACAAACGTGAGCTAGCCGGCGGGTGTGTGCCGGAAACCTCTCCGATGCCTAAGTCAGCAAACTAGACAAATAGACAAAAGCTCTGCGTATTCTGGAATCAAAGTTGCGTTACTTCTCCATAGGTGATGTTTGTGAGCTTTTATAGGTTCCAGGTGGCACAATCTAAGTAGGACTCTTACTCCTCCATGTAGAGTCCTCCTAGGATTCATACTCCTGAAAGATAATGCTTATCCTTCAACACCCCCCTCACTGCTTAAACCAAGTGAGATGGTTTTAATACGGCCAGACTACCATACGACCGAAGTAAACATGGCCATGCCGAGCCACAGAGTAGACCGAACTATCTTTAGTTCGGTTCTTCCTTCAATGCTCTTACCTCAGTTCCTTCTGCAAAAACAGTGGTAAGTCTAAACCGAGCTAACCTTTAGCAAGGTTTTAGACCGAGCTAACCATACCGCGCCATAATCGGTATAACTTCTAGTATGGTGACCGAGCTAACCTCTTTGGGACCGGAGTAACTTTAGGCCTCTTTCGGACCGGACTAACTTCTGGGCTTTGGGCCCGGCCTAACTTCAAAGGCCCCTTCAAGACCGGAGTAACTTTACGGCCATATTACTCAACACTTTGCATAGCGGCCCATAACGGCCCATTATCCAGCTCGGCCCAATTTTCATATAAATTACCCTCTCAAATTGCCCCTTAATTCCGTCTGCGTAGCATGATAGGGATTACCTGTTCATCAGCCGAGCTAGAGTTCTTAAGCCTTTCCAGCCGAGCTAAAAACCCTTTAGCCTTTCCAGCCGAGCTAAACTCAAACCGAGCTGTGCTTGTCCGGTCAAAACGTCTCTTCAATCACAGCAACTGAATCGTTTCTCCTTCCCATAACACGTGGCACGCCCTCATTAGCCTATTGCAGCTGTCACGCCGCCCTCGTACTTCGCGTAATTTGAACAGTTCCCACATTTTGCCCCTTCTCTTTCCACAAAACAAAAAAAACCTTTGTTTCTGAATCACTTACACCATTCACTCTTTCTTCTCTCTTTGCCTCCATTGTTCTTCATCGTTTGCAACTGTGAAGCTCGTGCTTGCTACTACTTTCTACTTCTATTTCCTTCTCTTTACCTGGTAAGTTATTCAAATCTGTCTTGCTTTCCTTGTTTTCGTATTTGCTTAATCCACAGCATTCTGTTTATGTTTTCTCACAAAACATGTTTTTGCTTCCATCTCCTGCTGGTTTTGCACTTTTTCTGGAAAAAACTTTAGTACTAGAACACTTGAGTTCACTAAAAAACCTGTGAAACACTGATTTTGATTTGAAATCATGATGCAACCGAACTAGGATACTGTTTATGCTAGGTATAAGTCTAGTCAGTTTATAACCGAACTAACACTTCATGTTTACACCAGTAGTTTAATAAGTCAAACCACTCCTTGATTTACCTTAGCCGAGGCAACCAACCGAACTAGGTCTGCACTTGGTATACTGGGAAACCTTAATTCCGACCGATCTAGGTCTTCGGGGCTAAACCAGCTTTCTTAGTTTTAGACCGAACTCAGAAAGCTGCCCCTAGAAGCTCAACCGGTCTAACAGAACCTTCTCCTCAACCGAGATATCGAGTCGCTCGCCAAGACCGAGCTAAAAAAACCCTGCTCAATCCGAGCTACCCAGCACCTTGTTGAAACTGAGATAGAACCTGTAACATCCTACATAGCCGAAGTAGGACTTCTATTTTCTTGCTTTTTACTTTGTAGCACGGTCCAACGATCTGTGCTTAACGCCTTTGTTTTCCACTTTGCAGACTTAGGTTGCCCAGGCACTCCTCTGAGCGCTCAACCGAGCTACTGAGCACAAATTTCCCACCGATCTAATTTATTCATAACTTATAAAATAAATGGGGAAGTATAGGTTTTTAGTAAACACACCTGGCGGTCTAGCCGAATTCCGAAAAGATTACAATATACCTGACGACGTCCATCTCACTTTAGCCGAACAAGATATCACACCTTGGGGAAATGAAGGCTTTGTACCTTTTACCCTCCTATCCATAGTAGAAACCGGTCTAAGATTCCCGGTTCAACCCTTGCTTTGCGAGTTTCTTAGGCAAACTAGGATCTGCCCTACCCAACTTTCCACCAACTCATACCGCATAATAAACGGTATAACCGAACTAAACCGCCGAGCTGGCCTTAACCTTGGTCTAACCGAGATATTCCACCAGTACTCCATAGGCTTAAAAGATGATGGCTGGGTCTATTATTTAAGAATACGACGCCGCCGAGAGAAAATAATAAAAGACACACCGAACAAAGACTTGAACGATGACGATTTTTTTTTGGGTATCTGGCAATTTTGAAGACCACCAAGCCCAGATCCCAGGCCGCAGTATAAATTGGAATAAAGAAACACCCGGTATAATTACTTCCGCTCTATGCATGCTTCTTGTTTTATTTCAGTTTTTGATTCCTGAACCGAACTAACAGTTTCAATTTTGCAGATTCAGCCCCATCTTCAATCACTATACAGTTACCCCAACTTAGGTGTACTTCGTGCCGCACTACGGTACCCTGAAAGAAGTTGGGCCAAGCTTCTGAATGTTGAGCCGACATACAGATACAGCGGCCGCCGAAAAGCCAGAGTGACGACTTTCTATTAGAGGACGCCCCCGAACCGGACCCAAACCGCCACAAATTAACCTAGTCCCCCTGACAGCTGAGCAAGAAATGGCAAAAAAGAAACAGAGTAAGGGCCCTGCTGACCGAAACAAACAGAGCCGAAGTATCGCCACCAAACCAAACACAAGAAACCGTGGTGGCCCTGCCATCACAACAACCCTCCTCATCACGCCAAACTAAGCGCGCCCGGACTACCCAGACCGAACAACGTTTAGTTGATGAAGACGAAACCATCCTTCCATCGAGCCACCCACCGAGTCCACAATCGGAGCCTTCTGACCGAGCTACCTCCAAGTGGGCACCCAAGCTCACTTTCCAGAACTGAGATATACAGGATACGGACTCGGTTGTTGCAGAGAAGGATCACTTACTGGTTTTCAACCTGGCCAAGAGTGTGTGCCTTCCAAAAGACATGGACCACCACAATCAATTGAACACCGAGCTGAAGGCCATCCGGTCGTCAACGAAATCTATGATCCTGGTAGGTAGCACTCTTTTTTTTTTTTTTTTTTTTTTATCTCTCTAATTTTTACAACTTTCAGCTTGGCTAAAAAAAAAAGTTACTATTCTTTTGCAGGCCATTCAGAAAAACAACATCGCACACAAGCGAGTGTTGGAACTGAGGAGAACAACAAGGCAGGCCATGGCAGAAGCCGAAGCCAAGACCGCCGAGCTAAAACAATCTCAAGAGAGGACGGCCGAGCTGGAGGCCGAGGTAACTCGTCTAACCGGACTAGTTACCTCGGCTAACGATGACAAACAAAGAGCTCTAACCGTAATGAAAGACGAGTACTTGCGCGAGCTTGCCAAACTTAAAGGCACCAAGGACGCCGAAATAGCGGGGTTGAAAAAGAAGGCAGACGACACCGAGCTCAAAGGCTAGAGGTGCCGTGGAGCAGCTCAGCTGTGGGCCCGAAACCGAGGTCTACAATGCTCCTCAGTATTTCATTCCGGCCTCACTGGTGGAGTATGCTGCCGACCTTCAGAAGCAATTTCTTGAAGCGTCTGATGATGATGAAGAAAATGAGTCAACTGATACTCCGGTTGTCAATGAGCAAGCCAACGATCAATTAGCTCGGTTGGAGCCAACGGTTGAAGACCTGACTGTTGAGCCGCCGACTGACACCGTGCTGCCAGTTGATACCGAGCTCACATCCGATACCGAACTTCCGCTTGCAACCGGTGTTCGAGTTGACATTGATGCCGATCTTGAAGATCTTTTTAACTAATTTTGTAATTTTTCTTTTTTCTCGTGTAACCGGGTTGTGGTCCCTCCTTTGTACTTGTTTTGAACTTGATCAATGAAAATCATTTTTTCTGCTCAACACTTATTTCGGTTTGATCTGTATGCTTGTAATGACTTTTCCGTGATCTTTTTGCTCCAACTGTTATCTCGGTTTAAATGCCTGTTTGAGCTTGCTTTCTAACTGCAGTTTGGCCCAGATATTTTATTCCGGTCCTAGCAGATCAATCTGACTAAGCTTACTTGCCAACCACTCTTTAGCTGATATACTTACTCCGGCTGAAGAGTATCAAGAGTTGGTTTAATCCAGCCAACCACTCTTTAGCCGATATACTTACTTCAACTGACGAGTAATAAGTCTTTGTTTGATCCAGCCAACCACTCTTCAGCCTATGTCCTTACTTCGGCTGAAGAGTTCAAAGAGTTGGTTTAATCCAGCCAACCACTCTTCAGCCGATATACTTACTTCGGCTGACGAGTAATAAGTCTTTGTTTGATCCAGCCAACCACTCTTCAGCCTATGTCCTTACTTCGGCTGAAGAGTTCAAAGAGTTGGTTTAATCCAGCCAACCACTCTTCAGCCCATACCCTTACTTTGGCTGAAGAGTAATAAGAGTTGGTTTAATCCAGCCAACCTCTAAGTTGGTTTTTCCAGCCAACCTAGAATAAAATGTTTGGTTATTTCGACCAAACGTCCTACAGCCTGGATCCTTATCCTGGGCTTAGGAGGGGTGTTGGTTTAATCCAGCCAACCTCTAAGTTAGTTTTTCCAGCCAACTTAGAATAAAATGTTTGGTTATTCCGACCAAACGTCCTGCAGCCTGGATCCTTAACCTGGGCTTAGGAGGGGTGTTGGTTTAATCCTAGCCAACCTCTAAGTTAGTTTTTCCAGCCAACTTAGAATAAAATGTTTGGTTATTCCGACCAAACGTCCTGCAGCCTGAATCCTTATCCTGGGCTTAGGCGGAGTGTTGGTTTAATCCGGCCAACTGTGTTTTTTATGCCCCTAACTCACTAATTTACTAAAACAAACTTTTACAGAAGAAAACGTCTAACTGAAAAGAAAACTACTTGTTTTATTGAGAAATTGAGAAATTACACAAACTTTAATAAGAAAAAAGCTAAAAATAAAATAACTTGAGATTTGCAGTATTCTATGGCTTGGGAATTGCTTTGCCGTCCTCATCTTCTAAGTGGTATGCTCCTTTGCCTGCTAATCCGACCACTTTGTAAGGTCCTTCCCAATTAGGCCCTAACTTGCCATCTTCTGGAACCAAGGTGTTTCCCATCACTTTGCGCAGCACCCAATCTCCGATCTTGAATTGCCTTGGATGCACCATTTTGTTATACTTTCTGGACAATTCTTGTTGGTAGGAGGCGATGTGAACCAATGCTCTGTCTCTTCTTTCTTCCGCAAGGTCAAGCTCCAATGCTATGGCTTCGCCATTTAAGTCTGGATCAAAGTTTTCGCTTTGAATTGTGGGGAAGCCAACTTCCAGTGGGATTACTGCCTCCATGCCATAAGCTAGGGAGAATGGTGTTTCTCCTGTCGATCGCCGAGGTGTGGTGCAGTAAGCCCATAAAACATGAGGGAGTTCGTCCGCCCACTTGCCTTTTGCTTTCTCTAACCTTTTCTTCAATCCATCCAAGATGACTTTATTTGATGCCTCTGCTTGACCATTCGCTTGGGGATATGCTGGTGTAGAATTATAGAACTCTATCTTGTACTCTTCACAAAAGCCTCTAAAGATTCTGCCATCGAATTGAGTGCCGTTGTCTGATATTAGTGCCTTTGGTATGCCAAATCGAGTGATGATATTCTGCCAGACAAACTTTTTTACGTCTTTTTCCTTGATTGATGCCAATACTTTTGCCTCCACCCATTTTGTGAAGTAGTCTGTTGCTGCGAGAAAAAACTTCCTGTTGCCGGGTACTGTTGGAAGTGGCCCAACTATGTCCAACCCCCACATTGCGAAGGGCCATGGGCTAGTTAGAGGTAGAAGTTCTCTGGCAGGTTGGTGTATTTGGTGTGCGAACTTCTGACACTTTTCGCATTTTTTGACATACTTTTCTGAATCTGCTTGCATGTACGGCCACCAATATCCTTGCGAAATTGCTCTGTATGCTAATGATCTTCCTCCTTGATGGCTTCCGCATACGCCCTCGTGTATTTCAAAAAAGAATGCTTCTACTTTGCTGGGATAAACACACTTTAGGTAGGGTCCTGAGAACGATTTCTTGTACAATGCCAAAGATGGGGAGAGCCAAAATCGCTGCGACTTTGCTCTTATTCTGTTGGCTTCTTTCTTTTCTTTTGGCAGGGTGCCGTCTTTTAAGAACAGTATGATGGGGTCCATCCAAGAAGGGCCTAGATCGGCGCAACATACCTCTTCTGCTTCGGGGTCTTCAATGCTTGGTCTAGGCAGGTAGTCGATCAGCAGTGGATGAGGAATAGAGGTGTCTGCCATTGAGGCGAAGCCTGCTAGTTCGTCTGCTCTGTTGTTTTCCTCCCTGCCAATCTGCTCTATTCGTACCACTTCAAATTTCTTAATCTCTGTTCTGACTAGCTCTTGGTACTTGGCCATCCTGTCATCCTTTGATTCGTAGTCACCAGATATTTGGTTTACCACCAATTGTGAGTCGCTGTAAACCATTAGCTCGGTGGCCTTCATGTAGAATGCTGATTTGAGTCCTGCAAGAAGCGCTTCATACTCCGCTTCGTTGTTTGATGCTGGGAAGCCAAGGTTGACCGCTTGCTCCACTACTAGGCTGTCTGGAGAGATGAGGACTATGCCAAGCCCTGCTCCATGCCGGTTGGATGCTCCATCCACGAAGAGCTTCCACATCTCCCCAACGAACAACTTCCAGTAAGTGGAGGGATCAGATGACGCCTTGGGGTCTTCCATGTTGCTGGTGTTTTCTTCAAGGTCCATGCTTGCTGTCTGCCCCTCGCTTTCTGATTGTACCAAGTCTTTATTTATTGGTGAGTCTTGACTTGGTGTAGCATGGTTTGCTTCTTCCTTCCTTGCTTTACTTTGGTCTGTCATGGGGTCTGACTAAGTATCCTGTACCAGGGGTTGCACTATTCCGGCGTCAACTTCCATCCTTAGTTCGGCTGTTTCAGTCAGGTCAACAGGGTAGATATGATGACTTCCTGGTGTGAATTCTGCAACAAAATCTGCCAAAGCTTGAGCCTTTATTGCGGTCCTGGGTTGAAACTTGATGTCGTATTGTCCCAATTCTACTGCCAACTTCAAAATTCGCCCAGAAAAGTTCGTCCTTTCAAATAAAGCTTTTAATAGGAAAGTTGTGAGGACGACTATGGTGTGGGCGTGAAAGTAGTGCGTCAATTTCCTTGAGGCCATCATTAAGGCCAAGGCCAGTTTTTCTAGTGGCAAGTACCTTGTTTCGGGGCCCAGTAATGTCTTGCTGACATAAAAGATGGGCAGATGTTGGATTCCTTCCGCACGGACCAATACTGCGCTAATTGCGTGCTGAGAGACTGCCAGGTACAGGAAGAGTTCTTCTCCAGGTATTGGGGTGACAAGCAGTGGCGGAGAAGACATGTATTCTTTCAGGCTTTCCAGAGTGCGGTCGCATTCTTCATCTCACTCAAACTTGGCTTTTAGAGCGTGAAAGAATGGTCGTAGTCTGTCCGACGACCGGCTTATGAATCGATTGAGCGCAGCTGCCATGCCGGTGAGATGCTGTACTTCCTTTACTGAGTTTGGCCTCTCCAGGTCCTGAATTGCTTTAATCTGAGAGGGGTCTGCCTCTATACCCCGGTTGGTTACTAGGAAACCCAGGAATTTGCCAGAACCTACTCCGAATACACACTTAGACGCGTTGAGGCGCAACTTATGCTTCTTCAGGATCTCAAACATTTCACCTAGGTCCTTGAGATAGTCATTCTCATTCTTGCTCTTGACCACCATATCGTCGATGTAAGCCTCCATTGTTCTGCCTAACAATGGTTCAAACATCTTGGTGACCATCCGTTGGAATGTCGCCCCTGCGTTCTTTAGGCCAAAGGGTATGACCTTGTAACAGTATAGTCCTCTTGGAGTTGTAAAGGACGTGACCTCCTGGTTTGGTTCATGCATGGAGATTTGATGGTAACCTCTGTATGCATCCAGAAAGCTAAGTCGGTTGTGCCTCGCCGTTAGGTCTACCAGTTGATCTATCCGTGGTAGAGGAAAGCTGTCTTTTAGGCATGCTTTGTTGACTGTTTTGTAGTCGACGCAGACACGCCACTTGCCCTTCTTTTTTGGCACTACGACTGTGTTGGAGATCCATCTTGGGTAGTGTACCTCTCTGATTGCTCCTGCCTCCAGCAGGTTTCCTACTTCTTCCGCCACTATCTCGGCGTGGTGGAGTGCCGATCTGCGTGTGCGCTGAATGATTGGTCTGGCGGATGCGTGGACATTGAGTTGGTGACAGATGAAGTTGGGATCAATGCCTGGCATATCGTATGGTGTCCAGGCGAACACTTCGATGTTAGAGGTCAAAAATTCTAAGACCTCTAATCTCTCTGTGCTGGACAACGACGAACTGAGCAAAAAGAACTTATCCGGGTTCTTTTCATCTATTCTTACCTCTACCAAGTCTTCCACTACTTTCTGATTAGCTGCTTTGCCGACGTCTGCAAACAGTTCATTGCTCTCAGGTTCTTCCACCGAATGAACGTATCCTTTGGCAGCGCGGCTGCCATTCACCGTGACAAAGCATTGCTTGGACATAATTTGATCTCCATAGACCTCTTCAATTACCTCGATTTCGTTGGGGAACCGCATTACTTGGTGGTAGGATGATGCCACCGATCGCATGGCATGCAGCCATGTTCTGCCCAAGATGATGTTGTAAGTGGAAGGAACTTTTAATACCTAGAACTCCACTTGTTTCGTTACGCTTCCTGCTCTAACTGGAAGAATTATTTTGCCGACTGGCCACTCTGGCATTAAGTTGAATCCAATCAGGGGAGATATGGCAGGTGCCAAGTCTTTATCTTGTAACTTCAATTGTTTAAATGTTTCGTAGTACATTATTTCACATGAACTACCCTGGTCAATCAGAATCCGCTTGACGTCAAAATCCTTGACTCGGAGGGTGACGACCAGGGCATCATTGTGAGGGCAATATATCATTGCCAAGTCTTTATCCGAAAAAGACATGACGTTCGTGGCCTCTGTCTTCCCCTTCTTGGTGGTAGGTTGGGCACTTAGTACCTCTCTTAAGTGCTCAGCCTTTTTGATTGATCCTCTGAGCTCGCATACACGCTCAGGTTCAAAGACCCCATGTATCACATTGATCACGCCTTGAGGTAGGGCGTCGATTGGCATCCTATTGGGGTTATTGTGGTCCTGGGGGGCTGGTTGCGTCCCTCCTTCAATGTATTTATCCAGGTGACCTGCTGCCACCAACTCCTCCAGGTGTTGTCTCAATGGCGTGTAATTTTCAGTGCGGTGCCCCTTTTCTTTGTGGAAGATGTACCGTGATCTTTTGTCATAGTCTTTCTGAGCTTCCCCTAGCTTGGCTGGCCATCTGACAAAAGGCTCATCTCGTATTTCACTTACAATTCGGTAGATCGGTTTTTTGAATACCATGGTTATGGCAGTGCGGACTCTCAACCATCTTTTATCCCGGTCCTCTCCGTTGTCTCGTCTGCAACGTCCGTTTCTGCCCGGACGATCTACCGCATTGACCTTTGCTGAGGCCTTCTTTTTTGGTACTGTGGTCGTGCCAGATTTTGTTTTGGCACGTGCGCCATCCTCCTCCACCCTGATGTGCTGATGCACTCTTTCTATCAAGGCTTCCATGGTGAGGGGCGGTGTCATGGTGATTGAGTCCCCTAGTCTATTCCCGACTAGAAGGCCTCTTTTGTACTGTACAATGGCGAGATTGGTGGGACAGTCCCCAATCTGGTTGAAGGTCTCCCAATAGCGGCTATTGTAGGATTTTAGGGTCTCCTTGTCGCCCATGTCGATGGAGAGTAGCTGGTCGATCTCCACCGGGGTTTTAGTGTTTGTTCTGAATCTTGTTACGAATGCCTCCGCCAATTGCGCCCAGGAGGCTATGCTGCTTTCTGGAAGTTTTTCGAACCAAGTCAAGCCTAGGTCGCCAAGGCTAGATGGGAAGAGGATGCACATCAAAGTCTCCTTTCACCGGTATACAGCCATGACCTAGCGAAAGTGGCTCAAGTGTGAGTAGGGGTCCGTCTTTTCCTCATATGTAGTGAATTTGGGCTGAAGGAAGCCAGTAGGTAGGGGTGCGCTCTCAATCGCAGGAACGAATGGCGAGGTCTGCAGCCTCGCTAATGTTTTGTTAGTCGGTTCGTAGGCAGGATGCGGAATTGGCATTCCAACCTCGACGCTTCCATGCGTCCGAGGAGCCAACCGCTGCAACGCAGAAACTCTGTGCGAGTCGCGTGCCCTGGCATCCTCCTTCCATCGTGCCTTTTCTTCGAGCACGGTTCATAAGTCGAATGATCTGGGCAACTCCGTCTGTCTGGATCTTGTTTGGTGTGTATATGAGAGCCAATAGGTGCTTCCTTCAGTGTACGACCTCTCAGATCTCATCCTCTCAGTCCTGGAGTGACGAGTTCTGGAAGACCTGGATTGTGTATCACCTATCCTGAGGCTTCTATTCTCTGCTTGAGATGGTGTGGTACGTCTACTATGATCTTCTGAGTGGCAAGAGGGCGTCTTGCCTTTGTGCCCCTCTCCTGTTGCCACTCCTTTACCCTTTATTTGGCGTTTCATGGACTCCATGTCCGCCGCCATCCGTCGTATCAATTCTTCCTGCTCCTTGACGCGATCCTCCAAAGTTTGAGGATCAATCCTCCGCCTTTGTCTCTCTAGACTTTGAGAGTGATGGGGGGTTGTTAGTCCGCCTCCTTCCCCTTGTATCCCTCCTGAGATTCTGTCGTTGTGGCTCCAAGTCCGTCATAGGAGGGATAAAAGGTGGACCTTCGCGCCTCGCACCCCCTTCTGGTGTTTGTCCGTCGATGGCGGACTGTGGCAAATCTTCGTTGTGTGCCATTGATTCTAGAGAGGAAAAGCTTGATCAAGAGGTTTTGTTCTTACCCGAGTTCCCACAGACGGCGCCAATTGTACGGGAAAGAAATAAACCTTCTAGTATAATCCTGTTGATCAAGTCTGCATTCCTCCGTACGACGTCGCTTTACTACCTGAAAATACAAACGTGAGCTAGCCAACGGGTGTGTGCCGGAAACCTCTTCGATGCCTAAGTCAGCAAACTAGACAAATAGACAAAACCTCTGCGTATTCGGGAATCAAAGTTGCGTTACTTCTCCATAGGTGATGTTTGTGAGCTTTTATAGGTTCCAGGTGGCACAATCTAAGTAGGACTCTTACTCCTCCATGTAGAGTCCTCCTAGAATTCATACTCCTGAAAGATAATGCTTATCCTTCAACACCTCCCTCACTGCTTAAACCAAGTGAGATGATTTTAATACGGCCAGACTACTATACGACCGAAGTAAACATGGCCATGCCGAGCCACAAAGTAGACCGAACTATCTTTAGTTCGGTTCTTCCTTCAATGCTCTTACCTCAGTTTCTTCTGCACAAACCGTGGTAAGTCTAAACCGAGCTAACCTTTAGCAAGGTTTTAGATCGAGCTAACCATACCGCGCCATAACCGGTATAACTTCTAGTATGGTGACCGAGCTAACCTCTTTGGGACCGGAGTAACTTTAGGCCTCTTTCGGACCGGACTAACTTCTGGGCTTTGGGCCCGGCCTAACTTCAAAGGCCCCTTTAAGACCGGAGTAACTTTACGGCCATATTACTCAGCACTTCGCATAGCGGCCCATAACGGCCCATTATCCAGCTCGGCCCAATTTTCATATAAATTACCCTCTCAGCATATATTTTGTTGCCCTGGCGTTTTATGCCAGATTATGACGAGGAAGGGACTGAAGTTGAAATTGGGATCGTTGCTAATACAGAACCGTGGCTAACTTGAAATAAAGAATATAGCAAAATAAAGTTTTATTATCTTTGCTTTAGTAATTAAGAATGTTATAAAGTTGTTGTAATATTATATGCGGACCCGTAATTTTGTTTTGTTGTTAAACGTTGACTATGTGAGAATTTAAAATTTTCTAATTAGTTGTTAAAATTTTATTTAGCAAGTTATTTGTTATTTAAATGTTATGATGTTCCAAAAAGGAAATTTGGGGCGTCACAGTTTGGTATTAGAGCTTAGATTTGAACCTTTGGGCCATGGGTAGCAATTATATTTTTCTTTCGTTTAAGAAAACCTTACATTAACTTGTAATTTTCCGTGACTTAATTAAGTTAGAACCTTTTTAAGTGTAGGATGCCAGGGTCATCAGATATTAACTCTAATGAGGAATGTTCAGTGGGAAACTATGACATAGAACCTGACCCAAGCAAAGAAGTGGAGTCGCTTGTAGAAAACTATGAGCCTGAGTCCGATCTTGAAGAAATTATGCCAATAGAAGACTACAAGCTTGAGCTTGAGCTTGGGCCTGAACCTGAACCTGAACCCGAAGAGATTGCACCAATGTACAACCCACTGGAGATAATTGTGATTGAGTTTGACACCGAAGTGGAATCTATAGAGGGCAATACTGATGAGAGCACTGGAGATATAGGGGTCGTGTTTGAGAATTGGGATGTTCGAAATGGGCTGCAAATTGGCTCATTTGTATATGTTAGAATTTATCCCCTAAGAGGTTGTGCTTGGAAATCTGAGAGTTGGGTGGGTGCCTACATTGGACCTGTCCAAATTTTAAGGTAAGAGGCTCCCTGGTTATATCAGCTAGGCCCTTTCCCGAATGGTTTCACTGATAGGATGGGAAACCTCTTTGACATTTGGAGCCTTCAGTATATCATGCCCGACCCAAACAGAATTGTGAAAAGAGATGGGTCAGTGGACTTCAAGGACTAGAGGATCTATCAGAAGGAGCCGGTGCAGTTGCTAAGGCATTGTGCGCAGGAAACTGTTGTCTTCGTGAGAGTGCTGTGGCAATTCATAAGGCTTTTCCAAGCCACATGGGAGCTGGAAGCCCTTGTGAGGAGAGACTTTCATTAACTATTTTAGAGATCTTAAGGGAATTACAACTAGGCTAACCAATTGTTTTGTATGCTTACATGTAAAATTCTCTAGTTTAGAATTATGGGTGTAGGAGTTAACTTGGATTGTAGGGGCTATCATTGGCTCGTAGTATTTTTTTTATTTTATCTTTTTTCTTTTGTTTTATTTGTATTTTGCTAATTGTAGCTTATTTAATCTAATTAATGAAGTTTTTTTATTTTATTATTACTATCCTTGCACATAATAATAATAATAATAATAATAATGATAATGATAATAATAAATAAATGAATAAATCACAAATTACTAAAAATCCCAACATGCAAAATGGCTGGACAAATAAGAAATAATAACAACGGTAATGGTGATGGAGTGTCTGATGGCGATGTCGCTCGAATTATACGTGCAATTGCTGATAGGGTATGCAATATACCACCCCGAAACCAAGATCAAAGCAAATTTGCAAAGCTACATCCCCACAAATTCCTTAGTGGATCAAACCCCTATGAAGCTGAAGCTTGGTTAAGACAAATTAAGAAGTTGCTAGATACTTCTGACATCCAAAATGAGCAAGATAGAGTGACCATGGCAGCATTTCAAATGGAAGGGGAAGCAGATCATTGGTGGGAAATGATCTGAAGTACTCGACAAGTAGAGACATTGACTTGGGGAAAATTTGAAGACTTATTCATGGAAAAGTATTTTCCTAACTCGCTAAGACAAGAAATGATTCATGAGTTCCCTCAACTGAAACAAGGAAAAATGTCAGTCACTCAATATGTGAACCGTTTTGAAGCTCTCTCACGGTACACTTCAGCCATAGTAGCAAATGAAGAGGATAAGGTTAGACGATTTGAATGGGGTTTGGACATAGAAATTAGAGGAAAATTGATCGCAGTGCAACTTTTCACATATGCTCAAATGGTGGATCGAGCTTTAATTGCGGAACGAGAATTAGCGGATTCC
This sequence comes from Camellia granthamiana, assembly GCA_036172215.1. Classification (NCBI taxonomy): domain Eukaryota; kingdom Viridiplantae; phylum Streptophyta; class Magnoliopsida; order Ericales; family Theaceae; genus Camellia; species Camellia granthamiana. The sequence goes on along the minus strand of CM069911.1, from coordinate 5,028,613 downwards.
GAACGCATTTGAAATCAGCGATCAATGAACAACAACCAACCACACGGAGGAGGTCTAGTCTGCAACACTAGAACCCACCATGCACCAGCACCTTATGCCAGAGGGTTGCAGTAGCAACAAAGGCAAAATCGAGGAAACCAGCAAGGAAGAAACTTTGTAAATGAGTGAAAAGGAAAATGTTTTAGATATGGTCAGCAGGGGCGTCGTCGAAGTGAGTGTCCTCAAGGTGGGAAATATTTTATGGATTAGCGAGGGGCACAACAATACAACAAATGCCAGCCAGGGCAAGGTTCTAAGCCTACTCAAAATACTCAGACTAACAAGGGGCAACCACAAGCCTCTAGGAATGCAAGTCAACCAAGAACACAACCACAAGGAGCTGGAACTAGAAAGAAACCAGGAGGAACTAACCAATAGGCAGCAAGAAGAATGTATGCTCTCTAAGAAGAAGAAGATGTTGGTAACCCATCAGTAATTCAAGGTATGTTAATCCTTATGAATTCTTGGGTTAAAGTATTGTTTGATTCCGGAGCTTCATATTCTTTTATATCCACTGCATGTATGTCAAGTTTGGGTTTAGAGCCAAAAACGTTAGAGATGGCTATGAGTGTTGCTTCACCCTTAGGAGGCCAAACCCGAGTAAATCTAGTATGTAAATCTTGTGAACTAGAAATCTCTGGTTCATATTTGATCTGTGATCTAAGAGTTATGGAAATGTCTGATTTTGACGTCATCCTAGGAATGGACTAGTTGTCAGTTCATCGAGTCATTATTGATTGTTACCGTAAGACGGTGACAACATCCTCCTTTAATGACACGAAAGTTCAATTTAAAGGAGATAGACAATATTCTTTAACTCCAACATGTCGCAAGTCGCAGTGGTATGATCAACTAACTGGATGGTTGGCAAGCTTAATTTTGGAAGACGAAAATCGAAAGGATCCAGGATTACCCCATGTAGTGTGCGAGTACGCTGACATTTTCCTTGACGAATTACCGGGATTAGCCCAAAACGAGATGTAGATTTCACGATCGAGCTTCAACTTGAGACTTCACCAATTTCTATAGCACCACATCGTATGACGCTAGCTGAACTTCGAGAATTGAAGGAACAGTTGCAAGAATTGTTGAATAAAAAGTTCATCAGACCAAGTACGTCTCCCTGGGGAGCGCCAGCATTATTCGCAAAGAAGAAGGATGGAACCTTAAGATTGTGCATCGATTATCGACAACTAAATCGAGTCACCATTAAAAATCGATATCCATTATCAAGAATTGATGACTTATTCGATCAATTAAGAGGTTCAAAATGTTTTTCTAAAATTGACCTTAGGTTGAGATATTACCAACTTCGTATCAAAGAAGAAGATATACCCAAAACTGCATTTCGAACCCGTTATGGTCACTATGAGTTCGTGGTAATGCCATTTGGTTTGACGAATGCGCTTGGGGTTTTCATGAGTTTAATGAACAAAATTTTAATACCTTATTTGGACCAATTTATGGTAGTATTCCTTAACGATATTTTGATATACTTACGATCGGAGGAAGATCATGAGTAACATCTAAGAACTGTTTTGCAAGTTCTAAGGGAGAACCAATTGTATGCTAAAGCTAGCAAATGTGAATTTTGGTTAAAGGAAGTAAAATTCTTAGGTCATGTTGTGTTTGAATCAGGAATATCAGTGGATCCTGCTAAAGTAAAAGCAGTAATGGGATGGAAATAATCTAAGAATACATTTGAGATTCGTAGTTTCTTGGGATTAGCAGGTTATTATAGGAGATTCATTCAAGATTTCTCCAAATTAGCCAAGCCTATGACAACGCCTAACACAAAAAGGAGTAAAGTTTGAATGGAACGAAACTTGTGAGCAGTCGTTTCAAGAACTCAAGAAGAGACTGACAAACACTCCTATACTAATCATACCCGAATGTGACATCGGGTACACGATTTATTGTGATGCCTCTAAAGAAGGGTTAAGTAGTGTGTTAATGCAAAACGGGAAGGTAGTGGCTTATGGATCAAGACAATTGAAGAAATGAGAAAAATTGTCCTACTTACGATCTGGAGTTGGCGGCTGTGGTCTATGCACTTAAGACTTGGCGACATTACCTTTATGGCGAAAAGTTTGAGATATTTACCGATCACAAAAGCTTGAAATACTTGTTCACACAAAGAGATTTGAATATAAGGCAGAGACACTGGATGGAGTACCTTGAAGATTACCAATTCACTTTGTCTTATCATCCCAGGAAGGCTAATGTTGTAGCAGATGCACTAAGTCAAAAGACAAGAGAGATTGTAGCCAACATATCAATTAAAGAATGGGAAATGGTAAGCACCGAAAATGAGTTTAAGTCACAACCAGAGACTCAAAATGGGAAGGGTAGGTTGTTTGCGATAGTTAAAACATCCTAACTTCTTACCAAAGTGTTGGAAGCTCAAAGATTTGATCAAGAGACGGACTTCATCAATGCACGATTAGTGTCCGGGGAATCTTCACCGGATTAGACACTCCATCAAGATGGTAGTTTAAGGTATTTAGGTAGAATTTTTGTGCCAAACATCGAACAATTAAGAGGAGAAGTACTTAAAGAATTTCACCATTCAGTTTTTGCGGTTCATCCGGGAGGAAACAAGATGTACCAAGATCTCAAGCGACAATATTGGTGGAGTGGAATGAAGAAGGACGTTGCTTAATTCGTATCTAAGTGCTTGACGTATCAACAAGTGAAGCAGAACATCAGAAGCCGACAGGGAAACTTCAAACTTTACCAATACCTGAGTGGAAGTGAGAACACATAACAATGGATTTTGTAACGAGATTACCCCGGTCGCCGCAAGGCCATGATGCCATTTGGGTGGTGGTTGATCGGTTAACTAAGACGGTACATTTCCTACTAATAGGACCAACAGACACACTCAAATCATTAAGTTGATTATTTATTCGAGAAATCATTAGGTTGTACGGAGTACCAGTCTCAATAGTGTCAGATCGTGATTCTCGTTTTACGTCACAATTCTGGCAAAGTCTGCAGAAAGTTATGGGTATAGAGTTGTGTTTTAGTATAGCTTTTCACCCTCAAATTGACGGTTAATCAGAAAGAACAATTCAGGCTTTAGAAGACATGTTTCGAGCTTGTGTGATGGACTTTAAGGGTAGTTGGGAGAGACACTTACCACTAGTCGAATTCTCTTACAATTACAGCTTTCAAGCAAGTATTGGTATGGCACCATATGAAGCTTTGTATGAACAGCCTTGTCGGTCACCAATATGTTGGACGAAAGTTAGAGAAGCACCTTTTTTTCAAGAAACTGCCGAGAAGGTGAAATTAATTAGACAAATACGTGAGACCGCTCAGAGTAGGCAGAAAAGTTATGCAGATCAAAGGAGAAAACCTTTAGTATTTCAAGTTGGAGATCATGTATTTCTGAAAATACAACCTCGTCGAGGAGTTGTTCATTTCGGAAAGAAAGGAAAGCTATCACCTCGCTTCTTTGGGCCTTTCAAAATTTTGGACAAAATAGAAGATGTGGCGTACTGTTTGGCTCTACCACCTCAACTGGCTAGAGTACATAATGTTTTCCATGTCTTTATGCTACGAAAATATGAGCGACACCCTTCTCACATCATCAATTGGGAGGAAATTAATCTTGATGAAGATGTGACATTTGAAGAAAAGCCTGTCAAAATTTTAGATCGTCGCGAGAAGAAATTACGAGGTAAAACTATACCGTTGGTTCGAGTTCCCTGGAGACATTGTTGGACGGAAGAGTCAACGTGGGAACGAGAAAATATGATACATGCCAATTACCCTCAACTTTTTGAGTCTACAGGTATGAATTAATTTCGAGGAAGAAATTTTTTTTTTAAGGGGGTAGATTGTGAAAACCCGCATTTAATTATTCTAAATAATAATAATAATAAATAAATAAATTAATTAATTTTATCTAGAGTTTATTTGAAATATATTAGTGTATAAGTTAGTTTTAAATTAACCCAATTCAATCACTAATAAAGATATTATTAAAAATAATAATTTTATGGATGTTCAATATTTGTTGTTTATAAATTATTTTAATAAGGATTCAACATGATAATTATTCTTACTAAATGCCTTAGTTAAAAATCTTAGTATATCAATTTTAAGAAATCCATACAAAAAAATAAAAAAATCAAACTTTTACAAATTTTTCGGTGGGAACATTACCACTTGTTTGTTTACATGTTAATATAGAAACCATAACTGCTTCATACTTCTTGGAATTGGAAGATACGAAGTGACTACAGAGAATGATGAGAAGAGAGAGAGAGAGAGAGAGAGAGAGAGAGAGGGGGGGAGGGGAAGCCTCAGCATGTATATATATATATGCATGCTACTCCTTTGATTAGAAAATGTAAAGGAAATCTGCGAAAGAAAATCTGCAAAGTAGAGTAAGAGAATAAGAGGAGGAGGTTAAGAAGGTTGTATATTTTCCTACCATTTTACTATCCCATTTTAATCCTACAACTTAGTAAGAAAACCCTCTCAACCCACTCATTTTTTTGAGTTAAAATTTCAGATTGTATTCCTAGCAAAATTTATAGATAGAATTTTATTTATAATTGTATATAAATTTTGTGATTTGTATATAAAATATTTGAAGATATTGGTAGTCTTAAATTCATGGTATTATTGTGGAAATAGGTTTGCATATGTAGTTTACACCATTAAAGAGAGGATTGAAGATTTTATTTGGCCCTTAAATCTGCCAAACAGTTGTACGAATTCTTAGACAATTTTACACTCAAAATTTGGAGATCATTTCTTCTAAAAAGTTGTTTAGAATGATGTCTAGTTCATCCACAAATTTTTGCAACAATTATAGAGGTTTTTACGAATTTATATAAATTTGTAACCAAATCTAGAACTGTAAGATAGATTTTATTATGTGTTTGAAAAATCATTAAAATTTTATATAAAACCAAATCTGGTAATTTCTAAATAAAAAATGAAATTTGAGAAGTCTAGTTTCATAATAAATTTTTATATTATGGATTTGATTTATAAATTTAAGTATGGAATTAATTTAAGAAATGTGATAAATCTGTGTCATGAAATTTCTAGGAATTTTACATAATTATTTATAACTTATTTTTGGGAAATTCTTTTTGAAAAATGACCTAAACATGTTTATTGAATATTCTGTAGATTTTCACAAATTTTAGAATTGCATAAATAATTTATTTATAATTTTTATTACCTAAGGTATATCCTGAAAATTTCTGGACAAGTTTAAGATCATTACTTCAATTAATTAATTAGATAAAAATTAATTATTATGTTGGTCTAATTCATTAAATATTGTAAATTGGTAATCCATGTATGGGTGTATTGTGGTTTATTTAATATTGTGCTAGTCTAATAAATTAAAAATCCATGCATGTATGTGATTATGGTTTATTTTCTTTGTATCTAAATTATTATTTCATACTATGGTTTAAATAAATTGTTTATTTAAATTTTGTACATTTATTTATTATTGTGTGACATGTGTAATATTTTATGTTGGGAATTTTAATGAGTTGGCATAACATTATTTGTGATTAAAAATTGAAATTATTTGTGATTAATACAAAAACTAATTGAAATGATTAACGACATATACAAAGTTAACAATTGAGGGTTCATACCGGTTGTTCAAGGTGAGTCCTGGTTTTGAGAATTCTCATGTAAATTGTGTCGCGAAACCCTAAGATGACACGGGACTTATTTGAACCCTTATCAGTATTCGGTTTTGGGATAAGGGTGGATGTGCGGGTGGCATGCAGGGAGGTTACATACCCCTGGCAGACCGTTCCCTTGGGGTAGGCCACGGATGCCACGGCTTGGGTATATAACTCTGGGTGTGAGCATCCTTGGTAGTTCTTGAATATTCCAAATTAACCGTGGCCATAACTTAGTGGTTGGTAAGAAAATCTCTTTGGTGAGATTTTGAATATCACCTAAACTAATAAAATTTGTTGAAATTATTTTAAATTGTTGTTATATCATCATGCTATTAATTCCATCATTGTCATGATTATTTTTTCTTAAAAAGAATGGTAGGTTGGTTATGTTTTCTTACTATGTTGCAAAACTCATGGCATATATTTCGTTGCCCTAGCGTTTTATGCTAGATTATGACGAGGAAGGGACTAAAACCGAAATTGGGGCCGTTGCAAATATAGAACCGTGGTTAACTTGAAATAGAGAATATAGCAAAATAAAGTTTTATTATCTTTATGTTAGAAATTAAGAATATTATAAAGTTGTTGTAATATTGTATGCGGACCCGTAATTTTGTTTTGTTGTTAAACGTTGACTATGTGAGAATTTAAATTTTCCTAATTAGTTGTTAAAATTTTATTTAGCAAGTTATTTGTTATTTAATTTTATGATGTTCCAAAAAATAAATTTGGGGCGTCACATAGTATTTTTTAAAAAATTTTTGTTATTTGTCATCTCATTGTTATTTATCATGATTTTGAGGCTGAAAGTTTCAACATTTTTTTTCACATTTTTTAGATTTTTTTTTAAAATTTCTGTTAATATGTGTCGCAATCTGATTGGTCCTATTTTTTAGATTTTTGTAATTTGATTGTTATTTATCATGTTATTGAGGTTGAAAGTTTCAATCATTTTTCCTCATTTTGTTTATTATCATATTATGTAAATTGAAATTGAGTGCATAATTTCATAGTATAGAAGTTGTGTGACTTTTAAACTATAACAATATTTGATAGAAATATAGTTAATGTTAGCAATTGACTCATTTGGATTAAGATAATTTTATAATCAATGTTTCAAATGACAAATTTGTGAAAAAATGAATTGATGAACTTAGGTATGGTATAGTTATAAAATTCAAAACATTTGTTAATTATATCTCCATATTATATTTTGAATCTATAAGAATTTTTTATTTCATAACACAAGGTGTCTATAATAAATTAATTAAATTATATAGTCTCGTGTATAGCACGAGTTGTCACTAGTTAGTATATAAAAGGATATAATGAAATTCAAGTTTGAACCAATATGAGTTTGGACGCCCAACACAAGGTTTTTCTCTCTCTAGACTTTCATGGACCAACCTGTAAGCAATAATTCCGGCACTATCCCAATCAACTCTGTTGATCACCGCAACTCACTAACGCAAGAAAAATCTTTTGAAGAAGAAGACCATCTGATCAGAAGCACAAAGAAAATCAAAAGTTCAGAGTTTACTAAGGAAGCTAGCGAAGACAAAGTGGTTGATATGGATACAAAACATCCCAAATATGAACTCGGGGACCAGAGACACCCAGATTTGGGCCTTATTCCTTCTAAATCTTTCAAAGAAGCCTTAACCACTGTTAATAACAGTGACTATACCTTTGATAGCAAAGTGAATATTCTTTCGTTTGATGAAGAAGATGATGATGTCCCAGAGGGCTAGTCTAACATTCAAGGCACATATCCAGAGCAGCGGGGCCTCCCCACAATCTCTCTCCCCAAGAAGCTTTTGGCCAAAATTAGGAAACCATGGGAGAATGCACTCATTATCAAACTGTTAGAGAAGAATATTGGTTACAAAATGCTCTGCGCCAGAGTCAAAAATATGTGGGGTCTTTAGGGAGAATTTAATGTTATTGACCTGGGAAGTAACTACTTCCTATTTAAATTCTCTGATCAGATTGACTGTGCTAAAGTCTTCACAAGGGGACCATGGGTTATCATGGATCATTACCTCACTATGAGACGATGGGAACCAAACTTTAAGCCATCGGAAGCCTTTGAAACCACAACCGCAATTTGGGTTCGGTTTCCCGCGCTTCTAGTTGAATACTACCAAGAGAAAGTCTCATTTACGATAGCCAAAGCTATTGGCAAACCACTAAAAATAAATTGGAATACAGCAATGGCAACAAGGGGAAAGTTTGCTCAGGTTTGTGTAGAGATGGATCTCAGTAAACCTCTAAAACCAAAATTCATGTTAGAGGGTATGATTTACAACATTGAATCTGAATCCTTGCATTCTTTCTATTTTCTTTGTGGTAGAATTGACTATCGAAAGGAAGCATGTAGATTCAAAACCTCCAATGCTCCACCGGCGGAGGAAAATCTAGTCGTTTCCGTTACCGGAAAGTTTAACAATCAAACTGTGATAAATAACGGTCACCTGCATCAACAACGTGAGGAAGACGAAGTCTTTGGTCCATGGATGCTAGTGCTTAAGCACAACAGGAGAATAGCCCAACCCAATAGGGCCCAAGATCCTACTAGCACAATTACTAACACCAACTCTTTTCGGTATTTGGAAGCGGGTCAAGATAGCCATGGTACTATTCACAAGGGAAAGAAGAATTCTCAACATGTAGGGGAGAAGGCCCAAGGTGAGCCCAGTTCCCTAATAGACCCAACACCAACTAAGGACCCTAAAGGAAAGAACAAACTAGGGATACAGCACAATAGAGCTAAGGAACCAGACACATATGGCAAACACCAATCAGTTTGGCAGAAAATGGTGAAAGGCTCAGCTTCCCACGCCAATGATCTGTACGTAGAGAGCCTATCACGTGATCAAATCAAGGCGATAACTCATACGAATGAGAATCAATTACAACAGAGCACCTCTGACCATGATATATACATTGGAAACCACTCTAGGTCCAGAAGACTCTACTATGGTCGAAGTTAACCCATCTACTACATCAACTCACTTACCAAAATCAACCCTAGCTTAGAACTCCCTTAATCCATTATACCCAAATCAAGAACCACCAGACCCAGGTGAAGTAATCAATGGAAGAGGAATATCACATGACCACGAAGGACTCGTTGACAGAGGTGAACGAAAACCAGACCAACAATGTGAGTCTATTGTTAAAACCAAGGAGAGAAGCAACTCACTTAGTTGCTTTCGTCTGGTGGATCAAACAACTCCAAATGACAATCGACCTAAATTAGGTGGCTCAACACCAAAACCCACTGCACTCGATCCAGTTAGCCTCCATGAGGTTAGTAGAGGCAGATCGACAAAGGATTCGCAACATTGTTAAAGACCTAGTAACTGACTCACCCCTTCAATACCCCTCTATGGATTTATTAAAACTTCTTTTATGGAATTGTCGCGGAGCCGGCAATAACAATTTCAAGAAACTTTGTGGAAATTATCCGTACTCATAAACCTGAGATCATCATCCTTATGGAGACTAAAGTGCCTTTCAGCAACATGGGAAATTTCTTCAACCGACTGGGCTTCACAGCTTCAACCATCGTAGACCCTGTTGGTAGAGTAGGAGGGATTTGGATCATCTGGGATACAAACCATGTGAATGTAAGAGCCTCCTCAATTAGTTCTTAGGCTATTCATGTAACTATACATAAAGAAGACTTTGAAGAGTGGGTCTTTGCTGCTGTCTATACAAGTCCAAATCTAGTTATGAGAGAGAGTTTGTGGGATGAACTGAAAGAAGTGGCAGAAAACATGACTAGACCATGGTTGGTAGCTGGGGATTTCAATGACTATACAAGCTAGGGGGAAAGAAGAAGCTTCACAATAACTACAACCTCTACCAGAACTTAGAAGTTCTTAGAAATGATCAATCAATGTAATTTAATTGATTTGGGTAGCTTCGGGCCCAAGATGACATGGACTAACAATAGACAAGGTTTGGCTAATACAATGGAGAGACTTGATAGAGCCCTGAGCAACCTGAATGGAGAACAATGTTTCCAGAAGCCACTGTGAGAGTTTTTCCTCGCACCTACTCAGATCACTCCCCCCCTGCTGGTGTACACCCAAGGTATGCATACTCTTAATCCCTCTCAGAGGCCTTTCAGATTTGAAGCTGCCTGGATATCTCATCCTGGCCTTATTGATATCATTAACTCTACTTGGACTGATATGCACAACAACCTCATTGATTCTACTGCCGAATTCACTTGTAGAGTGATAGAGTGGAACAGAGAGGTTTTTGACAATATATTTAGGAGGAAAAGACACCTTCTTGCAAGGATTGAAGGCATCCAAAGAGCCTTAGCTAATAACTTTTCTCACAACCTTCATGTCCATGAACAAGACCTTTTAAAACAATATAATGATACTTTGTTTCAAGAGGAAATCCTTTGGTTTCAGAAATCTAAGGCCAAACACATCAGTCTTGGTGATAAAAATACCAAGTTTTTCCACATTTCCACTATTACTAAGAGAAAGAAAACCAAAATCAATGCCCTCAAAGACAATGCTGGTACTTGGCTCACTGAGACTAATGGGATTAAGGCTGCCATCCTTGATTATTTTCAAACTCTTTTTAATAGTGAAAATGTTATCTATCTGGACCACTGGAACAACCTAGTTTCAACACACTTTACCCATGATGATAACACTAGGATCCTTAAACCCATTTCCAATACTGAAATCCTTAGGGCTATCAAAGACATTGGTGCTAAAATGGTTTTGTCACGACCCAAACCCGTCCCTGTAGGTTTAGCGTCGTAACTGGCCAGTAATCCTTGGATTACCCAAGGCCTCTGAACAGAATAACATATAATTAAGGGCTGCAGAAGCAAATATATAAAAATATACATAGCCCGTCGAGCTGTGTAGACATACATGAGACAAATAATCTTAAATTTATAAGCACACATATGACGTCATAAAGGTACAGTAGTTATACGTTATCCCATGTACATATAAACATAAATTTTGTTCGTAAAACCAAAAGAAACAAAGTCTTAAACATTTACAAAACATAGCCACAAGACTTGACTTAATTCGGAACCTCTTCAGGAGGCGCAAAAGGTGGCTGACAAACACAAAATTCTTCAAAGCCTGGTCATGAGCCTGCTCACCTACATACATAATAAATAAATAGTGAGCGAAAGCCTAGTGAATAATAACAGAGTAAATGGTTAAATGAATGATTTTCTAAAACTAATTCAGAAACCAGAGTTCATATCGAAGATTGATTCACATTAGTATTCTTGTTTAGAGCATATACAGAAATCAAAATTCATGCTTAATCTTACATAGTACATCCGTTAGCATTAACAAATCATATACAGAGCATCATAGATTATACTTGTCAGTTCCATAAAGGAACCTCTGGCCAGGTATAGATAACTTGTCAGTTCTATAAAGGAACCTCTGGACTGGGAACGGATAACTTGTCAATTCCATAAAGGAACCTCTAGCCTGGTGCAGATAACTTGTCAGTTCCATAAAGGAACCTCCAGCCGGGTGCAGATAACTTGTCAATTCCATAAGGGAACCTTCGGACCAGGGACAGATAACATACTTGTGTCACAAATACTTATCAAGAATTGGACAATCATTCATAGTACAGAACATAACATTTCATAAAACAGATCTTATTTCATATATAGAAAATAATTTAACTTGAACATAGCTTTACTAAGTTATTACTCACACATAACAGATGGCTCTAAGTAGACGAATAGAGTAGGCAATTCAGATATCTTGTGGTGCGTGACCTATACAGGTACAGAATAAATACATACTGAATTACACACCCAGAAACATTAGCTTGGTTCTTTCTTATCTTGGTGTGTTTCTATTTTTATCCTCATTATTGTGCCTTAATCTTAGCCTAGGAATACTTAGGATGGAATGAGGATGCAAAAATGTATTTGAAAACACTTGATAAAAAATGCTGGAAACAGAGGTCCCGCTCGAGCGGACATGCAAACATGTGAGGGGCCGCTCAAGCACAACCTTCTTCGCTCAAGCAGTCTACAAACTTTGAAAAAGTACTGGTTGTGTGATTTTCATGCTCGACGGACGCTGGACGGTCGCTCGAGCGTAAGACTCAGGTCCTCGCTCGAGCGTAACTCTTATTGCTCGAGCGGTCTGCAAAAACATAAAACTTTGGGGAGCTCGCATTTTACGCTCGAGTGGACTTCTGGTCGCTCGAGCGGAAGTGTAAGATCACAGAATAGTCACTCGGGCGCAGGTTCTGCTGCTTGAGCGAAGAGCAAAATTCTAGAATTTTCCAGATTGCTCTTCTCAGCTCAAAACTCAAATTCAACCCTTCAAAACACAACTCTTGGGCCCCAAAACTTGAGAAAACAAGCCTAAACTTGGAAAACATAAAGAAATAAGGATCATTTCATGAAATCAAGGCCCATAAGAATGTCAATTATACAAACTCAAGCTTGAATTGTAAAAACATAACATAAATATGACATGCATTGAGTGATTTAAGCTCCAAGTTTCCAAATCATGAGCAAATGAGATGTTTAGATCAAAAACTTGTTGAATTCCTTAAACAAAACAAAGATATGGACATACATGTGGAAATTCTTGAGAATCAAACTCAAAAATGCTATGATATATGCATGCATGCATGATACACTTCTATAGTCAACCATCTAAGTTCAATTCTTGCACTATACAACTCAATTCTTTGAATTCTTGTGCTAAGTGGCTCAATTCCAAAGCTAGAAGGTTGAATTCTTACCCTCAATGGTCAATTGTTTGAAGTCTCAAGCCAAACCCTCCAAATTCTCTTGTAATTCTCCTAAGATGGGCTTAATCTTCTCTTCTCCCCCTCTCTTTACGTTTGTCGGCTCAAGGGATGAGGAAATGAGTGTGTAAAGTGTAATCAAGAGCTCACTTGTGCCATATATAGGCTAAACTAATGAAGCTTAATTAGTTTGAGTCCAAGATAACTAAGTGTGATTATTTTATTCTATTTTATTCGTTCTGAATCGAATTTCAATTGAACTTACCATAATGTTCTAAAAATTTCAAATAACATATATACCAAGTCAATTTCATGATCGGATACCAATAAGGCCTTCGATTCGCAAAATATAACAGAATTTCAAACAAATATTCCTACAATAAACAGAAGGAAACACAAATAATGTAACACATATGCAAATAATTTAAAATTTTATCTTAATTACTTATTAAGCGTATTGATTCATGGATTAACGTTAATCAGAGGTCGGGGTTGTTACAGGTATGCAAGCCATCTTCTATAAGACTTATTAGAATTCTATAAGGCAATCTGTTTGTAAGTTTGTTAAAATCTGTTTTCACAACAAAACTGTGCCTCATGAGGTTAATGAAACCCTAATAGTGTTAATCTCCAAAGTTGATAGTCCTGAAACCATTACACAATTTCGACCCATTAGCCTGTGTAATGTTACTTATAAGATTATAACCAAAATCATTGTGGGAAGACTTAGACCTTTTTTGGACACCATTGTATCTCCCAATCAAAGTAGTTTTATCCCTGATAGAAACACTACTGATAATATCATTATCACTCAAGAGATTTTGCATACCTTAAGGCATAAGAAAGGCAAAGGTGGTGGCATGATTTTCAAAATTGTTTTAGAAAAAGCCTATGATAGAATTTCTTGGACCTTCATCAAATACACACTTCTGGAGTTCAAACTTAATGATACTTGGGTTGATTTGATTATGAGTTGTGTCGCCAATAAGCATTCTTCCATCCTGTGGAATGGAGAAATTATTTATGGGATTCAGGAGAGAAGAGGTCTTAGACAAGGAGACCCTCTTTCCCCCTATCTATTTATCCTTTGTATGGAAAGATTGTTCAACATGATCCATTGTAAGGTTCATGAGGGCTCTTGAAAATGTATTAAGGCTTCAAGAAATAGCCCATCATTATCCCACTTGTTCTTTGCTGATGATTTGACCCTTTTTGCTAAAGCTACTCCCCCTAATTTTGAAATCATTGTGGACACCCTCTCTGAGTTCTGTGATGTGTCTGGTTAGAAAGCTAATCTTCTTAAATCCAAACTCTTTGTTTCCCCTAATGTTCCTAGAAACCCTGTCAAAGCTCTTAGCTTTCAAAGTGGCATTCCCCTGACTCATAACCTTGGCAAATATCTTGGCTCTCCCTACTTCATCAGAGAGTCACCAGAAACTTGTTTACTGAAATCCTCGATAAGATGAAAGCCTGACTCTCAGGTTGGAAAGCTAAAACCCTTAGTTTAGTTAGTAAAGCAACCCTCATTCAAGCTGTGACTTCTGCCAACCATGCAAACCATGGAACTCCCTAGAAAACTTTGTGATGACATTGACAGAATTAATAGAAATTTCTTATGGGGTGACATTAACACCCAAAAAAAAGTTCATTTGGTTAATTAGGACAATGTGTGCTAGAGCAAGGCTGAGGGTGGTCTTGGTATCAGAAAAGCTAGAGATCAAAATACTACCCTTCTAACTAAACTTGGATGGAAAATTTTGAGTGACAAGGAAAAATTTTGGTGTAAAGTTCTTCAGACCAAGCATTTGAAACATCATACTCTTTACACTTGGCCTATGAAAAAGAATTCTTCTCATTGTTGGAGAGGCATTTGTCAGATCAGACACATCCTCAGAAAGGGTGTCAAATGGATAGTTGGGAATGGGAAAAACATATCCTTCTAGAATGATTGATGGTGTGGCTCTCAACCTCTCTCTCAACAGAATAATATCTATCAAGTTGACGACTCTGTTAAGGTCAGTTCCATTTTAGATGAAGAAGGCAATTGGGACACTGCTACTCTATCCACTCTTGTTACTCACCAAGACCTCAATGAGATTCTCAAACTATATAGGCCTAGATATGTTACTTTCACTAATACACTTGCTTGGGCCCCTTTTACGTCTGGTAACTTTACTTCAGCCTCTACTTTTCAATTCATTACTCACTCTAAGCTAGGTAACAGGGACTGGAAATGGATCAAGAAAATTTAGATCCCCCAAAAGCTGAAACTTTTCCTCTAGCTGATCTTAAAGGATAGATTGTTGACAAACAAGTTAAGACTCGTAAGACAGTTAACTCCAACTGATGACTGTCCCAGGTGTGGTCAACACAGTGAAAACATGTCACATTTGCTTAGAGGTTGTGCTACCTTTAAAGACATTTGGACTAACATTTAGACCCTTACTTAGTGGGAAGAAGGACATAAACTGCCTCTAACTGAATGGGTTATCCTGAATATGAAAAACAAAAATCTTTTTATAGGAAAAAAATGGTACCTTGTTTTCATTGTTACACTTTGGCAAATTTGGAAAGACCGTAATAAATTGGTTTTTGATAATCTTTCCAACCCACTTTAGATCAATCTCAAGAACATCTACCTATATGTTCAAGAGATTGAGGAGGCTTTTCTCTCCCCTTTCTGCCCACCCCCTGCAGCACCTAAACTAATTCATTGGTGTTGCCCAACTACAGGTAAGCTTAAACTCAATACTGATGGATGTTCAAAAGGAGATCCAGCACAGGCAGGCTATGGGGGATTACTGCAAGATGAAGCTGGTACTTGGATATGGGGCTACTATGGCAAGCTAGGCCATTGCTCAAGTTTAGAGGCAAAGATATGGGCCATCTATAGAGGACTCACCATACTTTTCCAAAAAGGCACCAGAGACGTCCAAATAGAATTTGACTCTGAACAAGCTATCAATCAAATCCTGGATGGACTAGCTCAACACTCTCCTTATAAAGCCCTCATTGAAGATGCTAGGTTCCTGTTGAGGATGAGTAACTGCTCTCTTGAACACACTCTACGTGAGGGAAACAAAGCTGCTGATCTTCTAGCCAACATGGGAGTAGCTCAAAATGAGCATGTTGTATTTCTTGATAATCCTCCTGCTGAAGTTGCAACTTTCCTTACTGATGACATGACTGGAGTTAGCTTTGTGAGAGACTAGTTGTCACGACCCAAACCCGCCCCTATAGGTTTAGCATCGTAATCGGCCAGTAATCCTTAGATTACCGAAGACCTCTAGACAGATCAACAAAATTAAGGGGCTAACGGAAGCTAATACATAAATACAGTTGTCCAATGAGCTGTGCTGACTTATATGAAACGAAATATTTAAAAACTTTATATACATAATTAAAAGTCATTCATACATTATACCCACACACATTAAAGTAACGTAAGTACAACTGACAAAACAACCGAGTCCTATATATACAGAAACAACAAAACTCGAACACATGACACTTTAGAAACCTCCATGTGAGGCGCAATGGCTGGCTGACAACAGGATACAGACCCAGACAAAAGCCTCCAGGCTCGATCTCCAGAATGCCCACCTATACATATATATACACACAGTGAGCTAAAGTCCAGTGAATAACATTAAACTAAAGGGGTTAGTGAACGAAATCCGAACATATCATAGGCGTAAAACAGATCATAGCATAAGCATTCTTGTATCTGAACATAATAATGGTACATCCCATAGAACACATCACATAACGTCTTCCGACTAGAATAATCGGTTCCGGATACCGATTAAACACATATCACCACAATGAAGTGGCTAACGAGATCTCGTAATCACATGTATGTCATGGACCCGCATTAACATGCCGTCCTCCATGACTTATGACTATCTATGGATGCCATAATAGATTTCAAACATGGAACATTCGTTCGCGAAAACAGATATCATTTCAGAAATGGTAACTTATCATAATTCATTTGGAACATAATTCGTATGAACGTATCTTTACAATAACGTTACTCACAGTGATTTCCTGTAAACGGTCAATCAACCCTCGAGTCTTGACCTACAACCACCAAAATACATAACACAAGCATATCTTATCATTACGAATTCATGTGGCCATCACGGCTTAGCTTTCATTACAATGGTTCTTATTCTTTCTTATCACACTGTTTAAAACACACACTTATAAACTCTTAACTTAGTACATTCTTTCTCTTAGTGTGTTTCTAATCCATAACCTCATTACCATGGCTTAATTAAGGCTTAGGAATGCCTAAGATGCAATGAGGATGCAAGAATGCATTGGAAACACTTCTTAAAACTTGCTGAAAATAAGGCCTACGCTCAAGCGTGGCTTTCGCCGCTCGAGCGGACATGCAGACAATGAAACTCCGCTCGAGCGTGACTTTCTCCGCTCGAGCGGACTGTAAACTCATGAAAAAGTATTGGATGCAAGATTTTCACGCTCGACGGATGCTCGACCTCCGCTCGAGCGTGAGACTCAGACCCTCGCTCGAGCGTGGATTCCCTCGCTCCAGCGGACTGTAAAACACACAAACTTCTGGGTATATGCATTTCACTGTCACGACCCAAACCTGCCCCTATGGGTTTAGCACTGTAATCGGCCAGTAATCCGAGATTACTGAAGGCCTGCTTAACAGTAAGACAGTAAAACAAAGTACAGGGGCTGGCGGAAGCCAAAACAGTAAATAAACAATGTCCAATGAGCTGTGACAGTCTATATGCAAAAAAAGACTTTTCATACATATATACAGTCGGTGACAAAACAGTATGTACATTATATACAATCATTCAGAGCAGGGACCTAATCCCTATTAAACAATACGGTACAGTCTACAGTTATTACAAAACAGATACAGAGATAGACGGGGAATTAAAACACCCCTAAGCCAAAGCTTGACAGGCTCGGAACCTCGCAGTGAGGCACATAGGCTGGCTTGACAAAACTGGAGTTTACCCCGACGCTTCTAGCCGCGGTCTGGTGCCTGTACACCTACATATATATATGAGCAGTGAGCTAAAGCCTAGTGAATAACATAATGCTTAAAGAGGTTAAGAATAAATGTCCTTACAGTAATGAAAACAGTTCATTAAATCAGTATTTCAGTTGTTCAGTCATAACCGTCATATGTGGTACATCCGTTAGCATAGCAGTACAGTAAACAGTAGATCTTAAAGACTCGAACAGTAAATGATGGCCATCAGTCAGTAAACAGTAGTGGTTCCAACAAGGGAACCGATAGAGATCTCTGTAACAGTAACAGTCAGTAACAGTAGTTGCTAAGGATGCCACAATACAGTTCAGAATATAGGACATACATTCATTCAATTAACAGTTTCAGTTCAGAAAGCAGTTCAGTTAAACAGTCAGAAATATTCACAGTTGAACATATCTTTACACAATTGTTACTCACAGAGTTCTGGGCTACGGTAAGCTAGAGCGTCTCCTCGGAAAGCCAACCCTACACAGTTTACAGATTGAACACACACTAAGCTACACAGTTGGGAAAGATGATAACTTAATCCCTAATTTGCCTCAGTGTGTTCTACATCTATATCCTCATTAAGATGTCTAAAACTAGGCCTAAAAATGCCTAGGATGGGATGAGGATGCAAAGATGCACTTTAAAAGCATTTTTTAGAATTTTCAGAAAACAGGGGTCTCGCTCAAGCGTGGCTTTCTTCGCTCGAGCGAGCTTGTCAAAACAGTGGGGTCGCTCGAGCGTGGACTTCCTCGCTCGAGCAGTCTGCAAAAATGCAAAAAGTGCTGGATGTTGGATATCTCCGCTCGATGCTTGCTCGATGCCCGCTCGAGTGTAAAACACAGTCCTTGCTCGAGCGTAGGTTCTCTCGCTCGAGCGTTGCGTCTACGTGCACCAAGAATCTGAGAGCTTGCAATTTACGCTCGAGCCACCATTCCTTCGCTCGAGCGGAGCTCAGAATAAACGATGGTCGCTCGAGCGTGGAATCCTTCGCTTGAGCGAAGAAACCAAATTCTGGAATTTCCAGATTTGCCTCCCCAAGCTCAAACCAAGCATTCCTTAGCTCAAAACTCGACCTCTTGGGCCCAATTCCTGGAAAACACATCTAAACTCAATATACAACAAGTTTCAAAGCTTAATTTGAGAAATCAAAGCCCAAGGGTGAGTTAATTAAATCTAATTTCAAACCAATTTTCAAGAATTTGGTCCAAACATGACATGCATGACTTTAAATCAATTCAAAGCTTCAAAACATGCTCTAATGAGCCAATTCCTTTCAAAACAAGATGAAATCATGGTCTTAAACATAAATATGAGAATGCATGCAACATTTACCATGAAATCAACTCACAACTCAACAATTCAAACATGCATGCATAGAATGAGCTATAATTCAACATTATTGAACCAATTCTTGACTTAACTCTATAAACTACCATGATCCATGCACAAACTAACTTGAATCCATGAACAAGAAGATGTAGATTCTACCTTAAGTCTCCAAACACAAGAATAGAAGCTCAATTGATCAAGAACTCTTCCAATCCTCTCAATTTCCAAGCATTACAAGATGAAATCACTCTAGTCTCCTACTCTCTCTCTCTCTCTCTCTCTCTCTCTCTCTCTATGTCGGTTTGAACACAAGAATTTGGCTGATGAAAGTGTTTTGTTGAATGAATGCTAAGGCTCACATGTGTCTAGGTAGTTGGCCACTAAAGTGGCAAAATTGTAATTAAAGCCAATTATGCAATTTATCAATATTGATCCAATTTCATCATACCAAATCACATTTTAGATAAATATGCCATAAAATCACATAAATTATGATGGTCCTAAAACATTAATCAATTTCTGGTTCGGCCGCCGATAAGGCCTTCAATTTGCAGTTCAAACATAAAAACATGAACAGATAATCAAACAGGCGACAGATAGAAATGCAATACAACAGATATACTCAATCAATCAGTTTCAGATTTCAATCAGTCAGTTCAGTATTTCGATTACTTCAGTTATCAATCATAATCAGTCTCAGTTTAGCAGTAATTAGTAGTTTATCGGTAAGCAGTGATGAGGGTTATTACAGTCTCCCCTCCTTAAAAAGAGTTTAGTCCTCTAAACTCGAGTTACCTTCATTCTGGAAGAAAACAGGGTTCAGTGGAAACAGTTCAGGATATCTCTTGGCCATGTCATCTTCCCTTTCCCAAGTGGCATACACGCTACCATGGTTTTGCCAGTCAACTTTCACTAACGGGATCTCTTTGTTTCTCAACTTCTTGATCCGTCTGTTTACAATCTGAATAGGCCGTTCCTCGTAAGTGTAGTTATCACTCAATACTACATGAGTAGGCTTTATCACATGGAAAGGATCCCGAAGGTAATCCCTCAACATAGAGATGTGGAATACGTTGTGCATATGCTCCATTTTAGAAGGAAGCGCAACTTAATATGCCATCGGATTGATTTTCTCGATAATCTCATACGGTCCAACATATCTTGGCGCTAACTTGCCCTTGACTCCAAAACGAGTCTGGCCTTTCATCGGTGTCACTTTCACAAAAACGTGATCACCTACTTCATACTCCCTGTCTCGTCTTCTGACATCTACATAACTTTTCTGTCGGCTCTGTGCGGTTTTCAGTCTTTGTTGTATCAGTTTCACTTTTTCAGTCGTTTCATATACAATCTCGGGCCCAAGCAAAGGCCCATCTCCAACTTCTGCCCAGCAAATCGGAGATCTACATTTTCTGCCATACAGTGCCTCGAAAGGCGCCATATCAATACTTGAATGATAGCTGTTGTTGTAGGCGAATTCAGCTAATGGCAAATGGCTTTCCCAGTTTCCCTGAAAATCAAGGACACATATTCTCAATAAATCCTCCAGAGTCTGGATGGTTCTTTCTGACTGGCCATCTGTCTGAGGATGATAGGCACTACTCAGTCTCAGTTCAGTACCCAATGCAGTCTGTAAGCTTTGCCAGAATCTTGATGTAAACTTCGAATCTCTGTCAGAAACAATGGACACAGGCACTCCATGCAGTCTAACAATTTTATCAATATAAATCACAGCCAATTTGTCCGCATTATAAATTGTTTTGACAGGTAAGAAGTGAGCAGATTTAGTCAGTCTATCAACAATAACCCAAATTGAGTCCATACCTTTACTGGAGCGAGGTAAGCCAACGATAAAATCCATGGTGATATGTTCCCATTTACACTCCGGTATTGGTAAGGGCTGCAGTAAGCCTGCGGGTCGTTGATGTTCGCCTTTAACTTGTTGGCAATGAAGACATTTTGATACAAAATCAGCAATTTCTTTCTTCATTCCCGGCCACCAGAAATTCAATTTCAAATCTTGGTACATCTTCGTATTCCCTGGGTGGATAGAAAATTTTGAATTATGACCCTCTTGTAGAACTCTTCTTTTCAGTTCAGAATCATTCGGTACACACAGTCTTTCTTGAAATTTCAGTACATTATTTTCAAATTTGAACCCCGGTCTCGGTTTAGATTCTTGTTCATCGATGATCTTCTTCAAGAAGTCATCCTATTGCTGTTTCTCTTTAATCTCTTCAATCAATGCCGGTTGAGTAGAAATAGCAGCTAGTGTTCCACCTTGTTCTCGCAAAACAATTTCAATTTCAGATTTTTCAAGGTCACAAAGCAACTCTTTTTGCCCGGTGAGCAAACAGGCTAAGTTTCCAATCGATTTCCGGCTCAGTGTATCGGCAACGGTGTTGGCCTTTCCCGGATGGTACAATATCTGTAAGTCATAGTCTTTAATCTGTTCTAGCCATCTCCGCTGTCTCATATTCAGTTCTTTCTATGTGAAGAAGTATTTCAAACTCTTGTGATCGGTATATACTTCACATGTCGCCCCATAAAGGTAGTGACGCCAGATTTTCAATGCGAATACCACTGCAGCAAGTTCCAAGTCATGGGTCGGGTAGTTCTTTTCATGCGGTCTCAGTTGTCGGGAAGCATAGGCAATAACTCTCCCATTCTGCATTAAAACACACCCCAAACCCTTATGAGAAGCATCACTAAATACAGTATAACCATCCGTACCTGAAGGTAGGGTAAGAACTAGTGCAGTCACTAGTCGAGTTTTCAACTCTTGGAATGCTGATTCCCTTTGCTCAGTCCAGTCAAATGATATCCTCTTCTGAGCCAACTGTGTCAACAGTAAGGCAATTTTGGAGAAATCTTTGACAAATCTTCTGTAATATCCAGCTAGTCCCAAAAAGCTTCGGACTTCTGTCACACTTGTTGGTTTAGGCCAGTTTACTACAGCTTCGATTTTCTGCGGATCAACTGAAATTCCATCCTTGCTAATAACATGTCCCAAAAACATAACATGATCAAGCCAAAATTCGCATTTAGACAGTTTAGCATAAAGTTTCTGTTCTCTTAAGGTCTGTAGGGCAAGTCTCAGATGATGTTCATGTTCTTCTTTAGTCTTGGAGTAAATCAAAATGTCATCTATGAATACAACAATAAAGTCATCAAGGTATGGTTTAAAGATTCTGTTCATGAGGTCCATAAATGCAGCAAGTGCATTGGTAACTCCGAAAGGCATAACTAAAAATTCGTAATGTCCATACCTCATTCGAAAAGCAGTTTTGTCAATATCTTCTGGTTTAACTTTCAACTGATGGTATCTTGATCTGAGATCAATCTTAGAAAACACTTGAGCACCCTGTAACTGATCAAACAAGTCATCAATACGAGGCAATGGGTATTTATTTTTCACAGTTACCTTGTTCAGTTCACGGTAGTCAATACAGAGTCTCAGCGAGCCATCTTTCTTTTTCACAAATAAAACAGGTGCGCCCCACGATGAAGTACTAGGCCTGATGAACTTTTTATCTAATAGTTCCTGCAATTGCACTTTCAATTCTTTCAATTCAGTTGGAGCCATTCGGTAAGGAGTTTTAGATACTGGTTGTGTTCCTGAAACCACATCAACGGTGAATTCAATCTCCCTGTCAATCAAATCCCCTGGCAGATTATCTGGAAAAACATCTAGGAATTCTCTGACTATGGGAATACTGTTCACATTAGCATTATCATTAGTAGACACAGTCAATACAGAACACAGATACCCTTTACACCCCTTTCTAATCAATTTATCAGTTTTCACAAATGAAATCATATACGGAGGAGGTACTACTCCACTTCCATTAAACATAAATTCAGGCAAACCCGGTGGACGGAAAACTACTTGTTTCGTTACACAGTCTATGATGGCATGATATTTCGTTAACCAGTCCATCCCCAATATTACATCAAAATGATCAATGTTCAGAGGCAGTAAGTCAATAAACAAATGTGCATCTCCAACAATAATTTCACAAGCAGGGTACATGTATGCACAAGTCATGGATCCCCCAACGGGTGAAGATACAGCTAACAGGTAATTCATGGGTTCTAATGGTCTATTCAGTTTCCGCGAAAAAGCATGCGATACATATGAATGTGTAGACCCCGAATCAATCAGAATATATGCATTTTGAGCACAGATAGAGAGGATACCTAACACAACGGTCTCAGTATTCTGTACATCTCCCGGTACTAGGGCGAACACTCGGCCCTGCCTCATAGGTTCTTTCCTGGTAGCCTTGGGGTTAGGTTTTGGTGCTACGGTTGATGCTGCTACGCTTGGTGCAGCTTTACTATTGCCTTGAGCAGTGGAAGGGCAATCTTTGACCATGTGGCCCACCTTGCCACACCTGTAACAAGCACCAGAAATTTTATAACAAACTCCCTTATGATTCTTACCACATTCAGAACAGGGCGGTATAGACCGGTTCCCTTGACTAGAAGTAGTCGTTGACCCTGTATTTTGTTTTTTGTTCAACGGGTTGTTTTTGCCTTTCTTGAATTTAAAACCATGCCTTTTGCCACGCCATTCAAACGCTGGTGTTTCAATTTTCAGTGCCTCGATGTTTGATTCAACCATCAAGGCTCGGTCAAGAACATTTACATAGTTCGGTAGCTTCAAAACGTTAATTCTGTCGAGTATTGCAACATTAAGGCCGCCTTCAAACTTTCTGGCCTTCTTGTAATCAGTGTCCACCATGTGTGGTGCATATCTAGCAAGCTCGGTGAAATTTGTTTCATATTCAGTGACGGACATTGTGCCCTGTCTCAGCTGTTCAAATTCAGTTACTTTTCTGTCTCTGACACACTGTGGGAAATATTTTTCAAAGAAGGCTCTTTTGAATTGAGCCCAAGTCATTACAGTGTTGTCCTCACGGATAAGCATCCACCACCTTCTAGCTTCTTCTTGCAGAGTAAAGGTGGCCAACAATACTTTATGTGCTTCAGAGCACGGAAAAACCTCAAACAATTTTTCTGTTTCAAGAACCCATGCTTCAGCTTTTAACGGTTCAAGGCCTCCCTGAAAGGATGGCGGTTTCATTTTGCTGAACTTGTGGGTGAGAGCAATTATGTCCCCATCATTAGCATTGACATTCTGTTCTGGCTGTACCGAAGGAGGAGGTGGGGGTTGTTGGTTTTGTTGTTGATCCAATCTTTCAGTTATTAATTCCATCATTCTTTCCAGTCTTGCCATTCTTGCCTCAGAGGATGAGGATGAGGATTCATTTGCAGTTCTTGCATTATCCATTTCACTATAAGCAGTTATAGCAATTATCAACATAAGCAGTTGCATACTTAAACAGTTTATCACGTTAGCACATATTCAGTCATGTCATAACCACACACTTATCATGCTCATGCAATGCCCTAATCACTTTTCTAGGACACCCTATAGCTCACTTGGACACGTGTGTGCGGTATAACTCGTGGTAAGTATCACTCTGATACCACTTTGTCACGACCCAAACTCGCTCCTATGGGTTTAGCACCGTAACCGGCCAATAATCTAAGATTACCGAAGGCCTGCTTAACAATAAGACAGTAAAACAGAGTACAGGGGCTGGCGGAAGCCAAAACAGTAAATAAATAATGTCCAATGAGCTGTAACAGTCTGTATGCAAAAAAGACTTTTCATACATATATATAGTCAGTGACAAAACAGTATGTACATTATATACAATCATTCAGAGCAGGGACCTAATCCCTATTAAACAGTACGGTACAGTCTACAGTTATTACAAAATAGATACAGAGACAGACGGGGAATTAAAACACCCCTAAGCCAAAGCTTGACAGGCTCGGAACCTCGCAGTGAGGCACATAGGTTGGCTTGACAAAACTGGAGTTTACCTCGACGCTTCTAGCCGCGGTCTAGTGCCTGTACACCTACATATATATATATATATGAGCAGTGAGCTAAAGCCCAGTGAATAACATAATGCGTAAAGAGGTTAAGAATGAATGTCCTTACAATAATGAAAACAGTTCATTAAATTAGTATTTCAGTTGTTCAGTCATAACCGTCATATGTGGTACATCCGTTAGCATAGCAGTACAGTAAACAGTATGTCTTAAAGACCGAACAGTAAATGATGGCCATCAGTCAGTAAACAGTAGTGGTTCCAATAAGGGAACCGACAGAGATCTCTGTAACAGTAACAGTCAGTAACAGTAGTTGCTAAGGATGCCACAATACAGTTCAGAATATAGGACATACATTCATTCAATTAACAGTTTCAGTTCAGAAAGCAGTTCAGGTGAACAGTCAGAAATATTCACAGTTGAACATATCTTTACATAATTGTTACTCACAGAGTTCTGGGCTACGGTAAGCTAGAGCGTCTCCTCGGAAAGCCAACCCTACACAGTTTACAGATTGAACACACACTAAGCTACACAGTTGGAAAAGATGATAACTTAATCCCTAATTTGCCTCAGTGTGTTCTACATCTATATCCTCATGAAGATGTCTAAAACTAGGCCTAAGAATGCCTAGGATGGAATGAGAATGCAAAGATGCACTTTAAAAGCATTTTTCAGAATTTTCAGAAAACAGGGGTCTCGCTCGAGCGTGGCTTTCTTCGCTCGAGCGAGCTTGTCAAAACAGTGGGGTCGTTCGAGCGTGGATTTCCTCGCTCGAGCGGTCTACAAAAATGCAAAAAGTGCTGGATGTTGGAAATCTCCGCTCGACGCCCGCTCGAGCGTAAGACACAGTCCTCGCTCGAGCGTAGGTTCTCTCGCTCGAGCGTGCGTCTGCGTGCACCAAGAATCTGAGAGCTTGCAATTTACACTCGAGCCACCATTCCTTCGCTCGAGCAGAGCTCAGAATAAACGATGGTCGCTCGAGCGTGGAATCTTTCGCTCGAGCGAAGAAGTCAAATTCTGAAATTTCCAGATTTGCCTCCCAAGCTCAAACCAAGCATTCCTTAGCTCAAAACTCGACCTCTTGGGCCCAATTCCTGGAAAACATATCTAAACTCAATATACAACAAGTTTCAAAGCTCAATTTGAGAAATCAAAGCCCAAGGGTGAGTTAATTAAATCCAATTTCAAACCAATTTTTAAGAATTTGGTCCAAACATGACATGCATGACTTTAAATCAATTCAAAGCTTCAAAACATGCTCTAATGAGCCAATTCCTTTCAAAACAAGATGAAATCATGGTCTTAAACATAAATATGAGCATGCATGTAACATTTACCATGAAATCAACTCACAACTCAACAATTCAAACATGCATGCATAGAATGAGCTATAATTCAACATTATTGAACCAATTCTTGACTTAACTCTATAA
Organism: Camellia granthamiana; assembly: GCA_036172215.1. Classification (NCBI taxonomy): domain Eukaryota; kingdom Viridiplantae; phylum Streptophyta; class Magnoliopsida; order Ericales; family Theaceae; genus Camellia; species Camellia granthamiana. Next base: position 5,002,415 of record CM069911.1, on the reverse strand, counting down.
ACTACCATGATCCATGCACAAACTAACTTGAATCCATGAACAAGAAGATGTAGATTCTACCTTAAGTCTCCAAACACAAGAATAAAAGCTCAATTGATCAAGAACTCTTCCAATCCTCTCAATTTCCAAGCATTACAAGATGAAATCACTCTAGTCTCCTACTCTCTCTCTCTCTACGTCGGTTTGAACACAAGAATTTGGCTGATGAAAGTGTTTTGTTAAATGAATGCTAAGGCTCACATGTGTCTAGGTAGTGGGCCACTAAAGTGGCAAAGTTGTAATTAAAGCCAATTATGCAATTTATCAATATTGATCCAATTTCATCATACCAAATCACATTTTAGATAAATATGCCATAAAATCACATAAATTATGATGGTCCTAAAACATCAATCGATTTCTGGTTCGGCCGCCGATAAGGCCTTCAATTTGCAGTTCAAACATAAAAACATGAACAGATAATCAAACATGCGACAGATAGAAATGCAATACAACAGATATACTCAATCAATCAGTTTCAGATTTCAATCAGTCAGTTCAGTATTTCGATTACTTCAGTTATCAATCATAATCAGTCTCAGTTTAGTAGTAATTAGTAGTTTATCGGTAAGCAATGATGAGGGTTATTACATTCACGCTCGAGTGTAAACATCGACGCTCGAGTAGAGTGCATGTACTCAGAGTGCATGCTCGAGCGTAAAGTTCCACGCTTGAGCGTGGATCAAATTTCTGGAATTTCCAGATTTGATCACCAAGCTCAAAACTCGAATTCAACTCATCAAAATACATTTCTTGGGCCCCAAAACTTGAGATAACATAGTAAACTTGCAAAATATGAAGAATTAAGGATCATTTCACAAAATCATGGCCCAAGAGTTTGCCAAAAGCTCATAATTCATCTTGAAATTCAAGAAGCAAAACATGCATGTGAAATCTTTCAAGCTCTTTTCTTCAAAACTCATGAAACTTATAAATTGAGCTCATAAGCCCCATGCATGTAAGAAATCCCTTTTCAAAACATGAATTCAAGTGATCAACATGATAATCCCAACATGCATGTACCAAAAAACTTACCATAATAATTTAGATGTTCAAAATCCAACTCAACATGTTAAAACTCCATATAAATATGCATGCATGTATGAATTAACTCTAAATTCATCATCTTTGGTCCAATTCTTGTACATGATCACAAATTCTTCTTGAAATGATCTGCTTGATGGTTAAAACTCATAATTAAGTCGTAAATCCTTACCTAGAGTCTTCAATAGCTAGATATTTGCACAATCTTTGACCAATTCAAGCATAGCCTTCAATTTCTCCTTAATCTCTACCTTTCTCTCTCTAGGATTGCACTCTCTCTCTCTTTAAAATGAATCTCTAGAATTTTGCACCCAAGGAATGAGAGAAATGAGTTAAATGTGTTGAATATATAGTTATGATGATATAATGCATTAATTGGAACATTAGGCCAACCAAACACAACCTAATTAATCGTTCTGCATCAATTTTTCATGAAATTTGCCATAATGTTCTAAAAATTCCAAATAACATATTGATGTAATCAATTTCGGTTTCGGATGCCGATAAGGCTTTCAAGTTTCATATTAAAGCGGAGTTCCAGACAGATATTTCTACAAGTAACAGATAGAAAGTCAAAATCATGCAAAATACAAAATAAACACATAATTTATTTTAATTCTCTCATTAGCATTATTAATTACGGATTAGTAGCTAATTACGGATCGGGGTTGTTACACTAGCCCTCTGTTTGTTGTAATTTTAACTCCTTAACTCTTGTTCTTTACTTTTCATATGAATCTTAAAAAAAAAAAAATTCAAGTTTTAATCAAAAAGTTGGAGCAAAATCAATAATTACTTACTTTCTTTCGCCTCTGGTTTTGCAAGTTTTATTTTTTCTCAAAATTGTTTTGATGGCGAACACATATTTTCATAAAATTCAACATGCTATACTCTTTGAATCAGCGACTGTGATTTATGTTTAATTATTATTTATTTATTTCTTCTATTGAGAAGTTTCTAACAAATTGATAAAATCAAGCCCATCTATATCTAGCTGAACATGGCTCGATTTGGCTCTTAATCTGATCAATGGGTTTAATTTTATATAAATTCTAACTTGGTGGTAAATTTTTATCAAATTAATTACACCTCTAGTCCAAAAAAAAAAAAAAAGGAATCTTATTGTTAAAGGGTGATAAAGTAAATTTTACTATTTTGTTGGGTTGCAAAGAGACAAATTTTAACAACAGAATAATTTTAAATTTCACAACTATAAACAATAATTTATATTTGTCAAACATGGTGTATTTAAAATTTATTATTTATTTTTTTAAGAGAAATTACACTAATATGTTTAAATTTTAGAAAAAATATATCAATTATTTTACACTAAAATATATATACATATTTTTAAATTGGAAAAATTATATCACAGTAGATGTGAAAAAAAAAAATTTACAGAAAAATAATAAACAATATAACTATAAATTATTAAAATTATGAACTTCTCCACATGTGTAATAACTTTTAAAAAACCATGCTCAAAGGTAATTTCCTTTAGAATTTTAGTAATAGTCAGTATAATTTGTGAAAAATTCTATTTCCACACACCTAATTAACTTAATGCATACATTTAATGAAATATTATTTTAATGATGATTATACCCTAAATTAAAATGGCTATAATAGACATCCACCAACACTCATAATATTATATAAAAATATTCTCTATACACATCTTTTAAAAACAAAAAAAATCTCAATATACATTTTTTGAGTAAAAAAAACTAAATCTTAATTTTTCCATTATTGTCACTTTACTTGATACATACTCTATACTCCTATATTGCTTGCGAAGCAATACTCTTATAACAATTCTCATATTACTTTAATATCTATGTTTATACTTTATTAGTGATGAAAATATTAGTTTTTTCGTGTATAACTTCTTCTTTTTTTTGCGGTTTTCAGTCGGACAACCAGTGTCAAATTATTACATTATATTCGAACATCAACTACCGAATTATTTCATTATATTCGGATATTAACTGTCGAAAGTTTTTTTTATTTTTTTCGGAACAAATTTATCGAACTAATCACTTTTATTTGAAAGTTAAGTTTCGAATTAAATGTATAATTTCAGAAAATCAATGCCAAAATCCCAAAACTGAAAAGGGGGGAAAAAAAAAAAAACTGGGGTTTTATGGCAATGGAGTGCATAGAGATCTAAAAATGATAAATACAATAACAAAATAGAAAGATGCCTCATCTTTAACAATATTTTGGAGGGTTGTCAATAGTGTTTTCAATGGAGGTTCAATAGGGTCTTTCAATGGAGGAAAAGTGTCTTCACTTCACTTCACTTCAGGCTTTGGTCTTCAAGGGTCTTTATGTGGGTGTGTCTACAAATGTGGAAGTAGGATCAATCAACAAGTGTGTGGAAAGGAGGGTTAAGTGGTGTGTGTACAATAATTATGAGTAAATGGTATAATAGTAACTTTTAGTGCATGGATTGAGAAAATTAATTAATAATCAAATTAATAGGTTTGTGTACTGAGAAAAGATATGTACTAAGATACTTAGTGTGGAAATAGAATTTCCCATAATTTGCATATTATTTTATTCAAATGGACTTCTTTTTTGTTCTTAATTGGTCTAAAGAAGTGCTATTGGGCCTACTTTTGGGTCCCATTTCGATAATTTGAATTGTTCATATTTTAAGGTTTATCAAATACATCATTTTTGCAAAAATCAAATTAATCGGATAACGATAATTATGTTTTCGGATCAATTATATATAAATCGTTTATTTCCTTACTGTTCATTTTGTTCATACAAAACTGATTCAAATACGTAATTTTCATTATTCAATTGACTTGATTTTTTACGAGATAATGTAATCAATGAAGGGTCAAATTGGGAACATGATTAAAAGCCAATTTTTAGTTTTGAACATATTTTGAGTTATATCACCTTTATTTTTTTACACTTTTTTTAAAAAAAATAAAAAATTAACTTTGAACCAATTTCTTAAAACAACTCAAATTCTAAAATATAAACAATTCTAATTATCGAAACTAGCACATCACCCTATGCACGGGATAAAATAATATATTATTTAATAAAAATATGATAATTATATTTAATTTTTTTATATTATGTAAAAAAAAATTTAAATAGAAGCTAGCTAATCGGAATTTTCTTAATTGTTTAAAATTAAGAAAATAAAAAACATTAGTGTGAGATATTGATTATAAGACTTCTCACTAAAAATCTCGCTTTGCTTATATAAATGGGAGTATGAGATTACTTTATGTAAGTAAAACAATTCACTTTTTTCTTCTTTTTCTCGATGTGGGATTATAAAATAAAAGTTAAATGAAAACTAACTAATGAGAATTTTCTTAATTGTTTAAAAGTTAACAATTGTTTGGGTGGGAAGTTTATTTCAAATCAAGCAATCTTAGTCGTTTAATTTTTAATTAGTTCAATCTTTAATTTATTTCGAATCAAATAAATTTAACCAATATATTTTGATAAAACTGCTAAAATCGTAGTTAAACTAGCGAATCAGCAAAACTGAAACGATTGACCCTATCGGTTAGGTCAAAGGACCAACCAACTCATAAAAAATTAATTAATTAAAACTATTAAATTTTATTTTAATTTTAAAATTTAAATTGTCTTGAACTTAAACATACACAACACTACAATATTAAATGGGAGCATAAGGTTTATACAGTGAAACAACTCATTTTTCCCCTCATTTTCCTGATGTGGGATTGTAAAATAAAAATTAATAGTTGTTTGGATGGGAAATTCATTTCTAATCAAGCAATCTCAGTCGTTCAAACAAATCTAAGCAATATATTTTGATAAAACAGCTAAAATCGTGGTTAAACCAGTGAATCAGTCAAACAGAAAATGATTCAGCCTAATCGGTTAAGTCAAAAGACCAACAGATTTACAACAAAATTAATTAATTAAAACTTTTAAATTTTATTTTAAAATTTAAACCATCTTAAATTGAAACATGCACAATACTATAATATTAAATGATAGTATAAGATTCACTTTATATAAGTGGAACAACCCACTTTTTATTTATTTTCTTGATGTGAGATTGTAATTATTTTTAAGTTAAATATTATGAGAGTTTCAAAATTTCATACAAAATTATTTTAAAATCAAAACGTCTATATGGAATTGTACAACAAAGGTTAAATGAAAACTAACCAATAGATATTTTTTTAATTGTTTAAAATTAAGAAAATCAAAAAAAAAAAAAAACTGGTATTGATTATAAGGCTTCTCACTAAAAATCTTCTTTTGCTTATATAAATGAGAGTATAAGATTCATTTTATATAAGTGAAACAATTCACTTTTTTCTTCTTTTTTCGATGTAAGATTGTAAAATAAAAGTTAAATGGAAGCTAATCAGTAGAGATTTTCTTAATTGTTTAAAATTAAGAAATTTCAATAATTTATATAAATTGAAGCATAAGATTCACTTTATGTAAATTAAACAATTCACTTTTTCCTTTTTTTTTTTTTTTCCCGATTTGGGATTATAAAATAAAAAGTAAATGGAAGCTAACTAACGGAAATTTTCTTAATTATTTAAAATTAAGAAAATTTAATGATTTTAGAATGAGTGTTTGGGCCTTCTAGAAGGCTTCTTCTTTAAAACTCCATTTATAAGATTTATTTTATATAAGTGAAACAACTCATTTTTTCTTTCTTTTCTCGATTTGGGATTGTAATTATTTTAAAGTTAAATATTATGAGAGTTTCAAAATCTCATACAAAATTATTTTTAAAATCAAAACTATATGGGATTGTAAAATAAAAGTTAAATGAAAACTAACCAATGAGAATTTTCTTAATTCTTTAAAATTAAGAAAATCAAAAAAATGAGTATAAGATATTAATCAAAGGGTTTCTCACTAAAAATCTCATTTTGCTTATATAAATAGAAGTATAAGATTCACTTTATGTAAGTGAAACAATTCACTTTTTATTTATTTTTCCGATGTATGATTGTAAAATAAAATGTAAATGGAAGCTGGCCAACAGGAATTAGAGAGGCATCGTTTAGGTTGGTGAATTTATCATACTTGATCATTAATTTGTAAACTTATATGCATATTAAAAAACAAAATCAAATTCATTCTAAAGTCATGTTCATGTGATTTCAATATATTTATCTTTAATAAAAATATATATCTATTTATAAAATTATATATATTATTTATTTTTAAAAATTAAATATATAATAAAATTACGTGATTATAAATGATAGTCTTATTCAAAGTAAATCGAACTTTAATTTGTTCAGAATATTGCTAATAAAAACTGAAACTAAATTAAAGTCAATCAACTGGCCTCTTCTCTCCTCCGACGTGTGCTTTGTTACATTGTCATCCATGTGGTCATAATCGTGGAACTAACTTGCATCATTGCATTTTGAGCAAAATATTATTTTAAAAATATAATTAATTGTAGTCATGCAAGCAAGATGGACACTATTAAGGAATATGGGTGACGGCCTCCAAATTTCGAAACCTTTTTATTATAATAATAATAACATTAATTATTAAAAAAAACCTTTAAATTATATAAGTTAGTCTCCTATTAAAGAGACATATTTTCATCGTACAATTTGGTGAATCATAAACCTAAACTATGATAAAAACTCCAAACCTAAACTATCCCAACCTAAACAATTCACTTTTTCCTTTTTTTTCTCGATATGTGATTATTAAATAAAAGTTAGGCAATGGAGATTTTCTTAATTGTTTAAAATTAAGAAAATCAAGAAAATTAGTATAAGATATTAAAACTCTCACAAGGCTCCTTATTAGATGGGAGTATAAAATTATCTTTATATGAGTAAAACAACTAATTTTTGTCGTTCTTTTCCCAATTTAAGATTATCACATAAAAATAATTATTTAAAATTAAGAAAAACAAGAAAATTAAAATGAGAATTTAAGGTAGCGTTTGGTAAAATTTTCTAAATATGATTTGAGAATAGAGTTGTATTTTCAATTTGTGAGTTTTGAAATTATGATTTGAGTGTGGAAAATTTATTTTGTGAAAGAGTTTTGAAACAAGTTTTGAATTGAGTGGAGAATTATTGATGTGACATATGATATTTGATACAAAAATTTACAATTCATAACCAAACACACAACTCAAAATTCTATTCAAAACTCACAAAAAAATTTAAAAAATTTTAATTTTTTTTGATTTAAAATATAAAACATAACAGGTGTCAATTGTAAAAAATAAAAAAAAAATAAAAAATAACATTGTTCCGGTCAATCGGCCAAATTTTTTTACTTTAAAAAGAATTTTCAAAAGTGAATATGAAATTAATTTTTAAAAATTCTAAACAAATAAGACACTTAAAATAAGAACTAAAAATATGTTTGGAGAAACTAACCAACCATAACTTAAAACTCCTAAAAAAACTTCTTGCTAAAAAAATCCATTTTCCTTCTAGAAAAATGATTTGTGGCACTAAAACTGTTGGCACTAATGGTACTAATTTTCTGTTTTGGTAACTTTGTTTTTTTTTTTTTTCTTTACCTGATATAGAAATTAATGTCATTAGTGCTCAACAAATTAGTGCCACAAATCAAAGCCCTTTCTTGTATAAATGACTTGGGAATCCAGTAAGCCTAATAGCACTTCCCTAGTCCATCCAGGGAAGCACAGTCCTATCTTATTATAAACAAAAGGGCTGGCTCTTGCCTCTAGTATATGTTTCAGTTCGGGTTTATTGGATCTACTTTTGAGTTTTTTTTTTGTAATTTAAATTATTTATACTTTAAGATTTATTAAGTATATTATTTTTGTAAAAAATTATGTCGATCAGGTAACGAATATTATGTATTTGAATCACTTTTTTATGAACCATTAATTTTCTGACCGTTTATTTTTTTTCAAACAAAAGTGATTCGAATACATATAGCCGTTATCCGATTGATGTGATTTTTATCAAAATAATATATTCAACAAATCTTAAAATATGAACAATTTTAATTATTTAAAAAACCCAAAAATAAACTCAATAAACCGAACTGGACCGGATTATTTTGGACCGGAGATAGTCTCGACCCAAAACTTAAAAATGTCACTTTCATTCACCAGTTCTTAACATGGGAATTGGGGTTGCTATTGTGCAGTCCGCGCAGCAATAACTATTGTGCGTTGAAATGGATTCATTTTGGGACTCATTTTGATAATCTAAACTATTCACATTTTAAAATACATCAAGTAGAATATACTTGTAAAAAATTAAGTTAATCGGATATCATTTCTCCATTCATCCAGTCACATTTGTATTTACAAAAATAAATAATAATTGTAATTTAAAGTATTAAAATGAATATAAATATGAATGGATGAATAAGTAAATAATATCTAATTAACTTAATTTTTTACAAATATATTTTTCTTGATATATTCAAAAATATGACCCATTCCGATTATGAAAATGAACCCCAAAATAAGTCCATTTCGATACAATAACAGTTGCTGCGCGGGCTGCGCAGCAGCGAACCCAATCCCCTTAATCTGGATGTCTTTCACAGAACCACTGGATAAAGATAGATATAGCCATTTAGCCCTCTCTCTTTCTCTGTCCGTGAAACATCGCAATCTATCCGCAGGAAAAAACAAACAAACAAACAAACAAACAAACAAACAAAGAAAAATTTGTTTGTCTTCACTTTCTTCATTGAATTATGTTTAGTCTCTGATTCAAGGGATTCCAGATCGAGATCGGAGGACTCGATCAATTCCACTCAAAGGTCTGTTTTTAAAATTAAAAAAAAATTAAAAATTCCATTACTTCTCCACCAGTATTCATCAACACACACACACGCGCGCGCATATAAATATATATATATATATAAAATGTAAAGTTGAGCCATTTTTGACCTGTTCGTGCAATTCTAGGGTTTATTTGCTTGATCTCTCTGTACCCTTGTTTGTTTTGCGAAAGCTGAACCCTTTTCATCTATACATGCAATTATCGATCTTTTATCTGCCGATGTTTCACTGTTTTTAGGGTTTTTAGGGTTTTTAGTAATTGGTTTTATTCCGAATCAGTGTTATCGGGTTAGCAAAAATTGTTAATTGGCATGGAAATTAATTATTTTGTTGTTAGGGTTTGTGATTGTCCCTCCTGGACTAATTTGGGTTTTTGCTTGTCTGCACATGTTTGGAGTTGGAGCTCTGTTTGATCTTTGTGTCTCTTTAATGAAATTTGGTTTGTGTGAGCAACACAATATATATAGATATACTAACCTAATAATCAATTGTTGTAGCAGCCTAACTGAGTAAGTAGAAAAGTAAATGCATTTGTGCCAAGCTTTAATCGTAACCTTGTAAGTTTTTCAGTAGTCGTCGCAGCAGCGATAAAATTGTTTTTCTTGTTTTTAACAGGGACCAACTTTACCTTCTTTTTATTTACAGTATTTATTTTATTAGGACCCATAGCTTTGTACATAGGGTAAGGGACACGGGGATGGTGTATCTTTTTGCAGCTGGGATGAGTCACTTCCAATCTAATCTTTGGACGAATGTTGAGCCTCAGAATTGGTTATAGTCTATAGGACCAAGTATCAATCTTGTCACTACATGATTGATGGGTGCTGAAGATGTTTCAAGATGAATGCAGTTAGTCTTTCTGATATTGAATGTAGTATTGGCTCGGTTCCCTCAACATATGAAGGCCTCTTGTGGCAAAGACTGTTCCAGATCCCATAGTTGAACAATGCCTGCCTTTTAACTGTCAAAATGGCAGAGTCAATCAATATTAATATGAAAAACTCTTATGCCTCCACAATTGGGCGTCAGACAGGGGATAACTCTCTCTTTCGTCTCTCCATCTCTCTTGATTATACAATCGTGGAGCCTTGTGTGCTTTGGGTCTTTGGTAGAGTTTTTTGTTTTTCTTTGTGTGTTGTGTGTGCATTGTTTCTTTCTCCTGCACCATCTTGGCAAATTGTTTGGGGGAATTGTTCATGTTGAAATTATTTTAACATTCATTTCTACTGTAGTGGTATACATCCCAATGCAATATGGCATCAAAGTGTTTGGAATGGATTGTTAATTTCTCCCATTGTTTATTAACTATTATTCTCTGTTTCTCCATTATCATGTATAGGCCACTATTGTGTGGCACTACAACTGACCTGGCAATGTATCAAAGAATGGTATTCATGATTCTTTGTGTGTGAAGCTTAGTTATTATTGTTATCCTTATTTTTGTCATGATAGTTTTAGATGTGAATTTTTATTTTGTTGGTTTTGGTAATTGTTGAATTAGCTGCTTAAATCATTGTTCAGGATTTAATAGTTGCGAAGACCATGTCTTATCAACAAGCAGAAGAGGCCGAATACATGGCAGATGAATATGAAATGGAAGATGTAGATGATGATATGGATGAAGAGTTCCGTGGAAGAGAGATGGGTGGCTCAGATTCTGATGTGGATGAATACGACTACTTGGTTTGTGATATAATTTCATATGGTTTGAACAATACTTTGTCATTGTTATACACTAGACAATGGCAAATATTACTGTTTATTTGTTTTATTCCTCTCTTCTTGTTGGTGGCATGTTTTTCTATTTCTCAAGTAGTTTTTAGACATATATATATATATTTTCCCTGTCAAACTCAAGATATATCAAAGGCTAACTATTTGGTATGGATCTAGAATAATAAAATGGCAGACACTTCTGCTGCTCAAGCTAGGAGAGGCAAAGATATCCAAGGAATTCCGTGGGAGAGGCTTAATATTACAAGGGAGAAGTATAGGCAAACTAGGCTAGAACAGTACAAGAATTATGAGAACATTCCTCAATCGGGAGAGGGGTCAGAGAAAGTAAGCCATTTAAATGCTTTTTTTCTCAGCTCCTAATATTTAACCTTTGGGTGCCATGATGTCATCATTAGTTCCTCATGTTTATATTGTGAATAGGAATGCAAAATCACAATGAAAGGGGGCATGCATTATGAGTTCAGACGTAATTCAAGATCTGTGAAGTCAACAATACTTCATTTTCAGGTTAGTTGGCATTTCTCTTTTCCCAATTTCGGTGTCATGCTGTCAGCTACATATTTTTATTCTTATTTTGTGAATTGAATGGTGATGTGATTTAGTTTTCTGTCAATCTATAACACTCCGTCCCTTATTGGCACCTTTGAACTTTTCTTCTACAAGTGAAAAGGAAGCAATTTTTTTTTATCACATTTGGCAGTTAGTAAATTTTTATGTGACATGCAATGATAGCATATACAGTCATATTTCTAAATTCAAATATTGAACATAGAAAATTGCTTCCTAGCTGTAGGAGCAATGTATCAAAACTTAGGTTGTCCAATTTTCTGAATTGGTTTTGCGGTCTGATGGGAAAAAAGAATAGAGAGCTTCTTGTGCATGTTAGTAATGTGTGTATTACGTTTTTAGTGCTAATCTTTTAGTTTTCATCGATGATGTTTGCTGCATATAACACAACCATGCCATCCCCACTCAAGAGTCGCTTCATGTGGCTCTACAATGTCTTGGTGATAGACTGAGGTGTAAATGACGACATTCACTTATGGCAGTATATATAATCAAATATTGCTTAGTTTTCCACAATTAGCTAATTTTTTGATCTGTAACATGGTTGACTGACATATGAATTTATTGATTGGCAATGCAGTTGAGGAACTTGGTTTGGGCTACGTCAAAGCATGATGTTTACCTTATGTCACATTTTTCTGTCGTTCATTGGTCTTCCTTAACTTCTAACACGACTGAGGTTCTCAATGTTTCTGGACATGTGGCTCCATGTGAGGTGAGTTCTCTCTCTCTCTCTCTCTCTCTCTCTCTCTCAAAACTATCCTTTTTCTTGAATTATGGTCTTTTGTGAAACTAATCAACGTGTTTGTCCAACATAGAAACATCCTGGAAGTCTGTTGGAAGGGTTTACGCAGACACAAGTTAGCACGCTTGCTGTAAAAGATAGGTTGCTAGTTGCTGGAGGATTTCAAGGAGAACTTATTTGCAAGGTAAGTTGGTTGACTTTCTTTTACTGAAAGGGAATAGTAAGCATTGGTACAGCTGTTACTTGCCCCTTTTGACTTCAGACAGTTCCTTGGTCTACTTATGATAGCACTTGAAGTACGAAAAGTTGTTGCTTTGCAACTTTACCTTTAGTTTGAGGAGTCTAATAAACTTTTGTTTATTTATTCTATAAATAAGAGCCTGCTCGACTTCCTACTTAAAACTTACCTTCTCAGGGGTCTGCCGGATGATTTTTTCTGTGAAGTAACTCAGTGTTTCTGGCAGTCAAGGGAACACTGTCAAATCAGAATGCTATAGGGGGAAAATATTGAGATTGATGTTGTTACTTTGATTTATGTGCAAATCTGAACATAAGGTTGACAAATTCTTCCTTTTCGATTGCAGTATTTAGATAGACCGGGAATTTGCTTCTGCACCAGGACAACTTACGATGATAATGCAATTACTAATGCCATTGAGATCTATACCACTCCGAGGTATTTGCTTTTGTCCTTGTGCTGGTTGTGAGGTATTTGCTTTTGTCATTGTGCTGGTTGTGAAGTATTTGCTTTTGTTCTTTGGCTGGTTGTCACCCCATCCCCAGCGGTGCAGTTCATTTTGCAGCTTCAAATAATGACTGTGGGGTTAGAATCTTTGATATGGAAAAATTTCAACTTACTAAGCATTTCCGATTTCCTTGGCCAGTGAATGTAAGTCTCTCTTTCTCTCTCAATGTACTGGTATACCTATGGTAAAAAAAAATCATATTTTTTGTTTTGTTATCGCTGTAGCATGTGATTTGAATGATATGTGATTCTATTATGATCATATGAGCTACAAATTTGCCATTTTGTGGCTTTCCTTAGGGGTGTAATCGGTTCGGGGCGGTCGGTGTTTAGGTGAAATTTTGCACCGAACCGATAATGTCGGTTTTATTATATTGAAAACCAATACAAACCAAATTTTTTATTAAACCGCACCGATTCAAACGGTTCGGTTCAATGTAGTTTAATCGGTTTAAGTACTTTCAAAATTAAGTCATTTCTTAAATTTGTAGTATAATAAATAATTTATATAAAAATATTAAATTAGCCATTTGTACACAATTTTAACCATACCTAATCTAACCATTCACAAAAATACAAATAAAAAAATCAATAAATACCAAGGCTTGAAACTTTTACTGAATTAGAATTAGAAACAAAATATAATCTCAGAACCAAAGTCTTGACATCAAAACAAAATCAAAACTTAAAACAATCATCCCATAAGTCTAAATCATAAGTCTATCAAATAGAGTCAAAATATTCATTATATATTTAATATATATTATATGTAAATATATTCGGTCGGTTTCGGTGCAAATCGGTGTATAGGATATCAAAACCGGCACCGAACCGAAAACTGAAAAAAATTAATTTCCAAAACCGAACAGACCGATTCATATTAAAAAACCGACCAAATATGACCGGTTCGATCGGTTTAGTCGGTTTTTTTGGTTTTTCTTACGTCCCTAGCTTTCCTTTTGTTTTGTTTCCCCTCCACCCCTAAGATGGCTTCTTTTTTTTTTTTTTTTTTTGCTGGAGGTGTTGATGCAAAAGCAGAATTTTGCCATTAAGCAACCATTTATTTTTAGGTTTATCTGAAGTTTTTGGATGTGTAAAGGCTTTTCCTGGTGCTAAGGCTTTTTCTGCACGACTTCAATGATGAGCGGTATCTTGGATTTTGCATACTTAATTTTCTGTTTTGGTTTTGCAGCATACTTCCCTGAGTCCTGATGGTAAGCTTCTTATAATAGTGGGAGATAACCCAGATGGGATATTGGTGGATTCCAGGACTGGAAAGGTAATTTGTATTTAGTACTCTCTCTAAACTTTGTGACCAAATTTTCAGCAGGTGATGAAGCCTGAAAAGTTGTTCTAATTGCAATGTTGATATTACAGATGGTCACGACTTTGGTTGGTCACTTGGATTTCTCATTTGCATCAGCGTGGCACCCTGATGGCCTCAGTTTTGCTACCGGGAACCAGGACAAAACCTGCCGAATTTGGGATATCCGAAACACATCAAAGTCAGTTGCTGCTTTGAAGGGTAATCTTGGGGCCATCCGGTCAATTCGCTACACATCTGATGGCCGGTTCTTGGCAACAGCAGAGCCTGCCGATTTCGTTCACGTCTATGATACTAGAAGTGGGTATGAGAAGGAGCAGGAGATTGATTTCTTTGGTGAAATATCTGGCATGTCTTTCAGTCCCGACACGGAGTCGCTCTTCATTGGTGTGTGGGATCGTACATATGGTAGCCTCCTTGAGTTTGGCCGACGAAGGAACTACACATTCCTTGACTCAATCATCTGAGTGTGAGTGTGCACTGCAAATAAATGTGCAAGTGAGCTTGTTTCCAGCAGTGGAAGTGGGGTTTTGGTGTAAATGTCGTCGTGTTGTGCAATTTAGGTTTATTACTGTTCTTTTAATAGCGAGATGCGCTGTTTGAAGTGAGCATAAGAAGATATATAGGGTGAGGGACGGATGTACAGAAGATGGCTAGGAATTGTTTGGCATGCCAACCGAAAAAACTAGAACTGGGGATTCTCAAGGGGTACAACCAGTAAGACTTGGTGAATTCATGTCGTTCTTTTATCTATGTGGTATCTGGGAACCCTAATTTCTTATTCAATGAGTTTCTTTGGTTTTTGTTTTTCTGCACTGTGTGAACAATTGATATAATTGAGCTCAATTGAGCAAGGGGAAGTCCTATTGTCGCATGGTGTCCATGAAGTTCTTTCCAGGTTCTGCTTGTTAGTGAATTTATTTTTGGACCATCCCTTCTTTCCCCTCTCTTGGAATGGGGAAACACCATACTTTGCTTGGTTTCATTTTGCCAAAAACAGAAAATTCTATTTTCTTGTTTTCTGTATTTTTTTTTATTGAATTTTTTTAATATTTTAAGTAATTTTTTTTACTTTTTAGACATACCTAGCGCTAATATACTTAAAAAATAAAAAATTTGTGAATTTTTTTTAAAAAAAAATTCACTAAATACTAAAAATACAAAAAATAAAAATAAGAATGAGAATTCAATATATTTTTTGTATTTTTATATATTTATTAACTTTTTTAAATATTTTTTTATAAATTTTTTACTTTTTAGATACATCTAAGTAAGGTGTTTTTAAAAAAGTAAAAAAAATATTTAAAATTTTAAAATATTTACTAAAAATAATAAAACACGAAAATTAGAAAATTCATTTTTTAAAAAATTTAATCTAAAAAATTCAAATAAAAAACACTGATTGTTTTTGTTTTTCAAAGAATTTTTTTTGTGGACCATCCCTTCTTCCTTCCCCCTCTTGTGGAATGGTGAGACACCATTTTTTTATGGCTTTTGTTGACATATGCCCATAGGTCATATGTTAAGATTAGGGATGACAATTTGAACTTGATCCCTCGACCCCGATTAGAATGATTTTTTCTCGAAAAATATCCCTGACAGGCCTAGGATGGTATTCGAAAATGAATTCCCAACAATTTTTGGGCCGGGGATGGTGATACATTTTCGTCCCTGGCCCGTTCTCGTCCCCGTACCCCGGAACTGAAATTCATATATATATATATATCTACCATCAACCAATAAAATAAAAAGCAAAACAAGAAGAGGGAGTACAAAGAGAAAGTAGAGAGAGCGCAAAGAGAGCAGAGAGCAAAGAGAGAGAGAGTGAGCGCACCAAATCAGCGAGAACATTGTTGCTGAATCAGAGAGAACACTATCGCCTCCTTTTCCGCACCACAGCTACTGCCGTGATGCCAGAGTCGTCGAACCTCCACAATTCGACTTCAATTCCCTTCGCCACGACTGATCTAAGCAGATTTCTCTCTCTCTCTCTCTCTCTCTCTCTCTCTGATGTTGTTGTTAATGTTGTTTGATGATAATATTGTTGATGATGTCGTTGTTGTTGTTTTTTTTTTTTTTTTTTTTTTTCGAGGAATTTGCGAGGTCGAGAAAACCCGATCCCCGTTAGAGGACCGGGACAGGGACATAAATGGTGATAGGCTCCCCGTCAAGGATTGGGGCTATGGACGGGAAAATTTTTACCATCAGGAATCAAGGACAGGGGGTGTGATCCCTAGTCCTGCCCCAGCCTATTGCCATCTCTAGTTGAGATAACATTAAATGAATATATTTATATTAATTTGTATAGAAAATAGTACAATTTTAAAATTGTCTTAATTAAATTTTTTTTTTTAATTTATAAGAAGACCAAAATATCCTTTTTGCTTTGCACACTTCTCCTCGTTTATTTTTGATTGAGTTTTTTAATATGTTTTTCTAAAAAATATTAAAATTTAGTTTGGTGAAAAAAAAAATTAAAAAAATCAAACACTTAATTTCATATGATTTTTTTAAACATAAAATATTATTTAAAAATTCAAATATATATTTTTATTTAGTTTTGTCAAACTAATTTATAATTTTTTAAAAAATAAATTCAAAATATAAATTCAAAAATTCAATAAAATATTATAAAAATATTTTGCAACTAAAGTTTTTCCAACGTATCTTCATAAATGTTGGTCAAGTTCTCACCATATTAGAACCATTTAAAAAAATAAAAATAAAAAACAAAAATATATAAGATAGTTTTTATTTAATTTCATGATAGATTTTTTTAAAAAATTATTTTAATTACCCAATGAAGTAGTAGTTAAAGAATTTTTTGTCTTACAAAAATAAGGGTACTTATGTCTACTTATATTTCTTTGGACCCCCAATATATTTTCGACTTTATCCATTTTCCTTACCTTTTCTCTTTCTTCCTCTAGCAAACCTTCATTCCCCACTTCGGTTACCCTCTTCTCCATTATCACAACACTGTCGTCCCGCTATCATCGCAGCACTCTCTCATCTTCCTTCTCTTCTTCCTCTTCCCCCAAAACCTTAACTCTAGATCTAAATCCACCACCATCATTGCCCACCACCACCATCGGCCACATCTTGTTTTTCCTCTTCCTTTTCTCCCGAAACCCTAACGCCTACCAATGCCATTTCGTTTTTTTTTTTTTTTTTTTCATTTTCTTTTTTGTTTATTCTTTGTGCATACCGGAGCTCCAAAACGAAAGCTAGAGAAGGAGAAGGGGAAGACAAACGCAGGGCTAGATGAACGGAGGACTGGCATATAGCGATTTCGGTTTTAACCCGTCTCTTGGGGTAGTTCAGACTCGGGTTGGTGTTGTTTCGAATAATGATTCATATCTTGTTTCCCTTGTCTCCCCTTTATTTTGGTTATTGGGTTATGGTTGTGTAATGACCCCATTACGTATAACGATTAGCACTTAATTAATTAAGGAGATTTGGAATTTAATTGCCAATTGTTATAATTTAATCTGGGATTCACGAAAATTATGGAGATTGATTCATATATGATTCCATTGAAGATTTATTTTGAAATTAGAAATTAAGGGTCCAAATGGCTAAAGGAAGTGAAGTTAAGAAGTTGAATCAATTTAATCTTAATTACGGACCCATTTGGAAGTTTAATTAAATATTCAATTCAGTTTAGTAAAATTGAGATTCGATTAATTAGGTCTAAATTAGAGTTAATTAAATTATGAGGATTGAGAATTGTGATTATTATGAATTAAATTTATTTATGGAGTGTCCAATTTGAATATGTAATTTATTGACGAAAATTTTGAGTCTGATTAGAAATTGAAGGCTTAAATGATTTAAGAAACTAAAATTGAAGATGGAAATAAGTTTAATTTAATATTTGGAGCCTTTGGGAGTTTAATTAAAAATCACATTCAGAATGGTAAAGATTAAATATAATTAATTCGGTTTTAATGAAAGTCAAATTAGACTAAGTAAATTATGTGGGATTTTGATTAGTTGTGATTAATTAAATTATGTACTAATCAAGCGTTAATTATAATTAGTTAAGGCAAAAGTGGGGTTTAATTAAGTCAATGCATAAATTAGTAATTTAGTTAATTTTAGAGCCCTCTAATCTTTTAGTATTGGAACCTTGTGCACGTGTGAATAGTGTTGAATCAAGAAGTGGGTTTGTGTATATGTGGTGCCAATTTCAAGTGAAGAAGTGGGCTTACTCTTTTTCTTCTTCAAAAACTGTTTTGTTGAATACGGTTTGGAGAGGGAGAGAAGAACCGAGAGAGAGAGTGAGAGAGAGAAGCCCAACCTTATGCTGGAAAAAGCTTTGGAGAAATGGGTTGAAGAGATCTAAATGAAGATAAGAGAGGGAACTCAAGGAATTAAAAAGAAATTCAGCCATTGAAGGTTAAAGGTGAGGACTTCAACCTTGATTTTTTGTAGAATCCTTGTATCACACTTGGAATTAAAGACGAGTTTGGCTCAATTTCATGTAATTAAAAGGGTATTAGCAAGAAGATGATGGAATTAAATTAGATTCATGGTTATGGAATAAATTTAGAAATTAATTATTTTGGGTTTGATTTTGGAATACCATGCATGAATTTTAGTCAAATCTTTGCATGCATGAACAAACTTTACAAGTCTCAATACTCTAATTGTACATGCATCATAGATGTTTAAAAGATTTGAAGGATTAGTTCCATGTTTGGGTATAAGAAGAGCAAGTTTTGGGGAAATATGAATTCATGAACATTTTGAACTTAATATTGAATTAAAGAAATTTTGGATGTAATTGGTTTGAATTTTGATCCTAATTTCACACATGCAAATATTTTTTTAAGAGTTTTATAACTTTAATTTCATGTTTTAGATAATCCTCCATGCATCACGAATTAATGGAATTAGTCTCATGGATTTTGTAAGAAATAAGGTTTTAAGTAAGAAATTAAGTAGACTCATAGTTGTGGAAATTAATTTGGAAAATTAATTGTTTTTTATTTGATTTTGTAGTAATTTCTTGTGTTACATGAGTTTTTAAGGGAATTGAGCCATTCAAGTTCATATTTTGAAGAGATAAAGGAAATGTTTTAAGAAAATCAAGTTTATGGAAATTTGGAATTAATCCTAAAGTTTTGATTTTATAATTAGATTTTTAATCCGTGCATGTAATGTAATTTCAAGAGTTTGAAAAGTCTAATTCATATTTTAATAATGTGGGATTGATATAAAGAAAATGAGTTAAAACTAAATTTGAACTTCAATTACAATTATGGAAATCCCATAATTTATACTGTTCGCTCGAGCGAGGAAAGTCTCGCTCGAGCATGAAAATTGAGCTCCCAGAAGTTTTTCAAATTTTACAGTCCGCTCGAGCGACCAAAACGGCGCTCGAGCAAAGACCCTATTTTCAGCATATTTTGGAAAATTGCATTTAGTTCACATTTTTATTCTCATCTTTTTCCAAAGCATTCTAGGCATGTTTTATGGCTCTATAAGGATGAATAAACTAACAATCAACATTAATTAGTTGATTAAGAGAATAAGTCATTAACGTAGTAGTAGTACTTGATTAAGAAGTCAAGTAAGAATTGGTTTATTCAGAAAAGAATGACTTAGTAGTGAAAGGATGTGTGAAATAAGAATCCGATTCATTTGAATAAATAAAGAATACACGTAGTAGAATCTTGAACTACTTAAACAGAAAAAGACAAAAAAAAAGAAGGTCAAGCTTAATCAAGGAATTGATATTGTGTTTCGATGTGTATATGTTATAGGTTTGTATAGGCCGCAAGCTATCATTCGCCTGATCTATCTGGATTGTCTGTATTATCTGATATGCTAGTGGAGCCAATGTGAGTAACATTTCTGTAAAGATATGTTGATATGAATTATGTTTTAACTGTTACCGTTAAGTGATAAGTTCTTAAATGTTATTTTGCTCATGTGAACGAATGTCCTATTTGCAAATATATTATGGCATCCACAGATAGTCCAAAGTCATGGGGGATGGCATGTAAATGCGGGTCCATGACACATGATTGTTTTTGAGATCTCGTTAGCCACTTCATTGTGGTGATATGTGTTTAATCGGTATCCGGAACTGATTACTCTAGTCGGAAGACGTTAAGTGATATGTTCTGTGAGATGTACCATTACATTATGTTCCGCTATGAGACTGATATGATTGATTGTGATATGATTTGTTTTACAGATTTCGTATTTGGAATTCGTTCATTAACCCCTTTACGTTAATGTTATTCACTGCGCTTTAGCTCACAGTTTCTTATATATATGTAGGTGGTCAGGCACCGAATCAAAGTTAGCGGCGTCAACCTAATTCCGTTTTGTCAAGCCAACCCACTGTGCCTCCCGCGGAGGTTCCGAACATGTCTAGTGATTATGGCTAAGTACATAAGTTAAAGTTCTGTTTTCTTGTTCAGCTAGACAAGTCTTTGTGTATTTTGTAAATAGGGCTAAGTCCCTTTTTGTCTAGCTTATATATGTATATATATGATGATGTATATATATGTGTATATAAAGTTTAAAATTTTTCTGTCTCATATAAGTCTGCACAGCTCAATGGATGTTGTATAATTGTTATTTGCTTCCGCAGCCCCTAATTATATGTTATTATGTTAAGAGGCATTTGGTAATCCAAGGATTACTGGCCGGTTATAACACTAAACCTATAGGGGTGGGTTTGGGTCGCGACAGGTTGTGTATTTGAAACAGGTTGGTTGTTGTTTTTCCAAACCTGTGTTGTCTAGAATTTTGGTCTTCCGCTCGAGCGGGCTTTCTTGCGCTCGAGTGGGATGTGCAAACTCTCAATACTTTGCACGTCTGCAAAAGTAATAGAGGGATGATTTTCACGCTCGAGCGTCGTTTCCTAAACTTAAGCAGCCTTCCTTACGCTCGAACAGGTTGTTTGTTGTCTACATAAGTACTGGATGTTTGTATTCTGCGCTTGAGCGGGTTCTTTGTGTGCTCGAACGGAACCAAACTTTGTGTCTGACACTCGAGCGTCAACTTCTCCGCTCGAGCGGACTGCGCGTATATCAGATCACAAAGACATCATTTTATATCACTTTTTCAGATCCATTCTTCAAAAAAGCCCCATAGTGAGACCCTCTCTGTCTAAAACTTACATTCTCTCTAGATTTCCACCTAGATCTAGTGATCTATTGTAATAACCCCGACCTCTGATTAATGTTAATTCGCACTTAATTATGCCTAACAGTAATTTAGAAGGAATCTGGGATTAATTTGCATATGTATTGCATTAATTCTATGTTTCTATCTGTTTGCTATAAAGTGATCTGTTTATGTGTTGACTTTGAACTGCGAATTGAAAGTCTTATCGGCGACTGATTCAGAAATTGATTAGTGTGTTATACTAGTTAAATTTTATGTGATTTTATGGTAGGCTTAATTAAAATTCAATTTGGAATGTGTAAATTAGATTAAATAATGTTGAATTGCATTAGTTTGCCTAATTACACAAATGCCACCTAGTGGCTTGATTGAGACCAACTTTATCACACCTTATTACACTTAGAAGCATCTCTCCTCAGCCATTTTCTTGACCAAACCGTAGGAGAGAGAGAGAGAGAGTAGAAGAACAAGATTGAGTTCATTTAGAATTTTGCTTGAACTTAGAAGAATTGAAGGCAACTTGGAAGATTAGGCTACTAAACTTGAAATTGAAGACCTAAAGGTAGAGAATTCATCCTTTAATTATGAATGTGAGTCGTTCTTGCTAGGTTCATGGTGAAATTGGTATTTAAAGTCAAGATTTAGCTCAAAGTGTGGTTTTGAGAGTCCATCCATGCATGCATGCATAAATTTCCATGCTTTGAGTTTGAATTCTAAGATTTCTTTCATGCATGTGTTAATTTCACTCACATTATGGTCATTCATCTTGTTGTCCATCAAATTATCAAGTTTGATCATGTTTTAGAGAGTTTGGATTCAATGAGATTCTTGCATGTTGTATTAATGGCATGTTCTTAGAGTTCATGTCGATTTTGCACAAATTGGATTGCTCTTGGGCCATGATTTCTTAAAATGATTTTTAATACATGTTGTTTTATGAGTTATTATATGTTTCCTCAAATATTGGCCCAGAAAAATGAGTTTTGAAGGCTTAAAGGTTGAGTTTTATGCTTGGAGGTCAATCTGGATTTTTCAGAAATTTGACCCACGCTCGAGCGGGTACTTTCACGCTCGAGCTTGAATCCTGAGTACATGCACTTCCGCTCGAGCGTCGATAGTTACGCTCGAGCGTGAAATGCGTATACCCAGAAGTTTGTGTGTTTTGCAGTCCGCTCGAGCGAGGGAACCCACGCTCGAGCGAGACTCTGAGTCTCACGGTTGAGCGGGGGTCGAGCGCCCGTCGAGCATAAAAATCATGCATCCAGTACTTTTGTCGATTTTATAGTCCGCTCGAGCGAGAAAGTTCACGCTCGAGCGGAGCTTCAATATCTGCATGTCCGCTCGAGCGGGGTAATCCACGCTCGAGCGTGGACCTTATCTTCAGCAAAATTTAGGAAGTGGTTTTCAAGGCATTTTTGCATCCTCATTCCATCCTAGGCATTCCTAGGCCATGTTTAAGGCCCTTTAATGAGGATTAAATGTTAGAAACACACTAAGAGCCAACGACGTAAGTTTTGTACAATTAGAACGTGTGTTTCAAGTGTATATTTGTTATGTGTTATGTGGGTCACGTGCCGCGTTCTGTCTGACTAATCTGCTCCGTCTGTTTGTCTCAAGGCCAACTGTGAGTAATAACTTAGTAAAGTTATGTTCAACTGTATCTATTTTCTGTGTGATAAAATAAGATCTATTTTCCGAAATGATATGTTCTGTACAATAAATGATTGTTCAATTTCTGATATGTATTCGTGACATCCTTAGCATCATGTGATATCTATTGGCTGTTACCCGGTATCGGAGGTTCCTTTATGGAACTTATATCCATCTGCACTCTGTTACCCGTACCGGAGGCCCCGTCATGGGGGCTTAGCTTCTGTTCTGTTACCCAGATCCGGAGGTTCCTTTAAGGAACTGGTTACTTGTAACCCTCACGTGTCTGCCTCTGTTCTGTAGCTGCTCTGTTATTGCTAATGGATGTATCACGTAAACTCAAGCATGACTTATTATTTCTGTATATGATCTGGACCAATTATGGATTTGATACGAAACTGAATTATGATTTCTAAATTTGTACAGACTCATGCATCGAAACCCCTTTATTATGTTATTATTCACTGGACTTTCTCTCACAGTTTATATTATGTATGTAGGTGAGCCGACGTGTGACCAGGGCCAGAGTTGACGGCCTTCTATTCTGTTTTTGTCAGCCAACCGTTGTGCCTCCCGAGGAGGTTCCGATCGAAGTCTAATGCCATGGTTGTTTTCGTATTCACGCTAGTCTCTGTGACTATTTTGTAAAGTCAGGTCTTGGGATGTACACTTCTGTAAATACTTTGTAAATATTGGCGTCCTTTGACTGGCATGCTTAATGGCAGAGGCCACCCTAGTCGCCATGAAACAAAGCAAAGCCCCAGCAACTACAGCAACTGAGTAGAGAGGAAAAAGATCCGGGTTTGGTTTTAAAAGAGGCCGATCCTTTGTCAGTAAGAAACAAAACACAGGGTCTACAAACAGCTCGAGTCAGAGTAGTGGGTCTATCCCGGTTTGTTCTAATTATGGTAGAAGGCACAGGGGTGTGTGTTACCGAGTATCTGGTGCTTGTTTCCGATGTGGCCAGTCAGGCCATGTAGTGAAAGATTGCCTGCTCAAGTTTGAGACTACTAGCTGTCCTGCAGCAAGTTCAATGGGATCCACCTCTGTGGCCAAAACAAATGCAAAAGCCAATGCTGGGAAAGAACCTCTGAGACAAGGCCGAGTGTTTGCCTTAGTGCCCGGTGACGTACCAAACACCTATACTGTGGTGTCAGGTACACTTTCTATATGTTCTCAAAATGCATGTGTACTGATAGATCTGGTTCTACACATTTCTTTATATCGCATGCTTTTTCTCGAAAATTGACTAGACTATTAGAACTTATGACATATGTGTTGTCTGTATCTACGTCGTCTGGAAGTTCTATGATATGTGCTCATGTTTATCCTGCATGTGATATTATGATTGGCGATATGATGTTATATGTGGACTTATTACCCTTGGACATTAATCATTTTGATTGTATTTTGGGAATAGACTGGTTGACTAAATACTGTGCTACCATTGACTGTGCAAGTAAATTTGTTGTGTTTAGACCATCGGGTATGCCTGAAATTACTTTTACTGGGAATGGGGTAGTTTCTCCCCCATATTTGGTTTCAGCTTTGAAAGCTAGAAAACTTCTTAGGAAGGGATGTAGGGGTTATCTGTGTTGTATACTGACTGCATCATCCGATGGAACTAATGTAGAAACTATCCCTGTTGCTTGTGAATTTCTCGATGTGTTTCCAACTGACTTACCTGGGGACTTGGTTGATAGAGACATTGAATTCACTGTTGAAGTGTTTCTGGGGACACAACCTATTTCCAAGACTCCCTATAGAATGTCTACCTCCGAATTGAAAGAATTGAAAACCCAACTTCAGGAACTGTTAAATAAGAAATTTATTCGTCTGAGCACTTCACCTTGGAGTGCTCCAGTTTTGTTTGTCAAAAAGAAGGATGGATCTTTGAAATTGTGTATAGACTACCGAGAACTGAACAAAGTGACTATCAAGAACAAATACCCTCTGCCTCAAATAGATGACTTGTTTGACCAATTTCAGGGTGCCCAAGTGTTTTTCAAAATTGACCTCAGGTCTGGGTATCATCAATTAAGGGTTAGAGCTGAGGACATAGAAAAAACTGCATTCCGAACTAGATATGGACATTATGAATTTTTAGTAATGCCATTTGGGATGACCAATGCACCTGCAGCTTTCATGGATCTTATGAACAGGGTGTTTAAATCATATCTGGATGACTTTATTGTTGTGTTTATTGATGACATTTTGATTTATTCTAAAGACAGGGAAGAACACGAAAACCATCTGAGAACTACCTTGCAGATTTTGAGAGAGAAGAGGTTGTATGCTAAATTGTCCAAGTGTGAATTCTGGCTTGACAGTGTGGCATTTTTGGGACATGTAATCAACAAGGATGGTGTTTCTGTTAACCCTCAGAAAGTTGAAGCTGTCGTGGATTGGCCTAGACCGACAAATGTAACAGGAGTCCGAAGTTTTCTGGGACTTGCAGGTTACTACAGGAGGTTTGTGAAAGACTTTTCTAAGCTTGCCATGCCATTGACTCAGTTAACTCAGAAAAATGTGCCATTTGACTGGAATGAACAAAGAGAGGCAGTTTTCCAAGAGTTAAAAACCAGGTTAGTAACTGCACCAATTTTAAGTCTGCCCAACGGTACTGATGGGTTTCAAGTGTACAGTGATGCTTCCTATAAAGGCTTGGGGTGTGTATTAATACAAAATGGAAAGGTGATTGCCTATGCTTCTAGACAACTCCGACCTCATGAAAAGAATTACCCAACACACGATCTTGAATTAACAGCCGTGGTGTTTGCTTTGAAAATATGGCGTCACTATTTGTATGGGGTAACTTGTGAGGTATATACAGACCATAAAAGCTTGAAATATTTCTTCACCCAAAAGGAATTGAACATGAGACAGAGGCGATGGTTAGAACTAATCAAAGATTATGATTTGCAAATCTTATATCATCCAGGAAAGGCTAACACCGTAGCAGATGCCTTGAGCTGAAAATCCAGTGCAAATTTGTCATGTTTGCTGTCCAACCGAAAAGAATGGCCAATTGACCTAGAACAAGGTGGGTTGTCAATTGCTATTACCGCTCAACCTACAATTCTTGACGAGATCAAACTGAAACAGTGCAAGGATGAATACTTGAAAAAGATCACGAAGGAATTTGATTCGAAGCCGAAGCTAGGATTTGTGGTTGAGAATGATGTGTTGAAATTTCAGGACCGTCTTTGTGTACCCGATTATTGTGATTTGAGAAAACGTGCTATGACCGAAGCTTACAACAGTAAGTTTTCCATACACCCGGGGAACACGAAAATGTATCACAACTTGAAACAGAATTTTTGGTGGCCTGGAATGAAAAAGAGTATTGCCGATTTCGTGGCTAGATATCTACATTGCCAACAGGTTGAAGCTGAACATCAACGACCCCCTGGTTTGCTACAACCACTCCCAATACCGGAATGGAAATGGAAGCACATTACCATAGACTTCATTGTGGGATTGCCTCGCTCTCCTCGAGGTATGGACTCTATTTGGGTTATAGTTGATCGTTTAACTAAGTTTGCCCATTTTCTGCCTGTCAAAACTATTTATAATGCAGATAAATTGGCCAATATTTATATGACTGAAATTGTGAGATTGCACGGAGTGCCAGTATCTATTGTGTCTGACAGGGACTCAAAGTTTGTGTCGAGGTTTTGGCAGAGTTTGCAACCGGCTTTCGGGACTGAACTGAGACTGAGTAGTGCCTATCACCCACAGACAGATGGACAAACTGAACGGACTAACCAAACTCTAGAAGATATGCTCAGAATGTCTGTGTTAGACTCCCAGGGGAATTGGGAGACCTACTTGTCATTAGCTGAATTTGTGTACAACAACAGTTACCATTCAAGTATTGGAATGGCTCCTTACGAAGCCTTGTACGGAAAAAGGTGCCGCTTTCCGATATGTTGGGCTGAAGTAGGTGACAGACCTTTATTGGGACCAGAACTTGTGCAAGAAACGACCGAGAAAGTGAAACTGATACAGTAGCGTCTGAAAACTGCACAGAGTCGGCAGAAGAACTATGTCGATGTTCGAAGAAGAGATAGGGAATATGAAGTTGGAGATCATGTGTTCATTAAGGTGACCCCGATGAAGGGTCAAACTCGGTTTGGTGTTAAGGGCAAATTGGCGCCAAGGTATGTTGGACCTTATGAAGTCCTCGAAAAGATCAATCCGGTATTGTATCGGGTAGCCTTACCCCCAGTAATGGAACATATGCATAACGTCTTTCATGTATCGATGCTACGAGAATACTTGAGGGATCCACTCCACGTCACTGAACAGACACATGTGCTTTTGAAAGATGACTACACTTATGAGGAAAGACCTATCCAGATTGTGAATCGCCGGATCAAAAAGTTAAGAAATAAAGAAATACCGTTGGTAAAAGTTGATTGGCAAAACCACAGAGGAACCTATGCAACTTGGGAAACCGAGGAAGACATGGTGAAGAGATATCCGGATTTGTTCTCATTGGACCCAATGTTGATTCAGAATGAAGGTAATTCTAGTTTGGAGGACCAAACTCTTTTAAGGGGGGGAAGACTATAATAACCCCGGCCTCTGATTAATGTTTATTCGCACTTAATTATGCCTAACAGTAATTTAGAAGGAATCTGGGATTAATTTGCATATGTATTGCATTAATTATGTGTTTCTATCTGTTTGCTATAAAGTGATCTGTTTATGTGTTGACTTTGAACTGCGAATTGAAAGCCTCATAGCCTTGGAAATTTTGATTAAATTATCTGTCTTGAGATTGTATATCTGTTTAGAAATATCTATATTGGACTATCGGTGGAGGATAGCTTTGATTGTTATAGAAATTACATGTGGATTAGGTGAATTGAAACTAGTCTATGGTTGATTATCATTGAATATGATCATGTTGTGAATACATTGTATATGTATGATTATTTGGGAGAAGAAATGGGATGTACTCCATGTGTGATTATGAGTTTATATACATTGCATATGTATGATTGTTTAGGAGGAGAAAGGGGATGGACTCCATTATAATTAAGTTGGCCGGAGTATCCTGGGTGAAAGTCCCGAAATTTATACATGGGTGCCAATCCAACGGACGAAATATCCGTAAAATAACAAGTTGAAATTATACATGGGTGTCGATCCCGCAGATGAAATATCCGTAAAATGACAATTGAGAGTGTTTGTCTATTAAATGTGAAATTGTTGAACCATTAAGTTGTAGTCTCATTTGGATTGTTGAAAAGTAATGAAGTTGGCT
Organism: Camellia granthamiana; assembly: GCA_036172215.1. Lineage (NCBI taxonomy): Eukaryota > Viridiplantae > Streptophyta > Magnoliopsida > Ericales > Theaceae > Camellia > Camellia granthamiana. The sequence goes on along the minus strand of CM069911.1, from coordinate 4,974,357 downwards.
CATGTATCGAAATGTATAAAAGGGAAATAAAACGAAATTTGGACTTGATATATATTATGACTATATAAAACGTGAATGTTTTATCACTAGTATTGTACATGCACATTGCACTTATATATTTGTTAAACCTCATATACTCTGTTAGATTGTTCCTACTGGGCTATGGCTCACCCTATTTGGGAAAAACTATTTTCAGGTAATGATGGCATGTCTTCACCAAGGCAATAACATTGGAGGGACTTCTTTTGCGAAGCAAGGGCTTCTATGTTTTGTTTCATAACTTGTATAGTCTAGGGCTTAAATTGTAAGAGCTAGTCTCATTTTTGTTGTAACAAAACCAAGACTTGAAAAGGTGTAAGCCAATAGGGCGTTTAGTTATGTTAAACTTTTTTTGTATCATCAACTCTATGTTATGAAAAGACTATTTACTCTGATTTATGCAGTTATTAATGTATGTTTGGAGTTGTATTTCCATATTATTTTTGGGGGTGTGACAGGCAACCAGCAACCAGGAAGACATACGCGGACTCCGACACCTACAAGAGAGAAATGGACAGTAAGGGGCTGCGATGATGGTGGCGAGGGGTTGTGCAGGTGGTGGTAAGAGGCTCACTGTAGAGGAAAATAAAAAAGGTGGGTTGGTCGCTGGAGGGCGTCGGCGGGAGTGGAAGTGGTACTGAGATTAGGGTTAGGGTTAGACTTAGGAGAATAGGGATAGGGATAAAATTGAAATTTGATGTTAGGACAAAATTGTAATAAAAAAAAAAATGAAAGGTCCAAAGTAAAAAAGTAAGAGCATTTAGTAACCCTCGTAAAAAATTAACTCTACAAAAGTATCACAATTAAATTTCATTATATTCTTACATCCCATGCAAGTCGAGGATATACTGCAGATGTTAACAAGACCCATTGTTTATTAATATAAATGTTTTTCATGTTCTAAAAAAAAAAAACATAATTTTAAGTGTCCTTTTTTTTTTGAATAAAAAAATTTGTTTTCATATATATATTGAAACAATTTGTCAAATAGTAAAAGTTTTTTTTTTTTTTTTCTTTTGGGGGGGGGGGGGGGTTTAAAATCTGTCTAGTGGCAAGAAAAGATGATGATGGGGATGATTTTTATTGTATTGCATTTTTATTTATTATTGTGCAAGGAATGTGAGAAAGCTAGCAAAGCAGTGAAAGTATTGCAATTTCAACTTGGATGCTCGCGATTCGGTTTTGGACAGTTCGATTTGTGGTTTGGATCTATTTACATATATATGGTTTGGAGAAAATTGAACCCGTAATTACCCGCAGTGTAGATTACAATTTGTGCGGCTAGGATTTGTGGATGTGCGGGTGGTTGCGAGCGGTTTGCGGTTTGGACTTTTTAAAAAAAAAATTTATTTTTGAGCTTTTTTTTTTCTTCATGTTTTGTAAATATTTATTTTAAGTCATTTTCTCTACATTTTTTTAAAATGCTCAACATTAATAATTAATGAATCAAAACTTATAAAATTAAAAACACAACAAAATTAATTTCTAATACAAGCACACAATTCAAAAGCTTAAACTTTTAAATAAAATCATAAATTAACACAAGTACATCTTTCAAAATTTTAAATTAAATCATCAAAATCATTCACTATCGAACAATATAATTAAAATAAAAACATTCAAAATTTAAAAATATTTAGGATAGGATGCATGAAATCAATGGTTTAAAAAAAAAAAAAAAAAGAGGTCTAAGTGCGGATGAGTTTTTGCGGATGCGAGTAAAACTCGTAATCCGTAATAATATTATATTCCAAACCGTATCGTGTTTGCGAAATCGTCAATTTGTATGCAAATCAATTCAAGTTGAGCGATTTAGATAACCCTATATCCAATCATAATTTCAACAGTTTATGTTTAAATAATTATTTTTTATTTTTAAATTTATGCCCGAATAACATGGTATGGTGCTGTTTGATGTAGCTGTTAAAATAGATTATAACTTATAGCTTAACAGATTATAGATTATGACTTTAATCAGAAGCTGTTAATCTGTTTGGTATAGCTGTTGGATTATAGATTTAAGTTGCTGAGTAGTGTTTGTTAAATAAGCTGTGAAGTAGCTTTTTCAATTAATTTTTATTTTTTATTATTCACTATTTATCTACTTTTTTTCATAAAAAGTAATAATAATATTTTATAGTCCATTTGGGTCTTTTTCTATTTTTAAAAAAATAAAAAATAAAAAAATCTAAGAGTATAACCGTGAATTAACATGTCCACAGCAGAAGCTGATAATCAGAAGCAGGGGGTGAGCAGCTTCTCAGAATCAGCTTTTTTGACTTAAAATAAGCTGTTAGAATCAGAAGCTGTTTGAAATAAGTTTAACCAAACAGTCCAAAATAACTTTTTAAAAGCCAGAAGCTGGCTCAAAAAAGCTGCACCAAACACCCCCTATGTAGTGTGCGTATAGAATAAGCCAGCTTAAAACAAAGTTCTGTGAAATACCACTATTGCCTTCTAAATTTATTTTAATATTTTTATTAAAAATTAAAAAAAATCCGTTGCGGGGGTATTGAACCCGACGTGAATCGAACACGCAACCTTCTGATCTGGAGTCAGACGCGCTACCATTGCGCCACGGATCCTAGATGCTAATTGTTTCGACGAATTTATTAATTATATCCTAAAATAAAAATACATTTTGATTTTAGGGCCAAAAATTACTTCTCTATTGCAAATAATTAAAATAAATGGGAAATAAATTTTTTTATAAATGGGTGTAATTAAAAAAATGAAAGGCAACAAAATTTCCCTGAAATAAATTTATACACTTAAAAATTTGAATATATTTTTTTAGTTAACTTTTGGAGGAGAGAATTAAAATGCTCTCCTTTTTGGGGATAAACAAGGTTGATCCATATATCTTGGTATATGCACAATAGTAGATAGGTAGATAGATTTTAGTAATCCCTTGTTTTAACCTGTGATTAAAAATGTCGACCCATTCTTCCAATGAGCCAAGCACCATCACTGAAACAGCCACAGTTTATCATCCATCACATGGACATGGAGAGAGCACAGATGGCCAATCCCACACTAACCATCACCACCACCACTCCAACAAGTCTTATCCTCCACCTGAGGCCCTGTATGATCAAATTGTTCAAAACCCAGATGTTTTCTTGGCTAAGCTCAAGGGTTTTCATGACTCCTTCGGTACCAGATTTAAGTAAGTTTTGTTTTGTTTTGTTTTTTTTTTTTTGTGGGTTGTTCAAGTTTTAAGTAATTTGTTTGTGGGTTTTCTAATTTGCTCTCACAGCTGGGTTTTTTTTTTTTTTTTTTTTTGGGGGGGGGGGGGGGGGGGTATATATTTCTTGGATGTGATTTCATGTAGATATTTGTTTTATAAAATGTTTCTATATCATCACACCATCTTCAATAAATTAGTAATCAGTGTGTGCAATGCATTTTGTGCATTTGTGCGCGTGTGTGTTTTTTGGGATAGATTTGTCATTTTGTTACAACATAATACCCTGATGGAAAGTGCTATATATAATGGATTTGTTTCCTGATTTTATTACCACGAGAGAAATCTTGTGAGAAATCTTAAGAAAATCTTGTGAGAAACTAGTTTATGTGTACCATTCTAATAATTTCTAATGCTCAAATATACCTTTCTCAGTGAAAATGGAATGGCTGATGGTTTGATGAAGTGCAATACTTTTAACTGAGGAATTAATCATGACATCCCAACAAGATGTTAGGTAAAAAAATGACAGTGGTGCTACATACACCAATTACTATACCAATTAGTGTAGTAACACATGCTATAATATTACAACTTCAAAACTATAGACCCCACTCATTATATAAGCACAAAGCCTTGAAGGCAATAAAACTATGTCACATCATCTGTTAGTACACTAATTGGTGTACCTATTGGTGCATATAACTTTATTCAAAAAATAAATTCTAATTGCAACGTTATTAGCATATTTAGGATGATTTTGATTTCTATCTCTTTGGACCATAAATTATGACATTATTCCTCCTGCAAAAGTAGATTCTCAAAATTTGAGTGGGGAAATATATTCTTTTACTAATAGCTTTCACAATGGAAGTTTTGGAAATAAGGAATCTTTTGGTTGTGTTCAAAATTGAAGTTGTGGAAATATGGAATCTTTTTGGTTTTGGAAAGATGGAATCCTTTTGGTTGCATAACCTTATAATTCATATTGTGCTGCGTATAATTTAATTTAACTTAGCTTAAAATTCATAGAATGAGTGATTTTGATATTTAGGAATTTGAATGAATATTTTGGTTTATTTTCTTCATGGGTTATTTCTGGCAGGGTTCCTACTATGGGAGGAAAGGCTCTAGATCTACACCGCTTGTTTCTAGAAGTCACATCTCGAGGTGGCATTGAAAAGGCAAGAAATCACTTTGATTTCAGCCTGTGTTTTGGGGACTTTTTAAGATGTATAGGTATAGCTTATGTGGTTGCGTCCAATGCAGTAAGAAAAGAAGAAACATATCTTCATCCCCTAAAAAAATTAACATACGATTCTATTGCAATTTGTTCCTTTTTTGCACTAATATTTCAAAGAAGGGACTTAACTTATATTGGGGATGCTTTATCACAAAACTATGATTTTACTCTTCAATATTTGGGAGGAAAATTGAAACTTAAGCATTTAGACGCAGACATGTGTTCTAAAATTTTTGAGTTAGCTAAATTTATTGATGACTGATGACACACATTCCTACCCTAGGCATGGTACCTGCTGAGGGAATGTAACATAGAGTTTGCTTTTGGGTTGCTATGTACTGTGGATTTTCAGTTCACTTATATTGAGAGCAGAAAAGGAATATTCAATCCGAGTAACGTAAGCACAGACATGACACACTAGCTTTGTTATAAAACTTGCCTTTAGATATTACTGGGCCTATTAATAAGTAAAACACAGTGGTGAAGTTTTCATGGGATTTTCTATACCATGCCAAATCCATTTATCAGCGTCAAGCTGTTAAGTGTCTTGAACTTTCTAGTTTGGTTTTGTGGACAGTCTAGTGCTTGAGAATAGTTACCGTGTGAGCTGCCTTTAAGCCATGTATCTATGCTGAAAGCATGTGAACCAAAGACCAAACCAAATATCTCTATTTTCGACATGTTTGTTTGTTTTACTGTTTTTTTATTTATTATTAATTGATGTCTATGCTTGCATTGGGAAACGATCTTCTTACCATGAACTGATTTCAGGTTATCAAAGATCGCAGATGGAAGGAAGTGATTTCGGTCTTCAATTTCCCATCAACAATAACTAGTGCATCATTTGTTTTACGAAAGTACTATCTATCGCTGCTTTATCACTTTGAGCAGGTTTATTACTTCCGGAAAGAAGTCCCTTCCATTTCACTGGATGGTATGCCAAAATAGGAGCCTCACAAGGAACACAATTTTGTTTCTTTTCTATCGAAACGGTCAGAACGAAACATTAGTGTAATACCAAAACGCTACACTGAACCACATAGAAACACACCGTAATACTGCCAAACATACTGAAAGTACGAGTTGTTTCTACATCCATTAGGAATATCCAACAATAGTCATTTCCATTATCCTTTTTTGCCAAAAGATAAGATTTGAGAACAAAAAAAGCCTTATATTTATTAGAAAATCTAAGAAGCTAGAAAGGAGAGTAGGAGAGAGATAGAGAAGAAGACAAAACAAGCATGATTATTAAGTCACTTATTCTATATCTTTATTACCACAAAGTAAATTTAAAAAAAAAAAAGTTTGTTACCTCTTTTTATTTTCATCCATAATACTACTAGAATTTTGTATTTTTTAATTTTTTTTCCCCATAAATCCTCCTTCCTCAGCTAGGCCTTTAAACTTTTTATGTTACGAGTGTCTAATATTCATAGGTCCCCTTATGAATTTTTAGAGTAAGAACCGGAATTACATTAGCATGTTCAATTATTTAATTATTAAGAATGTATTAACATTTATATAGATTTTTGTTTTTATTTCCATACACTTCCATCTTTTGTCATTTCCCTTATGTTTCTGAATTATTTTTGAAATGTTTCCATTTCCAAGCTAACTGAAACGATATTTTGATCCTTGGAGCCTCATGATATGTTTATGTTGTTTTAAGTTTTCTTCTAGACTAAAATAGACATGTTTCTATTATTCTATTCTACAGATCCTGCAAGAAGGACCCCTGTGAATGGATCAGCAGCCCCATATGTTCTTGAGGATGGTGCTACAAAAAATCGACGGCCAGGTCGGGGTATGTGTTACTACCATTTCGATATTATGACTCTCCATATAGGAGCAGATTTAATATTTCACCTATTTGATATCTGCATTTATCATTCTGCTTGTATTTAATGTAATATTTGTAGTTATTGGGTCTAACAATAGAGGATGAGATAGTTTTGTTGTTTTCAAAAGGATCTCCTTATCACATTTATGTTTGAAATGGCCATCCGAGTACTCAAATCTCTCTATGAGCACTGTAAACCTTGTCCACTGGACTCCCAAATTAGAATTTGGAATTTGAATATAGAAGGGGCCTGCCTGAGATGCCTACATGATGAATTATTTGGACTCCTACAACTTTGTGAATTTGTGAATGTATGAACTCCCTGATATTGGACAATCTAGAATTACCAGAAATTTCAAATTTCTTAAAGTTGCCTAACTATTTTCATCTTTTTTTCCCAGTACAAGTAAATAGATTATTTTATTTTGTGATTTGATTGTCTAATGTTCTATTTTCCTTCATTCCAAAACAACAATAATGAGAAATTTGGCTTTGTATACCACCTAATATTCTGTATCAAAATTTCCCTTTCTCCTACTTGTGCATGTGACAGCCGGTATACCTGTAGTTTGATAGGCTTACATGTTTAAATTGTAACAAGTATTTCTTGTCTGTGATGTACAGTGAATTTAATCTTGGAGCCTGGCAATACAGTAAGTGGAACCATTGATGCAAAATTTGACAATGGCTACCTGATTACTGTCAAATTGGGTTCTGAAAAACTGAAAGGTGTCCTTTACCATACTCCTTCATCGTTACACACGTCTCAGAGTTCTAATACTTCAACTGTACCTCCTCACCGGAACCGCCAGGCTAAAGCCTTTATGCCATGGGTAGGAAAAAGCCATCAGCCACAAAATTGGAGTTTCATGGAGCAGACTCACAGATGTTGAAAAACAGGTGCCCTATACATTTAAAAAAAATTAAATTAAATTATTCTATCCTAATTTTATGATTGGAATTTTCTTTAATTATCAGGCTTACTGAATACTGTAAAATTCCTGTTAGATTGGAGATTGCTATTGTTAGATCACAACTAGCCCCAAACGCTTAAGCTGTTAGAAAAGGAGGCCAACAATACATATCAAGCTCTACAACACTATCCCTCACATGTAACCCTGTCTTGCATGTGGAGATGCAAGCATCCAAACATGTAGAGAAACTAAATGACGGAAAGACTTGAACCCCATACCTTTTCTAACTCTGAAACCGTGTTAGGTCACGACACTAGTTCCAAAAGCTTAAGCTGTTAAGAAAGGAGTCCGACAATAGTGCATGTCAAGCTCTCTAACAACTATATTCATAGCCTTAATGGCTGTATTCACAGCTCTTGCTCTCACATGGGCGGCAGGTGTGTCCCATGTTGTGAGAGAGGGGTTTGTGGATATAACCTGAGAGGCTGAGGGTTGTTGTAGCTTTAGCAATATCCTATTAGATGTACTTAATGTGTTTTATTTATTTATAATATATCAAATTTTGGATGATATGATATGAGATAGGCATTACAACTTGCATGGCTGTAACGTGCAGCAAGTCACCGCCACATGTGGTTCACCCTATAGTAATTGAAACAATTATGGGCTGCATTTTGTGTTTTTACTCTCGTCTGTTCAAAATTTTCCACAATGGTTAGCATTTTAATTTACTTCTTTTTGCGTTGCTCCCTTTTTGTTTACAAGAAACATTACGACTATTGCAAATAATTTCAAAAGGACAAATATTAATAAACCTGTCTTTTTTGGCCATGCATCTAGTTCTTTTAAAACCCTTCCCCTGCTCCCATTTTTTCTTTACTTGCCAAATATACCACCTTGTTTGGTTTAGTTTTCAAAAACTGTTTTCTATTTTTTTTTTCTTTTTTTGTTTGGTTTTCATTTTTTTATTTAAAAACAAAAAATGGAAAAACTTTTTGGATGCACTTAATCTAATTGCATCTAAAAAGTAAAGTATAGGCGAAGAAATCTAAAAAAGTTCACTAAAGATGAATGACAAAAATAAAAAAGCCAAACACAAATCAGTGTACTAAGATTTTACACACGGATAGTTTGCTTCTTTACAAATGTTATTTTTGTGAAGGGTTTCTTTTAAAAGTTTTTATCCAAAAAGGAAGTTGCTACTATGATACAAAACAAACATGTCCCCCAGTTGTGTGATAATTGTTATGTTGTGGGGATAAATGTTTATCGACATTTCTGGTGATGCATTGCAGGTTAGTGAAACGTTGGTGTACCAATCTTCCATCAATCCAAAAGCTCAATAGATTCCGTGTTTAAGGTTATTTTGGGCAATCATATCTCTGGACAATCATCCTTCCTCTCATCTTCCTTGCTTGTCCTGTGCTGTGTTTGTATCTTTTCTTTGTTGTTTTGTTGTGTTGTAGTTGTATGATTTTTTTTTTTTTCCCCTTTTTTTTTGTCTTTTAAAAAGTTTATTTTCTTCAAGAAATGACTAGACAAAGTTGATGTAAAACATCTGGTGAATTTACAGACATGAGATTTTTAGTGGCAATGAGCTCTAAACATGTATGTTGTCTTGGTGTTGTTCATGTTCTCTTTAGCTTGCCCGACAGTTAGACCATGTTGTAGCTGGGTATTGGTGGGTCTCGGATGAGGCTGTATTGTTGCTCTTTGTTCGTCTCTTGTCTCTCTATCTCCTCGAATACTTTAGTAAGGTGATCTCATAAATTAGGTTGGTAAACCACATTTGAGATGTGTTATCTGGAGCAGAATTTCTTTTTCTCTCCCTGGGGGGTCATATTAAAGTGATTAATATCTCCGCCCTCCTCCACGAATCGCTTAAGGCCTTGTTTGGTTATGCAGAAACTGGAGAAAGACTTTTTCCTCTGTTTTCTCAAACCATTTTGTTAATATTTTCCTCTTTATTCTACAAGTGATCCAACGCAGAAAAGTGGGAAAGAATTTCACTGTCTGGGAAATGCCTCTTTGTATTTTATATATGCACGCTAGGGTTGTGTTTGAATCTTTTTTTTTTTTTTTTTTGAGGAAATGTTTTGAATTTTGTGATCTATGAAAAAGGTTTGGGCAAGAAACAAAAAGGAAGAGAAAAATGAAAGTTGGAACCTTTTTTTTTCTATATACATGTTTATAATTTAAACACAACATGAAAAAACATTTCGCATCATTATTTGAATTGGGTGTGCTATAGATGTATTGATTTTGATTTTGGAGTTATCATGTAAAAAATAGTCACATTATTTCATCTTACTTATTTTGAAATAAATAGACAAGTATGATTTTAATAATATATTATTTATTTTTTAAAAAATAAATATAATCAAATTATGTGATTATTATTTTTAATAGATGATTTACACTAGAATTTGAACATGTTTGGATTATTAAGATGAACCTATAATGTGCTAAGTGGGCCTAACTAGATAGATTTAGTTTTTTTACGAGTCGGATAAAATGCACCAAACCCTTCCGCAGTGTGTATCATGTTGTACAATTTTCTCTGTTTGGTTGAATTTTTAAAATTTATTTTTTGAATTTTTTTCAAAAAATAATTTGATGAAAAAAATAAATAAATCAATAAACACTCAAAAAGTATTTTGAATTTTTTTCAAAAAATAATTTTTATAAATATTTTCAAATGACTTTTCTCCTTTTTGGGACAGAAATAAATTTATAAAAAACAGTAATATATTTTTTAGAAGTTATTTTAGTCAAACTAATTTTTAGTTTTTTCAAAAAAAAAAAAAAAAAAAAAAAGTTTTAAAAATTGTACCAAAATATAACATGTTTGAATACTGAAATTCAAGAAAAATGAAACCCATCTCAACTTAGAAATTTGAACAAGCTTACTCTCAACTCAACCCCAATGCTTAAAAGGGATATTATCTACAATTAAAAAAGAAAAAAAAAAAAAAAAAAGGAAAAGAAAAAGAAAATCCATAGTTTGGGTCATGCACCATATGTCCCTTAATCTACATTAATGTCATGCTTATCAAGACATGCATGTCAAAAGATTATGAGGATTGGCATGTGGAATATTATTATTGAATTTCATTAATAAAATGCAAATTTTAAAGTAAATGATATTTAATTAATGGGGTCAAGAAGCATTGCCATTGCAATTAAGCATGCAATTATATCATACCGTATTGTTTTATGCTGTGTTTGGTTGGGAGGTTTGAAAAGGAATTTGGAAAGGAAAAAGGAAAAGGTGTGTGAAACTATGTGAAATATAAGCATGATTTATTCACATTTTACCTATTTTTTCCATTTCTCTTTTCAAATCCCTCCCCAAATCCTCCAACCAAACACACCATTAGTAAATTTTCTTAGATTTGGTTTTGGTATTGGCTTTTAAGCCAGTTTTTTCTTCCATTTTATTTTATTTTATTATTTGGAAATTTTAATTTAAATTCAAATTTTCTTATTTTGACTTGTTGGCACATGGAGTATAATTATTGGATTTCATAAATTAAATGTGAATTTTAAAGGAACGGAAAAGTTTCCATTGCGATTACGCTTGTAATTATATCATATTTATTTCAGTAAATTTTCTTAGCTCCCGTTTTGATGTGACCTTTAAGTCAGTTTTTATTTTATTTTTTATTATAAATTTTCAATTTAAATTCAGTTATTATTTTTACTTCTCAAAGAAGAGTTCCCATTGCAATTAGGCAAGTAATTATATCACATTGTATTTTTTTAGGTCCCATTTTAGTAAGTACAAATTTCGTGAATAGTTCAAAGGAAGGAATTTCTTTCCTAATTCGGGAAACTTTTCAATGGGTCACATTGCCTTGATATGCATAGGTATTTTAAATTATTGTTGGAGGGTCATAGAAACCTACTACTATATTATCGTAATTATTATACAGATTGAGGATATCTTGTGAATTTTTCAAATCATAATAATAAAAATTAATATAATAGTAGGATACAATTAGATGAATGGTGTATTTAAGAAGTCAGTTGTTGTGATTTGATGCCAGAGATTTTGGTAACCCATTCCACATAATTGACACCACATGAATGATGCATTTCATTCATAGGATATGGACCCCCTTACAACTTAAGAATTAGTTTGGCAATTGCATTTAATTTTTTTTTAAATTTTTTTTATTAAGTATTTTGTCTTTTCACACATTGTTTAAAATAATATATATATATATATATTTATGGACTTCTTAGTAAAGCAAATTAAAAAGAAAAATAAAAAATAAAAAAAGTCATCTAAAACATTGCACAAAAAAAGTCAGTCAAGAAAACCCAAAAATGCAGATTTCGGATTGGCACAGATATTCTTTCGCATTAGGATAGTAAAACGAGCTCGTATTTGATGTATTAAAATTTATTACGTAAGTAAGTGAGTCAATAATGCATTTTGAAACTAAGTAAATTTTTAAATTTTAGATTGGTACTATATGCACCAATTAGTATAGTAAGTAGTGTACCAGCACTAATTATGACATTATTATTGACCCCACTCATTATACAAATTACAAATACTAAAAATATCTTAAATTATACCACATCATCAATTAATATACTAATTAATGCACTAATTGGTATATATAACATTAGTCTTATTCTTAAATTAAACTTGAACCAACATACTATTTGACTTGACTTGGTTTTATGGACTAAAATATATCAGCGGTGCTAGAGGCCTCGAATTTGCCTCGGCAACAAATATATATATATATATTTTTTTGGGTGGTGGCTGTGTGTGTTAGTTTTTTTTTTTTTTTTGGTTTTTTTTAAGGGTGGTTTATGTGGAGGAATGTGTCAAAAAATTAGACATTTCACACCAACTCATCGTATAAAATTATATGAAATTAATAAATTTAACCAACAACCTAACTAATCAGTCAATTTTATCACTCAACCAGTCTAATCTAATTGACTGATCAGTTGAGCTGCTGGTTAAATTTTGTTAATTTTATATAATTTTATACGATGAGTTAGTGCGGAATGTTTAGTTTTTTGGCACACCTCTACACATAACCACCTTTAAAAAAAAAAAAACCAAACCAACATAACCCAACAAATAGAAGAAAAAAAAAAACTCAGCCTGTATGGTTTGATAAGGTAAGTAAATTAGGTTGGACTTTATCAAACCATACAGGTTGAGTTAGTGCGAGATGTCTAATACACATAACCACCCTTGCAAAAAAAAAGAAAAATAAAAGATAGAAAAAAAAAAAAAAAAAAAACCAAACACACAGCAAAAAAAAAAAAAAAAAAAAAATGAATTTTGAGGCAATTTCGAGGCCTCGAATTCGAGGCCTCAAGCATTAATCAATATATATATATATATTTGGGTTCTACTTATAATCAATTCTTGAAAAGTAAAAAGTCAAGTTTAAACATAATTTTAAAACTGTTTAAATTTTCAAATCAAACTTAAATAACTTATCACTTAAATTGTTTATGGCCCTATTGTCATTTAAGCTTAAATTAAAACCTTAACAAGTTTTAAAATGTGTTCAAATTTGATTTATCACTCAAATGAGTTTTTTTGTATTGAACCCGAATTGAGTTTGAGTAGTCATAGTAAATTATTCAAGTTTGACTTAAAATCTTGCAAGTTTTAAACTTATTTCTATAACTAGTTGATCTCATATTAAATTTTTGATAAGTAGAATACGAGTCAAACTCAAACAGTTTAATTTGTTTTGCAATTCTAACTTTGTTGCCAGGGTAAAATAGGGAATGACTAGAGAAGCAAAGTTCAAAACCGCGTGGAAGAAAAATAGAGTAGTAATTGACAATTTTAATAAGCAATTAATTTTGGGTGTTAAAAAGAAATTAATGCACCACTAAATACCAGGCAAGCTCTCTATTGGCCTCTCTGATGATGATGAAGTTTCAGCTCAAATCGTGACCGTTCAATTCACAAGACCTCACTGATTAAGCACTTTTTGATATGTACATAATTAAAATTAAAAAAGAAAAAAAAACCACCTTGGACCCAGGAAAGAAGATAGAAAAAGAGAGAATAAAATAGTTATGATCTAGATAGAGAGATAAGTATTAATTCAAAAGTTTTAAGAGTTTACATTCTAGAGGTTTCTTTTCTATTAGTAAATAAGATTTTCAATTGGTGAAATTTTTTGGGTACGTATAAATCTTTTTATTATTATTATTATTATTATTATTTTAGGAAAATATTTTGTAATCGTAATGCTCAATTAGCGTGAGAGATTTTAGGCTGGTGATGAGAGCTATCCAAGAAAGTCACCCTTCTTACCCACAAACATTTATGGAAAAATATTAGCAATTATGTTATGTGTACGAAAAATAAAAATTTATGTGTTAATTACTCTAAAATTTCTTAATTATTACCGAATATCATTTTATTTCATCCCCTAGAGCTACAAATGGGCTAAACTTTAAGATGTTTGAACTTAGTTTGCTAAGATTTAATCGAGCTAGAGCTTGAGTTGAGCTCAAATTAAGTTAAAAAAATTGAACTCAAGCCCGGTTTGTCAAATATTTGAGAAACTTGATTACATAAACAAATGAAGCTCATGAGCTAGGAAAAAAATGAGTAAAATATAATAAAAAATCCTATTAATAATAAAGTTCACTAATCAAATATTTAAATTTGCTCAGATACCAAACATAACTAGAAAATAAAAATAAAATAATTAAAATATATGTGATATATTATTAAAAATAAATGATATTATTTATGTTAACGAACTTTATTAAGTCGAGTTTAAATCTATTCAAGCTCGGCTCAATACTAAAAAAGGTCTAAAATCTAAGCTCAATCAGCTAACAAGCTCTAAATGAATTAGAGTTCAAGTTATTTATAAACAGCTCAATTCATTTGCAATCCTATATTAATCCATTAATACAAGTTGAATAGTCAAAACCTCACTTATAAAATAATATTAACTAATGGTTATAAAATAATATTAATGTAACTAACTCAGAATTGATTTTTCAATATATATATTTAATTTATTAAAAAAGACGTGGTAGAAAAATCTTTTCCTTTTCAAATTTTTTTTTTTTCCATTCCAAACATTATATTATATTTTGTGGGAGGGGAGAAAATCTTTTCCACAGTACTTCCTTAGTTGGCACTACTAGGACTCTACTAGCATAAGTTTTTTTTGTTTGTTATGTGTGTGTGTTGTCATTGAAAGAATTGAATTCAAAAGTTTGGGTCGGAGTATGTTTTTGGGAGTTGAAGAGAGAGAGAGAGAGAGAAACAGAAGATTCTGAAAAACCGGAATAAGAGGCAAAGAGACGAAGAACGTGACAGTCAATTTCCACACACCACCACCAGCAGTTAAGAATCACGACCTTCCCTTACCCCTTCATCTTCCCTCTCCTCTTCTTATTCTTCTTCATTCTCTCTTCAGTTTTCGTTTCTTTTCTTTTCTTTTTCTCTGGTCCGTGCTTGTGTTGGCTTCATACATACGTGAATATATGTATCTTATTTAGGAGCTGATTTTTCGAGCTGGGTTTGTGAATATTTTTTTTTTTGATTTCTTTGGAGCTAAGCAACTCTACCTTCTTGATCTGACTAATCTTCTCTTTAATTCTCTTTCTAAGCGATTTTTCCAGTCTTGTTTTTCTGTTATTTTTTAGTATTCGATCAAAATCTCATTCTTTTGGGTTGTCCTTTTAGGTCTCAAATACCTACCCATCTCGCTCACTTGTTCAATCTGAGCCATCACTGTCATTCACACAAATACCCACATACATACACAACTTCAGCTGGGTTTCTTGTTCTTGGCGTTTCTTTCTTCTACGACGACAATGGAATATGATCAAGAAAATCAATCTCATCCTCCGATACCAAAACCCAGTTCCGGCGAAGGAAAGCTCTGTATAAAGCTCAAAATTCCGAGCTTTGAAGAAGGGGTTGTTGTTGTTGATCATGATCAGACTGGGCGATCTCAGAAAAACGATCAGCCTCGTGTATGCAACGTGTGTAACAAATGGTTTAGCTCTGGAAAAGCTCTTGGGGGTCACATGAGAGTTCATGTTCAACCCAACAAAGAGCTCTCTGTCAAAAAGCTCAAACCCAAGAAAATTCATCGCCAAGAGCTCCTTGATCTTCCGGAGAAGACAGACACAGACAATGCTATCGATTCACCGACTTGTTCGCTTTGTGGGAAAAATTTTCCTTCTATGAAATCGTTGTTTGGGCACATGAGGTGTCATCCGGAGAGAGAATGGAGGGGAATTCAACCTCCTCCTCCTCCGGCCGCCGCCAAGAACAGCTCATCGTCGTCTTCTCTATCCAATTTCGCCACCACCTCCGAGCCTCGAAAAGTCTTTGATGATGAGATTGATTTAGATGGAGCTATGGCGATTCCAATCCGAGAAATTGATTTGACTAAGGCTTTGCCGGGTTGGTCGGTGAAAGCGAGGAGAGGCCGGAGAGCCCTCACCGCCTCCGCCGTGGTCCGCCCCACCCCGGAGGAGGAGGAGGAGAAGTTACAAGACGCTGTTCAAGATCTCATGATGCTAGCTCATGGAGATTCATTGGATTCTGAACCTTCTGGGTTAACCCATAACAAGCATAGAGTTGATGTATCTGAGGCTACGAACAGTAATTCGTTGACAAACAAGGCTGAAATTGAGGACATGAATTGCGTTCTTGAATCGAAAAAACACCCGATGAAGCCAAGAATTGATTCGCCGCGGCCGGTGGTTCGATACCCGGTGAAGAAGCTGAGAATCGATGAAAGAAGACCCATTGATGGTGGTTCGAATTCGAATGGTATGTTAGTGAAGATTTTGAACAAAGGGAAACGAAAGGCTGTGTTTGAAGCTAAGTATGATCCAGGAAAAACAGTTGGGTTGGGACATGAATGGGTTAATGTGGATTGGCTCGGACAAGAAGACGATGAATCGGATTGCAAAACCTCCGATGGGAATACGAAGCCATTGATGATGATGAAGAGCAAGAGGAGGAAGAAGCTGAAGCTGAGGGATTTGGAATCTGTACAAGATGCCGCTCCGGCCGATCAAGTTAGTATTCCGATCGAGACAGCTACTCCGCCACCACCGCCTCCACCATCGGATAAATACAAATGCAGCACTTGTGATAAGTGCTTCCCAACCCACCAAGCATTGGGTGGACATAGGTCTAGTCACAACAAAGTCAAGAACAGTCTCACCATCGATGAGCCTTTAGATGATCAGTATCAGTACCCTCCTGATGCTACCAATCCGATAGGCCAAGTCGATGAAACGAAGGTGGAGGAAGGTGGCGGAAGCTCATCAAAGGTGGCGGTTGCGGTGGCAGAGAGCCCCAACCACCAGTGCAAGATTTGCGGGAAGATTTTTTCTACAGGCCAGGCTCTTGGGGGTCACCAAAGGTGCCACTGGTACGGGACCACCGGTCCAGCTGAAGCTCCTCAACCAAGCCAAGCAACCTCGCCGGGGGAGGCAAGCGAGACGGGTCGGAAATTTCTAGGGTTTGATCTCAACGAGCTCCCTTCCATAGAAGATGAAGAAGATGGTGTTGAGTTTGGAGGACAGGCAGGTGGATATGACTATGCATCTTCCTCACACAATTCAGCTGAGCATGGTTTTTAAGTAACCGTACCAATAAAGTTAGTAAATATCAATATCAGAAGTTCAAAATTCCGATATTGACTGCAGCTGTGGAAATTAAGCTTGAAGTTACTGGTGAGTAACTCAAATTTTTGGCTTGTGGGTAGTTTTAGTTCAAGTGTGGAAACAGATAAGATACAGTTTGATTGAGGAACCATCTTGGTTCTTTCTTGTTTTCTCTAATGGGGGGACTTTAGGGTCTTTTTGTCATTTTGTGCTTATTTTTCTTCATGGAAAGCATGATGGACCAACAAGCTTGCTGTGAAGGAAAGCTCCAAAAGGGCTTTTGTTGGTTTCTTTGGTAGGATTTGATGATGTAAAGAAGCTGCACATACAATATGGTTCTTTTTAGTTAAGGCCTTTTGTGAAATGTTATTTCAATTTCTTTCTCAATTTACTCTTTTTAAATGCTATATACTCTCAAAAATACTTAGAATTTAAAATTTATGCTAAAATTCACTTTACTCTATGTGATTTTGCCTTGAAACAAATATAGTTAGGGAATCCATAATGATGAAACCATAGGGCATGTTTGATTGGATGGATTAGAGTATGGGATTGGAATTATTAATTTATTAGTCCAATTATTTTATGTTTGTTTTAACATTTTAGTTTAGGATTATTAATCCAATAGATAATTAATCCAACAAATTTGTAGCATTATTAGTAATGAGGTATGGGTGAGATTATTAATCCAATAGATAATTTATCCTATTAATCCAATTAAATAGTAAATATATCACACTAATTTGATAAAATTATTAATACCTCACTATTAGCCTTGTGAATTAAATATGACCATAGTGTACTATGGATTCAAAATTATTTTTAAGAGGATCATAAATATTTTTCTGAATATATATAACATTGTCGGGAGCATGTATTTTTTATTCAACTCTTATATAGTGAATCTTATAGCAAAAATGAATTTGAGGCAAATGTTGATCTTTTTTGGTAAAATTATGGACATATACTTTTGTTGGTGATAAATTGTTGATATTAAATTTGAAATGTGAGACCAAGAAAACAGCACTAAAAAAGTGGGTAGTGGAGGTCAAGAACAGAGGTTGTCAGTTGGCTAGGAAGGAAAAGAAGGATGAGAAAAAAAAGTCAAGAAACCCCTCCATCAGCAACCAACCATCTCACCTCTTAACTTTCCACGCAAGTATCAACTCCTTTTCTTAATAATTTAAAATTTTATTACTATTTTTACTAATATGATACTCAAAAACAAAAAAAAATATATTTAAAACATGAAGCTCCATCAAAAGCTACTCGTGAAGAGATCAGGAACTTGGTTCAATATTCCAAAAAGAACTACATGATACTGTGGATTGTGGGGTCATTTGAAAAGGTCTAGTGTGTAGACAAGGATATAGAATTATCTTCAAAAGCTCATTATTATATGATGGAGAAAGAATTGGAAGTTCAAGAAATCATAGGCAACATTAAAACAAATAATTATATGAACTGCTAACTGAGTCTTTCTTGTCTTTTTTTTAATAATATTTTGTTGGGTTAGAAATGAAAAATTGTTGGTTTTCAGGTTTTTGTCTAGTTCAAGTGCAGTCTCTACACTTCTTGACTTATGACCAAGTCAGAAGAAGAAAAACTTACAAAACCCCATCTTGCCTCCCCAAGTCTTCAAGCCTAATTCATTGTGAGGTCCACTATTGGGAGCTCTTTTGTTATTGTTTTGTAGTTTGGATTCTAATAAGTATTAAACATTGATCACTTGACTGTTGATTTAAATTGGGGTCGGCTCGGGAGATTGCTCTTTGACCCAAATTTTGAAAAAAAAAGTATTTTGATATTTTTATACTTGTGACATGCAATCCTTATAGATGTAGTAGAGGAGGGAGCGACTATCTGTTTATTTTATTTGTAAATCTTTCCGATGATGGTGGAAGACCATGCACATAGCTTTAGTTTTTAGGTGAATCATGTAATTTGTATTTTGTGTGTGCGAGTGATTTATAATTCTTATTTATTGTTCTTTTATGTTTTTGGTACCTCTCCGATTTTGATTAAATGTTTCACAATTTCTAACATTCTTTTATGCCACGATACTTATCTATACATGACAAGTCTCTATGCTATAATCGTGTGTTGAGTCCTTACTCTATGTCACTTCTATGTACTTCATGTATATTTTTTTCACTGTCCCTCAGTTTCCTCTTTATTGAAGTTAGAAAAACTGCACAAAACTGGCAGAGTAGTTATTGTAGTAGTGTTCTTATAAGGAGTAGTAGGGCAACATGTAAGAAGTAGTACAAACACATTCTTCTTTTTTTTTTTTTTTGATCGGCAAAAAAGGGACTTTATTGATATAAGGATGAAGTACAAGGTACGAAACATAACACGTCAATAAAGAAAAAGGAAATGCAAGAGCATCACAATGATCTAAATGATTCCAACTAAGTTGGCATCAAGAAACTCATCCTATCATTTACTAGTACCCCAAAGTTGGCGAGAAACCAACGAGAATGGAAAAAAAAAGGACCAAAACACCACAGAGCTGAGCATACCAATTCTGCTGATAGCTGAACCAGTCAACAGAGCTGAGCAGGACAGACCAGCAAAATAGACTAACACATACCTGAGACAAAACACCCTACCCATACCAGATCAAGCATAGCAGATATCATCACATCAGCAGCAATCAAAACACCCAAACTCAACACAACACATTCTTCTTATTGTTGATGTGAAAAAAGGAAACCTCCAACTGTTTTCTTTACTCATTCTCGTGACCAAATGAAAGCCACTCTTTACACATACGAATTACTACAATTTCACAAACTTGGAATTTTGCACAGAAAATTCAACGGATGGTTGAGATTTTGGTTGAGATTATTTTAGATGTATGCTTACTTTTCAAGACTGAATCTCGATTATACATTAACACTCTGGATAAAATTTTAAATTTTTTTTTCCCCCTGATTCCTTCGCTTTGTTGTATGGAATTATTTTTGGCTTTACAGTTATCACTTTTCTTAGTCTGAAGCCAATTTGCTTGACTTCCAACTAGTTCCAGATCATTGAGATAGTCTGTTGCCACTTAACTTTTATCAGTCTTATGCTTTTACATTCTTGTAATCTGAAATCTCCATATATATATATATATATGTCATTTAATATCACCTAATTATACAATATTTTTTATGATAGGAGTGTCCTTGATTGTCATAGATTGCATCATTTTTTTTTAGTTTGCATTGCACTAGTCATGCCCAATACCAATATATATACATATATATTTACATGAAGCTTTTTCCAAGACACGTTGCATTAGACTCATTGTAGTAGAATCTCGGATAATTATAATCACTCACAAATCACATATGTCAATGAAAATTGAAGGTAGTTCTAGCCTTAATGAGAGGCCATTGGGCCTCCAGATTTCGAGAGGAAAACCAAAAAATAGGATCCCAAATCATATAAACTTGGTGTCACTGTTAAGAGCTAGAATCAATATTCAAGGAGTATAATTTGATTGTTCAATGAATGAGCTTTATATTTTGTTAGGTGTCTTTGATATATATATATATATATTGGGCTTTTCTTAATATAAATTGAAATTTGCTAAACTAGGAAGTTACAAGGCCATTTTTTTTTATTTTTTAATTTAATGATTTTTTTCTATTTAAATAAGTAAATTTTTGTGATTAGAATTTAGAAGTAAATTTTGTGGGGTACTAACAAATAAATTTTTTTTATAGGTATTTATTATTTTACTTTGGTGAGGCCTTATTCTGAATTTACCTCTATAATTCAAACCGTTAATTTTGTAGAGTTTTTTGAGTAGATCATATATCTATTCGAAAATTAAGCTAATTGGACATAAGTAAATAGTCATATGATCGAAAATTAAGTAATATTTCATTTTAAATTGTTTATATTATTCCATTCCAAGTTTGCTTATTTTCTCTAAAAATGCCACCAAAAAAAAAAAAAAAGAAGTATATTTGACAATGCTTTGAACTAGGAGTGTTTGCTGTTCGATTGCCTTCGAAAAACATCCAATCCATCATCTATCTATCAGATTGGCAGATTGAAAAAAATCAATCCGCATCCGTCTGCCGGATTGATGGATTGGCGGATGGATGCGAATCGGTTTGATGGTTTAAACTTTTACAAATTTTGAACATAATACAACTTGTCAATATTTTTTTTTGGGCTAACAATCCAACCCAACATAACTAAAAGATTATCAATTAAATTTCCAAATACCAATAATAAATACATATAAGAAAATTATGCATTATCAAAACTATTTTATTAATTTTTTTTATTCAAAAATTATTTAATTTGATTTTTTTTTTTAAATGACAAAAATAAACCTTATATTTTCTATACAAAAATACCAAATATCAACACTTGCCATTTGATAAAAAGATTTCTAAATTGAAAACAAATTGAAAACACAATAGAATATCTAAACTATTTTTCAATTAAAAATACAAATAGAATATCTAAATAAATTGAAAACACAAAATCTTACAAATAACTAGGGATGCTCGCGATTTGACGGTTTGGTTGCGGCCAAATGAACTTCAAATCCGCCATCCTTCCAAAACTATGCGGATTGGAAAAAAATTAATTCGCAACTGTCTACTCGTCATCACACATACATCCAAAATGCGACAAATTAGTTCAATTCGATCAATTTAAACGAATCAAAACATCCACTCCTCACCCCACTTTGAACATATGTGTGTTGTGGTGGTTTCGAAAAGTTTTCCTTATAATCACACGATCCAGTTAAATTTTCAGTTGACTAACACCTTCGAAGAAAGTAAGAACAATACTGTACCCAGTGTTGCTTGCTTTCTTAATCAATTAGTAAATCATTTATTTCATTGTAATTTGTCTTTCTTTTGTTGACCCATTTATCATCTCATCAAAATTTACATTACCCAAAAAACACTTTCTTTCTTTCCTTTTTTTATTAAAAAAAACCCCCTGATATAATACTCTAATGATCCTCAAAATATATAATTTGTTACACTTGTTATCGTACCATTTGTGGCTCCGGAAATTTTATCTCATGAAATCATCCAAAAAACAAAAAACTGAGTTTGGGTCTATTCAAGCTCTATTTGATCACTAAACGATCCAAAAAATTAATTGGAATTCATGCATTTAGTAAATTAACTAAGCTTGAGCTCAATTTACTCGGTCTGAATTGAGATTGAATTTACCTAACTTGTGTCAAAGAAATTTAATTGTAATCTCATTCTTAGTTGTGAAAATCATGGCAAGCTCTTTCAATAGAGTAATTATTCAATATTCGTAATACTATACCTAGTCAATAATAAGAACTAAATGTTTATATAATTAAAATAAATAAATAAATATAATTAATAAATTACAAAAATCATTAAATGAGCACATCAACACGTAATGCTTTGAAGGCTATGTGATATTTCTGCTTTCAAAGGATATCCATTAAAAGGTAGTGATGCCTTTAGCAGTACCATGCCCTACTATGTTTGACAAATTGGGATTAGTTTTTATATGAATCAAGGATTGGTTCCCCCTATTGAACTCAATAGGACCATTTATTTTGACATAATAGCTAAGTCAACATCCATTATTTAATATTTATTATTATCTAAAGTAGTCTTTTTTTCTTTTTCTTTTTTCACTTTTTAGTTATTTTGAAAAAATTACACCCACAAAAAGTTATATAAAAAAATGACCAGAAAACAAATCGTAAAATAAATTTAAATTTCACATTTAAAAAATAAACAATGTTTTCTTCACAAATCAACTCATTAAATGTAAAAAATATAACAAATCTTTCTTCCAAAACGAATGAAGTGTTAATATGGATTTTCTTGGATAGAAAACTTGGGTTTGCAAATATTATTTATACAATAATTTGTGAGCAATTCTAGAATTCCTAATGAAAAAATGCAAGCACATGCAATCAAAAAATTTTGTAAATTATTTTGAACTACTGGAATTTCTACATCTTTATTTCAT
Source organism: Camellia granthamiana (assembly GCA_036172215.1). Classification (NCBI taxonomy): domain Eukaryota; kingdom Viridiplantae; phylum Streptophyta; class Magnoliopsida; order Ericales; family Theaceae; genus Camellia; species Camellia granthamiana. The sequence continues at coordinate 4,951,495 of CM069911.1, read as the reverse complement.
CTGAGCACAAAAAAATGTGAAATTTAGAAGGGAAAAAAAAAATCTTTAAGGTAAATGAAAGATCTCGAATATTGTTTTATAATTGAATTTTTATTATTTTAATTTCCAAATAAATTGGGTTTCTACTTTAAACTATAATGTTAGGTGGTCCGAATTTTCATAGCTCGAATGGCTTAATATCTTAAAACGATGTTGTTTTGGGTGTAAAACGACGTCATTTTAACACATTCGTACCATTCGAGCCACGTAAATTCGGATCATCAAGCATTTTCTTACTTTAAATATAGGAAGTAAATGATATCATCCTTATGTGTAAATGAGATCATCATTCGTCACTGGTAGATTCTTGAGCTTTATTAAAAATACCAATTTTTAAGGGAAATAGAACCTTATTACTGTAACCTTTTATAAGACTTATTTAGGCCTTGTTTGGGTACTCCCAAATAATCCAAAAAGCCAAAAAGTTACTCAAAAAGTTAAAAAGTTAATACTATTCACCAAAAGTCAACAATTACGGCTGCACAACTCCCAATTCAAATTTTCCTCTAAAAACCAATTTTCACAATTTTTTATTACACATTTTTCCATAAAAAGTCAAAAAGTTAACCCAAACATTCATATTTTCAACCTCAATTTTTTAGTCAAAAAAGACAAAAAGTGCACTTATTTTGTCTTCCCAAACTTGGCCTTAGTGTACTTTTTTCTGACGTGGGGCGCAAGTTGTAACTACCGTTACAGATAGTCAGTTGGAATCGGTAGTTGGCGACTTTTGGGAAATCTGTCTGGTCCTCCTCCTGATGCAATAGATGGCCCCCCGGCCTTTGAGAAATTATTTTGGCATGGTTTTTAGGGCATACTTTTTTTATTTTAAAAAAATATTAAATATGTTAAACAAAAAATTAAATATAAATAAAAATTATGTTTACTAATTTATTTCGAAAATTAGTAAAAAGAGATAATTAGAGATGATATAATCGAAGGTAAGTTGTCAATATTGGTTGTTAAAAGGTAATTTTCAATAAGAGGTAGTGATAAAAGATGACATATGGTAAAAATGGGCAATTTGACATGATTTTTGGTAAAAATTAATTAATTATTTTTTAGGACAAATATAGATAAAAATATTATTTTTATTGAATCAATTTAATTTTTTTTAATGAATAATATATACAAAAAATTCTACAAAATAAACGGTTGAAATAAATCTGACGGTACAAATCTCTCAAACTCTCTGAAGTTAAAAAAAAAAAAAAAAAAAAAAAAACTCAACGGCCATATGTTCACACTAAAATTTTTAAACCACTTCATAATTTTCCTTGGGCCTCGCTTTTTCTTGAATATTCATGAAATTTTATGTTTTTAAAATTCATGTTCTCTTATACTAATACAATCTCAATCGAGATTTTCCTACTACATCATCTAGATAGAAATGGACTAAGAAGTTGAGAGCAAGAGAGAAAATAATATATAAATTAATAAATTTTATATTTTTTTTATTAACTAATACTAGTGGAAAATAAAATCCACTTCAATGATATAATGAATGTTATATAAACTTTTTAAAAAAATTAAAAATTTAGTATTTTGGATAAAAATCTTGAGGATAAAGCCATTCCAATCATGACTTCCTCGTACTCACATGTCACAACCCAACACATGATTCATCATGGATCTGAGAGAGAGATTGGTGGCGTTGATGGTGGTGGTGGGAGTGGCTTTTTCCGTCAAGCACACACAGAAGGAAAAAGGAAAAATAACAACAGACTGGTATAGTAAATTTTTTTTATAAAATCATGAAAAAAAGTATGACATTTTAATTATTAAAATATATAAACTTTATTATTAATTTATAAAAGAAATTTTCTGTCCCACTGTGATATTATTTTCTCAAGAAAAAACCATCTCTTTGTGTTATCATGTTATGGTGCACTTTGTGGCTAACATGAATTCGGTCTGTCATGTCTTTGCCATTTTATCAATTTGAATATCATTCTTCTTTTTTCAATTAAGCACATATTCTGCCAAAATTAATCGATAAAGCTAGGATTTCAAACTCCAACCTTGAAGATATATCTAAAAACTTAATATGCGCTTCAAATTTAACTATTATATGACAGTTTATAATTAGAATAAATCATCACATAAATTTTCCTATCATTACTATCTGCATAAAACCTAGATGCTAAAGAGCCTTTATCACCAGAAGAGGGAATGGAAGGCATTGGAATTTACTCATCCTTCCTATATGAGGTTCATATGGTGGTTGGACTTTTTAGTCCAGTCTCAGTCAAGTGTACCACCAAAAAAATTCCTATATAATATATCATTATTACTCATTAGCATAAAAATACTAATAAAGTGGTGGGACCCTCCTCTCAAAGCTTATTCCAATATTGAAAAAATATATCAATTTTTATAAAACCATGAAGATAATAGATAATGGAAATTACAAGGAAAAGTGAAAATTTCACATTATCTTCTGATTGAACAAAGCAGCTCTACCCCACACCAACACTTTCTATGGTGTGCCCTAGTGCTGATTTTGGGGCACCATGCCCTAATCAATCCGTGGATTTGGATTTAGAGAAAACCTAGCTATTGATTGGTAATGAGTAAAATGGAGCGAAAAAAATAGGGTAGCTTTCCTAGAAAACGACTCTTTTTCTTTCCTATTTCTTTAGACAAGAGTACTAGACTTGCAACCTGCAATTCAATTTTTTCTTTTTCAATTCAGTCAGAATCATTCACCAGGTCAAATTCTATCCTTATGGTGTAAACAGTAACCGCTACAAATTCACAACACAAAAATCATAAACTATAATGAATTATAACAAATTAATAAACATAGATATGCAACTGGTGTGTCTGATCTATCTATCAACTTCTAAAACAAACCAAATGTAACATTCAAACATTTGCCTTGAGAGATGGAATAATACAAAAAAGAAAAAAAAAAAAAAAAACTAACCGCTCTCAAAATCAGGTGGGTACAACCCCTACGTAATGGGGAGGTAACTGCAAGAAAAACAACGTGGAGACTACAAACAACAGTATCAACTGTATGAAAAAACACGAAGTAACTTTACATAACCTTTTTTGCAGCTTCAAAACTTGATCAGTCGCTACAATATCTTCACAATAGGTGGTCTCCAACTTCTCAGCTTGTCGCTTCAGCATTCCAGCCTTGCTTTCTGCATTACCAAACTTGTTAAACATCTGAACTTGAGTTTTTCGTTCTTCAAAGAGTACAACTTGATCCACTGCAGCGACTCTCAACTTTTGAATTGTTCTTGATATTACCAGATACTCGACCCTTCGGCTTCAATTTTTTGCTTGAAAAGACCCTCAAGCTCAGCCTCCATCTCTCTATATTTTTTCTGTTGTGACTCGATGGTGCTCGACATTTCTTCCTTTGGTGACCCGTTAATCTTCAGAGCATATTCAAGTTCAATTACCTTGGCTTCCTTAGCTTTGAGCACAGCATTTGCCTCTTCAAACTTGCTTTCCAAGAGATTTACATTCTGTTTTAAACTTATCACCTGTGTTTCCAAGAAATCAGAAGAAATTTGTGTGATCCCTCCAGAGTGCAACAGGTCAGATGAGCTTGCTTCATGGGTTGTTGGATCCTCCGAAGCTAACTCTGAAGGTAAACTATTCCCCTGGGCTGAACGGTCGAAAAGTGGAATTTCTTCATTCCCATTCCCTATCTCCTTCAGTTTCTGAATTTCTGCAACCATAATAGCTCTATTAATTGCGTATCTTATTTAAGAAAATTCGGCACCTAAACAAATACATCATATATTCTCAGCTTATGACATTTCCACCAACTATTGCACTGCAAATTTGGCACCTCAACAAAATAACTATAACACCACACACCCCACCCCACCCCACCCCACCCCCCCAAAACACCCCTTCTCTGACAAACAAAATTGAGGAATTTTACCTCAGAAAATACTCACCACTTACAGGCTTAACCTTTCAGGCAGGTAAGAGTTTAAAAAAATGTGTTGGCACAGGTGTTACATTATTTGACTCCCCAAGAGTCCCAACCAATTGGTATCAAAGACGGTGGCAGACAATATATGGGTGGATTCTTCAGGCTATGAACACCGTTGTTGGTTGGCTGCTAAAGTAACTCTTGATGGAACAATAAAATTCATGGATGACTCCCGACTCTCGATGGTTCAAGAAAAATACACATGCACATGATAAGGTGGCTCTCAATGGAGTGGGTGACTTTTGATGGAGCAAGAAAAATCCATGTGTCTGCGGAATGGTGGTTCTTGATGGAGAGTGGGTGCAGTGACTAATAGCCCAGGTTTGAACACAGTATTGGAGAGTAATAGATCAGAATTAAGGGGGTTCTTGAACTATTTTTCGTGAACTCTTTAGAATCCCAAAGAGTGGTAGAGTAGAGCAGACCATCCCAACACCTTTCAGTGGTTCAAATAGGAAAAACAAATGGCAGTACCAAGATAAAATAAAATAAAAATTTTACGTCACTAGTCAACCCCAACTCCAAAATCACATAAAAAAAAATCACTTGGTGACGATAATAATAATAGTGGTGAAAAATAATAATGTTTTCTAGTAGCATCACACACCCACCCGACTACATGTCCAAGAGGTCCTATATTGTTGGAGCATGTGTGAATTAGTCAAATTCCACAGCAAAAACAAAGTAAAAGGAGTAAATCTTAATATATATTCTAATCAATGTGTGCTAGGCCCTGGTGTTTTGCATGTGAGTTCCTCAGTCACACACACCCCCCCCCCCCCCCCCCCCCCGATGATTGAGTTCTGTTGTCATTGTGCATTCGTGTGCAGTTTCTTTTTACGGAGGGTTGAGGTCCAGACTAAAAGGCCAATCATGCCAATCCTTTGTCCGCAAGGGAATCTGGGAAGCCCGATTTTTCTAGAGCTATTTATTATATTTTCAGGTACGGTTTCTATGCAATAGTGTGATAATATTGTTGAGCAGCAGAAACCCATGTCCTAAAAAACAAAATAGCTCTCTAACACCATTATTCTGACAAATCCAGCAGGTTTACAGCAATAAACTCCAGATACATATATATTGAGACTTTAAAAATTATTCATACTACTTGCATAAACACGATTATAATCCATGTTCCCATATATGGAACTCAACATGCCTTCGTATGTTTTAAACTAACTAGCTGTAAAATGATGATCAAACTAGAACTTTGGTATATTTGATCTCAAAGTGTTTTGGAAAAGAATACTAATTCTCCAAGCTTCCATAATTCTTCAACATCCTTAACTACAGAAGTTTCGAAACAAAAATAACAAAATTATGTGACCTTCACAACAGATATACTATAATGTCATAGACAATGTCAATTCAAAAGAAATGACAAGGCAAGAGAAATCCACATTTTTTAGAGATTATGTAATTGAAATGCAGCAATTAGTATTATGAAACCCATGGCTCCATATAAACCAATAACAAAAGCAAAACATATTAAAAGCTAGCAATGGAGGAAGGTATGCCCACCTTTTTCCAGTGCATCCTGTGCAGACTGCAATGTGAAGATAGACTCAACTAGAGAATCTAGGTCTGTTGATGACCTATGGTTCTCAATTTTTTCTTCTTTAACCTCCCAAGACAAATCAGCAGCTAAATCTTCTTGAGAGAGACCTTCGAATTCTCCAACATTTTCTTCACTGTAACCAGTTCGAAGTTCCTCACCACCCTGAGCTTCATCACTGTTTTCTCCATCGTAATTCATTGACCTTCCACTCTGTCTCCCATTACTAGTCACTGAATTGGTGCCCTGCATAAACACAAAATTGGAGCTTCGTGAGTCAGATTCCATGCTGGAATGAGAGTTTTCCTTCTCGATTTTGACCCGTTCTCCTCTAGGCTTCTTACTAGTCTCAATCTGATTCTTTCCTTTCTGACTCCGTTGAACCACATTAACCACATTCTTCCCACTCAAACTCCTCATCCTATTCTCATAACTCGATTTTGGAACACTAGCCGCTGTGGAAGACTTGCTACTCTGATCCTCACTGTTTTCCAAATCTGTCCCGGCAGCAAAATTGGGTCCAATTTCCAACCTAGAATCCAAGCTGATTAAGGAAAAATCATCATCAGCAACACCAGGACTTTTCACCATTGCATTCGTGGACGATACAGACCCGTTACTCTTTCGCCTCATATCAACAGACAAACCCTGATGTCTAGTTGAATTTGCAACCGGTGCTGAAAAACCCCGCTTCAATATCTTTCCAGTATCTAAATTACTACACCCATCATTAGTAAATTCCCTCCTGATTCGTCTCCATTTCTTCAATCCATACCCTTTTTTTGTTCCCCGTGGCGACGATCCTACAGAATCTGCCGGAGAATTAACGGCCAAAGGAGATGAAACAACCGACTCTGTAACCCTAATAACCCCTGTTTTCATGTCACCCAATAACCCATCATCATCATCATCATGTTCACCACCACAAGACCCATTATTTTGAATCTTGTTTCCATCAACATGTTCCAATCTTTCAGGGTTTATTATTACTTCATTGTCTTCAACAGATTCAAGAACAGAGCACTCGCTTTCCAAATCCATTAAAGAATGTGATTTTGAGGCCGCCCCGAATTCAGATCAAGATCGAGAACGATCAACCATCATGGGGGAGGAAAGAATCTGATAAAAATCAATTACACCAAATCAATTGAAATTGAATTCAATAATTTAAAATTTCGACAATTTAAAGTGGAAAAGTGTGGCAAATAGGAGAATTAAAAACAAAATCGAGCGTAAAGATTAAAGCGAAATGAATAGTAAATAACGTACCTTTTTCGCCATAAATGAAAGAAGGAAGTGACCTTTTTTTGGGTGGATGAAGAGAAGATGAAATAAATGGAATGAAAACTCTACTATTGGGTTGAATTTGGAGTGTTATTATATAGGCCATTCAAGTTGATTTTTCACAAATTATAAAAGATAATGTTATATGTTATCATTAAAATATTAATTTATTAATTGATTATTAATTAATTATGTGATATAATTTAAGAAATTTTTTATATTTATAATTTATATAATGAGTTAAAGTAATAGAATTTTTTTTTTTTTTTTTTTTTTTGGTTACAGGAAAATCCTCCCTACCCTCCCGCAGGTCCAAGGCAGCGCCCCTTGCAGAGATCACCAAGGTGTCCTGTTAGCCGTTCCGAGCGAGGAGACTATAACCTGGGAACTTGCCCCGACCTCCCAAGACAAGCTCCGCTTAAGTCAGGACTCGCACAGCGGGGAGCATTGAACTCACACCAAGTGCTGACTAGACAACTTGAGATCCAACCTCCTAACCAACAGTGCTTCCGCCCAAGAGATTGGGCCAAAGAGGGATGAGAAGTTGAACTTGTGACCTTGAAGCTTAAACCCTAAAGCCTTACTACAATGCCACAACCCTTGGGTTAAGTAATAGAATCTTAACATAGTGCATATAATATCATCGAATTATAAATTATAAATTCGGTGGAACTTGGAGAGAAGATGGGGCCACGTCACGTCATGTGGAGGGTGCTGGGGCCTGCAAAACAAGAAAGCCAGCCAGTAGCGATTGGACAACTGGAACGCACGTGACGTGTGACAACTGACCAGGTCGGCAATTGCTGAGAAAGCGATAGGAAAACTACTTATCTTATCTCTAGAAAATTTTACGAGGGTCTACCATGCTTTTTCTTATGTTTTTGTATTTTATCTAAAAATATTTAGGGGTTGTTTAGAATGTCCTAAATAAGTGTATTTTTTAATTTTTTATAAAATGTGAATTGAGTTTGAAATAATATGATAGAGAGATGTTGCAATTTAAATAAGATAATGTGACTTAAATAAAATAATGACTTTTTAACTTTTTAAATTTTTTAATTTATGCCAAACAAGCCCTTAGATTTTTGTAAGTTGGTCATTTAAGTTGTCATTTGGCACACACAAAAAAAAAAAAAAAAAAATTTAATTGATTTTTTAGAGTTGGAATTTTTTTAGTTGAAGATTAAAAAATTCGTTTGAATTGATTTTTAAATTTTTTTTTTTTTTTACTTTTATAAAATAAAAAGTGAAATGATTATGGTTTGAATGTGACATTTTATCTTATTGATTTTTTAATTTATTTTGTCTTTTAGCCTTGTTTGGAAGTATGTCGTTCTAGTAATTTTTTTGTTTTTTACGGAAAAATATATAGAAAAGTAAAGAGATTGATGTAACAACTTATAGTGATTTTTTAACTTTTTGACTAAAATATATAATTAATAAATAGGGGGTACTTACCAATCAGTCCTATTAATTAGACTTATTTACCTACAGGTCCTAACTAATAAATTTAACACTATAAAAATAAGAAATTGATAAATTTATCACTATAAATTTATTCATAAAAACAAAGAGACTGATAAATTTATCACTATAAATTTATTTATAAAAGTAAAATACTGATAAATTTATCTTTATCACTTAATAAATTTATCAATAGGACTTAATGGGTAATAAGTCTCAAAAGTAGGATCTATTAGTAGTTTACCATAATAAATAAGACCTTAGAGCATCCACAATGTACGCGTTAGTAGTATTGTTAGTGTCAATGGCCAAATTTTAGATAGCTACAGTAACATTTGGATGCCACAATGGACGCGTTAAGCAGTGTGTTAGTGGGTTTTGCTAGCGTCAGTTGCTAAATTGTTTGTTACCTGCAGCTAGCGCTTTAGCTAGCGCAAAGAAGCGTTTTTTTTGTGTTACGGGTTGACCAGCCGGTTGACCTGCCGATCGTCCGGCCGGTTGACCGGTCAACGGAATTTATTTATTTATATTTTTTTTACATGTTAGGATTTTTTTTTTTTACTCGAAATTTAATTTTGGGCTTGAAATTTTTTATTAAACTAAATTATTTATTTATTTTATTTATTATATACATATATATATATATATTTAACACACACCTTAACACATCCATTGCACCACCACTCACTCTCGGGGTTGTTTGGGGTGTCTTAAATAAGTGCACTTTTTGTCTTTTTGGACTAAAAAATTGAGGAAAAAAATATGGATGTTTGGGTTAATTTTTTGACTTTTTATGGAAAAATGTGTATTAAAAAATTGTATAAATTAGTGTGTAGAGGAAAATTAGGATTGAGAGTTGTGCAGCCGTAATTTTTGACTTTTGGTGAATAGTAATAACTTTTTAACTTTTTGAGTAATTTTTTAACTTTTTGACTCTTTTTAGGATTGCCAAACTTGGCCTAAAATTAACAAACTCTTAACACATCTTAACAAACATTTTTGGATCCCACTTTTATCACTTTTTGTCATATAACACACTTTAACAAACAATTTTGGCTATCCCATTGTGGATGCCCTTAGTGACTAGTTTAGTCCCAACCCAACCGAATCCACATAGCCAAACAAAGCCTAATTTTGTTAAATAGAATATTTATGCAAAAAAATTAAAATGACCACTCAATAATTATATATTTGAATAACATTTGTATTATAAAAAATTTATAACTATTCTTAAAATTATATTTGTTATTTATTTTTTTAAATAAATATGATTCAAATATATATATATTTATCGAAGTTTGATTATCTTGATGTTTTATATAAATATTTTACTTATCAAGTTTTATCAAATTTTAAAAAGTGAATGATTAATGAATGCACCAAGCCAAATGAAAAGGGAATGGGTAATATATTAATCTCATTATATTTATAAACATAAATTATCTATGCTATTATATATGTAAAGGCTCCTGGTAGTGTTTGTTGAGGTCTTATATTTTGAATTTTTTCAAAATCTTTCTATAGTTAGTGTTTATGTAAAAATTATAGGGTAAATTATAAATACATCCCCTGAGGTTTGATTAAAATATAAATCGTCCCCTGTAGTTCTGGAAATTACATTCCACCGCTTAAGGTTTCTAATTTCATAACAAATCACCTATTTTATTAATAAATCATCAAGTCAATTAATAGTTTTTAATGATATTATAAATATGTTTCTGACATGGGTAGGCCCATAAAGGTTATAGCCCACTATGAACAAACCTAAGCCTATCACTTAGGGCCCATTGCATTACTCAAATACTAAGGCCCAGCACTGCTGAAGCCCCATGTAGCAATAAGAACCAATAACATCAAGACACATGTCAAGAGAAGGGTAAGCCACATAAGCAGACAAAGATCTGCAAAGTTATTGCCACTGCACATCGCCATTAATGAAGCCCTTACAACATTTATTGCGACAAGCTCTCTCCGTCGGGACAGAACGCCTTCACCATGAACAAGGTAAGTTAGAGCATAGATTTTCAACTGAGGTGACAGGTCAGAAGGGACAACGAAATGATTACCAGAGGATATAAGCAGACGTTGAAGACAGGAAGAAGGTTAAGCTTTCTATCTCTAATTCATCTCTACATTCTACTTCTCTCTCTAACTTGCTCGTCGGAGGGTTCGCTGGGGGACTCCCCGTTCCCCGTTGGACTCTTGTGCAGGTCTTTTGGTGGGCTTGGTCACTCGGACACAGGTCAGAGGAGCGTGGATCAGTCCGACCCGTTCCACCTGAAACAAACAATATTATCAGTTGGCGCCGTTTGCGGGAAATCTCTTACTCCGCGCGCCAGTTGTGCTCATTGTCGCCGGAGCCCTTCTCCAATAACCCCTTCCTACCACCTGCAAAGGTGAATGGTCACAACTAGATCCATGGCTTTCCCACCCCAATGTTCCTGACCACCAAGCCGACCCTCCCAATCCAAACAACCCACCACAGTACTTTACCGAGCTCACCAACAGCATCAACCGCCTAGCCGAGTAGAACCAAGCTCTGATTAATGCTCTACTCCCCAAAAACCTTCCTACGCCTCCCCTACCACCTCCGGATATCCCACCCAACCAAAAGCGAGCCCCGAGCCATACTATCCAGTAGCCCCATCCGCCCAACTTAGAGGGTTTGCGACCACCTCCCCCATATATAAATCCACCACCCTAAGCCCCGCATTCATCGGTCCTGGCATCAACCCCTGAAGGAGAAGCCAACAGCGTCCAGCCCCCACTGCCCTCCGGTGGTGACAACATTCCTCTCTGGGATGCAGAACTCCGAGCCATGAAGCTCCAACTCCAAGGAGTCATGCAGAACATACAGCATAAGCCCTTCACCACAGCCAACTCACCATTCGTTGACTCCATCCGGGACAAACCTCTACCCCCCAAGTTCAAAATGCCCTCCATCGACTCTTTTGACTGTACGACGGATCCAGTCGACCACTTGGAGACCTACAGAACCCTCATGATCCTTCATACATTCCCTAACGAAATCATGTGTCAAGCTTTCCCCGTGACACTCAAGGGGTCAGCTCGACTTTGGTTTAGTTAATTGCTAGCAGACTTTGTCTCTACTTTCCAACACCTCAGTGACTCCTTCCTCAGCCATTTCATCGGAGCCCAGCGCCAGCGGCGTCCGGCAACCCAGTTCCTCAACATCTGTCAGACTGAGGGGGAGTCGCTGCGCAATTTCGTTACCCGCTTAAACACCGAAGCCTTGTAGGTAGCGAAAAACGATGACAAGGTCATCCTTATGGCTTTCATGGTTGGTCTACGGTCGTCTGACTTCCTTTTCTCCCTCTTTAAAAACCCCTCGACCTCCATGGCAACCCTACTCTCCAAAGCTCAAAAATACAAGAACGCCGAAAATTCCCTAACCGCCCGACAAGATCCTATAACCAAAAACCTGACCCCTAGAAAGAAGAGAAAAGATGCAGAAACTAGAAATACCCAGTATAATAACCCAACAAGTCAGCATACCGACTGACCCCCCTGAGCAGACCAGTCGGCACTAGCCCGACCGCCCAGTCGGTTCGAACGGTACACACCTCTCAATTCCCCCATGGAACAAGTCCTCAATCAGATCTAGCGGGACTACCTCCTAAAATGGCCCCAACCATCACAGACGCCTTCCAATCGGAGAGACTAGTCCAAATATTGCCGTTTTCACTAGGACCACGGCCATAATACCGAGGAGTGTGTTAACCTCAAAGATCAGGTCAAGGGCTTGATTCGTCAAGGACGTCTCAGTCGATTCACAGATACTCGCCCTTAGCAGAGGCAACGGACTGAACCCATCAGAAACAACCGTCGGCGCACCCCTCCCCGACAACCAGCACAACCTAACCAAGGTCATGATCGCCCTCTACAGCAACCTCGGGCACAAGGTAACCCCGCCCCACCTGTTGGAGAAATCCGAGTTATTCCCGGCGAGCTTGCTTGTGGAGGACCATCTCGCTCGGCTCAGCGGGCAGAACTCAGAAAAATAAGGCAGGGCTCAGATAAAGAAGTTGCCACATTGGACCAACTCTCCAAACAGCCCAGATAGTGGACCGAGCCTATCACCTTTACGGACGCCGATTGCACAGGCATCCGTTACCCCCATGACGACCCTCTCGTCATTTTCGTCCTCCTCTCCAATTACAAGGTTAGACGGGTTCTCATCGACAACGGCAGTTCTTCAGACATCATCTTCCTCAATTGCTTCTGCCAGCTCAAGATCGGGGAAGAAAGTCTGTCTCCTCTCCAAACCCCTTTGGTCGGTTTCACTGGCGACCGGGTGACCTCCATCGGCTCCATCGATCTTCCCATCACAATCGGTGAGTACCCGCAACAGACCACAAAGTTGCTCACCTTCCTTGTTGTTGACTGCCCCTCTGCCTACAACATCATCCTTGGCCGCACCGCCCTAAATGCCTTCCAAGCTATCACATCCACTTACCACCTTGCCATCAAGTTCCCCACTGATCTTGGGGTCGGGACAGTAACGGGAGAGAAAACCGTGGCCAGAGAATGTTATGTCGCCTCACTTAAAGTAGTCAAGCTAAAGGAGGCTATGATCATTGAAGGACTTGACGTCAGAAACGAGAACGAGCTGGTTAGGGGGGAACCAGTGGAAGAACTTGTCGAGATCCTCATCGATCCCACCAACCCAACAAAAACTGCCAAGATCAATAGCCAATTATCCACCCAGGCCAAAGCCGACCTTACCGCCCTCCTGATCGAGCACAAAGATGTATTTGCCTGGACCCACTCCGATATGCCGGGTATCGACCCCTCCTTCATAACCCATTGCCTCAGCATTGAACCCCATTTCTGACCTTTCCGCCAGAAGCAGCGCATCTTTCATCCAGAGCGCAACACTCTCATTGCTGCAGAAGTAGATAAGCTCCTTGAGGTACAATTCATCAAGAACGTGGACTACCCTAGATGGTTGTCAAACGTAGTCCTTGTCCGTAAGAACAATGGTAAATGGCGACTCTGTGTCGACTACTCCGACCTTAGCCGAGCTTGCCCCAAAGACAACTATCCCCTTCCTCGCATAGATCTGCTGGTTGACGCCACGGCTGGTCATCAAATGCTCAGCTTCATGGATGCCTTCTCTGGGTACAACCAAATTTTGATGCACCTGTCTGATCTGGAACACACATCTTTCATCACCGACCGAGGTACCTACCATTACCGTGTGATGCCATTTGGGTTAAAAAATGCTGGGGCCACCTACTAACGGTTGGTCAATGCTGTCTTTCATCATCAGAAAGGCCGGAACATGGAAGTATATGTCGACAACATGCTAGTCAAGAGCAAGCTCTCTACTGATCATCTCGCCGACCTGCGGAGACCTTCACACCCTCCGAAAGTACCAAATGAAGCTCAATCCGGAGAAATGCGCACTCGGCGTAGGATCTGGGAAATTTTTGGGTTTCATGGTCAGTCAGCGGGGCATTGAAGCTAACCCCGAAAAGATCAAGGCCCTGATTGAAATGCAGTCACCCAGAACGGTTAAGGAGGTTCAGAGGCTTACTGGCCGAGTTGCCGCCCTCAACTGCTTCATTTTTCACGCAACGGACAAGTGCCTCCCCTTTTTCAAAGTTCTTCGGCAAACCTTTGAGTGGACGACTGAATCCGAAGAGGCTTTTCAACAATTGAAACAGTACATGGCCAACCCCCCCTCCTTTCTCAGGCAGTCACGGGTGAACCCCTATTCCTTTATCTAGCCGTGTCAAACACCGCAGTCAGTGCAGCACTCATCAGGGAATACAGTTCTATCCAACGACCGGTCTACTACATCAATCGGGCTCTCAGGAGAGCGGAACAGAATTACCCATTGTTAGAAAAAATGTCATTGGCCTTGGTCACCGCCTCTAGACGACTCCGCCCTTACTTCTAAGCCCATTCTATAGTGGTCCTCACTGACCAACCATTGAAGAAGATAATGCAACAACCAGAGCTTTCCGGCAGACTTATGCAATGGTCGGTTGAGCTCAGCCAATTTGACATCTCCTACCGGCCTCGAACGGTGATTAAAGGGCAGGCTGTTGCCGATTTCATCCTGGAATTCACTAATCCCACTCCAACCACAGCTCCTCTGCCCTCGCCACCCCCTACCGAGCCAGAAGACCCCCATTCTTTGACTCTTAGTGTCGACGGATTATCTCGCAAAGAAGGCAGTGGGACTGGTCTCATCCTCACCACCCCTGAGGGTGGTTATTTCAAGTGTGCTCTCCGGTTCCTATTTGATGCAAGCAATAATGAGGCTGAATATGAGGCATTGATTGCAGGTCTTCGCCTCGCCAAAGACATTGGTGTCAGCCATATCCAAGTGTTTAGCAATTCCCAGCTCATTGTCGGACAAATCACGGGGAAATTTGATGCCAAGAAAGCCTCAATGCTGGCTTATAGGGATATTGCACTCCCTCTCGCTCGCCTCTTCAATAATTTCCACATCAAGCACATCCCTCGGGCGGAAAACTCCAAGGCAGATAAAATGGCTCAGTTGGCTTCGGCAGACCAGTCAGACCTCCTCCACGATGTCCGCCTCAAGTACCTGGCCCACCCTGCCATTTCTCCAAACCAGTAGCAAGTCTACTTCCTCCAAAACGAATCTATCCCTTGGGCGACTGACATCTTCCTATTTTTGACAACAGGGGAACTGCCGCCCGACAAACAGCAGGCCGCCAAAGTCAGGACCCGATCATCCAACTACCTTCTTGTCAACGGCCTATTGTACAAACGTGGCTTTTCACGCCCGTACCTCAGATGCCTCAATCCTGCTCAAGCAACCTACGTAATGACGGAAATCCATGGGGGTATCTGTGGTAATCACTCGGGCGCCCGGTCCCTAGCTCACAAAATACTTCGCACTGGTTATTTCTGGCCTACTCTCAATCAGGATGCGACTGACTTCGTGCTCAAGTGTGATAAGTGCCAACGTTTTCCCAATATCCCCCATGCTCCTCCTACAGAATTGATCACACTTTGCAATCCCTACCCATTCGCTAAATGGGGGATCGACCTAGTTGGTCCATTGCCCACTGGCCGAGGCCAAACCAAATTCGCCATCGTTGCCATTGATTACTTCACTAAATGGGTGGAGGTAGAACCCCTTGCCACGATAACCGAGCGAAACACAACCAGATTCATCTGGCAGTCGATCGTCTACAGATTTGGCATCCCTCAAGCCATCGTCTCCGACAACGGCAAACAATTCGACAACGCCAAATTCCGAAAATTCTGTGCAGAACTTCAAATCCAGCCATGTTTCTCTTCCCCAGGCCATCCCCAAGCCAATGGCCAAGTTGAAGTTACCAACCGTTCTCT
This sequence comes from Camellia granthamiana, assembly GCA_036172215.1. Lineage (NCBI taxonomy): Eukaryota > Viridiplantae > Streptophyta > Magnoliopsida > Ericales > Theaceae > Camellia > Camellia granthamiana. Next base: position 4,935,836 of record CM069911.1, on the reverse strand, counting down.
TCTGAAGATCATCAAAACTAAGCTGGAAGTCGCTAAGGGACTTTGGGCTGAGGAATTACCAAATGTACTCTGGGCCTACCGCACTACAGCTCGAACCCCCACTGGAGAGACCCCATTTCGCTTAACATATGGTGCTGAGGCGCTCATTCCAGTGGAAATTGGTCTGCCTACCCCAAGGGTTCTACATCCTCATCCAGAACTAACTGAAGAGCTGCGTCGAGTAGACCTAGATCTGATCGAAGAGCTTTGAGAAACCACTATTGTCAGACGGGCCTCATACCAACAGAAAATGAGAACACACTACAACCGCAAAGTCCGACCGAGGGAGTTCGCTGTGGGGGACCTTGTTTTGCGGGAATCAACTCTCACCACCAAAAACCCGGCTGAGGGTAAATTGGCAGCCAAGTGGGAGGGACCCTATATTGTTAAAGCCAGACCTCGTCCAGGTACTTACCGACTTCAAGACATGGAAGGCCGAGACCTCCTCCATCCTTGGAACGTTGAGCATTTAAAGCGTTATTTTCAATAAAAGTTGTATTTTTATATTGATCAATTGCTGTATGTTCTTTTTGACAATCTACGCACTTACATGCTCTCATTCTCTCCTCATATGGTGTAAATTTATGATCAAATGGGCTGCACTTTGTATGACAACAAGCTTATATCTCAGTTATTTGTGTGGTATTTCAATAACGCTTTGATTGCAGCCTCAGCCAGACTGAGCATGAAGAGCTCAGCCAGACCGAGTTACTTAAAGCCTCAGCCAGACTGAGCATGAAGAGCTCGGCCAGACCGAGTTACTTAAAGCCCTCAGCCAGACTGAGCCACCATTACAACTTCATGATCGTAGCATAGTTACCATACTTAGTCAAATTCCAGTTCAACGTTTTCCAGGTCAGACTTGCTTCTTGCTGGGTCGTGATTCACAACTTCACGTTTTTAACTTTCTTACATTTTAAATTTCACTCTGCATTGAGGTTTTCTTACATCTTACACTTCACAATGATTTATACACAAACCCTGTGCAAGTCACCATTCTCATCCATTACAAAATTACAAACATAAAAACAACAGTGTGCCAAACACAATTCATAATTTTATTTATTCACAAGCTTATACATAAGTTTACTACAGAAATTCCAAAAAAAAAAAAAAAAAAAAAAAAAAACAAACAAACAAACAAACAAAAATAATAACCCAAACTCCAAGTACAAATTTTGTTCACACCAATTATTCCTCTTCACTTGAGGCGAGGTCTTCTTCTTCAACACCCTCGTCTAAGGGGGTTTGGGCCACGTCATCTTCATCAATCTTTACACTGCTGAGGTCCAAGTCTGGGAACAACTCTTCTGCTTTGCGTTTAAACATCTTCCAGCCGCTGTCCCAGTACTCAGCCATCTCGTGTTTGTAGAAGTCCAGCCATTGGAAGCTCTGGATCACGTCTTCTTCACTTCTGCCCCTAGCGGTCGCTCTCGACGGGCGACGGGCCAGCCCCCCCAGCCCCCTCTCTCGCCAAGTTACTGGCGATCGCTGCATCGATAGCCATCTGAAAGTCAACAGACCCTTTGAACTGCTCCGCTGCTGCGACGCACAAATCGGGGTATGCTGCCCTCTCAGAGGCTAATTTGGTCTTCTCTTCCTCCAACTTCTTCTCCAACCCTGCCTTCTCCTCCATCATCTTGGCCCGCTCGTCCGCCAACGTCCTCTCCAGCCCAGTAATCTTCAGATCCAACTCTTCTTTCTCTTTGATTGACTGAGCGCGAAGATCTTCGTTGTTGGACATGGCCTCCTCCCACCGATCGTTGGCGACGGTGCAGGCTGCCTGGGCCTCTTTTAGCTTCTTCTGCTTGTTCCCAATTGGAACTCGAGCGACACCACTTTGCGGCGTTCGTCCCCTAGCTCCAACTTGGCCGCGAGCAGCTCAGCAATGGGCACGCTCGGCCACGTTGCTTTGCACCATCGCCAGTACTTCCATCTTCTTTGCCTTCTGAGCCTCCTCCAACCCCCTGGCACATGCACTTTGCGTAGCCCTCCTCGAGCCTACACTCTCCTTCTTGAAATTTTCAAGCTGGGCCTCCACCTGCCCAACCTCTCCCTCTCCTTTCTCACTTCACCCTTCGCTGCCGCCGCCTTGTTCAACAGAGCTCCTGCTAAGGCAGTCACCTCTATCTGGGCAAATCATAACCCCTTCAGCAGCTCAGCCTCAGTAAAACCAACCACTGAGCGAAGGGATGTGTCTTCCACCACCCTCAAGAGGCAATCTGCAGCCATCCTGGCTTCTCTCCCTTCCCCTTCCACCCGCCCGGAAACCGCTAGGGCGTGGTAGAAGGCGGTCTTCAACCTAGCCCTTTCTCCTTCTCCTTGGGGCACAACACCCTCGCTAGGCTGTGGCTCTGCTCTCTGCTCACCACCGATCGCCCCATTTGCCATTTGTTCTTCTGGGCCCAATCGCCCTACTCTTCACCCCTTTTGTTGTTTCGCCCAACCCTATCTCGGCGGTCTTCTCCACCGCCCTCTCCCTCCTCCTCTTCAGGGCGGGTTCCCCCTCACTCTCCTTTACTCTCCTCTTCTTCTTCAAAGCCTCCATCTCCTTTTTGTTCCTCTCCTTCAAAGGATCCACTGGGGGCGGTCGTGGCTCAAAGCCGCCCAAATCCTTCTCCCCCAACGGCTTGGGGCGAGGTCGGATTCGCTTCCTCGTGATTGGTTTCGGAGCAGGCCCAAGCTGTGTCTCCTTGTACTTGTCCGCTCGAGCGAACAGTCTCCTCTCCTCCTCCTCCTCCTCCTCCTCCTCCTCCGCCTTCCTCTACGCCTCTAGCTCTTCCCTTGCTGGGTCCTCCCCCCAACAGCTGCGGTCCCAACTTCAGGGCGAACAACGTTGAAAGCAGGACCAGCTTATCCCATCTCACCCCCTTCTCTACCCTCCATTCCCTCACATTCTTCACTCGGTCTTCGGCCTCAACACCCAACTTAGGCTCGACTGATTTGGTGGGGACCTTCCACGTTGTACGCACCCCAACCCCCACCCATTCTTCGCCACAAAGAACCATCTTTGTCTCCACTCCTTCACCGACGATGGAAGATCTGCCACCAGACCTCGCCCCACCACCGCCTGCAGTGTCACCCAGGTTTCCTGCTGACCAGAGGCCATTGCAGCAGGAGAAGAACTCCTCTACCGTCATCACCGTCCCTCCGGTCGCTTGCGGCCAAGCACTCGCGCACGCCAATTACTATCTTCCAAGCGTTCGGCATTATTTGCCTTGGCGCTGCTTCTAGCCTGTTCAGCACATCCACTACGACCTGAGGCAGGAGTAGCCTCAACCCCCCCTCGCAATGCTTCTTCGTAGAGGCTAAACTCGCCCGGTCGCACATCCGATGCGCTTTCCGTGGTTGTGGGCAATCTTAGCCCTATGTCCAAGGGTATTTGGTACTTTTTCCTTATTCCCTCTAACTCCTTTGCTATCAACACGGATCTATCCGCCTTGGTGTGCTAATGGTCTGGTTCTACCTGACTGATAGCCTCGCGGCCGAGATTATCGTCCTGGGGCGAGCCCGCACTGCTTGACTCGCTCTCTCTCCCTCCCAACGCTCCGTACGGTATTGTTCTGCCCAAATCAACCGCGTCATCGTCGCCTAGTGGATCAACGATTGCGGTTGTTGCTTCCTCTTGGGCCATCTCTCTTGTATGTCTGCGAATAGCTTCGGATGCGGGCGCAAGAAAATTCACAAAATGTTGCAGGGGTGTAATCGTTAGCAACGAAGGAGTTTACACTTGGAATGTTTTGATTTTTCGCAAAAAAGTAGGTAAAACTAATAATACCAAAAGCCCAAGGCTTGCCTGTATTCCAAAAGGTCACAATTAATTTTCGCTAGATTGAAAATTTTTCAAAATCCGCCAAAACTGTCTTTCAACACCTTGTAATGACCCATCGTTTCACTTCTTGCCCAACGCCTAACCTTCCCCACTACGAGATTCGGCCACGTGTACGACCACGATCTACTGTTCCCTTTCCCCTTCCTTGTCTATTCCACTTCCCTTCAACACGTGCCACGCCGCCTCTCGAGCCCCGCACCACATTGGCCGCCCGTTGCGATCAGCCCTCCTCATGATCGGCCCCTCCATTCGGCCACCCTTTACGGTCGGCCCTCCTCATGGTCGGTCCCTCCAATTGGCCATCCGTCGCAGTTGGCCCTCCTCATGGTCGGTCCCTTCACTCGGCCACCCTTCGCGGTCGGCCTTTCTCATGATCGGCCCCTCCACTTGGCCGCCCGTCGCGGTCTGCCCCCCTCGTGATCGGCCCCTCCATTCGGCTACCCTTCGCGGTCGGCCCTCCTCATGGTCGGTCTCTCCAATTGGCCGCCCGTTGCGGTCGGCCCTCTCTCATGGTTGGTCCCTTCACTCGGCACCCCTTCGCGGTCGGCCCTCCTCCTCATGATTGGCCCCTCCACTCGGCCACCCTTCGCGGTCGGTCCTCCTCACGGTCGGTCCCTTCATTCGGCCACCCTTCGCTGTCGCCCCCCCTTACCGTCGGTCCCTCCCTCTCAGTCGAACTTCACCCTACCAGTTTCTTCATTATTCCCTTCGTTGGACTAAAGCTGCACTTGGGAATGGGAGACTACTGACAATGGGTAAGCCCATAAAGGCTATAGCCCACTATGAACAAACCTAAGCCTATCACTTAAGGCCCATTGCATAACTCAAATACTAAGGCCCAGCACTGTCAAAGCCCTACATAGCAATAAGAACCAATGACATCAAGACACATGTCAAGAGAAGGGTAAGCCACATAAGCAGACAAAGATCTGCAAAGTTATTGCCACTGCACATCGCCATTAATAAAGCCCTTACAACATTTATTACGACAAGCCTCTCTCCGTCGGGACAGAACGCCTTCACCATGAACAAGGTAAGCTAGAGCATAGACTTTCGGCTAAGGTGACAAGTCAGAAGGGACAACGAAATGATTACCAGAGGATATAAGCAGACGTCGAAGACAGGAAGAATGTTAAGCTTTCTATCCTCTAATTTATCTCTACATTCTACTTCTCTCTCTAACTTGCTCGTCGGAGGGTTCGCTGGGGGACTCCCCGTTCCCCGTTGGACTCTTGTGCAAGTCTTCTGGTGGGCTTAGTCACTCGGACACAGGCCAGAGGAGCGTGGATCAGTCCGACCCGTTCCACCTGGAACAAACAGTATTATCAGTTTTAATTAATAATTTAGGTAATTTTATTATTGTATAAGAGAACAATTATAAATTTCTTCTTTTAGTTAATTCTGATAAATATAAATTTTTAACAAGGAGGTATTTGTAATAATTTTTAAACTATATAGGGCAATCTGTATTTTAAGTAAACTTTAGGGAGTGTATTTGTAATTAATCAAAATTATACTAAGAGAACGATAAAATTGAAAATCGAAATCATAAGTATGATAACAAAAATATTTACTATTTGAATAACACATACTATATGTATATTTATCTTTATCATTATTCTTATAATATTATCTTCTCCTTTTTTTATAATTGCACACTCATCGTGTCTTCGAGCTGCCAATGTAGATTATGTATTATAATGTGGTGGAAAGAAAAAGTCATTCTAAACTTCAAATTTTTTTTATTTTTTGGTTGTGGAAAAAGAGATGCAAAAAGCATAGAGAGGGGAACAAGAGTGGAAAATGTTCACAAGAAGTAAGCGGTGTTTTGAGAAGTTGGTAAAAAGTCAATCTTTTAATTTTTTTTATTTTTTTTGTGACTTTTTTATTTTATTTAAAAAATAAAGAGGTAACGTGACTTAAAAAAACCAAAAAATTGTCCTTTTTATCAGCTTGCCAAGTGGTTTGGTGGTGGTGATTGCCTCCTTTGCCTTGTTCAAATGATGCCTTCTTCCCTTGACGACAATATTATCATCCTTAGGCTATGTTTGGCATAGTATTTCGGGATTATTTTAGTCACAAAAAAGATAAAATAAGTTAAAAAGTCAATAAAATAAATATCACATCTAAATCATAATTATTTTATTTTTTTTCTCACAAAAGTCAAAAAATTAAAAAGTCTATCCCAAATAAGAATTTTTAATTTCAAGTTAAAATAATCAAAAAGTCAACCCACTTTTCAAATAAAGGCTTAGTACTAAACGGAGAAAGATTGGAAGGCGGTGCACTAAGAAGCACAACAATGTAATCATCCTTGTGGATCTAAATCCCATCTTGTAATGTTTCAAAACAACTTATTTTGGGAGAGTATAGGTAGAGAAAAAAGTCTCCCTCTCTTTGTTTTTTTTTTTTTTTTTTAAGGGTTCTAAAAGGACATTATTTTGTGACATTTGAAACAATGCACATCTGAATTCTATCCCTATGAGTAATATTATTAATGATACAGATATGACGATTTATGAGAATCAATAATTAATGAGTGATAAGAGTTAGAGATGAAAAAAAAATGTTAAATCTTTTTTGACGTTTTATTATTATTTTATAAAATTATATATAAATATAGAGGGACAAGGAAAATGTGAATCTTTTGGTGTTTGGCCTTAAAGTATGATTTCTATTTTAGGATCTATTTTTTTTTTTTTTTTTGCCGTCTTGTTATAATTTTTTTGAATTTACATTTTTTGTTGTCTTAGGATTTGTGCTTAAATTATGAATTTGAATAGAAAGTTTTAGATAGAAAACAGAAATAGAGAAAAAAAATTAGCTTATATTTCATCTATATTGTCCTCACATTTTTATTTTTTCTTCTAAATTCCTATTTAAATTCACAATCTAAGAGTATTCAGGTGCCGTTTGGTAACACTTACTTTTCAGTTTATATTTACAAAAATTTTAAAAACTCAAATAAAAACTTGTTTGGTAAATTTTTGATTTATAAATCAATGATCTCAATTTATAAATTTGTCCAAAAAATGTAAACTCAAAAAATGAGTTTACGTTTTGAGTTTTGAGTTTTTTTTTTTTTTTTTAGCACTCAACAGTAGCCACCACCTACCACCATTTTCCACCACCGTCTTCCGCCACCACCACCCCACCACCAACCCCTCACCACCACCACTCACTACCCCACCTGCCACCACCACCCACCTGCCACCACCACCATCCACTCGCCACCATCACCCACCCCTCGCCGCCACCACCGCCACCACCACCCACCTGCCACCCACCCGTCACCACCCACCACCCGCCACTACCATCCACTACCTGCCACCACTACTCACCACCCACCAGTCACCACTCGCCACCACCTGCCACCTACCCGCCACCCACCTGCCACCACTACCCACCACCCGCTACCACCACCACCCACACCACCCACTCGCTACCACCCACCACCCGCCACCATCACCCACCCACCCACCCACCACCACCACCACCATCACCCGCCATCCGCCACCCACCTGCCACCACCACCCACTCGCTACCACCCACCACCTACCACCGTCACCCACCCACCCACCACCCACCACCGTCACCCACCCACCCACCACCACCACCACCACCCACTCGCTACCATTTTCCACCACCGTCCTTCCGCCGCCACCACTCGTCTCCACCCACCACCCGCCACTACTTGCCATTTCTCACTCTTTTTTATATTTTTAAATTTTTTTAAACATTTTGTCAAATTCAAACGCGTTTGTAGTTTATGTTTTTCTAAAAATAAACAAAAATCAATTTATAAAATTTTTGTAAATATAAACTGAACACGTAAACGTTACCAAACAGGCCCTAAGCGTTTGATGGGCATGTTTGGGCTGGATTTACAGCCTCTGCACCCACTAGCTTCCTTATATTAGGTATATATTTGGGCTGGATTTACAACCTCTGCATCCACTGGCTTTCTTATAGTAGTCATATTTGGGCTGGATTTGCTAATTTCAGCCATGATTGTTAGGATAACAAAAATAAATCCAAATTTGTACACCATTTATAGTATCTTAAGGGACAAAATGAAACCAAAATTAGTCCGAGCTTTTCTTCTTCTTCTTCTTCTTCTTCTTCTTCTTCTTCATATGAATTCAAAAATAACAATAATAATAATAATTAAAAAGATCATCTACAGTGATGAATTCAAAATTTTGCAAGACTTCATAAAAAACCAATGTTGATAATCTGGTATCATTTTTATCAAATTCCAAACCAAGAAACTTTTCATTTAACATTTCGTGAGAAGGAAAAAATAAAAATAAAAAATTGAAGCATAATCACTAAATTACAATATTTTAACACTACATTACGTTAAAATTTAATTTTTGCCATTTATGCTACAATTTTTTTTAATTATCCTAATGCTATTTGTAAGATCATCTCCAACGGTGCACCAAAAAATTCATCAAATTTGAGTAAAAAGCTTCGTTTGATATCAAGTACTCCAACGGAGTGTTTTGGAGCTTCATCAAACCACTAATCGACCAGGCGGATGTTCGGCCGATCAACCAGCCAGTGTATATTTTTCTGTATTTTTTTCCTTGGGGTGGTCATCCGAGGGGTCGACCGTACAATGTAATATTTTCACAAATTCTTACTTTGAGGTGGTCATCTAGAAGGACATCTAGGGAGACATCTGACAATGACAATGAATACTGATTTGATAAAAGAAAAATTTGTCCACAATTTAATGAAAAAAAAGTAAAAATTCTAGATTTAATGCCTATTTGATGGAACCGTTAAAGCAAAAAAAGAATCTTTTTTCACTAAATTCAAATTTGATAATCCACCTGAATAACCATTAGATCTAAGTGTTCAACTTATCTATAGTCTTATTATTAATTTGCCGGCAAAAAATATTATTATTTTATTAGATTTGACACGTGTCAGCGTAGCATAAGATCAGAGAACACATATAATGCACATGCAAAGCGGAATAAACTCCCAAGTAGTTGTCTGTCAAGTGCTTGTTATAATGCAACAATCAAAGAAGCAAACTCACTTAAAATATAAATAATTATGGTGGAACTTTAGACTACTCCACTATTTTAATTTTAATTTTTAGTTTAATTTAAAATGAAGTTGATGTATTCAAAGCTTTTATACCTCTGCAAATGATACTGCACTTAAATGGAGATTGCACAATTGTAATTAAAGATGTATTTGCTTTTAGACAATTAAAATAAAAATTAAAAATAAAAGATGTTCAAAGGACCTTTTCCTCTACTTACATAAAAGTTATTAAACTCTCCATCCACAATATAAAATTCTTTTTCTTTCACCACAAATGAATTTATAAATATAAGATTCAAACACACACTAAAAATAACTCCAACCTATACTCTCAAATTTTGACACAAATTTAAGTTTGACTAAAAAATACTCAAAACTCATCTATGCTCTTTAAACTCAAACCTATTCAAAATTAAATTCTACTCTTTTTTTTTTTTACCCAAAATCAAGAGATCCTTTCAGCAAACTCAAACCTATACCAAACCTTTTTTAAAGATCCTTTTAGCAAACTCAAAACCTATACCAAACCTTTTTTAAAAAAAACTCAGGTAAAATTTTGAATTAGTTACTAAAGTGCTTCATAAGAAATGAAATTTTTAGTCAAAGCATAAAATTTTTGAGGTTACTATTTGAGTGCTTCATATCAAATGAATTTTTTACTCAAAATTTTTGTCTGATCAAAATTTTCATGATTCGTGATGGTTTGATAGAATTTTGGGGGAGGGAATGAGATTGACATGAGGAGGTTGAATTACACTTGCTTTTACTAACCGAGAATAATGAATTTTAAAGACATTTGAACTCAATTGTAAATCCCTGAGACACATGTTTGCCAAGATATGTATGCAATGTATTTGTAATAAGGAAGATTAAACAAAGTTAGATTGAAAAACAAGGAAAGAAGTGAAAAAGGGATATGAAAAAGATTGATTAGTGAGGGAACCAAAGGGCCAATTGTTTCCTGGCTTGACACATATTATGAGTCAGTTTAGTTTTTCCAGCTCTATACCATCTTAGAAAATTATATTAAATATATATATAAAAAAAAAAAGAAAAGGAAAAAAGTAAGAGATTCTTTAAGATTATATGCAACATGGAATTATTAGTTCAATTATAAATTGCTTACACGGCCAATGTGGTTTGTTGGGTCCATGCTGAACTGTTAAGGATGCATGAGTAATGAATATGATTATATAAAACTAATAAACAACTATGTTGATAGCATTTTCCACAATTTAATAAATTCTAGTAAATTAATATATAAAAAAGGAAAGGAGAAATTAATTTCAGTTATTTTAAAAATAAATTTTCATTATTTCCTCACTTCCATCCTTCACCCCATTGGCAACCCCTCTAATCACCGCCACCAGCCACCACTTTCAACAACTAAGATGAACAAAATTTTCAAATTTTTTTAGAAGAAAAACAAAAATGAAAACCAAAATACAATCAAATACATATATAGGACTATATACATTCCCAGAACGACTCATCCCTCTCCAATCAAGATTTCATGGTCAGGCTGACTATAGGCATTTTTACCTTTCTTTCATGAGAAAAAGACAAATGACCCACACAGTCCAACACTAAAGTTAACGTGCCTATTTTGCTAAAAAGAAAAAACACCCCCCCCCCCCCTCCACCCAAAAAAAAAAAAAAAAAAAAAAAAAAAAAAAAAAAAACCAAACAAACAAAAAAACAAACAGCAACTATTTAGTCGGTGCCAAAGAGGGCTTTGAAGCTATGAAATTATAAGATGAGAAAGAAGGGACGGGCATATGCTTCTTCACACCTGGGCATTTCTGAGGTCAAGTTTGGAAATTTATAAAAAAGTTAAAAAGTTATTCAAAAAATTAAAAAGTTAACACTATTCACTAAAAGTCAATAATTACGCCTGCACAACTCTCAATTTGAATTTTTTCCTACAAATCAATTTTTATAATTTTTTATTACACATTTTTCCATAAAAAGTCAAAAAGTTAACCCAAATATCATATTTTCAACCTCAATTTTTTAGTTCAAAAAGACAAAAAGTACACTTATTTAGAACACCCCCAAACAACTCCTGAGACAAGTGTTTTATTTATTTATTATTTTTAAATTTTGTTTAATGTTATTGGCCCCGTTTGGTAGAGTTGTAGAAAAGTGATTATAATTTATAACTTAACAATTTATAACTTATAACTGTGAATATAAGCTGATTTTTTTACTTATAAATTAAGCTTCTCCTCCTCACTCAAAGAATAAGTTAATTTTTGACTTACAAAAGTTATAAGTTGTATTATTAAACTAAATTAAATATATCAAAATAACTTAAATTAACCTAAAAATTAAAATAAATTAAAAATAAACCCTACCAAACAAAATCGTAGAAAATGATCAATAATTAAAGGATGGGTCAGTTGGTCACAGTTGGACTGGTCTTTGGTCCAATTTCCAGTGTAAATAGTCACGGCTATGTGTCAGTTGGGTGAGTACACATACAGAGAGAACCCTGGCTTTGCAATGTCATATATGGGGTCTTTTGGAAGTAGGTCATAATCCAATTCTTAAATTAGAACTCACCTTCCTCTCTTATAAAAAATTATTTATAATTAATTTTTAATTAAAAAATTAATTATAACCATCTTCTTAAAATAATTCATAATAAATTGAGTTTGTTTTATTCCCAGGATTGCCAACAAGTTGCACAAATAAAGAACAAATACACTTCATAAATTTTTTGATATATTTATTATAAATGTTAATTTATTTTCAAATATTTTTTATAAATTTCAGAACATTTTTCACCCAATTCTAATGCTATCCCAATGCCTCCAACACTATTCTGTCTTCGTTTGGAAAGTTGCTATTTTAATAGGTTATTTTAATTTTTGACTATTTTAATTGGTTAAAATTTTTGTGTTTGAAAATATGATTGGATTTTTTTGTAGTTAGATGTGATGTTTGTGAGATAAAAAGTGAAATGATTATGGGTTTGATGTGATATTTTATCTTATTAACTATTTTAGTCTATTTTATCTTTTTGTGAATTTTAACCTAACCAGGCAATTTTTTTCTTGCCAAACCCCGTTTGGTAGAGCTGTGGGAAAGTAATTATAACTTATAGCCTAACAGCTTATAACTTATAGCTGTGAACATAAGTCGATTTTTTACTTATAAATTAAGCTTTTCCTCCCCCACTCAAAAAATAAGTTGATTTTTGACTTACAAAAAGCTATAAGCTGTATTGTTAAGCTGAACCAAACACATCAAAATAGCTTAAATTAACCTAAAAAATAAAATAAGTTGGAAATAAACCTTACCAAACAGGTAAGCCATTTGAATCTCTCTAATGTTGTTGCCCGTCAATGATCTTTTGTTTTTACACAAACACACTTATTAAAAATTTAAATAAATGCAAGCCAGGTACGATAAGTTGCTCAAATATTAATATTACTGAGTATTTTTAGTCATATAATAAAAATTTTAGTGAATTATATAAGAATCTCAAAACATATATTAATTTTGAGCTATAATTCAGTACTTAATAAGAATATATTCAAATAAAAAAAGATTTAGGGACAAAAAAATACCGCGTCAATGTTGTCTGTCTGGTAAGGTTTGAGTCTATGGTTGCTCTCCCAATGCCCCTTTTCTGGGTTCTTTCTGACCAATCTTTGGCTTCTGTGAGGAGGGAGAAACACCCAAGTTAGATTTAAACTGGTTTACAATTTTAAAGATTAAACTGCACAAACACATAAAAACAAAAAGAAATAGTCCAAGCCCAAGACAAAAAGATTTAAATTATAAACATAGAATATAACACCATTTACCCTCTGCAACATCTTTCTATGCACTTATTCATCAATATTCAATATTTTATGTTCAAAACACTGCTGATCCAACCCATACATTAGATTCCCACCTCTGTCCACCATGTTCATGAGAGAGAGAGAGAGAGAGAGAGAGAGAGGGTTCTCTGGGGTTGCAGCAAAGCTTCTTTGCTCCAATGAAACAAAATGCCAGGTAAACTGAATATGATTCTTTAGCATAACTATTGTTTTACCTCTTGGGTTGTTTCATGATTGAGTTTCTAAACAATCCATGGCACTTTTGCTTCTGTTCTAATAATGATAGATCAAAGAAAATAATATATTTCCTTCTCTTCTTTCCAATAGTTTTGTACCTTTCAGTCTTGATTTATGCTGTGTCTGTCTGATCCATTCCTGAACAGTAAAGACTGAGAGGTCCCACCATATAGAAGAAGATGAAATGTTAAATCAGATGTAGATCTCTTCTTCCTGTTCAAAATGTCTCTCACTGTTGCATTCATCTTCTGCAGAGTCTTCAGTCACAGCCACACAATCAATTTTCATCTCTCAACATAGATTTTATTTCATGAACTTCCAAGAATTTGACATCAATGAATCAAACTAATAAAATGAGCTCTACATATCCATCCTGGTAGTAACCCATAAATCTTTTCTTGATTTTCTTGAAAACAAAAATATCTAGTGTGTGAAAATGGATGAAGCAGCACCAATCCCTGGTGAACTTCCTCAGGAAATGCCAGCCATTGATAATACCAAGTCCCTCACCATCAAGATAGGAGGTGAGAAAGTTCTAAACACCATTGTTTCTGCAACTTCAGTTGTTTCATCTCCATACAGCTCTCCTCTCATCTCTCCTCCATCATCAGCATTTGTTTCAGCTCTACAGTCCCCATATATATCTCCTAGAGCCACTATTGTCCCAAATCCTCAAGAAAACCCAGCTCCAACACCACCACTCACCCATCCTTCACCACCGGTGTCGTACTGTGGGTCCCAATCTGATGACATCCCAAGCACCTCCTACACTCCCCCACCGGAGCAATACGACTTTTCTGATGATCCAACCAATCAAAAGCTCAAAATTGTCACCTGTGTACCAGTTCCAGGTACTGACACCGGTCCTCGTATCTCATTTTCATTCCCAGTCCCTCGAATTTCCTTTGCAAAAGGGCCTGTTTCGCCCACATCCAATGCTAAACTAAGGAGCTGTGATGTGTACATAGGCTTCCATGGTCAGAACCCCAATTTGGTTCGCTTCTGTAAGTGGCTTAAATCGGAGCTCGAGCTCCAAGGGATCGCTTGCTATGTCGCAGACAGGGCCAAGTACTCGGACACACAGAGCCACGAGATTGCTGACCGTGTTATTTGCTCTGTGACATTTGGTGTTGTGGTTGTCACTAGTTACAGCCTTCTAAACCATCTCAGCTTGGAAGAGATCAGATTCTTTGCTCAAAAGAAGAATTTAATCCCACTGTTCTTTGACACTGATCCTAGTGAGATAATGGGCCTACACAACTGCAATTCGGATGATGAAGAATACAAGGAAGCAGTGGATGGACTAATGAGGTCTCATGAATTTAAGCTGGAAACAAATGAGGGTAATTGGAGAAGCTGTGTATCAAGAGCTGCTGGGATTTTGAAGGGAAAACTTGGAAGGAAGAGTGTTTCTGAGATGGAGGTTGAAGGATTAGAGGAGTTACCATTTCCCAAAAACAGATTTTTCGTGGGGAGAGAGAAGGAGATGATGGAGATTGAAACTGAGTTCTTCGGGTGTGGCGACTATCTCGAGCAAGAATGTTGTATGCCAACCATTAGAGGAGGAACACCAGGGCAATCTGAAGGAGGACTTGCAGATGGGGAAAGTGAAATTGATTCGAGTAAAGGAGGGAGATTTATAAATTTGGAGATGGGAAAGTGCAAGGAACCGAAATTAGAGGCTTGGGTCGAACCAGTCATTGGAAGGAATTCACTGAAGAGGCCTAAATACAAGAAGTCGAAAAGTGGGAAATACAAGAGCTTTGGCAGCAGTGTTGTGTGCATGAGTGGAAATGCAGGTGTTGGGAAGACAGAGCTTGCATTAGAGTTTGCTTACAAGTATGCACAGAGATACAAGATGGTTTTATGGGTAGGTGGTGAAGCTCGGTATTTCAGGCAGAACATATTGAATTTGTCCATCAATTTAGGGTTGGATGTGAGTGCTGATGTGGAGAAGGAAAGAGGGCGAATTCGAAGCTTTGAGGAGCAGGAAGCAGAAGCGTTCAAGAGAGTGAAGAGGGAACTGTTTCGAGACATGCCTTATTTAGTAATAATCGACAATCTAGAGACTGAGAAGGAATGGTGGGAAGGTAAAGATCTACATGACCTAATACCAAGAAACACTGGAGGGTCTCATGTAATTGTCACAACCAGGCTCTCAAGAGTCATGAACTTCGATCCAATGCAGCTTCAACCATTGTCTTTGCCTGATGCAATGCTTTTGATCAGAGGAAGACGGAAGAAAGACTACCCAGCAGAGGAAGTAGAATTTCTTGGAAAATTTGATGAGCAATTGGGCAGGTCAAGTTTCGGTCTGTGGGTGATCAGTTCACTACTTTCTGAACTCGCCATTTTGCCATCTGCTCTCTTTGAAGCCGTAAACCAGATCCCACTTGAGGAAGCTTCTTCTACTAGCTCTAATTTGAGCATTACTGATGAACAATTCTGCAGAAGCAATCCTTTCCTAATGAAAGTCCTGGACTTTTGCAATGCCATTTTGCAGCAAATCAACGGTAGAAGGAATGTCTTTGCCTCAAGAATGCTTCTTGTTGGGGCTTGGTTTGCCCCATCACCCATTTCAGCGAGTTTGCTAGCAGCGGCTGCTAAAAGTATACCTGCCAGAAAAAACCGGTTCAGCAAGTGGACCAAGTGCGTCAGTCTAGCTCTCTGTTGTTGCTCTGGTTGTTGTTTGTCAAACCAAACATGGAAGAGCGAAGAAGATTCAGCCCTTCTCTTAGTTAAACTGGGTTTAGCACGAAGAGCTAATAGACAGCCAGGTTGCTGGATCCAATTCCACCCCATAACCCAAATATTTGGCAAGAGAAGAGATGGTTTACTCACTGCCAAGGCAATGGTTCAAGGTGTAAGGAAAACTGGAAACCCATCGGTGAATTCAGACCACTTCTGGGCATCTGCATTCCTCGTCTTTGGATTCAGATCCGAGCCTCCACTAGTCCAACTAAAGGCCATTGACATGGTTCTCTTCATCAAGAAAACTGCTCTTCCTCTAGCAATTAGAGCGTTCACAACCTTCTCAAGATGCAATTCCTCGTTAGAGCTCCTAAAGGTCTGCACAAACGTGCTTGAGGAAGTAGAGAAATCGTTTGTATCTCAGATTCAAGATTGGTGTCGAGGCTCGCTTTGCTGGAAGAAAAGGCTGCAACCGAACCAGAGGGTGGATGAGTATGTATGGCAAGATGTGACACTGTTGAAAGCCACACTGCTGGAGACTAGAGCGAAATTGCTGCTCAGAGGCAGGCATTTTGACAGCGGTGAAGAGCTCTGCAGAACATGTATTAGTATCAGGACAGTGATGCTGGGCCATAACCATGCTCAGACATTGGCTGCTCAAGAAACATTAGCAAAGTTAGTGAGGTTGAGAAGCAAGATATGATGATGAATGATGTTTCTCAATTCCTATACTTGGGTAGCTCAATTTTGTTCACATTGTAACCATGTCACTAGTTAGATGTATAAGCATCAAATTGCTCTTTACTATTCCGCCAGTTTTAGTTCAATGATAAACAACAGATTCATCACCTTCCAAGAATATCTTGCCTTGTGCCAAATTTTCATTATATCTCCATCCCATGAAATAACAATTCAAAGTAAGAGCAATTCCAATGATGTGCCATCTTCGTGTCAATTATCCTCGTCAAAATTCGACAACTTTTCCAAATTCATGTCCAATGGTACACTATTTTTCATATCAAATTATAGCAATGCAAATTTTATGCCGAAAAAGTTTTAACAAAACGTCAACAACAAAAAAATGGTGAGAGTTCTTCTCTCTATCTTCTGTGACCATGTCCATAAATGACATTTATATTTAATTTTTATGAAGAAAATCGAAAAAATAGAATTTCACCATTAGAGCAATATTTCAAATTATGCCAGTTTAACTCTGCACTGTACCAAAATTTAGGTTTAATATGTCACTTCAGCACCACCATAGAGTTAAAAAGCACACACACCTGAGACCAACACTATGTTTGGGAATCTAGGAGAGAAAAGAAAAGAAATGATTATTTAAGTAATAAGAGAAAAGAAAAGAAAAGAAATGATTGTGATTTCTCTCATTTTTGTTTGGATAAGGAAGAAATAAAAGAAAAGAAATTATTGTGATTTCTCTCATTCTTGCTTGGTTAGGTTTCATCAAGAGAAAAGAAAAGAAATTATTTTATATTATATTACCAAAATAACTTTTTTATATTTTCAATCATTTTATTTCTTTTATTTTTATAGGGACAAAATAGGTATTATGAGAATAGTGGTTTCTTTTCTCTCCCAATCTCTCCACTTTTGGGAAGATTGAAAATGAGGCTCATAAGAGAAATAAGTTTCTCTCCATTTCTTCCCATTTCTTTCTACTTAGGTTATCCAAACAAATAAGAGAAATACATATCACTCCATTTCTTTTCTTTTCTCTCCAAATCACTCGATCCAAACATAGTGTAAACACAACTGCTTCTTACCATTCCCAAGAACAATCTTCCACATATAGTTTTTCTAATCAAATTATTAGTATTTTGAAGATCACATCCTCAATTTTAGTCTTCAGATTATAATAACAACTCAAAATTATCCCCAAACAAAAACAAAAAAAAAATTAGGAACAAAATTTCAAGTAATGAGCAGTTCAATTCAAATCAAAGGAGTCGATACCATACCGGTTCGGAGATCTGAGTGCCGAAGACAGTGGCGTTGCAGAGGTTTCAGACTGATCGGAAAATTACGTCACCATCGTGACGGCGTTAGCGGTGGTCGGAGATTGTCCGCCGCAGGCTCCGCCGCCGCCGCAAACTGCCGACACCTCATCATCTGAAAAACAATGGGCCGATTAGGTTTTTTGTAGCCAACGGGCCTTGGCTTCGAGTTCAGGGGTTTGTGATGATTTTGGGCCTGGACCCATTATTTTAAATTTTTAAATGGTTTTGGCCCAAATTGAAACCCAGCCAATCTTCAATTATGGGCTGAATCGGCTAAGGCCTGTTTTGTTCTGAAAATTGTTAATTCTTCTATAATCTTTTTTTAGTCTTGTCAACAACTGTTTTAAAGATATTGATTAATAAAATTTAAAATTATTGTACATTTTTTACAAGACATTCTTTTATAAAATTTTTTTTAAAATGTACAATCATTTCAAAATACTTAACAAATGCCTGCCTCATTAACAAAATTCATAATTAAATTTAAAAGTGGCCCAAAAAATTTACACTTCAAAATATTTTTGTTTTGTATTTTATTTCTTGGCACATTTATACTTGTAATTAAAATTGTTTTCTTGCCTTTACTATTGGGGCCTTTGTGCCTTGTTTGGGGTGTCCTAAATAAGTATACTTTTTGTCTATTTAAATTAAAAAATTGAGAAAAAAAATATGAATGTTTGGGTTAACTTTTTGACTTTTTATAAAAAAATGTGTATTAAAAAATTATATAAATTAGTATGTAGGGGAAAATTAGGATTGAGAGTTGTGCAGCCGTAATTTTTGACTTTTGGTGAATAGTGATAACTTTTTAATTTTTGAGTAACTTTTTAACTTTTTGACAACTTGTCAAACTTGGCCTAAATGTTTTTTTTTGGTTGGGCTGTTTGATATGGAAGTTTTGTATTTCTTGCATAACCTTTGGAATGTTTTATACAACTTTTATTATTGGACTAAGTGTTTTTACTTCGATGGACTTTGGACAAGAAAACATTTATTATTATTATTATAAGCCTTTAGATAAAACCATTTTTTTAAGCATTTGAGAATGACAGCTTTTATTTTGCTGGTCTTAAAATTTTTTATTTTTATTTTTTGTGAAACCTTTGGACAAATATGAACGGGGATAAAAAAAATTCAAAAAATTAAGAACCTTCCTAAACATAGAAAGGGCCAACCTTGATCAAATTATATATATAATTTTCTATTAGAGTGGTATTGACATTGACAATTTAATAATTAAACATCATTATTTTATATGCTTTCGTCTATTTCTAGCATTTGTATAAGCAAATTTTAACATTAATCTATGTTTCTTACGGTGGTGTTACATACACCAATTAGTATATTAATTAGTGTACTAACACTAGTTATGACATTATTATTGACTCCACTTATTATACAAATTACAAATACCAAAAATAGCTTAAATTATGTCACATCATCAAGTGGCACATTAGTTAATACATTAGTTTGTGCATATAGTATTATTCATGTTTCTTAAGGTGTAAGGTCTAGAGGGATACATTTTATTCTTATTTCACTGTTTCAAAAGAAATTCAATGCATAAATCACGCAAGTTTAGAAGACTTATTCCTTGGCTTAGAAGAAACTATAAAACACAATTCACAATGAGGTGGATTAAAATTTTAATAAAATACTATTTTCATCATAATTAATAGTCTCACTTAGTTAACTCTATATTAATTTCAATTTTACACTATTACTTTTTACACACACTCAGTGTCACGAGATTATAAATCTCAAATTTTGGTATGATTACAAATTTTGAAAACTATGAATCTCTTGCCATACAATATGACAAATAGTATGTCTAACCACAACCAGAGCTTCTCTCTCTAACCATTTTTCTTGCTTCTAGGGTTTTCATTTTTTGAGCGTCATTGTGGTGGAGGAGGTGGGCTCAGGCCTCCAGCAGTCTCTCTCCTCATCTCTACCCCTTCTTTCTTCTGTTTCCTCTGCTATCTCTGGTCAATAAGCTTTGGAAGCTTTGCTTTCCATCCTCCTTCCTTGTGAGGTATTTTTTCCCTTATGGTGGATTTTCGTCTGTTTTTCTTCACTTTCTCTTCCCTTCTGCCTTACCCCAACCAAAGCCTTCACCAGATCTATTGTCCCCCTCCTCTTAGCTTTACACCGGCGCTGCCACCACCACATTGTCACCAAATCTTCCACCTCTCGTCGGATCTACGGCCTCCACCATCTGGCCTCCTGGGTTCTCCTCCTCCAACTCCTTCGGTGTAGATTTGGGACAAATCTACTACCGATCCGGTTTGCGGTTGAGTTATGGTATTCTTTTTGTTTATGTTTTATTTTGGTTTGATTTTGTTTCTGGAATCCATCTGTGCTTAGTGTTGCTTACCCACATTGTGGTTGTAATCTATGATTTATCCTCAGCATGCTCTACGGCCGTTTGTTGGCCTCTACTTGCAGTATGAGCACAAGCATTTGTTGTGCAGCTGAGTATTCTTCATAGGTTTACTCCTATTTTTTCTTTGATTTTCATCTTTCCTTTGATGGTGTAAGATTATGTTGGATGGATTCATATCCTTGTAAGTGTCGTTTGGCTACTTTAATGGAAATTACTCTTTTGGTCAAAATACATATATATATATAACAAATAAAAATAAAAATAAAAAGGACAAAGGGAAGCAAGAACTACCCGATATAGTTTGGGCTAAATGATTGTAATTGAGATTAGAAAGTTCTAGTAAGCACTATATAAAAGGGTAATATTGCAATCTTGAAATTGTTATTGGGGCAATTTTTGATATACTACAAAATACATAGGTGGTCTGTGATATTAGTTTAGAAATAGGGAGGCTTTTGATGATGGTCATACATGAGTCATAAAGACAAAAAAGCTTTTCATTATTTTAATAATGTTTGGGGGTTGTGTTTGAAAAGGCAACAAACAACAGTAGCATTTAGCATAAAATAGGGGTTTTTTAATGGGGTGAGAGACTGGGCCCCACTGTAGATGACTTTTATTTTGAGTTGTCGACCTTTCACCATGCAAACTCCACCTTTCACATTTTTTTTTTCTTCACCAATGCCCCCCAAAAATATCCCAACTCAACTCTTGTTACAACTTTTTTTTTTTTTTTTTTAATTATTTAATTTATTATTAGAAAATTTTATTTATAATTTCCTCAAAGTGTTAAGAATTTTTTTACAAACTAATTAATCCCATAAACTTTAAAAATATAAATTTAATATATTATTTAAAAATTAAATTTATAATTATACTCTTATTTTTATTATTGTTATACAAGTAATCATAATAATAATCCATATGCATTGATGGGGAAATTCCCCCACCCTATTCTACTCATCTGTCATGTATGATTTTTACCACCCTTACAAAGAAGTAGCGTAAGGACAAATTTTCTTTTCCTTGTCTCATTTTATTCTATTTATTTTGATTATATTTTTAAATATAATAAAACTAATGATAACTTGTACCATGTACAAGACTTTATAAATTTAAAAAAAAAATTATTATAATTATCTTGAAATAATTTAATATTTTTGTCTTGTAATATACATAAAATTTATAAGTTAACTTTTATGTTTATAACTTTTTAAATTATTAGTTTAGAAAAAATTAAATATATATATATAAATCTATTTAATGCAATTTTGATAATTTGTATTAAAAAAAGTTAAACCTCATTAAATGAGATTATATGAGTTATAACATACCTCTTCTTATTATGAAAATATACAAATTTAAAAGTTATAATTTAGACAAATATACAATTTTATTATTAAATGTGAAGTGAATTGATATTTAACAATAATTGATATAATATTTCTATTATTAACAATAATTTAAATTACATTTCTTTTGATTTCAATTTCATAACTACAAATATAATATGAATATAATATGCATAAGGATTTCTAGTTTTTAATAATAAGAAGGTTTTAGAATATTTCCAACCTTTTATCATTTTATTTTAATTTTTTTATCTAAATTAATTTTAAATTTGAATAAAAAAATTGATTTGCTATGCACTGCTTTAACTTTTTCATTAATTTTTTTTCAAATTTTAAAAGAACTTTCATTCTTATCCCAAATTTTATCAATTTTGATGGAAAAAATAATAATTTTCAATGTTTCATCTTTTTAAATTTTTATCAAATTATAATTTGATAAAAAAAAATTAAGGATTGAATATTCTCTTAATTGGAGTTATAGTGAAATAATATATTGAAATAGTGAATGTTTGACTATGTGGCTGGTTTAAACGTATAATTTGATTAATTTTCTTCTTATATTTGTATAAAAATTGACACTTATGACCACATCATTATAAGTCGGATTATGAAAAGTTTTTGAGGTGTCAAACATTTTTTATTCGTAAATATCCTACCTATTAAAAAAAGAAAAAATAAAAGAAAATTTTTTTTTTTTGTAGCTTTTGGATATGTGTTTTTCAGTTTTGTTTTGCGAACATAAATCACTGATGTTTCAATTTAGAAAATTAAAAAGTAAACAAAAAATAGATTGGATTTTTTTGAGATAAAATAAGTCATCTAACTCCTTTATATATTATTTAAGATGGATTATTTTAATCACATAAAAAAAATAGAAATTATATTTAGAGATTATTCCTATATATTATATTATTATATACAACTATAGCGGTAACAAAATAATTAATATATTTGAAAGGTTATAATAGCTTTCATTTCAAATAATTGAATTATAATTAACAAACTAACAAATAGCAGTAATGGTATAATTGGCTAGAAAGAGAATAAAAATAAAAATAAAAACATAATGATATTTAAAAAAATTAAATTTACCTAGTTATACAAAAATCTAATGTTATAGTAAAATCTTTAATTTCCAATAATTTCACATTTTCTATAAAATAAAAGGACAATAAAAAAAAATTCGATACCTATTTTTTTATCAAAAATGTTTAGTAGCTCTAAAATAAGAGTTCTAAAGGAGCTTTAATTATGTGGCACTAGCCCATGTGTAATAATTGTTACTTTCTATTAGTATTTTTCATCTTTTTGTACTTGCCAACTCATTACAGCTCTATTTAGAGCTATGTATCATTGCTCTTTTTTTTTATTTCAATTTTATAGTCTTTATTAAAGAAAACAAAATCTAATCAAAATCCTTGACACAGAATGAGCATAGATATTTCGATTGCAACCATCATCACCAATAATTTTTCTCCACCATGCAAACATGTAAACAAACACATAAATCTCACTAAAACCAAAATCAAAACCAAACCAATAGTAAAGAAAGATAATCACACAAGGAAAAAAATAAATAAATTTATGGAGTGATAGGATGTCACCGCTAACAACTTAGATATCGCCCAGCCTAATTTGTCAGGTCCTCTGCCAGTGTTCGTGAAGTCTAAGAGTTGGAATGACTAATCAGATTATTCTTTAAATAAGACTTGAAAATTAATTAATTTGTCTCATTAAGTGATTTAAAATTTTAATAAATACAAATAATAAAAAATAATAATTATATTATTAAATCATAATTTAAATTTAAATATTTTCATATCTTTTTAAGATCCATATCTAAATTCTTATCTTCTTTATTTTTGTGTGATTTCTATTTTTTTTTTTTTAATGTATCTATATATTATATAAGAAAAATGAGGTTCTAACCCACAAGGCTTGTGGGAGTTCCAAGTTTCCAATCTAAATTTCATAATCTTTTGATTTTTAAAAATTTTAAAAATCTTCTATTGGCTAGCTCTTATTCAAGCAAAAAAAAAAAAAAAAATTTAATATACATTGATTTATAACTTTCAAATGGAAAATATAATCTAAAAAAAAAAAATGAAAAGTATACATTTCAAAATTCAAATTTGAGTCACTAAATATGGAAAGCAATCTATTAATTTAAATTTAAAATTGGCACATATAAATTTAAAATTATAATGATATATCCCATGATTTATAAGTTTTAAATAAAAATTTAAAATTATCATAATTAGTTCATAATTTTTGTATTTGGGAGCAATAAGACTGACGTCGAGATTAATTATATATTTTAAAAAAGAATGTTTTCAAGAAGAGATATTATAATGGTTTCAAAATCTATATACTATTATAATTGAAAAACGTTGTCATTCTATTAAAAATTAAAGTTACAATTCTTTATTTTATTTTATTTTTTGATTTTGTTTAATTTTTGTTAATATGTGTCACAATATGATTGGTTTATAAATTAATTTTATACTCTTAAAATAAAATTTTAAATTTAGATTTTTTTTCTTAAATTATGTTACCAAAATAAGATCAATATTCATTCCTTAATTTATGAATCTTTTATTAAATTATAAAATAAAATTTAAATTTAAATTATGTTACTACAATTATAATGAGATCAATATTCACGTGTCATAATGATGTGTCATAATATTACTGGTCTAAACATAATACGTTATTAAATACACATTCAAATAATTAATCACTATTAAATGTTTATATTTTTATTTTTGTTTTTAAATTTTATAAAAAAATTTATATCCTTCTAAACTATAAGGACTTAGACAATAAATTTTTTTAATACAAATATTTTTTTTAACAAAATACAAAAATATTAAGAAAATGAATGATTTTTTTAACAATTGTCAAATATAATGAATTTTATTAAATTTTTTTTTATCTATATTGTCAATTAAACATTTTTTTGGCCTAAATAATCAGGATCCCCTCCTTGAATTTCCTACTTGACTTCCTACTTGCTAAGCCATTGGATCCACTTTTAGGCCTAATTTCGATGATCTGAACCGTTCATATTTTAAAATTTGTTGAGTATATTATACTTGTAAAAAATTAAGTTGATCAAATATCAGAAAGCATATGTTCGGATCATCGAACTAAAAACTATTTTTTTTTTAAATTTAATAAATAGTTTTCCGAATACATACTTTCTGATATCCGATCAACTTGATTTTTTACAGATATGATATACTCAATAAATCTTAAAATGTGAACGGTTCAGATCATCGAAATTGGGCCTAAAAGTGGCCCAATAACCTAACAAGTAGGAAGTCAAGGAGGAATTTCAAGGAGGGGATCCTGATTATATATATATTTATTAAAAGTGATAGTTGGTGAAACTTATTTTTTTTATATAATAAAAAAAGAAAATGGGAGTTACATGTGATAATTTACCGTTCCAGCAATGTTGCAGGCCTACACTTTCATCCGCAATGATGTGATAAGGGAGTTGGGCCCATATCATTGTGTGTATAGCAAATCAAAAGTTGACAAATATGATAGTAAATCATTGTGGATACAATTGTGAGTTTTTTTTTGTGGGTCTCAAATATTTTTCTTATTGTTCATCTAGACTTTTTTGACACTTCCGAAATATGGTGGATCTTGTTAAATTTTTTTTTAATCTCAGTTGTCAATTAAACAAATTAAAATAAAAAAAATGAAATTTTTTTGGCTCAAATTGCTAAAAAGTGAGTTTTGCCAAAATAAATAAAAATAAATGTTATTTTCTAATAAAAGTGATGGTTTGTGAAATATTTTTTTTATTTTAAAAAAAAATGAGAGTTATAGGTGATAATCTATTGGTCATCTATAATTATTTTTAGATCAAATGAGAATATCATTCTAAATTTTTTTGTCATACCTCTTTTTTTATACAGATACTTTTATTTTGTAGAAATTTAATTTTATTATATTTAAATATTTTTTTGTAATTTTTAAATTCAAAATAATTTTTGAAAAACCATATTTAAATTATTTTATGCCTAAAAAAAAAAAAGATTTTAACTGAATAAATAAAAATCATATTTATTAATTTATCTATTTGTATATGTGATTTTTATTTTTATTTTTTTGTTATGTTATAACATAATATATAAGATATAAATCCTACAACTCTCATGAAAGAAATTATTTGATTTTTTGCGAGAAAGAGAGAAGGAAAACAATTTTTAATATTTTCTTTTGAAAATCGATGAGAGAGTTTAAGATGTAGAGATTATGAAATATTTTTGTTATCTTTCCATTTGAAATTCATAAATTAAGGGATAATTATTATTTCTAAAATAATTAAATAAATAAATCAGTCAATAATTTTTTAAAATTTATTTTATAAATTGAAAAATCAATAATTTTATAAAAAGAGTTTAGAACTCTTAGAACACTCCTCATTAAAAATTTTATTTTCCTTATATAATATATAGATTATACTTAATACTCATTTTTTCAAGAAGTTTACCTCTTTTCTTAATTTTCTAATATTGCGAAATTAATTTGTTCTTATTTTATCCCAATTTTTTTGTCCACCACCTCTTCCACCCTCGATATAATTTAGAATGAACTCTAGCATGACGCGCTTTGCATCTTAGTTGTAAGTATAAGAAATGTACTTTATAAGAATGAGTCAAATGACAGGTAAAGATTCCTCAGAAAACAAAATTTAAAAATAAAAATAAACATGATAACATATGGTACTCCTCAGAAGCTTAGAAGATTAATAAATAAATAAAAATAACACACACAGGAAATGGAGTTAAAAAGCAAGCAATAAAGTCTCAAATTAATACAGTACCAAAAGATATTGGCAATCCAACGGTCTCTGTTACCCTGTTTTTGTACTCTCCCCTTTTTGACCACCACTCTCTCTCCTCATTCTCTCATTCTCTCTCTCTCTCTCTCTCTCTCTCTCTCCTCATTCTCTTTCTCTATATCATACACACACGAAAACACCCACTGCATACACGCAACGCAAGTCCGTACTACTCGTAACATCATCTTGTAACGGCTATATTTCATGTGATGATAAAAGCTTGTTTCATGCTCTAATGGAGTTATATATACATATATATGTGTTGTGCATTGTGGAACACCACCCCAAACAAAAAATGAAGAATTTAGAGAAAGCATAGTAATAAGTATAATACGACATGGTTTCGAAGGCAGGATGGGTCCTTAATATCATTTTGACTTGACCCTTCTTGTAAATTTATCCAAAAGAGGTTTTTACCGAACTCAAAAAATTTTGAACTTTTTTTGGAACTTATTTTTCAAATTAATGTTGTTTTTATGAAGTCATGCTTTTTAAAACATACTTTCAACTAATTTATTCTCTTTAAATTGTATTTTTAAAACACAATATCAACTTTTAATTCAAGACTTAGCTCAGCCAAAGAACTTTGATGTTGATCCCGACTCATTGTTCAAGTTTTGAGGTCAACTTTAAGAATTCGACAAACTATACCTTGTGTCTGGAGAGTGAGCGTGAATTTCCACTGTTGTGCGAGTCCGTGACCTACTAGCTAGTTGTAAAGGTTACTCCTATGTTGTCAAGTTTTTATCAACTCTGAAGTCGTGTTTCATAAAAATAACTTAAATTTGAAAAATAAATTTAAAACAACCTTAGATTTTGAAATTTTATTTAACAACTTTGGGTTTTGTAAGTTAAAGACTCAACTTGTCACTTTCCACTACATACAATATTACAAGCCTTCTCTTTAACAAGAGAGAACCATGAATGTGGCACTCAACCTAGCTTGATTCATCAACCTCTTGCAAGTTCTCTATGTGGTCTCTATTGATCTCCAACAATAAAAAATAAATAAAAATAAAAATAAAATGAACATAAATCTCACTGATATTAAGTGCTTTACGGTTATAATGTGATAAATACATAAGATTGTTCTTTTTCATGTCTACCCTACATAGAATTGACCTACAAAATAAGTACATCTAACCTACAAGTAGTAACAGCACAAACATTTGTTGTGGTCATGGCTCCATCACTGTGCAATTCCTGGCCAAGTGATCGGCACGGGTCATGTCAGCAAAACCAGACATGTGCCCCTTACTTATGAGGCCCTAGATTTATCCCGACCATTATTCCATGAATCCAATACAAATAGCAGCACACGTAATAGCATCGACCTCTCATGTGCTGACGAAAAAAAAATTACAAACTAATTCCCAAACCCAAATAGCCATAACACACGTGAATGACTTAAAAATATATATATAACTTTGCTGACATTCAATAACCACCATAGACCATATGGTATACAAGGAAAAAAAAAAAAAAAAAGAAGAGCATAACCGACAAAATAATAGTTGTAATTCAAATACTAGAAGTGAAAAACACTTCAAAAAAACCAAAAACAAAAAGCAAAAGCAGTTATAGTATGTTGAAAAGATAAACATTCTTCATGTATTGGAAAACAAAAACAAAAGTAGGTTGAAAAGATGAACATTCTTCATGTATTGGGAAAAAAGTTTCTCAGGGTAATTTATTATTTAAACTTTGCTTGTACATTAGTCTATGCAGAAGCCTCAAAAAACTGCTTAAAACTACCAAGTTTTACATATGATATAATTTAGCAGTCACTTTATCAAAGACAACGCAATTTAAGAACACTCATCTGCTGAACTTTTTGAAGGCTTTCACGATGAAACCACCAGTCTTCATGCCATTTGGAAATTGATATCAGTCCATCAAGTAAGAACTATGCGGAGTCTCAGCACAATTTTTGATGCGAAACCCGGTATGGCACATGTGATGATGCAGAAGTTGAAGCAAAGCTTGTGGGTTATGAAAAGCTCGGAGAATAATACAATGAAGAACGCAGATGACCTGTTGAGGATGATGATGAAGCCATTAAAGAACTCGGAGAAATGATGACATTGGAACCTTCCGAAGTACAATTCCAGTTAATTGGACTTGCGCTCGCTCCATTGTAGGGAGAAGAATCCTGTGGCCGATAACTATAAAAAGGATTCACATGCCTTAAGTGATAATTTGCAGCCATCGGAATAGAAATGCCAGCTGAACTTACCCGACTTTCCTTCATGCCTTCAGAATATGGTGCATCAGCGGCTGAATCAGCATCCTTTTCAGGAGTATCGTCAATGACGATGATCTCCTTCGCAGGATTGGTTATAGAATCTGCATTCCTGTGTTGGGTATCTGAAATTGTTGCAACTTTTTCCATATTATATGCCAAAGGAGTATACGGTCTGTCTCTGGATCTGTTTTGATCATTAGGCAAACTGTATCGAACTTTGTATTCATGCGGCTCCAAGGATGGTGCGAAACCACCATCCACATTCTTGTGTAAAAACGTGCCTGCAGGAGCATGAGAATATATTTGTGATGTCCAATGAGTAACATGACCTCCAAAATTGTTTGGCAGCTCGACTTGAAAACCTGTGTTGAATTGATTCTGGCCGGAGGTGGGAGGGTATTGATGGGCCATATGATGAAAGGAACGCAAGTCCTCACTTTGAATATTGCCAGGAGAGACTCCAGAAAGTGTTCGGAATTGCAGATTTGGATGGTCATTCAAAGAACCTGACTGGGCTGGTCTGAATTGTGGGGAAACATTTTCTTCTTTGTTGACCACCATTAAATTTTTCCCCATCAACCTGAGAACGGGATTGGAAGCAGACGGACTAGCAGAATCACAATCGCCATAAATTGGGGACTTAAGTGTAGAATCAGCAGCGACTTTTACAGAAACGGGAGCTACAACTGAATTCGTGACAGGGAAAACCACCTTTTCTGATCCTGAACTAGGGAAATTGCCCCAAGAAATCACTTCAGGCATGTTCAAACTCAGCTGCTTTCCCATGGCAGGAACGGGCAATGATGCCATGGTCCGTCTTCTCAGAAGTTGTGACTCTTGATAATTTAAAGAAACAGCCCGAGACATTCCCTCCTTCCGCGAGCAACAACATGGCTGATCATTTCTGAAACTGATAGGTTCCTTTTCGGGAACGATCATGTTGACTTTCAATTCATCTGGATTGACTCTTTCGGCTTGTAGAGTCACTGGATGCGGAACTCGAGCAGTAATCTCATCTTGAGTGACATGAGGTCCTACAGACAATCTTTCTGAAGATTTTGAACTGGATCTTGCAATCATGGAGTTAGAAATGGTTGACATTGCAGATATCGGAGAATCTGATGAATCTCTATCAACCAAATCATGGTGATCTTCAGAGGTTTGAACCAAGCTCGTGGTTAATGATGAATTTCCTTGAAGATCTTCTGAACCCATATCCCTAGGACTCGGCAAAAATGATCCAGGTGGTCCTGGAATAGGTATTGGATCAACCTCAGTGAAGTAATTTCCTTGCCCATCGTTAGAATCCATTTCTGCCCCCATATCAGTCTTTTGGGTTATCATAGTATTGCCAGCCTCATCTACACAAAACATCTCTTGTTCATCTCCCAAACTTGGATCAGTAGGACATGATGGTGTTTCAACTCCACACAAAGGCCTCTTAAATACAGCAGATTGCAATGACCCAGTTAGGGCATTGGAAGGACTAGCCAGCTTGTGAAAGTCCGGAACCAACGATTTGCTCAAACTCGCAACATTTCCCCCAACATCCAATACCGACAATGTTCCAGTCACAATATTGTCCCCATGAGTTTGAATCCCTTTTCCACCGGATTTTATGTCATCAGATCTATCTGCTAAATCATCATTTTGTACTTCATCACCCTGATACTCGGATGCAGATTGCAAAGCCATGGATTCCTCATCCTCAGAGATACTAAAAGCTCGCCTCTTCTTTTTGATTTTCAGAACACTGCCTCTTCCAAGAGAGACTTTGCCAGTGATTTTTTCTATTCTAGATTGACTTTCAAAATGCTTCTCCATAGAATCATGTTTTTCAACACCTTCAGGAGCCAATGCCACAACCCCTTTATCTATTTTTGGCATGCAACACACTCCAGACTTCTTACGGGACAAACACTTCCTATTCACCTTATACTTGGATTCAGGCAGAGATGACTGCTGGACTGACAACATGCGCTTCCTCAAAGAAGATAACTTTGTGGATTTTGATGAGAATGCACGATGACTCCGTGACAGATTTGAGCAAACAACTTGAGAACTATTGTTTACAGGATTGTCGTTTACCTCCACTAGTTCCTTGCCAAAATAAGGAACATAGTTTTCTGCATTACTTGCAAAATCCTTGAAACTTCCATCCACGGATGTGCTGTCTTTTCTCAACTGCTTGCCAGACCCAAATGAGTTGAATACAACTCTCTTTCTCACAGGAGGCGGCTCATTACATTCATTAATGGGCGCTTCGTACGAATAATTCTCCATTCTCTTGCTGCTTTCAGGAGAAGAAAGTGGACTCTCGTAAGAGTTTGGAGTTTTTTGTACGCGGCTTCTCTCCATGTATGACTCACCTAAAGATGATTGATCACTTTCAACTAGCAATTCCTGCCTAAAGTTACCTCCCAAATGCTGAAGGCCCTCCTTACGGTTGCGCCTTTTCAAGTGACCAGTCCGTTTAGAGCATGCCCATTTCGTTATAGTTCCTGAATCGTTCGGTTTGATCTGATCTTGAGCATTGAAGGGCTGTGTCAGTCTGTCCTCTTTCCTGCAACTTTCTTCCGATGCAAAATTTCTTTTTCGCCCTCCAGATTCTCCATGAACCTGTTTAACAACAGTTTAATAACCACATGTCTGCAAACTCGTACTACTAAAATTGCAAAATCAAAATCAAAACATACGGGGCCAAGCTAAGGCTACTGTGCGCGTGTAAAATAAGGCGTTTTCAGAGATTTGGCTTGTTTAAGCTTCCAATGGTTTTAAAATATTTGTTATTATTCTCACATGCCATTGCCAGTTTGAGACCACCAGCTGGAGAGTTTCTTCAGTTTCAAGATATAGATAATGCAACAATTAAAGGAAAGGTAAATCAACTATAATCACTATCGGTAAAAGAAAGAAACACGCAAGTAAGAAAATGATATACCTCAGAAATTCGCCGGGCCTTGGAAGTGCAAAATTTTTTGCTCTGAGGAGCAAGTTTCAGGTATTTGTGATGTTTCTGAGCATGCTGCCTTTTCTTGAAAGTATTGAGCAATTTGCTTTTTCTGGGTCCGGGATCTGCTTCTAATTTTGGTACTGATGATGTATCACTGAACATTGACAAAATCCGAAGTTTTGTACCATTGGAATCAATATAAACTGCGCGTTCATGGCCCTTGTCCTTGGAATTAACCGGTGAAACTCTTTGCTTCTCTTCTTCAGCACGCTCCACAGTTTCGCGAGAAGGCAAGCAAGAGTTTGTGGCCCAGCTTGTCCCATTTCTTTTATCAAGCTCTTCCAGTGTGCAATGTCGGGCTGTTGTATAGATATCCACCATTAATCTTGTCTTCCTCGGCTTTATTCTATGCTTAATTACCCTAGAATTCGCTGTCCACTTGACAGTTGACTCCACAGAAAGGCACTGATCAATGTGAGCATTCAAGGTAGTATTGGAAGGGGACGAGAACACCTTGCAAACCGGGCACACATTCGAAGCCATTGTGTCTGGAACTGCCACACAATTTGCTGAAGTATCTTGGTTTGAGCTAGGATCGCCGCTACCCACTTTCACTATCAATCTACACTTCTTAACCGGTGGTTGGTTTGTGCTATCACTCTCGGTTTTTGGGGACACAGGAGGAACCGTAGCTTCAAGATCAGTAGGAACTGAATTTATCTCAGAATGAGGTTGATTTCTGTCAAGTTCTTTATCTGCTTCAGATCCAATCAAACCTATATTTACACAATCCGGGGCTAGATTCTTGTCACAACTGGTATGATCAGAGGACATGGATACAAAATGCTCGCTCGGCCCAGAAGGCTCCCCATCAAAATTGCTTATATTTTCCTTTCCAATCAGACTAGTTTCAACCGCGCATCTCTCAAAAACCCGGTTTCTAACAGAATCAAGAGGCTGGAAAGGCGGGAGCAAATCTTTCACGCCATGCTTCAAACAAAGTTGCAAATTTTCCTGAGAAAATGGCCAACTGTTCTTGATATCCTTGCTCCTGGAACCAAACACATAATCTCTGCAACACAAGCACAACCCAAAACTTCTTTTCAGATGATTTAGATCAATCATACAAAAAGAAATACAACGGCGAAGGCATTAACTTCTAAAACCCAGCTGTACTCTGGAAAAAAAACAAAAGAAAATTAAAGCTCTGCAAAAGATTTTTAAAGACCCTCATGGAATTTATGCCAAAAACGCATTAACCATAGAAGTATCAACCAGAGTAACACATGAAATCACAGAAAAGGACGATCAAGAAAGAGGAGATAAAACAAATTGACTAAATTTTAAGTTGGTTACAAACAAATTAAGAGCTTTAATTAGGCATTCAATTTTCAAAAGCCAGATTGAAACCACAACCTGCTCCATAAGCTGAAATCAAGCAATAGCTAGATCAAAATCACCAACATGAAATAGTGGATCTGACCCAGAAAAGGGTTTGGAAAGGGCAGAGAGAGAAAGAGAAAGAGAGAGATGACAAAACAATCAAAAGTGAAAGAGGAAGATATATTATTTACCTAATGGAGAATTTGGGGAGTGGGTTGTTGCTATCAAGGCCTGACTTCAACAGATCTACCTCTTGCAAGGCAACCTTATCAGAAGCCCTCTCATCACTGCAACTTTTCAGGTGAGAGATTTCGCAAGGACACGGGGGATCTGGTGGAGGGTTTTCAATGGATAACATCTGATGATAAGCTTCACCTTTCTTGTGCTGTCTTGCCCACAACAGTCACAAGAACTTCTATCTCCTCCACAACTAGACCTTGTCAGCATAACAATATAGCTAAGCCTCTCTCCCAAACTCCAAGCCCCACCACCACCACTGAGCATCAAACTCAAAACAACCCACTTCAAGAATGGCCCTTTTCTTCACCCATCAGCCTGCAAAATTAGAAGAGAGAGAATATGAGATAAGATCAGGAAGTTTTGAGACAGACCCATTAAAAATACAAAGCAGAAGAAGATTCTAGACCCCTCTATAACGTTATTTTATGTGCTTGGTA
The DNA here is from genome assembly GCA_036172215.1 of Camellia granthamiana. NCBI lineage: Eukaryota > Viridiplantae > Streptophyta > Magnoliopsida > Ericales > Theaceae > Camellia > Camellia granthamiana. The sequence goes on along the minus strand of CM069911.1, from coordinate 4,902,265 downwards.
TGAGTAAATTTGAAGTCATCCAAGTATGTTGAATCACAATCAGACACTCTTTGAGAGCCTGATTGAACAAGGAAAGAACAAAATTGGCACAGAATTAAAGCCATAAGCGAAGGCTTTAATTAATTATCAAAGTTCAGGAAGCGTTATTTTATGTGGGTAAAAAACTAAAACCACACATGATTTGCCAAGCATATCTCAGTAGATTAAAAACCCACTATTCATTTGCTAACTTCATTGAATAATCAAATCAAATCTATAAAAGGTAAAAAAATGTGGTCGTAAAGCAAGAAGAAGAAGAGGAGTATCAAAAGATTTCCCAACATTAACACGAATTTCACACAAATACAGATATATGGTCGAATAGAAGCTCGAAATCGGCTAACTAAAAGAGGATTAAGAGAGTTGGAAGGAAGCGAAAACGCCTAAAATCGAAGCTTTGGTCGAGTTGATGAACAGTGAAATGAACCTAGCAACCACAAATCAAAGACTAATTTATTGAACAGAGAGAGAGAGAGAGAGAGAGAGAGAGAGAGACTCGAGAAACACGGCGAAGAGAGACTCATGAAATCACATGAAACTTCATCGTTCAAACTTCCATACGTATACATACTCAGAAAACAAGAAGACAAAAACCATAGATGCGCAAAATTTGGGATATGATCACACTGCAAACAAAACCCACAAAAGAGAGAAAATCTGAAGGAAAGAAAGAGACCAAAAAAAAAAATCAAGAAAAAGGTTGGATCAAGAGAAACAAAACCCAAAAATGAAAAATCAGTCGAACCCAGTAGTACAAACCTTCACCTTCCTGTAAAGATTTTCTTTTGTGAGAAAATGGGAGAGAGAAATGAGGCCAAGAAAGAAAGAAAATATCGGATACAGCAGAGACTAGAAACCAAGAAGCGAGAGAGAGAGAGAGAGATAGAGATCTACAGTTGAGAAAAGAGCACCACCCACTCACACATCAAAAGGGGCATCAGGTTCTTCTCTCCACCAAAAAGCAGGTTTGTACCATTAACAGCACGATTCACCTCCCCCTCTGTGAATATGCGTGAGAGAGAGAGAAGAAAAAAAAAATACAGATAGAGATAGACATATAATAGAGATATAGAGATAGAGAAACAGAAAGAGATATGAAGAGATATGTAGAGATAGGGAAGAGAGAGAGGAGGGAGGGGGAGAGTGTTACTCTACAAAGCTGTCCTATCCTATACCTACCCTACACTCTTCTTCTCATTTTTTACTTCATTCTTTATTGTGGGATTTTTATCATAGCGTGTGTTAAATGACGGTTTTAGCCCCACCTCCTTTTGCAAATTACGCAAATGAAAAGGTCGCCAACTTCGCTACACGACAAAAGTTGTAATGTTGACAATCTTGGAATTTATTATGCACACGTATTTACTTACACCAGCGCCAACTCGAGTAATGCTAAGATAAAATAAATAAATAGAGTGAGTAGTGTTATATTTTTTAATATATTATTTTTATTTTTATTTTTATTTTTATAAGATAGAAGAGCGATAAATAAAAAATAAACAAATAAAGTAATGAGTGAAATTTATTTCACATTATTAGGGATAATGAGTGAATGGTGGGTTTGAATTTTTTTTTATTTTTTAACAAATATTTATATAAATATAGGAGTAATTTAGAAAGTTGGTTAAAAGTTAACTTTTTAATTTTTTTTGACTTTTTTATATTTTTGTGAATAAAAAATATCAATGCTAATGTGATTCAAAATAAATTAAAAATTAAATTTTAATTAACTTGTCAAAAAGACCTTATAAATGTCACGTTGATGTGAATTTCGTACCCAAAATATTTGGATATAAATTTTAGAATCTCTAGTTTTTTGGCTAATAAATAGTTTCATTCGGTTAGGATTAAGTGATTTGATTTTATTGATTTTGTAAAGAAAAAATATTCTCCCAATATTAATAAAAATTTATAAAATCTTATGTTGAAAATAAATAATGAAAATTGATGACAATTGTTCGATAAATACGTTGTTCATTAATTTTTGTTACAAAAAATGTTTTGTTAGTTATTTATGTTCTAAAGCTTAAATAATTAAATTATAAAAATATTTAAATATAATATTTTGATCAATTCAATTTATACTGGTATAAAAACTTTCAAAATTAATACAGACAATGAAAAACAAATAAAAAATTAAAATTTCGATGAGCAATCGATTTGCTTTTGACGCCATTTGGGAACATACAAAAAAATTCAAAAGTCATCTTTTAATCTATTTTAAATCACATCACCTTTCATATAAAAAAAATTAAAAAAGTTAAAAAATCAACTTTTAACCATCTTCTCCAAACACCCCTTTGTTAATCTAATGTACAACACGGTCAAGCGTCAAATTAATTGGTTTGACAAAAGGACCGTGATTGGTAGCTCGAAAATCAGCCCATCGAATCGCCCGAAACCCCCAAAACGACGTCGTTTTAGAGGTTTTTCATATTCTCTTACCGGTAAGATAATATTTCGGGCTATTCGCGCTCTCGCGCATTTCCCTTGACAAAAATAAAATTTTGATCATATGTGGTCTATTCGAACAATGACTGACGTACATGTAGGAAAAATACCATATTATACAATTAATATTTGTAAAGACATGTAAAGATTTGTGGTACAATTAAAAATGATACTAATGGTTTTAAATAAAAAAAAATGAATTAGATCATACAAAAAAAGTGTATTTTTTTACAGTTCCGATTCGTAACTCGAAATTTGGAGGCTCGAATTTGTCTCGACACCAAAACGACGTCGTTTTGGTGTCTTTTTTTTTTTTTTTTTAATAATTTTTTTCGTGTTTTTTCTGAAGATGAACAAGAAGAAGGAGAACAAACAAAAAAAAAATCCAGATCAAAACGACGAGATCTGGTTCATCTTCAGAAAATATTTTGATCTGAAGAAGAAGAAATATTAAAAAATCCACAAATTAAAAAAAAAAATTGATCAGATGAGATGAACAAGAAAAAAATTACGCATATCAAATTTTTTGACGAGTTACAATGCAAAGTATTGTTGGATGAACAAGAAGAAAGAGCAAATTTTTTGATCTGAAAAAAATTATTTTTGGTCAAATTTTGCTTTGTAACTGTTGATCAATTTTTTTTCTTGTTCATCTCGTCGTTTAAAATCCAGATCAAGGATATGCATAACTGTATCAAAAAATCCAGATCAAAAAAATTTGATCAGATCAAAATTTTGATCAAAAATCCAGATCAAAAAATCCAGGACAAAAAAATTTGATCAAAAATCCAGATCAAAAAATCCAGAACAAAAAAAATTTGGTTCTGCAGATCAACAACAAGATCTGGTTCTGCAGATCCTGATCATCAACATCTTCATCCACAATTTTTTTTTTTTTTCCCCTTTCATCTTCAATCCAGATCAACATCAACAACAACAACAACAACAACAAAAAAAAAAAAAAACTGGCTGCTGGAACATCTTCAACATGGTCTTCCATGGTCTGCTTATGGTCTTCTTTCGGTGGTAAGAAGAAGACAGAAGCGGTTTCTCCCTTCGTCTTCCATGGTCTTCTTTTTACGAACAGTAACAAGGTTACCAATGTCACCTAGTGCTGGAACATCTTCATCATCTTCAACTGCCTCAACAAAAACAAAAAAAATCTCTTTCATCCTCCCTTCGGCTTCCATGGTCTTCTTCTTACCACCATCATCAAAAGAATGAAGGGGAAATAATGAAAAGGAAAGAAATAAAGAAGAAAAAGAGACCCAAAAAAAAAGACAGCCCAAAACGGTCGTTTTGGGCTGTCGAGCCATTCGGGCCACAGTGATTTCGAGCTACCACTCATTTTTCATTTTTTTAATGTGAATTTTATCATAATTGAATTGAATTTTAATTATTTTTAACAATAATATTTTCAAAATGTACATATGTATACCTAGCGGATTTAAATAATATTTGTGAATATATAAAATGCAAAAAGAAAAATTTTAATTTGTTTTGTAAGATTATGAACGTTTGTCTAGATTCACCTATTATATTTACGAAAATGATCCGTAGCTTGAATATTGCGGGCTCGAATGGTTCGAAAGTACAAATATACCACCTTCAACAAATTGACTCTCACCTCTCTCACTCTTACTTCTCTCGCCTTATCCCTCCTTCTGATTCAGTCACTCTTGCCTCATCCCTCTCACCTCTCTGGCCTCATCCTTCTCATTCACTCACTCTCACCTCTCTCTCCTCTCTATCTCATCACTCTCGCCTCTCTTACCTGTCTCTTGAGAGAGTACGAAGGACGATGATACGGTGGATGAAGGACGATGAGACGGTGGACGAACGACATGGGAGGACGACAAACCACAACGGAGAACGAACAACAGCCTGCGATATGAGGTAAACTTGAAATCATATTTGTTAGGGTTTACGTTTGGCTTCAATTTTTATAGAAATTAGTCGATTTGGAGTGCTTAGCTTTCTCTCTACACGTTGCTCCACTCTGTTCGTTTATTTTTTTATTTTTTGTTTTTGAAATCAAAACAATTGTGGGTGTATCCCGCGTAGCAGACTAGCAAATTCATCAATTCGAGCCACTCTCGAGTCTCACCTTTGGAGCTACGTATCGGAGTCATTATATTTATTATGTGAAACTAAAAAAAATAGTGAAATTTATTATATGATAAATATTTGGGCAATGCTAGAGACCACTAAAAGTGGTGCTCTAAAACAACCACTAATGATGTGGCATTCACTTTTAAAAAAAAAAAAAACAGACACAACAACATTGTGACAGTGGGTGGGACCCACTGCCACATCAATAGTGGTGGCACTAATTAGTACTCC